>CM051238.1:278912059-280112059 GCA_027917425.1 Gastrophryne carolinensis | reverse complement strand
TGGTTGCTAATGATCACTGCATGGTGTTGCTATGGAGATTACGAAATATTGTATAACCTTTGTTATTTGTCTGAACACTTGAAATTATTTGAGAGGCATTTCCCTTATCACGATTCTAAGCATGGAGATGCAGAGAATTCAATGGATCAATATATGTATATGTGCTTTAGAAGTAAGTTAAAGTTCAGCTCAGTAGGTGCAATCATGGTCGAATGGGAGGGACTGGCACTGATTCTGGCAATGGCACCAATTGCTTTTCTTGGCTATGGGGGGGGGGGGTCACAAACAACTGGATGACCATTGAAGTGGTGTTAACTTATCCTGCACACTATTAGAAAGAAATAAATAGGTCTGGATTGATTTACTAGTGAGGTTAAATGTCCATAACAGGGCCGCAGGCAGCTTACATGTGGGGTTCTAGCCAAGTACTGGTATCAGAATGGAAATGTGTAGCATCCCATGCTACTGACAACATATCACAAAGCTACATTGTATGTTTCAGTGCAGTCAGGGTGGGTGTTATCAGAGAGCAGACTGAGCAATAGCCCAGGGCCCCATACCTAAAAGGGCCCTCTGCCTGACTAACTTTTCAACCCTTTTTACTTTGTGTTATTTAGTTGATTTAGTGTTGCTGCATGGGGAATGAGAGAAATAAGAGGTAATTACTTTTACATACAGCTAGTAGGGGTTAGCTAGAGCTGTGGTTCCAAAACTTTTACGCCAAGTACCCCCTTAAGACAAGAAGTTTTAATAGAGTATCCCCATGGAGGGGATCAATTATACATTTTACCAAAATAAGTAGGCCAAAGGCCTTATAGAACTTTTAAAGAAAGTAGGAAAACTGTTTTACTGTTAAAACAGTATTCCTGATGTTGGTGCACCCCCAAATATCTCAGCGTACCCCCTGTGGTACACATACTGCAGACTGGGAACCAGTGGGCTACAGGAATGGACATCATTCATTCAATGTTGCTGGATGGGGGAGGACTTTTTAAGCAATGTTGCAGATGTGGGCACTAATATATCTGCAGGCAATTTCAGTTGGTGAAAATGTGATTCTGGACTCCTTTATAATTTAGCCCGGTATATTGTCTTCAGCTTTATGTACACCATGACCACCATGTTATTAGTAGAGGAATCTTCCTTGGCATAGATTTGGGAAGTGTGCTCAGGCTGGTAGATGTTGGTGGACTGTATGAGACACTATTCCTATATTTCATATCACAAAAGCTTTTCTTACCAGTTGCTGGAATGCTGGCTGATCCAGGTCGCTCTGTAAGGCAAAGTCACTTAGTGCTTTCCAGGGAGGCTGATATGTCTGTACTTCAACTGCACTGCCCTGTACAGCACTGTCATGGCGGATGGGACTTCCTGCTACAAGCGGCGTTCCTGTTAACCCTTGAAGACTCTAAATAAAAACAAAAAAAAGAGATCCAATGTTTGGTCATGTGTTAAATAAACAATGAAAACTTTAATGCTTTTCATTGGCTTCTGTGTTAACCCATTGCGACAAGTTACATTTTGCCTTTACATTTCATTATTTTATAGCAAAAAAAACCCTAAAAAATGACATAGCCTCTGTTTCCCCTTATCTGTGTTGTCACATTGATGTGAAATATTAGGCTTCTTAGTAACGAAACTATAACCAAGTAATACACAGTTGGTAGACATCTTGTTTCCAGATCAATAAGCTTTAAGGATTCCCCCCTCCACAGTACCATAAGCAGGAAAATATCACTGAGGCCTCATAGGCAGCATAAATCCTATCCCGCTATTGACCAGAACTGGATCTTACCGTCTTGTCATTGAGCTGTTGCTGCTGCTGTAACTGTTTCATGAGGATGGATTTCTTCTTGTCTTTACAACGTTTGTTCTGAAACCAAACCCTGATCACCCTTGGGCTAAGTCCTGTCATCTCTACAAGCTGTTCCTTCATCAAGGCATCTGGTCGGGGGTTGGCCGCATAGCACGTTCGCAGCGTGTGGAGCTGCTTCTCATTGAGAACTGTCCGCACTCTTGTCGTCTTCTCAGTCTGCTTGTGAAGATGAGGCCTAAGTGAAGAGGACCTGCCAGTGTCTAGAAGATAACCAGAGGTTGGAATGAAATGTCAAAGAATGCAGATACCCCCCCCCCCCCTTACTATCAATATATTGATCAACACTATGGCTCTCCAAATCATTCAGCTACTGTTTTAAGAAAACTTAAAAATAACTGGAAAGTCAATTAAATAAACATGCTTCGCCAGTTGGAGCTGTGTGGGCAACGCCACCCTGTGAGCCTCACTGACCACTGACAGT
The DNA here is from genome assembly GCA_027917425.1 of Gastrophryne carolinensis. NCBI lineage: Eukaryota > Metazoa > Chordata > Amphibia > Anura > Microhylidae > Gastrophryne > Gastrophryne carolinensis. The sequence continues at coordinate 280,109,762 of CM051238.1, read as the reverse complement.
CACCTGAAACCACAGAGATGCCTGGGATTGCTGAATAGCTTAAACCTCAGTGACTGCTGGCAGTCATGTGGGGCCATAAAGCTGCATGGGAACATGGAGGTGGGTACGTGTTGTTCCCAGTGGCAGTATACATGGCAGGGCATTCCTTAAGGATCCTACTGCTGCATATTTCACACCTCCGTGTCATTTTTGCTGCAACACATAATTCAGTATTTTAATAGAATGCAGGTAAAACCTGGTCTATAATGAGTTCATCAGTGGTATTGGGGCACCATTCTATGTCATCATGGTTTTTTTTTTAATACAGTCAATAAATGGTGGGTCGTCAAGGGCATGAGGGCGGGCACTAATTAAATGTAATATACAGGTACTATAGTATTTGATAAGGGTGGAGGGGTACCTTTCTCTAGCTTGCCTCAGATATAGAAAGTTGACGGCAGAAGGAGACCATACAGTCCATCTAGTCTGCCCTTATGTGTATACTGTATGTTCTCTTTATCTTAGGATAGATGTGTGCTTATCCCAGGCATGTTTAAATTCAGTGACTGTTTTCACATATTTAAAGGTCTCAATCATGTCCCCCCTCTCCCTTCTTTCCTCCAGACTGTACAAATTAAGTCTCTCCTAATAAGTTTTAAGTTTAAATCCTTCCACCATTTTTGTTGCCGGCCTATCAGAGGCTAGCTTCACCCCTGGGCAAGGAAGACTCATGATGAAGCTCAACACATTTCCAATGATGTGAAAAGGTTTTAAACAACTTTCTAAATATATTGTAAGGGAGGTTATTCATTTAAGTTTACATGAAGTAAAGAAGTTCTTCAAGGGAGTCCACTTTCTATTTTTTTTATAAAACCTCTTTCATCAAGAACTTGACTTAGATGCACGTATATTGTAGTAGCCAGTAAGACTCTCCGTTTCTGGCCTGGGACCCATCTTACTGATTTATTTGCACCCACGCGTTACGCCGAGTGGACTGTAATGCACAAAGGTGGTAGCCAATCAGCAAGGTGAGAGAAACTGGAAAGACATTTTAGGTGTGTGTGTTAGGTCTAGCAAGCTGGGTTTTAGCATGGAGGATAGAATGGGCAAGATGTGTGAGTAATGATGATCCTGTATACTTGCCCTTGCAAGCCACAATGCACACACCAGAGCCTTTTCCCAAGGAAGGCGCCATATATATGCTTGTGTTACACTTGGCTTTGCATACTATCCTATTTAATTTCGGAACCAAATTTGGAATGCTTTTACTCTATTTCATTTTGATAGGATTTTGGCATCTTGGCCATGTACACAAAAAGCCTTGCCCGCAACGATTTTGCAGAAAAGGGTTGATGATTTCAGTACATTAAATTCGAATCACAAACGTATTTCCCGGTGTGACCAAGCCTTAGACTACTAAACATTAAGGCAGCCCATACAGATGATGTTTGTTTATTGTACACATAGCACAAATCAGATAAAAAGAGGGAGGAGCAACGATGATGGGGACCTTTAGTATCGTGCATCCTGATGGGGTTGCTACCACTTCCTTAGGTGCCTGCTCATGTCTAAGACATCATAAAGAAGAGAGGGAGGGATTTTTTCATGAAAAAGAAGGAAGACACAGTAGGCCAGTAACTAAATAAACAAATGCTGTCAAGTAACCATACACTGAAAAAGTGTCTTAAAGTAAGTGGACCAACACCCAGGATTTTGACTATCCTAGGTCTTGGTCCACTTCGGTGGGGCACCCCCGATCGGGGTGCCCCGCTGTGTGAAACCCCCCCGAACCCCCCGAAAAACTCACCTCTCCCCACTCCCAGCGCCGACGGACAAGCAGCGGACAAGCGGCTCCTCCGCCGCCACCCCCCGCGCGTCACTCTGGACGCGCGCGCGCCCGCGCCGGCCATTCACAGACGATCTCGGATGTCCCGCGGGGAGGGAGGTGATCGGCCCGGGAATCTTATAGATTCCCGGGCCGATCACCCGAGGGTGATGGTCCACTTTAAAGAAGAAGTCCAGTGTTTCCCCTGTCTTGCCTTTCCCCCAGCAGTGAAGAGACAGAACAGGAGGAGGGGGTAAATAAATAAGACACCTTACCTAGATCTCAGTATCCCCCCCAGTGATTTCAGCTGTGGGAACAGCCTTCTTGGGCAGCTTGCACAGAGCTGTGTAGCCTGTTCTGTGTGCGCCCCCCATCCACCAATTTAACTGGATTCCTGGAACAGGTAAGGTGTCTCAGTACTAGGGGAGGATGGACAGGGTGGAGGAAACACTTTAAGAGCTCTATTCTCATTTGAAATGGGATCCCTGTTTGTAGAGAGAGGTAGCAACATGTTTCTATCCACTACTTTCCTGATATATAACATCTAAAAAAAATCTATACAGATCTTTGTACTATTTGAATTATGCCACATTAAGTTGTAAGAAAAGGTGGGTATGCAAAAATGATGGCACAGTGTTAGCAACATGATTTTCATTACTGATCAGGTTACACATATAAATGTTATTCATGGAATACAAAGAGACTCATTGTCCACCCTTACCTGGGATGTTGTGATCTGCCCCACACAGCAATTCCTGGTCCCTAAGGCTGATCTCCTCCCCTGGAAGAAGCCGCCGACTGCAGACCGAACATCGGAAACAATCTGTGTGGTAGACTCGCTCCCCAACCCTCATTACCAGTTCTGACCGTGGCAAAGTGCCCTGACATCGGGGACAGCGAGTACTGAACAACCTGGCAGAGAACAAACAAACTGAATTGAGCTTTAAGTATGTAGGAAACACTCACAAATAAACACGTCATCCAGTTGATCTTGAGAGCCTCTGCAATTTTTAGAGATGCTGAGTTTTGAGAGACTTTTCAACCCAAGTACAAAACCTTAATATGGGCTAGTAATCTGAACTGAGCTATGGTCATTCTATATATGTATACTGCTGCACTGATATACATGCATGTCTAGCCATCTGCCAGTGTTTATAAGATATATCCATGTTAGTGCCAAAAAGATTTCCTTTTGTGTACCCTGCATATACTTGGGGCCAATAAACTGAATCTGAAATTCAGTGAAACAAGACCCTTAAATGTGTCTGAATTCAACTCAAGTTCTTTAAAAATGTATTACAAAAATGGACAAATTCTACTATTCACCAGTACATATACTCTAGACCAAAATTATATAGGGAGACATTCCAACATGTACAAAGATTATAATCAGAATCAATACACAACACGTAACACATTAAAAACCTCTAAAAAGTTAACCAGTACAACTTCCCCATCACAGGTGCAGGGGATTACTGGGGGTATCCAAATGCAATTTTCTGAGAGGCTGAATTTCTAGAGGATTTGATAGGCTTCAAATCAATATACAATACATGGAAAAAAATACCAGTATATATTCTTCTGATTTTTTTAGGTAAATCCCCGCCTACAATGGGACCGTTATGTGAGGGAGTTTTTCTAATGAGGAAGATTACTTGTTTCCAAAAGTATAAATAACAGCAGAATATAGGGAATGTAAGTGTAACTCATAACGCTGGGTGGTATGGATGCTAATGGAGTTCAGTGCCCCTTGCGTAAAGCCATCTGTGTGAGCAGAGGAACACAAGCTGTATGGAGGAAGGGGCCTTCAGGAGGACAGTGGAGTGCAGGCATCTACTGGCAAACAAGATGGCCTCATGCAACATGGTGAATGGCAGTTCGAAAAAAAAAAAATTTACTGGCAAAAAAATCTTTTAAAAAAGGGATGTCTTGATTTTTCTTTGTCCTACAAAACAGGAATGGCAATGCAGACCCCCCTCAGCACCCCATGATCACACCCTACAGTCCTCTCTCAGGTTTCTGCAGCCTGCTTCAGATCAGAGAAACGTCGTACAAGTTTATGTTGGTCTGTAAATTCAGCATTTAATAATTTTCCTCTCAACACCAGCCGCATGTAACATAAAACTAAAGATAATGCATTTTCCACAATGTTTCCACCAGCAAATTGGCTGGTTAATTAATGCCAGCTAGATCATATTAGTAGGTTGATATATGTTAATGCCATTAAAATGGCATCACTAAACAAAAAAGATTTAGCTTTAGGTTGAGCAGTTGGGTAACAATAAATGTTTCTCTATTTTGGTATAAGGCTTGCATCACTTCATTAGCCCCCAAATGAAGATACAGAAGGCTTTTGTTAATATAAAGGGCAGTGAATGTTTGTCAGATTCGACATCACATTTTCAGACAAGTCTTAACAAAATCTAAAACATTTTTTTTTAGCAAACTGTAGATGGGCAGCAATGTTGTTTTTGGAGAACAGAGGCTTCCTTCTCACAGTCCTGCCATGCACACCATTCTGTGTCTGTCTGATGATGGGATCACTAAACATTAACATCAAGCTATTGGTTGATTGGTGACCTCACAGGTTATTGTACACCTTGCTTTTGGCCTGATTTTTGTTGGACAACCACTCCTGGGGATGCTATTAATGGCCATGAATTTCCTCCATTTGTATACAGTCTACCCAAAGTTTTAAGCAACAAATCTTCTTCTGGGTGTAGTGTCAGGGGAGTGAAGTGGTGCATTTTACTTCACTAATGGAGAGTCTGACCTTTATTTACAGAACAAAATATATTGTTACTGCGTTTTTCAATTCTGAAAATCTTTGGCCTTGATTCAGTAAGAGTTGAAAAAAATTCTCATGGTAGTAAAAAAATCCATTCATGAGAATAAAAGCATAGTAATGTCACTGTTGCTGAATCACCAGCTAAGAAAACAATGAAAGTCAATGGCACTTTTTTTACTCCTAAGAAGAGTAGAGAACTGTTTGCTCTTTTTTACACTGAAGTAAAAGCTGCCATTGACTTTCATTGTCTTTTTATCTGGTGATTCAGTAACGGTGACATTCTCAGGCTTTTTTCTCATAAATTGAGTTTTTTTCTACCATGTGAATTTTTTTCAACTCTTATTGAATCGAGGCCTTTATCCCTATATTTGCAACTTAAGCTTCAGGACAGACAGCAACTCACTGACTGGGCAACTAAGTGCTCTTACATACTGGCATGGCGCCAACTTAATTGGCAGATTTTCTGTACACCATATTTTTTAGCATGTGCTATTTTTTATTCTGAATACACCACGCCTTGTAGGTTTTATATATATTTCTGCAGTGCAGCCTCCCAGTCTGGACGGGAGACTTCAGTGGTGTAAATACTGCCTGCTCTCAATGATGGCCTGTGTTTACCTGATTATTTAACACATTTCAGGGTGGTTTTCTATTCAAAAACAAATCTAGAACAACAACAAAGTAAAGTGCAAGGCTGAAAAAGATGGAAATATACTGTATGTAGGCCCACATTACTCAAAGCATCCATTAACTTCCTTGTATCATCAATGTCATCAGAAATGAATGAAAAACTCTCATCGTACCAGAAAGCCCCAGCCACAAATATATTGTCGGTTATTAAGAAAACAGGTTTGCATATAAAAAGCGATTTACTAAGAGCCTCAGCTTGTTTTGAAAAATGCCCATGTTACAGCCAGTGCCTTCGTACACGCCCTATTAACATACACAGGGAGCAGAGCAAATCCTGGCTGTCAGCAACTTGCATGCAATTCACTGCTGCTGATTTACAGTCATCTAAGTAATGTGCAGTAGTTTAAGGCTCCCCTATGTGGTTGTGACTAACCAATGGCCAGGGGAAAAGGCTCCAGCAAAGATGAGATACACAAGAGATAGTCTATTGTATAAAATGTGACCAGAGAGTGTAACTACAGGGTGCAACTGCATGAGGGCCCATGAGGTCACAGGGCCCCATCTTCCTCCATCTTATTCATCAGGTTTGTTCTCACATGGTATTATGTACAGAAAGACTGTTATTTCACTATTTCACCACTGCTATTTCACTATTTAAATTACTTTTTAGAACCTCTGGAGATTTTTGGGTGGTTAACTTCTGTTCTCACTCAGCACACAAAGAAGGGAAATGTGTTTTCATATATATATATATATATATATATCACTTTATGTATTTTTATAATACATTATATTATAATGTATTTCCACTTTATCGTGTGCTGAGTGAGAAAAGATCTAAATAGTGAACCCCTCTTAATATTCCAGAGGCTTCAAAAATAGTTTGGTTAATGCATGCTTTTATTTCATTTGCTCACAATAGGGGGTTTATTGCTGGAGATCTCTCTTCTCAGTAAATTATTTTATTAGCCTCTAAATAGAAGAGACAGTGGGAACATCTCTCATTTAGCACACAAAAAAACTCAAGGATGGGGCAGATCTACAGGTGAGGGGCAAATGATCTGTAGTGAGGTAGAAATGTTATTTTAGAAGCCTGGTAATAACAGCCTAGTATGTTTAAATTCCCTCTAAACTGCTATTGTTTTATTTTAACTTGCAAAATAAAAATATCCACACAGTAAAAATAGTTTGCCCAGAATTACCAGTCCCAGGTATTGCTTTTTAGATAGAGAACTATTTTTTTTTTCAATTTAAAGTGTGCTGAGTGAGAGAAGTTCTCTGAGCCTCTCCTCTCCATGGACAATTCATATTAATTAGAATAAACCCCTCTTGCTATTTCTTTCTCAGCTTTCTATGAACATGATTGTTACAAAAACCCTGTTGCCTACATAGCTTCTCCCCCTTTTTTATTATTAATAATAATAATAATAATAATAATAATAATAATAATAATATAATAATGCAATTCAGTAATTCCACTTCTTTTTGCTAAATATATTGCTCTCCTGATTTGGGGAACAAATGAATATTCTCCAGGTAACACTGAAGAAATATGAACCTCTGAATGCAGATACTTCTCTTTTCAGAGACAGAAATGTCAGAGCCAAGCTAGCTGACTTTAATTGTTGCACTAAATCGTGTCAGAATAAATTACAAAATTAAATGTATCCAATGTCAGAGTGGGGAATCTGGATGTCTGCTTATCCATGGAAAACGTGTACCCAGTTTTTTTTTTAACACTATTACTATTGGAGCACTGCCAACCAGCTCTGCTTTTACCAGATTTTTTTATTTTAGTATAACATAAGCCCCAAGTTGTCCATTAGAAAAGATTTTTATTATTTGTGTATTGTATTATTATTTATAGAGGCAATGATACATTGCCTAATTGTAAATCACAGACTCTTGTCTAGGTATGTGGGATGTCCCTTAGAAGTGGGCATATGCTGCCATCATCTCAATGAAATAATTCTGTATTTAATTGCACAGTAAGGATAGCCATTGTGGAGGTTATTTAAACCATTTTGGCCTAAGAGGAGTGAGAGGGTCTGAGAACTTTTTACCGCATCTGCACACTAGTAAAAAAAAAAAAAAGTTTGATTCAATGTTTCTTCTTGTATTTACAATAAAAATCCCCTGCACCTGCGATGGGGCAATTCTACATGTGCAGATTTATTTTACTCCTGTACCAATGTGTTTTGTTGCAATGGTTGTCATTTTCCATTATATATGACTCACAATGCCCTGTGTATTATATGTATTGCACTTCTCTCACCCTCCTGTCATTTCTACATTGTACAGTGGCCACAAAATACTATTTAAAAAGAAACAATCAGTTTTGAAATTTGGAAATAGCTGCCAATTTCGTTCAGTTCCCATAGGCTTCTGTGATTTAAAACAAGCTAAAATAAAATATCTCCCTCCTATAAATAGTTTGTACCCCATCTGTAGAATTAACCCAATGCAGATGCAGGGGATTTTGATTTTTAAATAGAATCTCCTTCTTTTCACCTTATTGTGTGTAGAGTGAGGGAATAATTCAGAACCTCTCACCACCTTCTAAATTATAATTCTATTAAATAACCCTTTTAAACGTTTAGAATTTAAAAACCATAAGCTACTTAAAAAAAGAACGATTACCAAAATGTCATATGATGTGTGTATATTTACTTTTTTCACAAATATTCTGTGAGTCTATATGTTTGTACTGCATTCATTGGTTTTAAAGGCATAGTGCATTTTAATTCCAATAGGTACTATGCAATAAATATTATAAACACAAATCTGAAATAAAAGTTACTTGATAACTTAAATGCATATTGGAAATTCGATGCCAATGTGTACTATATAATATAAAGTCTTTGCAGTCTTTCAAGTCTCGCAAAAAGGTTACTAGAAAAGTTAGAGATTGATAATACATTCCAAACGCTATTGGTCATGCATACATGGATGTATATATCTAATTATATAAAGAATCAATTTATCATGCTATAGACTTTTAGCTTGTAAGGGCAGTGCTCCTCCTCTCACTGTATTTTACAGGCTGGAGTGTCTTTAGTATTTACTATTCATTATTGGGGGTCATGCTAATTATTTTGTTAATTCAGTCAGTGTCCCTTGCAGTCTGCAGTCGTGTGGATTATAATCTGCTTTTTGGTGAGCTTTTTAGTGTTTGGACACAAAAGTGCCAACATATTTTATACCATTTTCTCCCTAAAATGATATGTGATTAGACATTTTTACAGGTTAAGTATGTCATTTTTTTAATATAAAGTAAGGATTTTTTTTAGGTTTGGAAACAACAGCCCCCTATAGGCTATGCTACAATTTTTCTGCATAGCTCATAGGGGGCTGTTGCTTCAAAACTTTTTTACTTCATAGGAAAAAGGATGTACCTCACCTGTGCCAAACTTTCATCAAAATAGTCTTACCTTATTGGAAGAAATATGTATTTTACCTGTAAAAATGTTTTTAGCAAAAATTAGAACAAATATTTTGAACTTTTTTGCATCTAAATGCTAAAAAGCTCCAAGATGCAGTTTGCAATCCACGCCGCGATACAGACTTGCATGGGACACTGTCTGCCCAAAATATTTAGCAAGTCTGTTCTACCCTTCTCTAAATACTACTCGAAAAATCCTATGCTTATAATGAGGCAGGAGTGTAGGGAGTAAATAAGAAACCTGTGGCCTGTGCTCCGCGGGGGAGGGCTTTTACTCCTCACAAGTACTGACCAGGGAAATAACTAGGAATAAGGAAATAGAAGCTCTGTGACATCCTCCTGTACACAAACAAAAAGACATAGCTGGAGGTGGGACTTTATGCTGCTACTGATATCTCTGAGCCCTTACTCAAAACAAAATGTATACTTTATGATATATATATATATATATATATATATATATATATATATATATACACACACACACACACACACATATACACAAACACACAGCTAAAAGGCTAAGTCATTAAAAACAAGTAAGGTATGTTGAAGATATCAGAAACAGCAGCGTTATTATATCACTAATATATATTTTTATATTTAAATATAGATGTATACTGCCCGTGTAGATTTGTAGGTAGATAGTAGGGTTTCTCTGAATTAATACTGGGCACAGGGGGTGGCACACAGACACTGATTCATTGCACCAGTTTTATATCACAGGTACATGGGAGGAAACAGAAACTCTTCACTTACTATATAACTACACATAGCTTAAAAAGTATAATCCCCGTGGCAACCCTAAAAGAATTCTGGTGTGCATTGCGGATGCTTCGATGTGATGGGTGCCACATTGGATAGATCTGTAATTATACAGATTAAATCCCTGCCTATATTTCCTATGAACAGCCGATATGTATCTCAGGATCCCTGGACATCCATATATGATCGATCCGGCATCTACTGATCGCTATTGATAGTAGAGAAGACACAATGAAATCACTTCCTGGGCTCGTGTCTGACCTATTCGGTCTCTACTCATCATTTCTGATTTCTCTCATTTCTACTTATGAGACGAAGATATATTTGTTTTTACATGCGGCCATTAAATAAAAAAAATGTTTTGTTCAGTTGTTTTAGAGGTATGATAATGAAGATTCCAGCGCAACCTGAATCGTAACAGTGAGATCTGCCGATCAGCCGGGATCACAACACACAGTGCCCTCCCCAGCCCCCCCATTAGATTATACAGCATTCAGAATCATAATAATAATTACGAGAATAATTATCATGATAACAAACATTAGACACAACGCAAGCTTATATTTTCTGATGTATTATCAAATATGATATGCACTGGATAATAACAACACTAAAATGCCTCTAATTACGAAAGCAATAGCTGTGATGTCATTGTGCGCTCGGTGTACCGGTAATCAATACTGAGCTTGTGACGGGCGACACGTCATCACCGTCATCCAGCTCACTACTGTCTACGAGCTCTGCTGCCACTAATGAGCCCCATGTTACATCCTGAGAATACATTCCGATTCATCACATGCTCTGTACATCAGGCTACCTGATAGCTATGGCAACCCATACTTATCTTAATCAGCATACTAATCGGTTATAACATAACATATATATAATATATATCAACAATCTTTGTAGTGTATAATTCATCTTTTTTAGTACCTATTGTCATGTAATGCCATGTTTATATTATCTACCTGTGAATTCTTGAATATATATAAAACAAGACTTGAATAAATAATTTGTGAGAAAATAATACTAACTGATAATGACGCTGTTGCTGATGATAGTAAAAATAATACTAATAAAAAATAAATAAATAATGCTCTTTTTATGGTTAAATAGGTAGTTAGTTATAGCACACTAATACAAATATCGCCGTTCATTGTATGATGTCACCAGTGGTTATGGTATAGAACGTCAGATTCTTGTTGATAATGATGCTAGTGCTAATAATAAGGGTGTTGTTAGGGTTGATAACTGGCAGTTATGGTAATTTGGTAATTATGGCAATTTGTTCATAATTTAATTATTGATTTATAAAGCGTTATCATCTTCCGTAGCGCTGTACAATGTTGTGATTGCAAAATGGGTAGATACAGTATACAGACTGTTACAGAGTTCACAATCAATATTCCGAATACAAGATATAATAGGAGAGAGAGCTTTGGTCTTTTAATAATATTACTGGCAATAATAAAGTAAACTAGTAGTGCCAAAGTTAGATTGTGTAGTAAAGTCAGATTCTTGTTATATCGTTTTATATTCATAATTCAATTTGTATTTAATGATAATAATGACGACGTGGTTCTCTTTATTGGTGTACACTGGTAATCATGATATATAATGGTATATATCGATGTACAGCAATACTAATGTAATTCTCTTTATGTAAATCAACTATTTGTTTGTGTAATAGGTTAATATTCTTGGTATGATTAATGTTAGTCTTCTCCTAATACTGTAAAAAGACGACTAGGAAGCTACTGCACAAACTAATAGTTTACCCCATAAAGATAACTACTTTATTATTATGAATTATTATTATTAGTATACTACGAATTATCTAGAAGCACATCATCGCTAATATTCGGCTAAACAAACTACTATTTTACACCATTAAGATAACTATTTGTTATTATTATTATGATGATATTTTATGTTTATGTACAATAATAATAACGTTGTTCTATTTATCTTTGTTAAACATAATAATAGTAATTTCCAGCCGATGCTGTTATCTATCTATCTATCTATCTATCTATCTATCTATCTATCTATCTATCTATCTATCTATCGGGTATGTGTGTTCAGTTGATAGTGTCACCTGGTCGTTATGGTAACCAGTGGCTCGTGAATTAGACGTTTGACTCATTTGCTGACACTTGATAAACATTAACAGCTACGCTATTATTTCTGCTTTATTATTATTATTTTCTATTGGTGCTGTATGCCAATATTGATATCACTCCCACAATTAGATGGTCACCTATTATTGCTTAATCGAGTAGGCATAAATAACAAACTGAGCAACTGCTAATAATTCAGGAATACATCGACTGCCCCATAAAAGTAACCGGATTATATCTGTAGGAATAAAGCAAGGCAACAGGACTTGCTGTATTATTTTCTTAAAGACCTGGACTGGCCACAAATAATGCAGCCAGTAGTCCAGTTGCATTGGGGCCTTATTTATCAAGCATTTTTGACAGATTATGCCAGATTATATATTATGGTAAAATATGTAATTTAAACATTTTTTACACTGCCACATGTTGCTGCACCTCAAACAATATATGTGCTAAAACATTAGCGGTGCAGCAACTAAAAAGAATCTAAATTATATTTTCAGCACCGAAGTGGTGTATTCTGGCAGACGTGCTTGATAAATCAGGGCCTTGATCTATTTGTAAAGGTTTACCAAGACCTGGTTGAACGAGAATCTCCACAGGCAACTGAATAATTATTATAATCAGTATCACTACAGCTGAATGGCACTGACTGCAGTTACTAGTTTTGTCCCGTTGTAGCCAAAGTGCTCTCTCCTTATAGCTACACAACCAATGAAAGCAGGGCTATGCTGACAGCGCCCTCCATTATACTTAATAAGCTGCACGTGCTGGGGTGGAAACAGTGGTACATAACAGTAAAAGGCTAGATGGGGGCATGATGGACAGGAGGAGAAGGATGGTGGTCAGGAGGAGGATGGGCAGGTTGAGAGGGTGATGGGGATGCTGGGCAGGGCGAGAGGGAGATGGGGATTCTGGGCAAGTTGAGAGGGTGATGGAATTGCTGGGAAGGTTGAGGGTGATGGGGATGCTGGGCAGGGTGAGGTGATGTGGATGCTGGGCAGGGTGAGATGGGGATGCTGGGCAGGGTGAGATGGGGATGCTGGGCAGGGTGAGAGGGTGATGGGGATGCTGGGCAGGTTGAGAGGGTGATGGGGATGCTGGGCAGGGTGAGAGGGTGATGGGGATGCTGGGCAGGGTGAGGGTGATGGGGATGCTGGGCAGGTTGAGAGGGTGATGGGGATGCTGGGCAGGTTGAAAGGGTGATGGGGATGCTGGGCAGGTTGAGAGGGTGATGGGGATGCTGGGCAGGTTGAAAGGGTGATGGGGATGCTGGGCAGGTTGAGAGGGTGATGGGGATGCTGGGCAGGTTGAAAGGGTGATGGGGATGCTGGGCAGGGTGAGAGGGTGATGGGGATGCTGGGCAGGTTGAGAGGGTGATGTGGATGCTGGGCAGGTTGAGGGTGATGGGGATGCTGGGCAGGGTGAGGGTGATGTGGATGCTGGGCAGGGTGAGAGGGTGATGGGGATGCTGGGCAGGGTGAGAGGGTGATGGGGATGCTGGGCAGGGTGAGGGTGATGGGGATGCTGGGCAGGTTGAGGGTGATAGGGATGCTGGGCAGGTTGAGAGGGTGATGGGGATGCTGGGCAGGTTGAGGGTGATAGGGATGCTGGGCAGGTTGAGAGGGTGATGGGGATGCTGGGCAGGGTGAGAGGGTGGTGGGGATGCTGGGCAGGTTGAGGGTGATAGGGATGCTGGTCAGGGTGAGGGTGATGGGGATGCTGGGCAGGTTGAGGGTGATAGGGATGCTGGTCAGGGTTAGAGGGTGATGGGGATGCTGGGCAGGTTGAGGGTGATAGGGATGCTGGGCAGGTTGAGAGGGTGATGGGGATGCTGGGCAGGTTGAGGGTGATGGGGATGCTGGGCAGGTTGAGGGTGATGGGGATGCTGGGCAGGTTGAGAGGGTGATGGGGATGCTGGGCAGGGTGAGAGGGTGATGGGGATGCTGGGCAGGTTGAGAGGGTGATGGGGATGCTGGGCAGGGTGAGAGGGTGATGGGGATGCTGGGCAGGGTGAGGGTGATGTGGATGCTGGGCAGGGTGAGAGGGTGATGGGGATGCTGGGCAGGTTGAGGGTGATGGGGATGCTGGGCAGGTTGAGGGTGATAGGGATGCTGATCAGGGTTAGAGGGTGATAGGGATGCTGGTCAGGGTTAGAGGGTGATGGGGATGCTGGGCAGAGGGAGTCTGGGCTCACCTGATGTAGTCGCGCTTGCAGTAGGTCTTGCCGTCGCGCACGAAGCAGGTGCAGGTCTCGTCCAGGTACTGGCTACACTCGGCGCACTTCAGACAGGCGGCATGCCACTCCAGGTCCGGGGACACCCGCAGGATGTATTGGTCCAGGATGTGACTCCCGCAGCCCACACACACCGCCAGGCCGCCCTTCTCTGCCAGGACAGACACGATCACGCGTTACTAGGGGGGCACCATCACCACCCAATATCTGCCACCCCCCCCCCCCCCCCATACACAGCAACATCACCACCGACTACTTACCATCTCTCCACTACCCACCCGAGCCCTCACTTCATCCCCACGGACCAGCCTGTGAGTCGCACAGCATGCCCTGCTTTTTTTACAGGGAAAAATCCCAAAGCCAGGACCGCTGCTGCCCTTCCCTCTATTCCCTCTAATCACACCAGATAATAATAATAATATATTAATTGAAGGAAAGTAACATCCCTGTATTACTAACATAAACTATGAACACATACTGATCTAACTCCCGGTTTATTCATAATCATGTCATATGATGTTGCAGCTCATACCATATCAGTATATCTCTATCCATCCATCCATCATCCAACCTTTAATTATCCATCTAGCTCCAAACAATTATATATGACCCATTTGTAATCTAGTATCAGCCATGATACATTATATAGATAAATAGTCCCTTCGAAAATCACTTATAAGTAGAAATGTATTTATGTAATAGATTACAGACGGGTCATATATCAATTGGGAGGTGGACCGCTTTCTACTGGTACGTGTTTATAATCATAAAGAATATATTACAAAGACCCCGACAATGAAAACATCTGTACATAAAGTGATTAGAACACTGCATCTAAAAGAACTACTAAACAAATGCAAGAACACTACATGCAGAGTAATGCGCCTATCCATCTACAGTGACTAGATAGAAACATGAGTTTACACAGATCGGTAAATGACATAGTGCTAATCGTTATAAAGCATTTCTACTTTGTTTCTATTCATGAATGATAGATGGATCAAAAAATAGATGAATATAAAAAATAGATATGTGGATGGATAGCTAGATAGATACGTGGATGTGGCAGATTAAATAGTGCTAAGAATTATGAAGTTTTTTTTACTTTATACTGCTGCTAAATGATAGACAGCTAGATAAATGCATAAATAGATGTGCATGTATCTAACACTCAACAATTCTATTGTACACAGTGTAAGGTATGCTGGAAAGAATCTATCCATCTATAGA
This sequence comes from Gastrophryne carolinensis, assembly GCA_027917425.1. Classification (NCBI taxonomy): domain Eukaryota; kingdom Metazoa; phylum Chordata; class Amphibia; order Anura; family Microhylidae; genus Gastrophryne; species Gastrophryne carolinensis. Next base: position 280,094,747 of record CM051238.1, on the reverse strand, counting down.
ATCTAAAAAACAATATCTCTATATATTCTATAAACGAAATAGTGATTACTGTAAGCCAGGGATACCCCTAGATAGGCGTGAATAGACACATGCCATAGATAGATGTATAGAAATACATATATATATATATATATATATATATATATATATATATATATATTTTTTTTTTTTTTAAAGATAGATCATAGATGCGTACTGTAGATAGATTGATGAAATTTTAACGATGGCTCGATGACCAGATAGATAAAAAGGAAGACAGAAGGCTGGCTGGAGATAGGATGGTACAATGGATGTACAGGTAGGTTAGATTGAAGTAATGCTAAGGATGGATGGATAAATTACATTTAAGTAATGTTAAGAATAGATGGATAGATATATTAAATTAATATAATGTTAAGGATGGGTGGATAGATAGAGGGGTGGTAGCTGTAGATAGAGGGGTGGCAGGCTGTAAAAAGACTGGTAGAATGGCTAGATAGATAGATAGATAGATAGATAGATAGATAGATAGAGGGATGGTCGCTATAGATAGATAGAGGGGTGGCAGGCTGTAAAAAGACTGGTAGAATGGATAGATAGATAGATAGATAGATAGATAGATAGATAGATAGATAGATAGATAGATGGGTGGCTGGCTGTCAATAGATTGCTAGAATGGATGGATGGATGGGTAGATGACAGCTAGACAGAGGGAGAAGTGTGGGGGGTGCTGTGGCCACTGGCCGCTGGCTGGGCACGGCATGGAGCGCCTGGGCAGCAGAAGTGATGGTCAAACTTACTCTTGGCATGCTCCCCCATGGCGGCCGGGCAGGGCTGAGGCTGCGGCGGGTGCGGGCGGCGGGTGAGGCTGAGGTCCAGCATACAGCAGCTGCAGCAGCCCGATGCTGGTGATTGGTGGAGGAGACACTGAGAGCTCCCAACTCTGCCGCCTGCTCTGCGAACTGGCTCCTCAGGAGTCCCACACGCACGCTGCGTGACGTCACTGCGCACAGCCCCAGGCTTCGGAACTGACAGCTAGGCTGGGCGTGTCCCCGGCTTGCCGCACGCTGATTGGACGGGAGTTTAAATGGGCACCATCCGAAGGCAGTGCCAGATGTTCTATCATGGACTTTTCATCTTGCGAGGCATCTTTGGGCCGATTGGGATAATTTGTGCCAGTGTGATGAGCTTTAATACACATTCTTCATGATAATGACTTTCAAACAGCTTGGATCCCTTACTAGGCGTGTATATCTATCAGCGGGTATCCCTGCATTCGGGGCGTCTAAGAGCGCTTTTATAGAGTGCGCGGTGCTGGGATAGGACATCCATCTCACACATACATATTGTATATACAGTATATATTGTGTTTAGGAAATGAGCACCAACGGTTATAGACGCAGGCTTGTGATTTGTGTATCTGAAGCCACAGCACTGTATTTGTAAGCTTTGTGAGCATACCTGCTGCCACAGCGCCTATGTCAGCCTGCTCAGCCCTATTACATTCAGCTGACTGCACTTTTTCCAAACTTCAAGTGGGGAAAGGGTACAGAGGGAAACCTTTCTTTAAAATAAAATATATATGTCAAATATTTAATTTTCTGTAGCCTATCATATATGGCATCTCATTCTCATAGGTGTTAAATGCTGGATGCAATTTAACACCCAAAGCATTGCATGATGGGTAAAAGCATTAACACCACAGAATTACAATATTAATAAACTAAATTACACTGAATTGAGTCTGGCTGTTGAAAGTTGAGCAGTTCTCCCATTTGAAAGCAAATCCCCCCCCCCCCAGATTCTTTTTCCTTCCAGTCAAAAATAAAACACAACTGGCTGAATTGTATTAATGCACGGGTGTATATTTATGTGGATCTGCTGAAACTTAAAGGATTGGGAACAAAATCATTAGAGAAACATATGAAAAACAGTGAAACAGCCAGTCTGGTGTTTATCACAGGTGCCAGTGGCTTTACACCCTCTCATATACTCCTGATCAGGTGAGAGGGGGGAAGAGGCTCTGGGTATTGGATTCATGGGGACTGGGGGACCCTGTAAGACACTTCTAATGGTTTCAATAAACCTTTGTACACACTTACATCTGGTTTGGTCGCCAATGAGCATCAAGATTATGGGGTCGATTAAGCACCAGGTAAAAAAAAAAGTCTTTCCCTTCTGTGCTGAATCGCCTATTTTATTCAGCACCAAATCTAAAAAATGTGCCACTATTTGGCGCGAAAATTGCCATTTACTTTCATTGACTACCTGGGAGGTGATTCAGAACCAGGAAGAAAGAGAACACTTGGACACTTCAGGCTCTTGGCTGTGGATCAGAACTGCTAAACTAGAGAATGATGGGGGGCCAGATATCCCTCCCTAGCAGCATATCGCGATTGCACAGCCCATAATAATATGTTGGGCCACCAGCCATCCTAATTGCCTGCTGGCGGTCACGTGGGACACACAACCCAGAATAGGTGAATATCCAGAGGACCCTATTTTCTAGTTTATTGGTGCCAATGTAAAGCAAGAGAGCCTGATCTGGGCTGCCAATCATTTCTGACCAAGTTTTATTAAAGCGGAAGTTTAATCAAAAGGTAGCCCCACCCTGCCATGCTATCCTGGAGCTGAGGCAAGATAGAGGGTTTAGAAAGGGGCCAGCACGTGGTCTCTGTGTGGCCACTGCAGAGAAAGCACAAAGCTGCATCCCCGGCCGGGGCTGTGCGCGCTCTCGCTGCTCGTGCACGTGAATGGGAGAAGGCAGGAAGCCAGGGGATGCAGCGCTGGGAGAGGAGCATGGGCCCCTGGATAAGGGAAGGGGGCTTTTTCTTTCTAACCCCGTAAGCACAGAGGTAGGGTGTCAGTGTGGGAGTCTGCTTTAATAGAACTTGGTAGAACATCACCTGGTGCTGAGTCCTCCTCTATATATACAATTCATGCACAAAATATCTAAAGCAGAACAAAACACACCAGAGGCTGGTTTGGAATCTAAAAAAATCCAGGGACAACCGCTGGCTTTCCCCTGGGGCATCCCAAATCTGCTGTGGGAAGCACCACAGGGCACCAATAATGACTCACCTTTTCCTGGTCCAACAGCGCATGCACAGGCACTTGTCCAAACAGAGCTGCTTGCTAAAAGGTTGTTTTTAATGGGGAGGGTACTATATATATATATATATATGAGGCGATTATCTATATTATTGGAGCATATACATTGCTGCATCCCCAGCATCCCCGGCGGTGTGCGCATGCTCCTGCCCCACATGCTGGGATATGGGGGATGCAGCAAAGGGCCCATGCACGCACTGATGAACTGAGGAGTGGTGAGTTTTGCTATGTGAACTGGGGGGGGGTTCACACAGCAGGGCATTCCAGTTTGGGACTGTCCAGTTACAGTTTCATGTCCAGTTACAGGACAAAACTCGGGAAAGTCAAATTCACTGCTTTTGTTCCACTTTATATATGTATAATATACGCAATAAAACATATTTTGAACGAATAAATAACATCGGATCCCATTTTGTAACAAAATATTTAGCAGTCATTTCAGTGATTGCTGACACCCATCAGCATCAGATTTGTGTTTTCTAATGGGGAGGTTTACAGAAGATCAAAATTCATCGTTTCGGAGGAATACGTTTTCTCTGATCAGGACTAGATTGAGAATTGACTGATGTGATCACAATAATAGGAAAGGATGCTTTATAGTACATGTATGATCATCTGAGACAATCATTCTGTAAGATCAACTGGCTGAACTCTGTCAATATAGAGATTCATCCTCTCCATCCCCTGGAAGAGCTAGAATACATAGGATGGGGCTGGAACACGTTTCTATCCGATATATATATATATATATATATATATATATATATATCTATAGACGACTATCTATATTAGTGGAGCATATTTCTATCATGGTAACCCTGCATGATGGGGTAATATAATGTAATGTCATGAAAATGATATGAATAGGGATGGGATCCATTAGCTAGTACTGCACAGAGCAGCAGGCTGTCAATGTTTACCGACTCAGTAGCAAGTCATTCGAACCAGACATATCTATCTAGCATTAATATAGACACCTGTTTACGTTTTTTCATTTTTTTTTTTTTAAAGAAAAATAGGAATTTGGATTCCGCCAGACAGGAGATTAAAGCGAATGACTGCATGATGCCCTTTTCAGCGAAACTACTGAATATTCGCAGGAGTCCTCGGAGGCTGTGCGCCATCTGCTGGACACTCCTAGCAGCAGCACATTTATCAGTAAGCCACGTCTATACAGTGACATACGGGGGATTGTTATAGATGGAAGACTTAGGCCCTTATTTATGAAGGGATAGCGACAGGTAGCGACTGGTGAGCGGCCGGTAATGACGGGCCCCGCCACGAGAACGCCGGCTCCCCACCACAATCACACATTTATCAAGCCAATCCTGCTTAGCGACTGAGATAGCGCCATATAGCCACTCATTCATCATTATTCCAGCCTCACCCCACAGCGCCAGCGTCCGACCTTGAACAGCGACAGGTATGACCTCTCGCTACCTGGCGCGCTCCAATGCATTTCAAGGGAACAATCTTTAAATATTAATAATTAATTGTTATTAATGTTTTTTTTTTTTTTTTTTAAATGTGAAAAATTCTGTGACCACTTCTGCCATTTTAGATATTTTTTTTAAGGGAAAAGAATTGAATTGATATTACAGGTCTGATATTAATGTATTCATATTACTAAATTATTTAAAATACTTTTTTTTTTTGGTTTCCAAAAATATGGTGGTTTGGGGGTTAAAAAACTACTTTTAACACATCGCCGCCAGCGCTCTGGGGTTTAAACATGCATTTCACAGCGCTTGAATTTTTTGAGCATGATTTTTTGATGAATATGGTGGAAGGCGGTCGCTCTGACCAGTCGCTATCATGCGCACCCATACATCGCGGAACCTGTCAAATAGCGACTCGTAACCTTGTATTCAACGTTACACCACACCGACTGAGTTGCTGTCAACAACCGAACAACGGCCAAGCACAGCGACTACTAGCTGGCGCTGTGAAAATACCGCTACAGTCGCTCAACTGTCGCTACATGTAGCTATTAATAAATCAGCCTCTGAGAGTAAAGCATGGAGAGAAAAACTTGCACAAACACACGTATGTCTTGAACAGCTTACTAACAATGGTTATCAGGTTGCTTTAACTACATGAAACATCTTTAATGTAAAGAAAATGTCTGTTCAGTTTTCAGAGCAGCAATTGGTGCATAGGTCTGATCATTGCCATCACAGCTTTTTGCTCATTTTGCGAATTTACTGGGGCTTTGTTCTTGTGTCCTGACGTCCTTGCATACGAGATCCTGTATCACCAAGGATGGTTGGCTGGGATGGAGTGGACCATAACGTGGACTAACATCCCTTTTTTGGCTAATGGGTGTTGGTCTGGGTGCCAGCCCAAACATGCTGGGGGGGGGGGTGGCATCCAGAATGCCCAATATACTTACCTCTTTCTCAATGTTTGGCCAAAAATGAAGCCCCAATGAAGTGGGGTCCATTTACGTGAGTGCTGGCAGCCAATCGTGGGGCTTCATTCCCAGCCGAGGATCCAGGAAGAGGTAAGAATTGCGGGCATTCTGGGGGGTGATATGTGCTCCAGCATTCTGGATGCCTCCCCCGGGCCTGTTTGATTGTGCCGGGACCCGGACCAACACCCATAAGCTGAAAAATGGGTGTTAGTCTGCTTTAAACAGGATCAACAGCCTGGTACAGTTGGAAAAGAAAGGTAGCGGCCATTTTGGAGCTTCCTCTCCCAACTGACATAACTGAAATGCACAGTAACAGGAAGCCCAGTACGACTTCCTGTTTGCAGGTGGCCTGCAAGCCCATGAGGGCCATCTTGTTTTTAAAATTTATCCCAGTAGGCATTAGAAAAAGGTTTTTATGTACAGCAATCTAAATTGCCCTGGAGAGGAATGCATATGAGCAATGCTTGTTGTGTTGGGCTGACTTAATTAATTTTTGACTGTTGGTCCACTTTAATGATTTACCCAGCCTGTGTGTTTTGTCATTTTCTCATATATACTTTATTTCATTTTTTCCATATGCAGGTGTACAACAGCATATCCTGGAAACTCAAGCATTGGTAAGTTATACAAGCATGTGACAATGCCAATGTATAGCAAATGATAGATAATATAAACATGTCATTACAAATGATAGATAATATAAACCTGGCATTACAAATGATAGATAATATAAACCTGGCATTACAAATGATAGATAATATAAACCTGGCATTACAAATGATAGACAATATACACCTGGCATTACAAATGATAGACAATATAAACCTGGCATTACAAATGATAGATTATATAAACCAGGCATTACAAATGATAGACAATATAAACCTGGCATTACAAATGATAGACAATATAAACCTGGCATTACAAATAATAGATTATATAAACCAGGCATTACAAATGATAGACAATATAAACCTGGCATTACAAATGATAGATTATATAAACCAGGCATTACAAATGATAGACAATATACACCTGGTATTACAAAAGATTGGTGATATAAACCTGGTATTACAAATGATAGACAATATAAACCCGGCATTACAAATGATAGACAATATAAACCTGGTATTACAAATGATTGGTGATATAAACCTGGTATTACAAATGATAGACAATATACACCTGGTATTACAAATGATTGGTGATATAAACCTGGTATTACAAATGATAGACAATATACACCTGGTATTACAAATGATTGGTGATATAAACCTGGTATTACAAATGATAGACAATATACACCTGGTATTACAAATGATTGGTGATATAAACCTGGTATTACAAATGATAGACAATATAAACCCGGCATTACAAATGATAGACAATATAAACCTGGTATTACAAATTATAGATAATATACACCTGGCATTACAAATGATAAATAATATAAACCTGGTATTACAAATGATAGATGATATAAACCTGGTATTACAAATGATAGACAATATAAACCTGGCATTACATATGATAGACAATATACACCTGGTATTACAAATTATAGATAATATAAACCTGGCATTACAAATGATAGATTATAGAAACCTGGTATTAAAAATGATAGATGATATAAACCTGGCATTACAAATGATAGATAATACACCTGGTATTACAGTCTGACAAAATAAGATACTGATGGACTTAGAAGGTTAAAGAGACTATAAACCCAATGGCAATAATAAGGCAACAGGAAGCTCACCTGATACATGTACCATGTGCCTCTCCTCCATTCCCTGTAGTACAGGATAGAAGGCAGAGCAGGGCTTTAAAATAGTCCCTTCTTAAAATGTGATTCCTCTGGGACCTCCAAAAATAATGGTCTAACAGTCACTCTGTCCCTTGGTGCTCTTAGTATGAGCAAGCTTGGCAAGCTGTAGTCTCCGGCCCTTATTCATCAAGTGATAGCGCCAGGTAGTGTCTCACTAGCGCCAGTTATCGCCAGCTAACGGCGGCTACCGACTCCAGAACGCCAGGCTGCGAACACAATCACGCATTTATCACGCTAAGTGAGGCTAGCGCCGGCGAAAGCTTCAGCTAGCGCGGGATTCATCATGTAGCCGACTGCAACGAACAGCGCCGCTACTAATCCCATCACAGCGCAAGGTATGACCTCTCGCTACCTGGCGCTCTCCAATGCATTTCAATGGAGCAATCTTTAAATATTCATAAATAATTATTGTTTTTTTTTTTTTTTTTTTTTTTAAATGTCCAAAATTCGGTGACCACTTCTGCAATGTTATATATTTTTTTAAAGGTAAAAAAAAAAAAAAAAAAAAAAAATGTGCAGAATTGATATTACAGGTCTGATATTAATGTATTCATATTACAAAATGTTTATAAAAACTTGTTTATTTTTTTTTTTTTAAAATAAGGTTGTTTGGGGGTTAAAAAACTACTTTTAACCCATCGCCGCCAGCGCACTGGGGTTTAAACAAGCATTTCACAGCGCGATAAATTTTTGAGCGTGATTTGTTAATGAATATGCTGGGAGCCGTTCGCTATGGCCATTTGCTGTCATGCGCTCCCATACAGCGCGGAACCTGTCAAACAGCGACTCCTAACCCCGTATTCAACATTACCGCACACTGACTGAGTCGCTGTCAACAGCCGAACAACGGCCAAGCACAGCGAATACTAGCCGGCGCTGTGAAAATAACGCTACTGCCGCTCATCTGTCGCTACCTGGCGCTATTAATAAATCGGCCTCCCCGTTCACAGCAGAGCACATACATATAATCTGAGATTTTGAGATGATATGACATGGCTCATTTTATACTGTTCCCAATGGGGATAAGGTGGGTGGAAGTGCACATGTGCCTGGAGAGGGACTTAAATCAAACATTTTAAAAGCTGTTGTTCTTTATGTATCATAAGCCCAGCCTGTGTTTTTATTCAACATTTTTAAATACATTTAAATGTATCTTTTAGCAACACTGAAAGAAAGAGAGAGAGTGTTATTCAGTTACATTTGGAAAGCCTTCCAATACCCTGACATGAAACAGTGCTCATATACATCACTCCAGGACAATTCAGATGGCTGCACTTAAAGTGGACCAACACCCAGGATTTTGACTATCCTGGGTCTTGGTCCACTTCGGTGGGGCACCCCCGATCGGGGTGCCCCGCTGTGTGAAACCCCCCCGAACCCCCCGAAAAACTCACCTCTCCCCGCTCCCAGCGCCGACGTACAAGGGGAGAACTGGAACGTCTAAGCGGCGGCGGCCGCCGCCGCCTCCCTCGCGTCACTTTTGACGCGCGCGCCCCCGCGCCGGCCATTCGCAGACGGCCGGCGCGGAGGCGCGCACGCCTACAGGGGCGCGAGGGAGGCCGCCGCCGAAGATAAGGTAGGTGAGTTGGGGTGTTTGGGGGGGTTTCACCCCGCGGGACATCCCGATCTAGGATGTCCCGCGGGGTGGGGGGTGATCGGCCCGGGAATCTTATAGATTCCCGGGCCGATCACCCCAGGGTGTTGGTCCACTTTAAACATTGATTGTAACTCCTGCCATGGTCGATTTCCCCCCTAAAATGGCATCCTATGGATTTGCCAGTGACCTGCAAACAGGAAGTGCCACTGAGTTTTCTGCCATGTTGCACTGTGAGTTAGGTAAGGTAAGTCTAGGCAGCAAAATGGCTGGGATGCTGGGAAAGGAGGAAGCATCCAGGGTGCTACAAGATGGTCAAGTGAGTTTTGCTGAGTGTAACAGGACTGTTGGTCCTGTTATAAAGAAATTCTTCTGCCAGGAGATATGGGGTGGTTAAAGTTATACTAAATGCAAGCGCCCAATTGTTTTCCCATTGTCTCAGCTGCACGTTGCACTGCCCCAAACTTCAAATTGTTTTCAAAAAAGTAGTTTCTAAGTAATTTGTAAAAGCATTGGAGCTATGGAGAAAACATGTGGAGAAATAGTGGGTGTGGCAACAGCGATATGATGTAAGCACACTGTGTGATGTGCATATATCATAGTAAAAAAATAAGTGCATTGTTTTGCCTCTAGTTTACTGCCAGCACATAGTGTTACCAGAAAAAGGGGATGAGAGATGCTACTGGCTAATAGCGTCTCCAGCCTGCCAGCACATGTGTGATTAGAGAGGAGGGAGGAGGGCAAGGTTTCATAGCTGAGAGGCAGCCAATCAGGACATCTGGGGTGGGGGGCTTATCTGTTTATGGTCCACTGAAGGTTGATTGATAGACCAGGTCAGAGGGGTGGGGATTGAAAGCTGAATGAGGAAGTGATTTCCTCACTAAGGAGACCAATGGAGCAGGAAGGAGAGTGCCCCAGCCACTCATAGAAATGTCTTCTCAATCAGTGATGGACATACAAGACCCTTCCATGGGGTGACCTACATCCCAACCTTATCTATTACTTTACCTAAATCTGATTTGTTCCATAAATCCAAAACTGCCCCAAAAGAATGAAACCCGTTTATCTGCCTTTTTGTGCACTTCATGCACTTTAGGTGGTTGTTTTGTGCAGCTGTTACATGACTTTAAGTGACTGACAACCAGTACATGTTACCATCTCACTGAATAGGGACATTAATCCTTTAATTATTGCTTGTGATCAAAAAATGGCCAATGATAAAAATCCATATAAATATGCTGGATGGCGGGAGAAGGGGTCACTTATACACCCGGCATCAGGAAATACCCAGCCAGGACTGTTGGTTCTGTCATCCCTGATACACTCAAACCTGTCACCCCTGGATTTTATTCCTATTTTTTGATACACCTCCTTTAATGCAGAACCAAACTCTGTGTGGCTGGCCCCTGGCCTTACTCCAAGGCATTCCGGGGGATTTCTTCTCTTGCTGTCTGCCTTATCCACCTTCTCTCTTGTTTCTTCAGTGTGACTCCTCTTTGTCAGTCCCCCAAATTGCAGTATAAACATCTAACCATAACTTACAAAGCACTATCCAGAAAAGCCTTTTCCTATATTTCATCGCTAGTCCAAAGATACCAGCCCAGGTGCAGCATCCAATCTGCCCAAACCCTCCCCCTGTCCTGAACCCTGATCACCTCCTCCCACCCTCGCCTTCAGGACAGGGAGGCCGATTCATTAATAGCGCCAGGTAGCGACAGATGAGCGCCAGTAGCGTGATTTTCACAGCGCCAGCTAGTATTCGCTGTGCTTGGCCGGGGTTTGCTTGATGACAGCGACTCAGTCGGTGTGCGGTAATGTTGAATACGGGGTTAGGGGTCGCTGTTTCACAGGTTCCGCGTTGTATGGGTGCGCCTGACAGCGAATGGCCAGAGCGAACGGCTTGCTGCAGATTCATTAACAAATCACGCTCAAAAATTTCTCGCGCTGTGAATTCCTTGTTTAAACCCCAGAGCGCTGGCGGCGATGTGTGTAAAGTAGTTTTTAACCCCCAAACAACCATTTTTGTTTAATGTAAAAATTATACAAGTTTTTCTAAACATTTTGTAATATGAATACATTAATATCAGACCTGTAATATCAATTCTGCACATATTTTTTTTTTTTTTTTTTACTTTAAAAAAAATATCTTACATTGCCGAAGTGGTCACAGAATTTTTGACAGTTAAAAAAAAAACAAAAAAAAAAAAAACATAAACTCAATTAATTATGAATATTTAAAGATTGCTCCATTGAAATGCATTGGAGAGCGCCAGGGAGTGACAGGACATACCTGGCGCTGTGATGGGATTAGTAGCGGCGCTGTTCGTTGCAGTCGGCTACATGACGAATCCCGCGCTAGCTGACGCTCTCGCCGGCGCTAGCCTCATTTAGCGTGATAAATGCGTCATTGTGACCGCCGCCGGCGTACTTGAGTCGGTAGCCGCCGTTAGCTGGCGGGACCTGGCGCTCGTCAGACACTACCTGGCGCTAGCCCTTGATAAATAAGGCCCTAAATCTGCATAACTCCACTCCTCCGGAATGTTCTTCCTAATACATCTTGCCACTTCCCAACCCTTCAAACCAAGTGCCCTCAAAACGTACCTGTTCAGACGAGTCTATCATCTTTACAATCTTGACAACCTTCAGAGCACTTTCCACCATGCTCAGCATATGCTAGCTGTGATCCTTCTCTTTTAGATTGTAAGCTCCCAAGGCCAGGGCCCTGGCTCCTATTCTAGTACATTAGCTACTTTGTTGATATTTGTCGTACAACTGACCCATAAAACCCAATTTCAGTTTTTTTTTAGCCTACATAGGAAGGAAAAAAGGAAAAGGGAAGAGTGGAAAGAAAGAGGAACGGGAGGAAGGAAGGAAAGAAAATGAAGGAAGGAAAGCAAAATGGAGTGAAGAAAACACAGAAGCAAGGGAGAAAAGAAGGAAAAGAAAACAGAATAACACGAAAGAGAGGAAAAAATAGATGTGGGAACACAATAATAATAATAATGATAATTGTACAAGAGGAAGGGGTCCCTGTGGCTCCAAAATATTGTGAGATATGCTAGTGGATCATGTACTGGAAGCAGTGTAACTAAATTTGACGGGGCCCTTGTGTGAACATTGCATGAGGCCCTGTCAAGGCTCATACAGTAACCTTTATTTGGCTTTTAACTCAGTTGGATATAGCTAGACAGCTAAAGACTGAAACAGCAGAGACACATTGTGCTTCCTTTCTCTAAATGATGCCAAGTGAGCACAACTATGATAAATAAGTTGGAGGATCAAAAATGATGCCTTCCCTGCTATACATCTGCAATGGTGCCTTCCCTGCTATACATTGTCATTGAATGGTACATAGGGGTTATTTAAGAAAGGATAGCGCCAGGTTGTGCCTCATAGCAGTAATGGTAACTAGCCGCAGGTTACTTGCCAGCACCCCAAGTCTTGTGAAGTCTTGGTATAGGGGTCTCATGGATCCCTTACCAGTTCACAAAGGGTTAAAAAATACAGAAACAAGATAAAAAAATTATTTTATTTTTTAAACCTTTGATCGATCCATCCATGAACGCCAATCACTAAAATCACTGGTTTCTGTTCTCCTGTTGCTTCTGGAAGCCTTTTACACCTGCTGAGTGATGGGATATAAAGGGTTTAAAAAAAATAAAAAAACAGGGTGAGGGACCCCATTTTTCTTGGGATTTTTAAGAGTTAAAAATTTTAATAAATGGTGTGGGGTCTATGGGGTGGGGGTTATGCACAGCTTGTAGAGCAGGGCAAGGAGACCAGCCTCGGGAGCCCCAGGCCCTAAAGGCTACAAGCCTACATAGCCTATATGGGCTGCGGGTTCTTCTGCCCCCCCCCCACCTGGGCTAATGGAAGGCCGGGGTTTAGTGGCAAGTCACCCGCTAGCCACAGCCCCAGCCCCCAAGCCTTGTGAACTGGTATATGGGTACCAGTAATTCTTTACCACTTCACAAAGGGTTAAATGTAAAAAAAACTCACATTGACACAGGCAACAAAACTCACCTCCGATCCTCAGCTCTGATGTCCCACGCCGATCAATATCCCTCAGCGATCAGCGCCAGTGACAGACTCCGGTGTTCGGTGGAGGGAATCAGAGCCCCCCAACAACCCCTCTCTGATGATCACCAGAATATGAGAATTGTTGGCTCTGTTCTGGGCCCTCTCTTGAAGATTTAAAATGGTAGAGGATTTGTAGACAGACCTGTTGAGCCAGCTGAGAGCTGTCATTTTAGGAGCACATGAATGGTGACCCAAAGGCCGGTCATACCCCTGAGGCAGAAATACTGGAAAATGGAGGTCAAGCTACTTGCTGCAACTTACTTCACCGAATAATTAGTATGCCCTCTATGAAACAAGACTCTCCACCAACTACATTCAGTAGTGGGTGCACTTTTAGTTGTCTGCCGGAGACACCAAGGAGTGGATAACAGTGGAGCAGCTCGGTGGCTGGGCATTTAGGGGCTCCTGGCAGATGGGCAAATCTCCCCTTGCCTTGTTCTCCCCCACTGTTCTAACCTGTCTGAGCAAGCAGGAGGCAGAAAACATAGGGAAGCCACTTCTTCCCATGCAGCATATCATTGCTGATATCATTGCTTTCCTGCTTTTACATTTTGCTGAATGGATCCAGTTGTGTGGCTTCTATAAATAAAAATCATAGTGTGTTTGTGTACTTTGTGGTGTTTTCCTAGGCATGCATCCCCTCTTTACAAAACCTCAAAGCAGCCACAAGTAACGCTGAGCTAACTCAGAAATCCTTAGACATCCCCGTTTTTCTATTTCTTTCTTTTCTCATGTATATATTTTACGTGGACCTAGTCCCAAAGGCCCCATGGTATATGTAGGCATATATACCACTGCACAGCTCTGAAACTATTCACAACTGTTTTATTTCTTGTTTCCATTGGATACACTTTTCTTGTTGGAAGCCAGCGTACCAAGTGATTGGCCAGGCTAAAAATTAAATATACATATATTTTAAAAACTATACTCACCTTTTGTTCCCCGCAGCTTCTCTGTGCGGGTCCTTCTTCCAGTGCCAGCATCTACATACTTACAGAGAGCAGGAATCTGATCGATTCCGTCTCCCAGGGAAGCGCCCTCTCTTGGCTGTGGTCTGGGGGCATTCCCCCTACAAGCCCACTTAATACACTGCAGTAGAGGGGAGGGGGCATGTCAAGGCAGGTTCCACATGCCGGACCTAGATCCACAACCAACCATTGGACACCAGAATTGCTGGTTCTTCAGTATCGGTAAGAAGGTGGTGACACAGCATGGAGGAGCTGCAGGGGGACAAAATGTAAGTATATACTGTTTTAAGTGCTTGTACAGGGACTTAAAATAACCCTCCAGTCCAAAAAGTCAGGATGATCACTGAATTAGGCAGCAGGGGGCATCAGATAAAGGGATTCCGCTCACTGTATACTTGCACTAAAGCTAGACTTTCCATGCGAACACTCACGCTCCCCTTTGAAACCTATCAGAGCCATTTGCTGAATGACGGGGAGGCCGATTCATTAATAGCGCCAGGTAGCGACAGATGAGCGACTGTAGCGTGATTTTTACAGCACCAGCCAGTATTCGCTGTGCTTGGCCGGCGTTTGCTTGATGACAGCGACTCAGTCGGTGTGCGGTAATGTTGAATACGGGCTTAGGGGTCGCTGTTTCACAGGTTCAGCGTTGTATGTGAGCGCCTGACAACGAATGGCCAGAGCGAACGGCTTGCTTCATATTCATTAAAAAATGACGCTCCGAATTTGCTGGCGCTGTCCATTCCTTGTTTAAACCCCAGTGCGCTGGCGGCGATGGGTGTTAACTAGTTTTTAACCCCTAAACAACCATATTTTTTGATTGTAACGTTATACATGTTTTTGGAATCATTTTGTAATATGAATATATTAATATCAGACCTGTAAGATCATTTCTGCACAAATTTTTTTTTTTATTTTTTTTTACTTTAAAAAAAAAACTAACATTGCAGAAGTGGTCTCAGAATTTTTGACATTAAAAAAAAAAAAAAAAAAATTATACCAATTATGATTAATTAAACATTGCTCCATTGAAATGCATTGGACAATGCCAGGGAGCGACAGGTCATACCTGGCGCTGTGAAGGAATTTGCAGCGGCGCTGTTCGTTCCAGGCGGCTTTATGATAAATCCCGCGCTAGCCGTCGCTCTCGCCGGCGCTAGCCTCATTTAGCTTGATAAATGCGTCATTGTGACCGCCGCCGGGCTTACTTGAGTCGGTAGCCGCCGATAGCTGGCGGTACCTGGCGCTCGTCAGACACTACCTGGCGCTAGCCCGTGATAAATAAGGCCCATAGTCATTCATTTAATTCATTCACTCAGGTGACTCAGGTGACAGAGTATACACTCAGAAATGGAGAATAGATATTTGCCTAATACACAGAAGCTGGGGAGACAAAATCGCAATTGGGAAACGGTAAAGAAAGGGGAGAAATATTTAGTTGTTTATTTCTAGGTCCTTATTTCCCCTTATTTTTAGGTGTTGTGTTTTATTGGGGATATACTGATCCCAGATCACCTCCAGTGTTGTTTTTCCAAATCCTTAGTCCCAGATGTTCTCTGTCGCCTTCCTCTCTGCCTTGTTTTGCATATTAGTGCTCAATAATTGTGCTACTGTTTTTATTATTTTCTTTATTTAATTACACTTAATTTTTGGGGCCCAATGTCCACCTTTTTGGTGTTTTTTATAGTTAAACATTTTGTCAACTAAGCACTTCTCTGCACCAGGGGATACCAAGAGGCCATCCAAGTGAGATACTAGGCCAAATTTGGCCTGAGATCCTGTGGGAATGTAATGGCCCATCGTCCCTACTAGCCTTTGAATGGTATAGGGGTCCAGATCACAAGTAGTGGAAAAAACACAGAAACATAAGGAAGCAAAGCAGCTTCTGAGCTCCAGAGGTGGGGAGGTTGGTTGCCCCTTGTTGCACCACAAGAAGTATCTGCATGTGGGGTTTGTGTTTCAAAAGATGCTTTCCTGGTCACAAGACTGCCCCTTTGAGTGGGGGATTAGTCTAGGGAAAAAGACATTCATATTTGTCCATGGGACCCCTTTAATGTTTTTTAGCAGATTGTATGGCAAGCAAGTTCAGAAGACAAGCTGAGATGTCACCATTCTGTGTGTGTAATTGTAATTACGGGTTGGGAACCTTTATCCTGACACTGATTAATGCAATAAGCTTATGTGATTTATTTTGAAGATCTGACGTTTCCAAGGTTGTGTTTCTTGCCATTATTTCATATACCTGTATATATATATAACATTATTCCATTCTGGGTACCTGTAAATACATTTTTAAAAAGTGTTTTTTTTTTTACAGCTGGAACAAATTTACAATTAGTAATAGCAATTTCATGCTATGTAAGAGGGGATGCTGAAAGGTTTTTGCCTTTCCATTTCTTCTTTGTTAGTGTGGGGGTTATCCAAATGATTTTTGAATTTTCTGGTGAAAAATAACAGCTGCTTCTAAAATAAAATATCTACATCATTAAAAATAATTTACACATTGCCTGTAGAACTGCTCCATCACATGTGCAGAGGATTTACGGTAGATTTTGAAATAGAAGATATATTTTATCCACTTTATTGTGAGCTGAGGGAGAAAAGCTCTCATTGCGTCTCAAAATTCATCCTCCCCAGAAGTATCTAAAATCACGGGGATTCATTAATAGCGCCAGGTAGCGACAGATGAGCGTCTGTAGCGTGATTTTTACAGCGCCAGCCAGTATTCGCTGTGCTTGGCCGGCGTTTGCTTGATGACAGCGACTCAGTCGGTGTGCGGTAATGTTGAATACGGGCTTAGGGGTCGCTGTTTCACAGGTTCAGCGTTGTATGTGAGCGCCTGACAACGAATGGCCAGAGCGAACGGCTTGCTTCATATTCATTAACAAATCACGCTCCGAATTTGCTGGCGCTGTCCATTCCTTGTTTAAACCCCAGAGCGCTGGCGGCGATGGGTGTTAACTAGTTTTTAACCCCTAAACAACCATATTTTTTGATTGTAACATTATACATGTTTTTTGAATCATTTTGTAATATGAATACATTAATATCAGACCTGTAAGATCAATTCTGCACAAATTTTTATTTTTAATTTTTTTTACTTTAAAAAAAAACCTAACATTGCAGAAGTGGTCTCAGAATTTTTGACATAAAAAAAAAAAAAAAAAAAAAAAAATAATACCAATTAATTATGATTAATTAAAGATTGCTCCATTGAAATGCATTGGACAACGCCAGGGAGCGACAGGTCATACCTGTCGCTGTGAAGGAATTTGCAGCGGCGCTGTTCGTTGCAGTCGGCTACATGATGAATCCCGCACTAGCCGTCGCTCTCGCCGGCGCTAGCCTCATTTAGCTTGATAAATGCGTCATTGTGACCGCCGCCGGGCGTACTTGAGTCGGTAGCCGCCGATAGCTGGCGGTACCTGGCGCTCGTCAGACACTACCTGGCGCTAGCCCCCTCCCCCCAGTATCTATGTAGGACCACAGCCCTTATTGCCCCCAGAATAAAGTGACCTCAGTAATACAGCATAAACATTCCCCTGCCCTGCAATATTACAGCAATTTCACAGGCTGCCCTGGAAGCGGCATCTCCACCCATGTGGTCTACCACTAACAATCAGACCATCAGCCAAAGTTATTATTCACTGCCTCCTGACACCTAAAGGCCTGTTGGGACATACAGTCATACCACAGTTGGGACATACAGAAATATTAGATCTGGCCCGGGAGGTGACCATATAAGCAAATTATCTATAAATATATATATAAATATATATATATGAAAAATCATACAATGTGATTTTCTAGATTTATTTAAAGAGATTCTGTTCCTCATATTTGAAGTGGGCCTACAATAAAAATGACAGACCTCTCCATTCTTTGTACATGGGAAAACTTGCAATATTGTCAGTGCATCAAATACTTTTTTTTTTATCACTGAATATATCCCAAACGAGCGAACTGGTTTGTTGGAACTGGAGTTTGCCCCAAATATCAGGGGGAAATCTGGATTTTCTTGTGATTCGTGTCGACCGAATTTTCCCCTGAGATTCTTAAATAGAAAATTTAAAAAACTAATCAGCACCCTTGCTGTCCTTCAGTCTGTCCAGTCCACGATGTCCCGCCCTCCACTCTGGTGGTTTTTTTTTCACAGGACAGGAGGGGCTGGCAAGTGCAGAAGCGCCTGTGGCCCATAAGGGCTATACAGGCTGGCAAGACTTCAGGGCCGTAGGCTGGCCACTCTGTTTCAGCGTCCTGTTCTAGCAGTCCCCATAGCTGTTGCCGCTGCTGGTTTTGCTTGGATAGGGTGATGCAACTTGTAATTTAGAAACATAGAAACATAGAAGATTGACGGCAGAAGGAGACCATACGCTCCATCTAGTCTGCCCTTATGTGTATACTGTATGTACTCTTTATCTCAGGATAGATGTGTTAAAGGAGCCACAGCACTCAACCCTGTTAGCTTGCAGGCCAGCCTATAATCTATCTCTAAACTTGGTTAAAAACAGAGGACTCGGTCACACACATCTGCAGAAGTATGCTTAAGCTGCACCACTACGCCAAAGTGCCTCTGTGGGGTGCAGTCTTAACTCTAATCTCTAAGAGCCCATTTGGGACATACAGTGCAATAGATAAATATCTAAGGATAGATGTGTGCTTATCCCAGGCATGTTTAAATTCGGTGACTGTTGATTTTTCAACTACCTCTGCTGGAAGTTTGTTCCAAGCATCTACTACTCTTTCTGTAAAATAATATTTTCTAACATTGCTCCTGATCTTCCCCCCGACTAGCTTCCGGTTGTGCCCCCTTGTTCTATCATTAAGTTTCTTCTTAAAAACACTTCCCTCCTGAACCTTATTCAATCCTTTCACATATTTAAAGGTCTCAATCATGTCCCCTCTTCTTTCCTCCAGACTGTACAAATTAAGTTCTTTAAGTCTCTCCTGATAAGTTTTAAGTTTAAGCCCTTCCACTATTTTTGTTGCCCGCCTTTGGACACGTTCTATTTGAATAATGTATTTTTGCAGGTAAGGTCTCCAGAACTGCACACAGTATTCTAGCTGTGGCCTTACCAGGGCTCTATACAGCGGCATCACAACCTCCCTCTTCCTACTGGTGATGCCTCGAGCTATGCAGCCGAGCATCCTGCTTGCTTTTCCCACTGCCTGGCTACACTGTCCGCTCATCTTGCAGCTATCAGTAATCAGTACCCCTAAATCTCTCTCCTCCGAGGTCCTGGCTAACACAGTGCTGCCCATACGGTACTCAGAGCAGGGATTCCTTCTACCCAAGTGCATGATTTTACATTTAGAGACATTAAACTCTAGTTTCCACAGTTTTGACCATCTATCCAGTAAAGCTAAATAATTTTCCATGTTGCAGACACCTCCAGGAATATCCACCCTATTACTAACCTTTGTATCATCAGCAAACAGACAAACTTTTCCTACCAAGCCTTCTCCTATGTCACTTACAAATATATTAAAAAGAATGGGGCCCAGGACAGAGCCTTGCGGCACACCACTTGTAACTCGCCTTTGTTCAGATTGCACACCATTTACAACAACGCTCTGATACCGATCCCTCAGCCAACTGGAAATCCACTGAACTATCCAGGGATTGAGTCCTACCTTCAATAACTTATCTATGAGCTCCTTATGTGGTACAGTGTCAAAGGCTTTGCTAAAATCCAGATAGGCGATATCCACAGCACCACCTTCATCTAACACTTTAGTGACATTGTCAAAAGAAATCAATAAGATTGGTCTGACATGATCTGCCCTCAGTAAAGCCGTGCTGTTTTGGGTCCAACAGGTCATTAATTTTTAGATGGGAAATTATCTGATTTTTTTAAGAGCGTTTCCATTAATTTGACCACTATAGATGTTAAACTAACTGGCCTGTAATTACTGGCTTCTTCTCTACTCCCCTTCTTATGGATTGGTACGACATTGGCCATTCTCCAATCATCTGGAACCTCACCAGTTGAAAGGGAATGGTTAAGTAAATCAGTCAGAGGGGCTGCAATCACAAATCTAAGTTCCCTTAGAACTCTGGGGTGGATTCCATCTGGACCCATCGCCTTACTTACCTTTAGACCAGCTCGGATAGGACATCAGCCTCCAGAAACTCCGGAGCTGTGCCCTCCCAGCGGGATGCTGTGCTATGACCATGCCTGCTACTATCTGAAAATACCGAACAAAAGTAGCTATTCAGATGGTCAGCCACAGCCTTATCAATATAATTATTTTCCCTATTTCTAATTTTTGAGACTGCATTGTTTTTCTTCTTTCTGTCACCAATATATCGGAAAAAGGTTTTATCTCCCCTCTTCATAGATTTGGCCATTTCTTCCTCCTTTTGCCCTTTTGCAGTCCTTATAATCAGTTTTGCTTCCCTCTGTTTAATTTTATACGCCTCTCTGTCAGCTACACTTCCACTTTCTTTATACTTGTTATAGGCAGACTTTTATGATAGTGCTGACTTCCCTAGTAAACCATAATGGTTTCTTCTTCCTTTTTATTCTTGCTAGTTTGTTTCACATATTGCTTAGTTGCCTTTAAGATGGACATTTTTAATAGTGACCACTGGGCACTCACTTCTGCTACTCTGTTCCACTCACCTAATTTTCTTTCTACATACTCCGCCATTTCCTTGAAGTTTGTCTTCCTAAAGTCTAGCACTTTGGTTCTGGTGTGTGATTGCACAATGTCTGTTTTTATTCTGAACCATAAGCATTGATGGTCACTGGAACCCAGATTTTCTTCAACCCTGACCTCGGACACCAGATCCCCATTGGTCAGAACTAAGTCCAGAATGTTATCTCCTCTAGTTGGCAATGTCACAAGTTGTTTTAGAGACACTCCATTAAGTGCCTCTAATATAGTCCTGTTCTTGCATGTCGATGCACTTGGGATATTCCAGTCCACATCAGGCATGTTGAAGTCACCTGTAATTACAACGTCCCCCTTCTCTGCCATTCCACTGATTTCATCTATTAACAGGTTATCTAGATCCTCAGATTGTCCAGGGGGGCCTATATCTCACACCTAGGGATGAGCGAATCGATCCGGACGAACCCGAATTTGTTCCGAATTTCAGGAAAAATTCGATTCTGAACGAATCAGAATTTCCCAGCGATTCGATCGATCAAAGTTTTCCTTTAAACTCCATTTATTTCAATTACAGCCATTGTAAAATGGTAGATGGACATGTCCGGACATGTTCCCTGGGGCAAGGTATCATGGGTAAGTCACATGCAGCCTATTAGCAGCCAGGAAGCCCGGTGACGTCACAGTGCAATATAAATGGCGGCCATCTTGCTTGTGCGCATTTCAGCCTTGCATTGCAGACAGAACGGAGGTTGCTGCAGACAGGGAGAGACTAACAGACAGGCAGGGAGAGTCAGGGAGACCCACAGAGACCCACACAGTGCCAGCGAGAGCCAGGGAAAGATAGGGAAAAATCGGGAATGATCCAGGCAGGGACAGCAGAGAAAGTGACAGGGAAACTTTTTTTTTTATTTTCACTTCACTTAATTTGCCAGATCAGTTTTAAATTGCTTTTTTTGTGCTGTAAATATTCCTGGCCACTGTGCATCCCATCTTGGCAGTGGCATATTTAACCCTATCTGTTACACACAAGCATTTCTTATAACTCGATTAGTTTTAATTTTTTTTGCATGCTGTAAAAACCCCAGCCCACATGGGCATACTATTTCAGCACATTTCACCTTATCTGTTATACTAAATCAGCGTCTAAAGGCTCTGTTTTATTAATATATTGCATTTTGAATTGGTTTTGTGCGTCCTGTAAAAACACCATGCCACATGGGCATCCCAAACCAGCACATTTCACCCTATCTGTTATACTAAATCAGCTTCTAAAGGCTCTGTTTTATTAATATATTGCATTTTGAATTGGTTTTATGCGTCCTTTAAAAACACCAGGACACAGGGTATCCCAAACCGGCACATTTCACCCTATCTGTTATACTAAAGCAGCTTCTACAGGCTCTATTTTATTAATATATTGCATTTTGAATTGGTTTTTTGCGTCCTTTAAAAACACCAGGCCGCAGGGTATCCCAAACCAGCACATTTCACCCTATCTGTTATACTAAATCAGCTTCTAAAGGCTCTGTTTTATTAATATATTGCATTTAAATTGGTTTTGTGCATCCTGTAAAAACACCAGGCCACATGGGCATCCCAAACCAGCACATTTCACCCTATCTGTTATACTAAATCAGCTTCTAAAGGCTCTGTTTTATTAATATATTGCATTTTAAATTGGTTTTGTGCATCCTGTAAAAACACCAGGCCACATGGGCATCCCAAACCAGCACATTTCACCCTATCTGTTATACTAAATCAGCTTCTAAAGGCTCTGTTTTATTAATATATTGCATTTTGAATTGGTTTTGTGCATCCTGTAAAAACACCAGGCCGCATGGGCATCCCAAACCAGCACATTTCACCCTATCTGTTATACTAAATCAGCTTCTAAAGGCTCTGTTTTATTAATATATTGCATTTTGAATTGGTTTTGTGAGTCCTGTAAAAACACCAGGCCACATGGGCATCTCAAACCAGCACATTTCACCCTATCTGTTATACTAAATCAGCTTCTAAAGGCTCTGCTTTATTAATATATTGCATTTTAAATTGGTTTTGTGCGTCCTGTAAAAACACCAGGCCACATGGGCATCCCAAACCAGCACATTTCACCCTATCTGTTATACTAAATCAGCATCTAAAGGCTCTGTTTTATTAATATATTGCATTTTGAATTGGTTTTGTGCATCCTGTAAAAACACCAGGCCGCATGGGCATCCCAAACCAGCACATTTCACCCTATCTGTTATACTAAATCAGCTTCAAAAGGCTCTGTTTTATTAATATATTGCATTTTGAATTGGTTTTGTGCATCCTGTAAAAACACCAGGCCACAGGGTATCCCAAACCGGCACATTTCACCCTATCTGTTATACTAAATCAGCTTCTAAAGGCTCTGTTTTAATAATATATTGCATTTTGAATTGGTTTTGTGCATCCTGTAAAAACACCAGGCCACATGGGCATCCCAATCCAGCACATTTCACCCTGTTATAATAAAGCAGCTTCTACAGGCTCTGTTTTATTAATATATTGCATTTTGAATTGTTATTTTGCGTCTTGTAAAAACACCAGCTCGCAGGGTATCCCATATTGCAAATTTTCATAGTATCTGGTGCAGAGTAGCAGTATCTCACTTTATTTAGCTTCTGCTTTTTAAAGTAAACACATTTTTTTAAGTGCCTATTGCGCATTTCAAATACATAAAAATGTCAGGCAGACAAGTGGCAGGATGTTCAAAGAGGAGTGGCAGAGGCCAAGATTCAGCAGGCAGAGGTCGCAGCAGACTAGGGGCGAGTGGCAGCAGGAGTCGCGGTGAGAGACCTGATCTGCCAGTATCTGCTAGCGGTCGTGTCCCCGCCAGTAACGCATCTGCCGTGGTAGATTGGTTAACGCGGTCATCCACATCATCACAAATTACATCTGACACCCCCAGTCTAGGGTCGGTAGGTTCCTCTGACACAACCCTGAGTTGGCATGGCCCGAGAGCAGTCCCTGTCCCATTGCCTCTGTCCTACGCCGTTCCCTCCCCCAGCGACGTATCCTATGCTTTGGGTTCAGCTCCACTCTTTAGTGTGGAGGACGATCAGATAGAGGACAGTCAGCAGCTACTGCCCAGCCAAGAAATGGAGGTGGCTTCCTTCGCTAGGCAGACAAATAGTGATGTGGAGAGTGGCATGGGTGTTGTTACTAGCGTTCCAGCTCCTGCGCCAGACACTGTTGAGGAAACCGAGAACATCAGTGACGTGCAGCCACAACTCGGTGATGATGATGATGATGAAGCCGATGGCACTTGGGAGCCGGGTGCAGAAGGGGCTTCATCCCCATCATTAGGAGAAGAGGGGCGCAGGTTGCCCCGGAGTCAGCAGCTGAGGCCGCAAGGTGTTAGCAGCATGGTTGGCAATCAGCATGGGGGCAGAATTGTAAAACCTGGAGCCAAACGGGGCTGGGGCCAGGGAAGAGCACCTGCTGCGTGGCAGGCTACCTTATCGGGAGGTAGTGGAGCAGGGGTTCCTGGAGTTGGCGACAGTAACAGTGAATCAGTGTGGGCTGTTGGTGGGAAAAGTAGCTACTCGGCAGTGTGGCAGTTTTTCATCAAGAATCCGCAGGAGGGTAACATGGCCACATGCAAGATATGTAGGCAGAAGGTGAAGCGTGGCCAGGGCCCAAATGTTGGCACCATGGCCCTGCGTCAACATATGATGCGTCTCCATAAAGCAGCCTGGGAGAACCGAGGCTCCGAAAAGGTGGTCCAGGCTGCTTCCTCACCAAGTGGCACGCCGCTCCCAATTTCTGCCAGCCAAGGCTCCAGCACCTCAGCCGAAGGCAGCTGTGCGTCATACCCATCTTCTGTCGCTCCAGATGCTCCTGCTCCTCCTTCTCCTCCAAGTCATGCATCCCACCAGCAATCCATCAGCGAAGCCATGTCCAAGAGACAGCAGTATGCGCCCACTCATCCTACGGCGCAGAAGCTGAATGTGCTCCTGTCCAAGTTGCTGGTGCTGCAGTCCCTCCCTTTTCAGGTGGTGAACTCTGCACCTTTCAGAGAACTGATGGCTTGTGCCGAGCCGAGGTGGAGAGTCCCAAGCCGTCATTTCTTTGCCAAGAAGGCAATACCAGCGCTGCACACTTTTGTTGAACAGAAGGTGGGCCAGTCCTTGAGCCTGTCGGTGTGTAGCAAAGTGCATGGCAGCGCCGACGTCTGGAGCTGTAACTATGGTCAGGGACAGTACATGTCGTTTACGGCCCACTGGGTGAATGTGGTCCCTTTGCAGCAGCAGCAGCAGCAACTTGGACAGGTCACGCCGCTTCGGCCTCCGCGCTCCCTGGCCGTTGGGCCTGTGACACCGTGCGACTCGGCCTCCTCATCCTCCGCCATCTCCTCACCCTCTACTGTAGGCTCAAGTCTCAGTGCCCCTCCAGCCTACCATGTGTGCAGGGCACGGAGGTGTCACGCTGTGCTTCACATGGTTTGTCTTGGCGAACGGAGTCACACAGGGGAGGAACTGCTTAAATTTATTCATCAAGAAATCCAAACATGGCTTACTCCAAGAAAACTGAAAATGGGAACCATGGTTACCGACAATGGGAAGAACATTTTGTCTGCGCTGCGACAAGGAAGGCTGACCCATGCGCCCTGCATGGTTCACGTCTTCAATCTGGTTGTGAAGCGGTTTCTGAAGTCTTCCCTCCATCTGCAAGACATCCTAACAACTTCAAGGAAACTTTGCATGCACTTCAGCCACTCATACACCGCCAAGCACACCCTTCTTGAGCTACAGCGTCAGAACGGTAGCCCCCATCATAGTCTGATTTGCGATGTTTCCACCCATTGGAATTCCACCCTGCATATGTTGGACAGACTATACGAACAGAGAAAAGCCATCACGGATTTCTTGATGATCCAAGCGGATAGGGGGACTCCCCTGTGTAACTTCAATGTCAACCAGTGGCAGCTCATACGTGACACCTGCCGTTTGCTCAGGCCCTTTGAGGAAGCCACTTTATTTGTGATTCGCCAGGATTACAGGATGAACGACATGATTCCACTGCTTCATGTACTACAGCACATGTTGGAAACCATGGCTGGTCAGGGCACTGGAGACATGGCGTCTACATCTTACGGCCACATGAACCCCGTTGGAGCTGAACTGGAGGAGGAGGAGGAAGAGGAGGAGGAGTGGCACAGTGCACAGTTTAGGCTTGGCGAAATGGCTGGTTTATCTTGTCAGCGGACAGGAGAGGAGGAGCAGGAGCAGTCAGAGGAGCTAGAGGGTTGTGAGGAAGGCGAGACAGAGGACCCAGACACACCGTGGCAGTATGCAGTGGAGATGGAGACAGGTAGTCCCTCCGAGTCACTTGCGCAAATGGCAGGAAGCATGCTCACGTGCTTGCATAGTGACCCCAGAATTGTTTCCATTTGTCAGCGGGATGACTTCTGGCTCTCCACCTTATTGGACCCTCGCTTCCGGCACAAAATGGGGGCATTTTTTAAACCCGCCAAGAGGGAGGACAAACTGACTTACTACAAAGACATTCTACGTAGTCAGTTGGCGATGCCTATCTGCGCCATGGTCCATACTCTCGCAGGTCTGACTCGGGGGGACCTCTGCGCTCACCTTCCACTGCAATGGCTGCTGGGGGGGTTGGCAGGAGCAGCAGCAGCAGCTCCATCAGCAGCAGCCTCAGTCTTCAGTCGTTAATGAGTAGCTTTCTACAGCCGCATAGTGAGTCTACTCATGAGCAGCAGGAAGACCTGGAGCAGGACCTCAACCAGCAGGTCATGTCATACCTTGACATGACCATGCCAACACACCTTGAGGATCCGCTGGACTTCTGGGCAGCCAAACTTGACTTGTGGCCGCAGCTAGCTGAGTTTGCCCTGGAAAAGCTGTCCTGCCCGGCAAGTAGCATGCCATTTGAGCGGGTGTTTAGTGCGGCGGGGGCCATAGTTACAGCGTGGAGAACTCGTCTGTCAACTAAAAATGTGGAGAGACTCACCTTTGTGAAAATGAATCAGGGATGGATCAGCCAGGATTTCCTCCCACCAATGGCTGATGCATGCGACTAGATTCAGCATGGTGCCACGTTTTACACTTCCCAAATGGTGCAAAACATATTTATGTCTTTAGGCCAATTTTTGGGCTCCTGCTGATGCCAACTTCAGGGTGTGCCTTTCAGCCAAAGTTTGGCCTCCTGCTGCTGCTGCTGCCAACTGCAGTGTGTCTTTAGGCCAATTTTTGGGTTCCTGCTGCCAACTCCAGTGTCTCTTTCAAGCTATGTTTGGGCTGCTGCTGCTCCTACTGCTTGCAACTCCAGGGTGTCATTCAGCCAATTTT
The DNA here is from genome assembly GCA_027917425.1 of Gastrophryne carolinensis. Taxonomy (NCBI): domain Eukaryota; kingdom Metazoa; phylum Chordata; class Amphibia; order Anura; family Microhylidae; genus Gastrophryne; species Gastrophryne carolinensis. Next base: position 280,067,815 of record CM051238.1, on the reverse strand, counting down.
TGGGCTCCTGCTGCCAACTCTAGTGTCTCTTTCAAGCTATGTTTGGACTGCTGCTGCTCCTGCTGCTGCTCCTGCTGCTGCTGCTTCCAACTCCAGGGTGTCAGTCAGCCAATTTTTGGGCTCCTGCTGCCAACTCCAGTGTGTCTTTCAAGCTAGGTTTGGGCTGCTGCTGCTTGCAACTCCAGGGTGTCATAGAAACATAGAAGGTTGACGGCAGAAGGAGAGCTTATGCTCCATCTAGTCTGCCCTTATGTGTATACTGTATGTACTCTTTATCTTAGGATAGATGTGTGCTTATCCCAGGCATGTTTAAATTCAGTGACTGTTGATTTTTCAACTACCTCTGCTGGAAGTTTGTTCCAAGCATCTACTACTCTTTCTGTAAAATAATATTTTCTAACATTGCTCCTGATCTTCCCCCCGACTAGCTTCAGGTTGTGCCCCCTTGTTCTATCATTAAGTTTCTTCTTAAAAACACTTCCCTCCTGAACCTTATTCAATCCTTTCACATATTTAAAGGTCTCAATCATGTCCCCCCTCTCCCTTCTTTCCTCCAGACTGTACAAATTAAGTTCTTTAAGTCTCTCCTGATAAGTTTTAAGTTTAAATCCTTCCACCATTTTCGTTGCCCGCCTTTGGACACGTTCTATTTGAATAATGTCTTTTTGCAGGTAAGGTCTCCAGAACTGCACACAGTATTCTAGCTGTGGCCTTACCAGGGCTCTATACAGCGGCATCACAACCTCCCTCTTCCTACTGGTGATGCCTCGAGCTATGCAGCCGAGCATCCTGCTTGCTTTTCCCACTGCCTGGCTACACTGTCGACTCATCTTGCAGCTATCAGTAATCAGTACCCCTAAATCTCTCTCCTCCGAGGTCCTGGCTAACACAGTGCTGCCCATACGGTACTCGGAGCAGGGATTCCTTCTACCCAAGTGCATGATTTTACATTTAGAGACATTAAACTCTAGTTTCCACAGTTTTGACCATCTATCCAGTAAAGCTAAATAATTTTCCATGTTGCAGACACCTCCAGGAATATCCACCCTATTACTAACCTTTGTATCATCAGCAAATTTTTGGGCTCCTGCTGCCAACTCCAGTGTCTCTTTCAAGCTATGTTTGGGCTGCTGCTTGCAACTCCAGGGTGTCATTCAGCCAATTTTTGGGCTCCTGCTGCCAACTCCAGTGTCTCTTTCAAGCTAGGTTTGGGCTGCTGCTGCTGGCAACTCCAGGGTGTCATTCAGCCAATTTCTGGGCTCCTGCTGCCAACTCCAGGATGTCTTTCAGCCAATATTTGGGCTCCAGGGTGTGTTTTTCAGGCAATATAGGGGCCCCTCATAGTGATGCCACCTCAACTCTCTGCAATTGTGCCGCTCTGCGATTCTAATAGCGATGCCTCTGATCTGCATGTCATAATTATTTACAGTATTATTTCACTCTTCCTATGCGTGTTACAGCAAGGCAGAATGGTTTACAACCCTATTGAGGCTCTAGGAAGCTCAGAAATAGCCGTTTTTAATAGCGAGTCGTCGCGAATAAATTTGTACCGAAACAAATTTTTTTCGGAAAATTCGGCGAATCAGTCGAATCTAATTTTTCAAAAGTTCGCTCATCCCTAATCACACCAATTCTGACCACAGCTCCCTCCTTAGTCTGCATGGTAACCCAGAGAGTTTCTAGTTCATTATGTGTATGCTGAATTATTGTTGATTGAAAGGTAGTCTTGACATAAATGGCTACTCCACCGCCCTTTCTATCCAATCTGTCTTTTCTGTACAATGTGTAACCAGGTATAGCTATCTCCAAATCATTGTGATCCTTGAACTAAGTCTCTGTTATTGCAACAAGATCCAATTAATCTCTGGATATGATAGCCATTAATTCACAGAGCTTGTTGCCCAAGCTGCGAGCATTGGTACACATCATGTGGATGTTGTTGGTATTGTATTTTAGTGTGTCCATTTACACTGCAAGTCACACTCAAAGTGCACCTCGCTTCACCAAATAATTAGCATGACCTTTTCTGTTTAGGGACACAGCAAACCTGGGCTCCTGGGCTCCACCACTTAGGCAGTGATTGGTCTACAATTACTGCTCCTGAGATGATGATGATACTGCTCATGTGATCTAAAAAAATGACAATGGTTTAAAGTCATACTTTAATCTGGTGCTTCATGCCCAACAGCCTAGTCATATTATATAAAAAGGTTATAGTACGAGGAAAAATCATCAAGTTTATATGAAATAATTTCCCCATGATACTTGCCAGAATTGTAAGAGACTTAACATTTAAAGGATCATTTTCCTAGTATTATTTGAATTTACTTTTTAGTGTATAGATGTAGCTTCCATTCATATTAATAGTATTCCAACTTTTTGTCACATTTCTACAGTTATTGGATGGAGTAAGACCCTTAATGGATGCATCAATAATAAATGTCATTCTGACAGTTACAATGTTTTCCACATGTGAATATTTTATATGATGTTTCTTTCAGTGTGCTCTTAAAAGGAAGAAATAATGAATTCACATGATAAAACCATCCTCGCAGACAGGCCCCGAGCTCTGTAGCCTCTCATTTGCTGGTTGATGCACAAAGAGGTCTCAGGGTTTAAAGACTGCATGGAAACATTTAGCAAGCTGGTCCTGCAAGGCTACGGTGATCCTGAAAGGTCCGAGCATATAAAATAGAAACTAAATCCCTGTCTGTGCACAAAACTCCTATTATTTGCCTTCTCTGAGCTGCCGAGGCTTTACCATACAGATTGCTGGGAACCAAGATCACACTATTAGCTGCTAAAGTCCAGCGCAAGCTGTCTGTCCGGCCTACAATCCAATTAGACTAAAATGTCAAGATCAATTGTGAGCCAGGATAATATTCAATCCATAATCACATTAATGACAATCTGCCCATAATTAGCTGTTTGATAATCCCTGGAAGACGCCTCATTTATCTATAAGGAGCTTTGGTAGCAGGCAGTGAGGCGTAGCTCCTTCACAGTAACATCATTCTATCCTCATATCGCAGAGGCAGGTTTATTGACTACTAGACTACTAATCATTACAAGTCTAATCATGGTCATCGGAGGCTAAACTAAATGCCAACGGGACCTGGTGCAGGCAATGTGGGGCAACCCCTAGGATATGCAACTGAATTAGCTATTAGACAACTAAACATGGAAACAAGTGATAACAATTTCTGGACTCAATGCCACGTGAGCACAAATTAGATCAATAAGATTGCAGAGCTACAAAGACCTCATGGACCATGGTGCAGTCACTAGCTTTGCACCCCCTATAGGCTAAGGGGCTTTAAAGCTAACAGCAATAAGGCAGCAAGCAGCTCATCTGATGCCTGTCCCAAGTGTCTCTCCTCTATTTCCTGCAGCACAGGGTAGAAACCATAGCAAAATTTGCTCTTCTTTCAATTTTATTTCTATAGGACCACGTTAAAAGTGGTCTAACAGCCAGTGTGTCCTTTGATGCTCTCAGCGAATGTGAGACTTGCAAGCCACCGTTGTCCCACAGCTGTCTCTGATCACAACAGAGCATGCTGAAGACTCTTAAAGCTGCAACAAGACACCGCATTCCCAGCTCAGCTATGACCCAGAAATAGAGGTGAAGAAAGTGACGTCGCTTAGAATACATTAGGTATTTACATTATAGGGTTGATTCAAAGCCACTCTTCTCACGCTTTTTTGGAGATCTTACCGAATGAAAAGTCACGAACAAAAGAAAACATTTCACAAACAATTCTTTCAGAAATAAGGCTCTGCTGAATCAGACGAGGGGGTAAAAGGGGCCCTTGAGAGCCTATACCAGTTCACAGGACAAGAGGGGCTGGCAAGTCACTTGCATCCCCAAAGCTCAGGGGAGGGGCGGGAGTGCAGAAGAGCCTGTGGCCCATAAGGGCTATGTGGGCTGGATGGCTGCTCTGTGTCAGTACCCTGGTCTAGCAGTCCCCATAGCCGTTGCCGGTGCTGGTTTTGCTTCGATAGGGGGATGCAAGTTGCAAGTCACACTGAAAGTGCACCTCGCTTCACCAAATAATTAGCATGACCTTTTCTGTTTAGGGACACAGCAAACCTGGTCTCCTGGTCTCCACCACTTTATCAAAGACAGTGATTGGTCTACAATTACTGCTCCTGAGATGATGATGATACTGGTCATGTGATCTAAAAAAATGACAATTGTTTAAAGTCATACTTTAATCTGGTGCTTGCTGCCTTATTATTGCTGAATCAGACGAGGGGGGTAAAATGGACGACAACGAACATTTTCACACAAAAAAATGTTGAGAAATCTCGAATCAACCCTAAAATCTGAGATTTTGTGATGCATTGAATCATTTCACACTGAGGAAAGAGGGGAGAAAGTTAGTTTTTGCCTGGACAGGGACTGATGGTAGTGCTTCAGGGGCCACACTGCATTTCTTTTCCTAGATCCATCATTAGTAATATCATGTGCCAATAATCTAAAGAGACTGGACAAATAAAAAGAATATGCTCATCGAACCCCAAGGAGAGATGATGGTTTACTGTCATTATTACCATCTATAATACATAACAATTAAAGCAGAACTATGGCCAAAAATGACCACACCTCTGCTGTACTATATAGTGGGGGGGCAGCCCCTCTTTAACGGTGGTGATGCACCTGGGCCGCTCTGCCCCGCTGCTATATAGGGTTCCGCTTTAAAGTGGACCAAAACTCAGGATTTTCACTATCCCAGGTTTTGGTCCACCCCCCAGTTTGGGATGCCCCACTACTTGAAATCCTGCCAATGAGCCCATGGCACAGGTGTGGCTCTTCCCCAATCAGCTTGATGTGCAGCTGGAGAAGATGAATGGAATCCTGGCCACACTCGTGATTGGCATCCCTGCGTCCTCTGGCTGTGTGCAGCCATGTCAGGCATTCAGTTGTGGAGGAGAAAGATGTGAGAGGTGCTGCCACTGGCTCCACATGCACCATGGGCTCATTGGTCAGGGGGCCACTGGCATGTTTACACAGTGGGACATCCCAAACCGTAATGCCCCGGGGGGGCACATTATTATTCAGGGCAAAAATATCTCATTAGCTGGAAGCTTTAAGCAGCAGGGCTTCTCAAATCAGAATTCCCAGGGGGTGTGGATTTTAGCTGACCTCATGGCTGTTTTGACTACAGGTTCACGTTAGGGCTGTTGTGGTTTCAAACATATCAGCAGCTAGGTTAACCATGAGCCAGATCTGTTTGTGCAGGGAGTTGGTCAATGAATTAGGGCCAGTCTGAAGACCACACAGTTCACTAAGGGGTTTATTCATCAAGGGGATAGCAGCAGGTAGCGCCTCGTAGCGGCAGGCAGCGTTTGGTGAACGCCCGGCGATGTACGCAATACCACATTTATGAAAGCGAATCTAGTGAGCGCCTCTAACAGCACCATGTAGCATCCGATTCATCATCACAGACGGCTCAGTGTATAGCGCTGGCGCTCTGGCTTCTCCCATACATTCCAATGGACGTTACTTTTCTTCTGTTTAAACAGGGTTTTCTTTTAATTGTTTTGTTTTTTTATCAAATCATTGTGTGACCTCTCCTGGCCTGATAAAAGTCTTTTTTGAAAATGTTTAGATTTTTTTTAATTTTTATGCAGAATTGTCATTACAGGTCTGGTATTAAAGTGTTAATGTCACAATGTAATAACAATGTAATTCCATATGTTTTCGCTTTGTTACTAGTGGATATGTGTTCAAAAACAGACTTTAATCACACAGCTTCTGGTGCTCTGGGCTACAGCGACACAATTTTGAGCGCCGACACTGTGTGAGGCTGTTTTTTGATGAATATGGTTTGAGTCGCTCACACTGACCAGTTGCTACCGTTCGCTCCCATATAGCGCTGTACTGGTGTTATAGCGAATCACACATCAAATTCATCAATGCTGGCCATGTTACTACAGTGACCACCATGTTACTACCACTAGCGGTCGCTCTTAGAGCTGCTGTACAGAAGCTCATCTGCCGATACCTGGCACTAGTAATGGATCAGCCTGCATTTATATGAGATGAACAAGAAATTCTATTACATGATAAGCTATAGAAAAAGACATTTCTAAACTAAAATACATTTTTTTAAAAAAGAAATCCTCCACTACTACTCTCCTACTTAAAGGAAAAATCCATTTTTGTTAGATTTTTGGTGTTCTGCCTTATTGTTTTTCTCTTGTGGGACGTAAAATAAACATTTGTGTTACGATTGTACCCTCATACCTGCGTATTACTTATTAACATGCTGCTTCTAAGTTACTTACATTCATGTGGCTCTGTGTTGCCAAACTGGAAGCACTTTCCTGCAGTTTAGTAAAGCCCTTCGCTTCTGGCTACAATATCCAGAATCCTTCCATTGCAACAGGTGATCTAAGCAGAAGCTTTGGCTAACTTAAGCAGGAGTACGCTGCTGAGAACGCTGCTAGTAACCCTTTAGCTGTTGGAACAGAGGATTGTGATCGCCTCATCTGAAGAGGTTGTATTAGAGCAGAAGGGGTTAAACCTGTAAGCTTGGGAATGTGGAGTGCCATCTCTGCCTTAGCAGAGTCAGGAAGTAAGAGAGTCAAAGAAAACCTTTTTCTATTATAATACAGAATGTCAAACAAATAGAAAAAGATAAGATCACCACCTTGAGAAACATCATTTTTGGAACACAATAATGAAAACATTTAAAAATGCCACTGAAAGTGAAATTACTATTTACAGTGCTAAGTTAGTTGAAAGTGCCAGCAGAATGTGACAGGGCAGAAAATTATGGGGGGGTATAGGGCGGGAAGCAGGTGTCTGCTCACAAAGCTTTCAAGTACCATTGCGTCAAATCACAAGCACTGACCTACAGGGCTGTTCAATTTCTCCCAAACAGGGAGGGACACCCTCTTGTGTTTGCCCCCTAACAATGGCTGAGAATCGGGCATCATACTCACCTTCTGTGTTCTTGGGTCCCCAACTAGTCCTTTATGTCACCCTCAGCTTTTAATAGGCATTGTGTATTTGTTGTGTTGGCCACTAGTACTTAAACCAGACCTTCACCCTGAATAAGAGTCTATCTTATATGTTCCCCCCACCCGAAAAATACAGATTGTCCACATTAAAAATCATCCTACCTGCATCTACTGCATGTTATGAGCCTTTAAACAGCCAAGATGGCGGCCCATGGAGTCTCAGGCAGCCTGCAAACAGGCAGTGTCTTCTGACTGTGCTGCTCTGCATTCTGGGATTGCTGTCCTTTTCCTGACCCCAGCTCTGCTCTGTCTGAGCAAAGCACAGCTATAACCTGCCCCCCTGTACTTTTCACCCCTCTCCTCAGTATGTGATGCTTCTGAGGCAAGATGGCCGCGCCCGTATCCTAGAGTCCTGAACAGAGTTGCAGCCTAGTGAGGGAAAGAATAATAAGTAAGTGACTAAAAACGTAAAATATATTAATTATATATAGATGCTGGGGAGTAGTTTTTTTAAGGGTTTGGGCTTATCATTAAATCATGGTGAAGGTCTGGTTTAAATGGGTCACACGCAGTGCAGGAGCATAGAACAGGTGAGTAATTAAGCCCTGTTTTAGACATTTCTGGGGTACTAAGAGCAGACAGGTCATTCTAAATTGGGTCTGGAGGGTGGGAGGGTGGATGCTGCTGCAGTAAATTAGGCTGGAGATGAGCTTTAAAGTGGCCCCAAACACAGGATTTTGACTATCCGCTGTGTGAAACCCCCCAAAGTGCCCATTCCCTACGGCGTCCTATGGCGCATGCGCAGTGTCTCGTCCAGTCAGCGCGCTTAGATCTGGCTGCATCCCCGCTACCCTTTACCAGGGAGTGTGCCGGCCATTTACATATACCTGGCACGGCACGCGCCCTGCTAAAGGGATAGCGCGGATATGGCTACTGGTAGCGCATGCGCCATTGGACCTGGAAATGAGGTGAGTTTCTGGGTGACCTCAAATCTGGATACCCCAGGGGGAGCGAGTATGCCTGCCCTGGAGTCTCACAGACTCCAGGGTGGGTTTTGGTCCACTTTAATACTCAAATAAATGAAATAAGGAATAATAGTGACAACTATTATTAGGTTAATCCAACATTCCTCCTTTTCCCATGAACAGAGCTATACATGTTCATGTGCCTCTATAACTGGTGCTATGTGTAAGCGCCATGCTGCATCTAAGTGCTTCCTGTGCACTTGGGACATGCGTGATTGATTATTCCACATATCTGTGGTTGAAGTGGAATATGCACCAATATTAATCTGGACAAGTCCAACCATAATATAGGCTGAGTGGATCGAAGAAATAGTAATGGCTGTGAGCAGCATTACATCCTGCTGGTGTCCGTTTGGCTGCTATTACCCATTAGCAGTTATTGGGTTTGACATGTTTGTTTATTTTATAGGCGATCAGCATAGTAAGTGCAATCTATACTGTGATATTCAAGCAGCTTTTTGTTCTGTGGCGATAAGCAGGACTTTTTATTACATTCTAAATCCAATACATTTGTTCTGTCTGATCAGTGAACTCTATTGGTGGTCAGCGGTGGAAGCCACCGGAGCGATTGTGGGTTCAAGGGGTTCTGTTCACCAAGTGCCATGCCCAGTGTCAGACTTGGATGCCTGAGGCCCACCAGTAGAATTGACTCTAGGGGCCCACCCCACATTTAGATTCATTTTCAGGGTCCATGTACAGATACATTATGCCAGACCGGTCTATGTGCATGCACTTGGGATGCCACAAATAAGATATGCATAGTTCAGGTTTGGTGAAGAAGGCCCTCAAAGGGGTTTTTCCTGGTAACTCTGTGGGCCAGTCCAAGGCTGGCCAAGCCGATTATCAATGCCTGGGGTTGGAGTAACTGTGGCCACCGCATAGTATAGCTTAAAGGAGGGGAGGCCGATTCATTAATAGTGGCAGGTAGCGACAGTTGAGCGACTGTAGCAGTATTTTCACAGCGCCTGCTAGTAGTCGCTGTGCTTGGCCGTTGTTCGGTTGTTGACAGCGACTCAGTCGGTGTGCAGTAATGTTGAATATTGGGTGAGGAGTCGCTATTTGACAGGTTCCGCGCTGTATGGGAGCGCATGATAGCGACTGGCCATAGCGACCGGCTCCCACCATATTCAAATCACGCTCAAAAAATTCTTGCGCTGTGAAATGCTTGTTTAAACCCCAGAGCGCTGGCGGCGATGGGTTAAAAGTAGTTTTTTAACCCCCAAACAACCATTTTTACCATTGTTTAATTTTGTAATATGAATACATTAATATCAGACCTGTAATATCAATTCTGCACAAATTTTTTTTTTTTTTTTTTTACCTTAAAAAAAATATCTAACATGGCAGAAGTGGTCACAGAATTTTTCACATTTAAAAAAAAAACATTAATAACAATTAATTATGAATATTTAAAGATTGCTCCATTGAAATGCATTGGAGAGCGCCAGGTAGTGAGAGGTCATATCTGTCGCTGTTCAAGGTCGGACGCTGGCTGTGGGCTGAGGCTGGAATAATGATGAATGAGTCGCTATATGGCGCTATCTCAGTTGCTAAGCAGGATCGGCTTGATAAATGTGTGATTGTGGTGGGGAGCCGGCGTTCTCGTGGCGGTGACCGTCATTACCGATCGCTCACCAGTCGCTACCTGTTGCTATTCCTTCATAAATAAGGGCCTAAGTCCACTTTCAATGTATATTTTTTTGTGCCAAAAGTATGTACTCTAGTTGATCTAGTATTTTAGTTTAAAATATTTTCCTTTGCTAGCAAATGTGTGTTTTATGGAAGCAATTTTCACTACCTGCAATTGGTTGCTATTGGCAACATGCACCAAGATGAGAAAAGTAATACCTGTACACACAGAACACTGCTGCTATGGCTGCTGCTGAGGTGAGGGAGCTCACTCATACTTACACATAACCAGCAGCAGTGTTCTGTGCAACTGTCTGTAATCTGTTGCTATTGACAACGTACACCAAGTCTGCACTGTACATTGCCAATAGCAAAACTGCTTCCATAAAACACATTTGCTAACATTAGAAAAAAAAATATTATATCAGCTAAGCACCTTTAAAATATCATTTTGTCACACAAAAATATACACTTTCATAAATTAAATCAAACCATTTAAACCTTATTCTCTTATCCTATAATATTCTAATGACTATAATAATATTGCTCATTCCATAGCCACGTGTATAACTAGCATTTAAATAAAGGCAAACCATTATTTTACATGGCATAAAGCTAAACTAATATATTTATTGTGTACATGTGAAAAATGGAATGGTGACCCCCCGAGTGTGTGATCTCTGACTCTACAGAGGGCAGGGTCTAAATAATAAATTAGCCCCATTTATGGTGCAATGATCTATGGCAATCCCTGGTCCTAATGCTGCAGCCCTGTAACACCAGCTCTGTGTATGATGTGCACACGCCATATACAGATGGCCAGGATTCTGTTCTTCCCACTAACAATAAGAGCTGCCATCTGCTTTAATTTCATAATGGATTTAATCCTCAACCCCATCTGCACTCAGTGATCCCACATCTGAATTACACAATCACATATCTGACCCACCATGGGTGGCCCAAAAATTCTACATTCATATATTATGATAAATTGTAGCATTGCACCGAGCTGGGCCTTAAGGGTAACTGCACAGAAATGATGGCATAGACACAGTGCCCAACCAGGGCCGACCTTAGGGAAATTGCTGCCCTGTGCAAGAGTTTAGGATGACCCCCTCTAAATATATACTGTAAATTCACATTAAGAACTCCCAGAAAAGGGACAGAGATAGATGGATGGCACATGAAAAAAGTGAGAACTGAAGAAAAAAAGAGAGTAAGAAGGAGTTGAAATAAGACATGGGGATAGCAGAGAAAATTGCCATTCACTTTCACTGTCTACTTCGGGGCTGATTCAGACCCAGTTGAAAATTCAAAATGAAAGTGAATGGCAGTTTTTTCTCCTAAAAAAGGAGTGGGTTTTCTCACCATGGTCAGAGTGCGGCAAAGAGAGATAAAGGGAAGGTTTATAAGAGAAGAATGAAGAAAAAGAAAGGAAGAGAAAGCAAAGAATAAAATGAGATGGAAGGGAGGTGGCAATATAAAGAGGTGGAAGGAATTTGGAAAGGAATTCCCCAATTACAGGCAGTGTGGCATTCTCCCCCATCTCATACCCCATATAGCCAGTGTTGCATTCCCCCCTCCTATTTCCCATAAGCAGTGAGGCATACCCCCCCCCCATTCCCCATATATGCAGTGTGGCATTCCCCCATTCCATTTCCATAGACAGTGTGGTATTATCCCCCCATTCCATTCAGATAGACAGTGTGGCATTCCCCCATCTCATTTCCATAGGCAGCGTGGCATTCCCCCATCTCATTTCCATAGACAGTGTGGCATTCCCCCATCTCATTTCCATAGACAGTGTGGCATTCCCCCATCTCATTTCCATAGACAGTGTGGCATTCCCCCATCTCATTTCCATAGACAGTGTGGCATTCCCCCATCTCATTTCCATAGACAGTGTGGCATTCCCCCATCTCATTTCCATAGGCAGTGTGGCATTCCCTTCTCCCATTCTTTATAGGCTGCTTCTTCCGGGGGGCACAGACAGACTCCATGTAGCTGGTGGGCGTGGGCTGCATCGATTGTCCAGGCAATGCCCATCCACAACACGGAGCCGGGTTTTGTGTGTGCCCAAGCCCCTGGGAGAGGCAGCAGCAGCAATGGGGAGGTGGCTCTTCTGGCCTCCGGGCAGCTGTAGAAGCCCGGCCAGCATCGCAAGAGCGCCGGTACATGTGAGTATACTTTCTTTTACATTTGCTCGCACACTCACTCCCACACTTTTTGGGGAATAAAAGTGCATCTGAGGTGGAAAATAAGGTACTCACTTTTCCGGTAACTTTCCTTTCCTGGCACATCTCCATGGCCCTGGATAGGTTTTCTGGCTGCACCCTCCGGCTCCATTTTTGTTAATCGTTCCTCCCAATTAGGGCCGGTTCAAATGATGCCATTGAGATGTGCCAGGATAGGAAAATTACTAGAAAGGCAAGTATACAATTTTCCATTTTTCTTGTTGTACCCATGATATCACACTAAGGGATATGAATAGCCAGAAAAATGGATGGGATGCAGAAAAAACTATTGAATGATGCTTAGCAAATGTACTCTTTGCTTAAGCAATTAGCTACTGTTCCTTGACCAAAATCTTCAAAGAATTGGGTGCATAGTAGTTTTGAGCCCAAAGCTTCGAACTCAGACATCCTGGCCCCAGATGCCACCAGTTGGAAGTCATCTCCCACCAGGAGGTTCAGTACCAGTGGTAGGTTCCATTGTGGGCATTCACCTTGATCTTGAGCACTGTCCTAAGAAATCACACAATTAAGGGTGTAAGGCCTATTGTTTTGGTAGAGTGCCGAAATGAGGAATGCACCTTAAGAGTCCTGAGATCTAACATAGGTCCTTTTGTGGAGAGTTCAGCAGTTCTGTGACGGAAAAGTCCGACTCCGAAACTCTTGAGTCCTCGAGAAACTGTAAAAAATGTATTCCATACAGTTAAATAGTTATTAAGGTTAAAACAAGACATACATACATCAAGTTCAAGGTCAGGGTAAGTTATTTTTTATTTTTACTGATAACAGCTAATAGTAAATGTTAATGTTATTTTCTTCTAAATAAGCATCTAATCCTTTTTTGAAGCTGTCAGCTGTTGATGCTGTAACAAGCTTCTGTGGGAGGCAATTCTACATAGTTATAGTTCTTATGGTAAAATTTGATTGTCACCTCCAGAGATTGAATCTTTTTTTTTCCAGTGGAAGGTATTGCCCCCTTGTCTTTAGAGAGGATTTTACCTGAAATAGCGTTTCCCCATATTTTTTGTATATTTATATACATATATAATATTTATATATTTATACAAGTAAATCATATCCCCACTCAGACGTCTCCTCTCAAGACTAAACAGATTTAATTCCCTTAATCTTTCTTCATAACTAAGATCCTTCATTCCTTTTACCAGTTTAGTGGCTCTCCTTTGCACCCTTTCCAGATGAGGGCGCACCAGTGCCATGTAAAGAGGCAGAATTACATCTCTATCCCGTGATTTCATGCCTTTTTTAATGCATGATAATATCTTGGTGGCCTTGGAAGCAGCTGCTTGGCATTGCATGCTGTTATTTAGCCTGTGGTCTACCAGTACCCCCAGATCCTTCTCCACAAGTGACTCTCCCAGCTTTACTTCCCCGAGGACATATGTGGCCTTCAGGTTATTAGACCCCAAGTGCATGACTTTACATTTCTCCACATCAAACTGCATTTGCCAATTGGATGCCCAGACACTCAAAGTGTCCAAGTCAGCCTGAAGCTTGTGAACATCTTCAAAAGATTGCACTTTGTGTCATCTGCAAAAATAGAGACAGTGCCATTAAATTCATCTTTATGTTGTTTATAAACAAGTTGAATAATAGTGGGCCCAACACTGAACAATGGGGTACACTGCTTACAATGCTGGGCACATTTTGCCTGCATTGCCCGCCTCTCTCCCTGGGAGGTGAACTAAGAGGATAGACAACTATTAGCTGTTATCCATACACACAGCAATAAGGAATGGGGGTGAGCACGTACTCCATGCTTTTGGAGTATTCTTCTGGCCTTGCTGCCCCGGATCCATAGCACCAATTGTCAACAATAGATAAGATGTACAGGGTTCTGGTCACAATCAGGCTGAATCTTATTTGCCCTATTTTAAATATATTATTTTTCTGGGAATCACCAGGCTGTAGGTGTCCCTCCTTTGGCCGAAAGAGTCTAACTCCGTACCAAAAAGAAGATTACCATCAAAGGGAAACCCACAAATGTGTGACTTAGATACCTGGTCTCCCTGCCATATTTTGAGCTATAGAGCATGCCTGGCACTGTTAGAGAGTGCCATGCTTTTTGTGTTTGCTATGATTCAGGCATCTAACAGGGGTCCCCAGGACGCAGCAGCTGGTGAGGAGCTGTGAGACAGATGGAGTTGAAGACCCCGCTCCCGCTCAGCAATGTAATGAAAAAAAAAAACTGAGGAGATCATGCCATAGCATGCCTTATATAGGCTGGGAGGAGCTAGTTTTTTCTATCTTGCAGTCCTCGCCTACGGCTGAGGTTAACCCATGTGTTGCTACTGGTGGTGCCCCGAAATGGAAGAAAAATGCATAGGAAAAATGTTTTTCCACAGTAAGAAAAGCAGGTACAGCACAGTACACTTTATTATATTTGTGTTGACGTTATATTGACCTGTGCTAGTTGTGGTCCATGAAAAATAATGGTCAGTGAGCCTAATAAATTCTGTTACACCAGGGGTCCCCAACAGGTCATGATTTGTTCTCCACACCCATGCACAGATGAAGTCATTAGTGCAGCAGCAGAGCTACAAAGGCAGCTATATGGAGATCCACGGAAATGAGCTGTTGGTGGGCCTTGTAGGAATGGGTTGAGGAACATTGCTTTACACAATCTCACATTAGGGCAGAGACAGCAAAAGGGTTGGCTATGTATATGCACAGGAACAATGCAACTTATAGGGACAGTCCAGGCTAAAATAAAATAGGATACTCACTAATAGTCCCACGCATATATCGGGAGTTTGAAACATACCTCGGCCAGAGATCTAGATTGCACCACCCCTGTGGTCACCTGTCTGCCTCCACACATCACTCACAGTGACTGGCCACACCTGCTTCATTCATTTCAATGGAGAGGGTGGGTTGAGGACCATCACACCCCCCCATTGTAGTGAATAGAGCAGGTGTGGCCAGCTACCATGACTGATATGAAGGGACGGCTGCTCAGTTCTAGGCTGCCGGGATGCTGGGTTGAGATTACCAATAACTACCACTATAGGGTAAATGAGCTGCACATACCTACTAGTGAGTAGTTACTTTTGCACGGACAGAGACTTTAAATGTTTTAAATGAATCTGTGTAAATAAACACGCAATGTAAACTTAAATAAGGACTAAAACTTGTGCCCAACCCCTCCTCCCATGAGCATACTTAAAGAGGACCTTGGGTTTTATTTCTCCTGCCTGGGGATGCCCTGATTTGGGATGCTCCGCTGTAAGAAACCCCCCAGATCACCCATAAACTCAACTTTACTGCAATCTCGTGGCACACGTGCGGGCTGTCGGACAATCACTGGTTCACATTTTATTCACTGTTTGCTATACTGGGTATGGCATGTGTATGCGCCGTAGGATTGCAAATATGAGTTTTACAGTAGGTTTCACACACTGGGGCTTCCCAAATGGAGATAACCTCCAAAATCCTTATCTTAACCGCAATCTTTGGCCGAAATGCGGTGCTGCGATTGTCCACCAGTGGTCACGTGGGCCGATTTGTCTTTTTCTCGGCCGCCTCTTAAGCCATCGGGGGCCGATCACAGGACCGCAATTTGGATGAAGACTGAGGTTGAGGGTTGCGGGGGATCATCCAGTGGGGGGGGGGGGGGGAGGGAGGGCTCCAGCAATCTGGATGAAGAAAACACACATTGCAGTGGATGTTCGGCCTCTCATCCCCTTCCCGATGAAAAAAATGAAAGAAAAAAAAACATTTAGCCCCCATTGAGAAAAGCTCTATGTAGTTCCATATCAAGAAGTGACAGATGAGTCATCCAATCATTGCTCCAATATGTGGTCCCTGCACAGTGATTGGATGACTTAAGAGTCATTGAAGCTCTAAATGAGAACTTTACCTGCAGCTGCCCATTTTTCCACTTCCAGGTGAAAAATGACTTTAGGTCTATTTAACAATCACCCGTGGGGCATCCTAATTTGGGATTACTCTGGAGTTAAAGATCTCTAGGAAGCCATACAGCATGAAACATTTGATGTAGACAGGAAATAGCTGCTTACTCTGGTGAAACATGTCCTCCTGTTGGAGGAGCCGGAGATTCTGCAGTGGCACAAGGAGGCATGTTTAGTGTCCATGTGAACCAGAACAATCCCTGATTGCAATTTGCAAATGAGGCTGTAGATCTGCTTTAAGCAGCAGGCATCCCAAAGAAGGCCACACAGTAGCTGCAATCCTGCATATATACTTGTTCCGATCAAGACCCCCTGCACATGATAAACTAAGGCAACAGCAAAAAGTAGGCCAAAATAAGAGTCAACAGACTACAGCACAATCACTTGTTACTATTCTTTCTCTACTGGTGACCCAAAATTATTTGGAAAGATAGATCACAAGTTACAGTGGTTCTCTCATATAACCAGAGCTGCAACTAATGAGTTAAATCATTTCTACTGCAGCTTCAATTACAGCTGCCCAGTAGATAAGAGTGGAACCACCATTTCATACCTAAAGACCTCAGCTAGGATAACCCTCAACCACCCGGCCAGTGAGTGCTTGTTAGGCAAGCTTTTCTACAAGGCACCAGAGCAGCAGGAACATTGCCACTGTGTATGTCTCTAGTGCCTCAGAATCTTCTCACCAACCCACACGTGCAAACATGGTTCAATAGGCTTCACTGTGATATATAATGGCAAGTAACTGGATACAACACGCCGTTCAACTGGTCAGCATCTGATGCTATGTTTTATGTTGTTGTGACCTGGCTTATCTACAGACTCGTGCTCTGAATTGATTCTTCGGTTTGAGCTTTGGCCTGCCCTAGACCATGGGCTGTTGAAATATTTGTCTGTGCTTGTGACCCTCAACCTGGCTATTTCCTTGATTCTGCTCACTCACCTGTATCAAGTTAAAATGACTAGACCTACAATAAAAAGATTGAAACAGAAAATGACTAGACCAATTGCGCTTACTCCTGTCTCCCTCCTTGTGGGACATTCCGATTTGGGATGGCCCCATGTGTTAAACCCCTGGCATTTTCTGAAAAACTCACCTATCCACCAATCCCACAGCGCATACAAGTGCCAAGGCCTTATCAGCGCTCACTTCTATGTGTGCGTACCTACACCAACCATTCACGGGGTGATTCCAGCACTGGGCGCAGCCATTTTGGACAAGCTCAGAGCAGAGGAAGTTTGTGCAGCTGCTGCAACAAGAGCCCCGGGATTGCTCAATAACTCATTTTCTTCATTCCCATGGCGCATGTGTGGGCCGCTCAGTCAATCAGTGCCTCACATTTCATTCAGATTTATATTGCTTTTTAAGCTGAATAGAGCATACACTGCTGGTTACACCTATGTGCCCATATCTGGGCTACACATATAACAGGGATGTGCCATGTGATTGGCAGAAAGGTGAGCTTTTCTAGCCATCTTTGGGGCTTCACACATCAAGGCATCCCTATTACAAAGAGGGAGACCACAGACCAGATGTGCCAACAGGCACAAGCCAACCCGCTTACCTGCTACTCAGTCTTGCGCTCTACATCTCTCATCCTCCATGCTAATATGGGAAGCTGGCCCCGGCAGGTGGGTGTTGTCTCAGTCAGGATTGCTCCCAATGACTTTAATGGGCGCTTCTATAGACTAGGAACTTCCATTTACAGAGGCCCCTGTCCCAAGTAACTACAAGAAAG
Organism: Gastrophryne carolinensis; assembly: GCA_027917425.1. Lineage (NCBI taxonomy): Eukaryota > Metazoa > Chordata > Amphibia > Anura > Microhylidae > Gastrophryne > Gastrophryne carolinensis. The sequence continues at coordinate 280,050,293 of CM051238.1, read as the reverse complement.
ACATACAGCAGCTGGCTTTGAAGCTAAAACTACTGCTTGCATTCAAACCGTTCATGAGAATTAAAGGCTTCATTGTCCATCTTCCTGTTACTGCCTGATCCATGTAACACAGTTCTGAAGTTTACCTTCAAAGGAAAAAACCTTGTGGTAAAGTGTATGGAAAAGTGGTGGATGGTGTCTATATTTCCCTTGGTTTTTTCAGCCAGGCACAATCTATCCCGGATAACAGAGCTCCAGTCCACATCCCCAGTCCTCTAGGGGTTTTTCCCTTACTTCCAGGTCTTTCCAGGTTATTAGAATAATTGAAGGAAGGAAGCCTAATAAAAGGAGCTGCTGAGGACTCCAGTTTGGAGAAGGAGAGACTGGGATAAGGAGCCCATGCCTTGCTGCTCCCAAAACTTACAGGTCTGAACTGCATCCGAAGGACTTTGTGTTCTTTTTTTTTTTGAACCTGTGGATTAGCAGCCTGGGCTTGTATGCCCTGAAAGTGGACCTGTGATTTCGAGGACTGGCAATACTTTGTACCTATCAGACACTGGACATTGCTAAAGCTGGTGAGGAAACCGCTGTCTGTACTGCATTGTACCCTGCATTATGCTCTGAATTTAAGATAAACCGCTTATTATTTCAACTAAGAACTGTTTCCAGAGTCATTGCTGTTAGCACCCCAGATCCTGACAACCTCTTGAATCTAATATCTCCAAAAAATTATTTTTTGCATGAAACCAAGCAACAATGATAATCTGAGATCACTTTGCGTTTCCTTTTATCCTGGGGATGTAAACCAACTTTACATATATATATATATATATTTGTATGTATGTCCAGGTCCACTTGATAATGACCAAGAAAAATTATATATCGAAACGTGTACATTAAGTGGATGAAAAGTAATTTATTTTACAAAATATTGCAGTATGATGCTATTGAGATATTTTAACATTATTTAAAACATAAACTATGTTTTTAATATTTAATAGTTGGTGATCACTGACAAGTCTCATGTAAAGCTGTATTAATTATTGTGTGGGGGATAGATGGTGTTTTCTGTTGGTCTGCAACAGATATATAGTTATTTTGGGTATTGAGTCAGTTCCAAAACCCCTATCACAATTAGCAATTGTAGAATCTTTATTGTCCAAAACTTGGGAAGACAGCAGCTTTCTTCTGTATACCAAGATATCCTCCACATAAAGAATGACTATGAGAGCCTCCAAATATATGAAAACTCTTCTCAAATATATGAGGTATAGAGGAGAGGCCTAAAACACACTGCCATAAACTGACAATATTGGATTTCTTTCTTCTAGGTAGGCATCTTCTACAGGATAACAAGTCTACACACTCCTAATAAAATTCCAGATTTCTGTCATTTACAAAATCTGACCAAGAACAATCATTTCCCACCTTTAAAATTGACCAAAACACTTATAGGCCGGCCCTGAAGTCTAGAAGTCTCCAGGGCCAGCTGATTCCACTGTGTCAAATGCCCTGGAACCACCAGTTTCCATGGTGCATGAGCAGCCCAGCCAGCATCCCCTGGCTGATTCACACTATGGCACCCAGCTATTCAGAGGCTGGTGTAGGTGCGTGCACATCTGCTAGAGGGAAAACATGGATGTGGCTGCTCCCCTCTCTCCATGCAGGACACTGTTGTCAAATTAATGCAATGCAGAGTGCTGATGGACAAGAGCCTGCACATGTGCCACGGACTCGCCAGAAAGGAGAATTTTAGACAAGAACCAGGTGGTTTCTTGCGCTGATTGGCTAAGCGGCCTGTTCAGCCAATCAGTGCACTCAATTTCACTCAGCTCCGTTTACTGCGTGCTGCCAGCCGCTTCCCTTGCTCAGCCTTTAGCTGTGGCGTGCCCGCGCCACCCATTTAGAAAGGCCAGGCATGGGTGCATGTGTGGCTAGAGCTGAGCGGGGAAGCGTCTGTGGCCACTAGGGTTACGGAATCAAGTATCCCAATCTGGGATGCCCCAATGAGAGGACTCGGGGGGCCTGGAGTCTTATCACAATAAATCATAACTGATGCTGACCGGGTCAACAAGTCATACAGAAATGACTGTTTACACTCCCCAAACATGGATTCGAATAGTTATAAATACATTACATTGGGGTGAGACGGGACCTAATCATCCCATGAAATGTAATAGGCTTCTTGTTTCATAGGGTAACTAAACCTGCTCATGCAGAGACTATTTCTACACCACTCAAGTTCTCCTAGCACGACAGAACACAGACGCACACTTATGGCAGCTGCATCTCCTCCATCACAACAGCGTGTAGCTGTTTCCTGTCCCCCATCATATTGGGTTGATGCCGAATCTCTAACGCAAGAGACATGCCGCAGAGCATGAAGGGACCTAAAATCATTCTTAATTCTTTACTTGAGGCTTCGGGGGCATTGTGGCCCAGCAATAGCAGCCTTTTATGCTGACCCTAAACTAAAAAAAACAACAACACAGAGCCGGGGTCAGCTGGGTTCTCGGTTACACAACACGCCGCTGCCGTGACACGTGCGCCACCCCTCCTCCTGTGTGACGTATGTTGTGGGCGCCGCTGTCCTCCGTGGTGTGTCGCACGCTGCTTGCGTCAGGCTCCGGTCACCCCTGAGTCCTCTGTGCAGAGCGGCATGTATCGAGCGCTGAGCACCGGCACCCGGCCAGGGGTGAGAGGGAGGACAGGGGGCTCGTGTGATGGGGTGCTATGGGGTGGAGGTTGTGTAATGCCATAATGGAATGCAGGGGGGCAGGAAGGAGAGCGGGGGGCAGGGAAAGCTGTGCAATGAATGTGCTGTCATGTTGTATGTTTCAGTGCTTCTGCTGCTAAACCCTGTTGTGTTGTGTCTCCAGCCCTCAGCCCTGCGCAGGCTCCTCAGCACCCTGGTGATCGCTGAACATGACACCCAACAGCTCACCCCCATCACCCTGAGCGCCATCACCGCCGCCAAGAGGCTGGGAGGAGACGTGGCCTGCCTGGTGGCCGGCACCAACTGCGCCAAGGTGAGCGATCACTAACCTACCTGCCAGATCTGTGCCATGACATGGGACAGGCCAGCATTCAGTCCTCAAAGTAGACCAAAACCCATCACACCCATCTCTGGAGTCAGAAAGACTCCAGGGATACATCACCTGCAATATTATCTCGATACCTACTCCCATGGCGCATTGCCAGGCACCTCTCTACCTGATCCCCGTGCCCCTGCCAGGCATATGGCTGGTGGCAGGGGGAGGCAAGCCATTAATACAGAATTGATTGCCGGCCAAGCTCAACAGTCATTAATCTAGGACAGCATGCATATGTGCAGCGGGTGCGTGGATCAATGTGTGATTATAGGCTTTCCCAGAGGTGGACTATAACCCTGAGGTCTGGATTTTGGTCTGCTAGGAATAACTGACTTTTGTGAAATATATTCCAATAATCAAGGCAGCTGGCTTTATTTTCCTAAAGATGAACAAAGCCCACGAGTGGCCACCCTCGAATCTAAAAGATTCTGTGGCTGCCCATTGACTTTCCCCCCAGGGCATTCCGAACCAGGATGCCCCACTGTGTGAAACCCCCCTAGGGTGTACCTCTCCCCAGTGCAATGGTGCATACGCAGGCACTCAATGATTCTACATTAAAGCCTTTTCAGGATCACTTTAAAGGGGAATAACACACAGAAATATTCCTGTGTGTTCTTCTGTGCGGTGGCATACCAGATTGGGATGCCCCACTGTGTGTACCCCCCTAGGGCACCCCGTTTCACTTGCTTGTCTTTTGCTCCCATGGGGCAGACTCCCGCGAGAATGAGTGCACTGCGCTGAAAGCTCAGCCAATCAGCGTGCTCGTTGTCACCTGGCTTCCTTCCCTGCCACCTGAACTGCCAGAGCGCACAGAGACAGCAAGGGCCTCCAGGAGAAGGTGAGTGAAACTGGCGATCAGGGATGTTTCACACAGCTGGTCAATTCGGAATGCCCCAAGGAGTGGAACTTGGACGCCTCCGATGTTTCTATTTAAAGGTATTCCAACTGCAAAGCAAATTAAATTTTAAAAACTTGCTTATACTTGCTTAACCAGTCATTAACTCAATCCCACAGAGTCCTGCAGTCTAAAGGTACCCTATTCTTGCATATATTTGTCACTGTAAGCTCCTTTGTTGATTGACAGCAGAGGCTCCACCACAGGTCTGTCCACCACCACCACCACAGGTCTGTCCACCACCACCACCACAGGTCTGTCCACCACCACCACCACAGGTCTGTCCACCACCACCACCACAGGTCTGTCCACCACCACCACCACAGGTCTGTCCACCACCACCACCACCACCACAGGTCTGTCCACCACCACACCACCACAGGTCTGTCCACCACCACCACCACCACCACAGGTCTGTCCACCACCACAGGTCTGTCCACCACCACAGGTCTGTCCACCACCACAGGTCTGTCCACCACCACAGGTCTGTCCACCACCACAGGTCTGTCCACCACCACAGGTCTGTCCACCACCACAGGTCTGTCCACCACCACAGGTCTGTCCACCACCACAGGTCTGTCCACCACCACACCACCACAGGTCTGTCCACCACCACACCACCACAGGTCTGTCAGTGGTGGATTCTTAAAAGCGCATTGGGAATATACTGTCAGCATCAGAGTTGACAGTGCAAGAGAAGGAACCTCCCACAGGCCTCTGAGGGATCAAGAGCATGGACAAAAAGACAGGATTTAGAATCTAGAGCCAGGTTTCCTGGGGTTTGGTCTGCTTTATGGAAAGTTTTATCCTTTCATTTGTAAATGTAGTTACATTCTCCCTGGCTGGCTTCAAGGTGTGCCCCTGCGACCAGCCATAAAAGAGCAGGCTCCCTAACTGATAGATGCGAGTCCCTGCATTGGTCATCTTGGCAGGCAGGAGCTTTCTGGGGAACACACGTTGGGCAGATATTTACAGGACATGCATAGAAATAAACATTGTGTTACATTTGTAGGTAGCAGAGCAACTGGCAAAAGTTCAAGGAGTCTCCAAACTGTTTGTGGCTCAGCACGATGCATACAAAGGTTTTCTTCCAGGTAAGAAAAAACTCTTATTAATTATTAAGAAGCAGCTACCTCGGATATGTGATGTCCGATTTGTCTCAAGCTGGCTGGCTTACCCCTATAGGGAGCAAGCCCTCATTCACATGGCACCTGTGTACATGTGGCGGGAGTAATAAGTGCAGCAACATGTAGGAAGAGAGTGCTTGCTGCTATAGGTAGGGTGATATATATATATAATATATTTATTTTTGTTAGCAATGGCCCCTGTTTCTAATGGTACTGCCCTTCATATTACATGGAGCGCTGCATCAAGACGCAAGGAAAAACATAAGACACAGGACCGAAACAAAATCCTCTTGTGCTGACCCTAGAGTCTAAAAGACTCCAGGCCTAAGAGGCATGTTGGGGGAGATACTCCTCCCTTTTCTCTGGATACATAGCCGGTCGCCACCATATTTTTATACCTATTAGTGAGGTGGTAGAATAGGGTGCTGCTCCTCCTGCACCCCCTCTTTATCCCACTCCTTTTTCCTCTCTAATAGTTTTGGTAGGTTTGTTCTTGTTTAGCCTTGGTTTGATGTGGATGGGTATGGATGGGCCTGTGTGGAAGAATGAGGTGTTGTTATGGCTAGGGAGGAAGTGATGTATTACAAAAGAGGAAAATGAAGTATTTTTTTTATCATGTAGATCCCCTTTTATTTTATCCTCTGTATGGTGCTGGGAGATTAATTTATAGTATAATGTTTATTGTACAGATTGTGAAAAGTATAAAGAATCATTTAAAAAAATAAGTAAATGAAGGACTATAGGGTGAACCACTTGCCAACCCCCGGCTCATCATGATTTGTTAGTGTGAAACCCCCTGGATTGCTTGCAAGACTCACCTTTCCTCTGGCGGTCACAATGTACTTGTGGCCACATCCTGGGTTCCCTTTAGCGAGGTGTGCTCCATCGCACAGCCATTCAGACTAGAAAGAAGCCAGGGATGCAGCCCACGGGCTTGTCTTGTCACTCGGCCGATTTGAGATCAGCCAGTCAGCCATCACAAATCTGCAGGGTGCGCATGGCTACAGTGATGGGAATAAGAAAAGCCCATTCTTAAAACTGAGACACTAAAATGTCTTTCAAATTAAGACTTTCATTTAATTTCCTGATACACTACTGGCATTTCTGACAGAAGCAAGAAATTTCCAAGTGGAGGTCACCTATCAGATATCGCATATCATTATTGCTTAAACACTTTAAGCAGAGGTCGTAGTGTAAATAAATGGGAGCTGCTATCTTATAAGGGTCCTGCAGACTACTAATTAAGATAGTTGCACGCAATTCCAGTGGAAAAAAAATAGTTAATTTACTTGACAAGTTTAACAGACCGAATCCATAAACAAACACGCTTTCTTCAACAATAGTCTGAGCCAGCATGTATAGATGCTGTATACAAAACAGCCATTTAACATGCAATTCATGTGTGAATTTTGGGCAACATTGAGGTGCTTGACATAGAAAAGCTCATATGAAAGATGGCAGAAGATACATAAGATATATGACATGGATCCAATTCAAGATAGGATAGGGCTTAAAGCGGACCTTCACCCTGAATAAGAGTCTATCTTATATGTTTCCCACACCCTGTACATACAGATTGTCCACATTAAAAATCATCCTACCTGCATCTACTGCATGTTATGAGCCTTTAAACATCCAAGATGGTGGCTTATGGAAGCCGCCATCTTATCAGGCAACCTGCAAACAGGAAGTGCCTCCTGACTGTGCTGCTCTGCATTCTGGGACTGCTGACCTTTACCTGACCCCAGCTCTGCTCTGTCTGAGCAAAGCACAGCTATAACCCACCACCTTGTACTTTATACCACTCTCCTCTCATCAGTAAGTGTGATGCTTCTGAGTCAAGATGGCGGCGCCCGTGTCCTAAATTCCTGAACAGAGTTGCAGCCCAGTGGGGGGAAGAATAATTAGTTAGTGACTAAAAACGTAAAATATATTAATTTTAGATGCTGGGGAATCGTTTTTTAAGAGTTTGGGCTTTTCATTAAATCACGCTGAAGGTCCGGTTTAATTAACTAGCTCCTGGCCCTAAGGAAAACAAAGACCTCATCAGAGTGGAGCGCGGCAATTTGTTTCTCTGTTCAAGAAAAACTAAACTATGCGCACACATTTTACTGTTTAATTTGATGATGGCTGTAGCAAAGAAAAAAACCCTTTTCTACACATTCACAAAGATTGGCTGGATTTAGCAAAGCATTTCTTATGGTCAATTGTTTGTTTTTAGAGGAGCTGACTCCCTTGATTCTGGATGCCCAGAAACAGTTCAACTTTACCCATATATGTGCGGGAGCATCGGCTTTTGGAAAGGTATGCGAAATAAAATATTAAAAGCTTAGTAGTTATATGTATCCAGCACGCCCAGCCGCATCTATTTTCCTGAACACTAACCTGATTGGATTGCCCGAATCAGCTGGAGGATTATTGCTCAGCATTGTCATTAAAGAGACCATTCAGTCTAAGTAAAAAAATCAAATCTCATTTACCCACCACCCCACAGGCTTGATCAGGTGTAGACCTGGGAGCTGAGCAAGTCCAGTTGCAGTGATATCGGCTAAGATTTTGCACTGCCAGCTATAATAATATATCGCCAGTGGATGCTTATGCGATGTGCCCCCTGCTGCCAATCAAAGAGAGAGTCTGCTTTTTTGTGACTGGCAGCAGGGACAAGCACCAAGGCTGGGTGGGCAGCATGGTCTCCCTGGGCCAGTCATGGGGTTGCAGGCTGCCTTGCTAAAACTGGACTGACTCAGCCGGCAGGACTCCAAGATAAAATATGTTTGTTTTTTTATTAGCCTGGACAAGGACTGAAGTTCTCCATCCTTCCCTCTGCCTTAGGCCCCAGCTGGCCAATCCCACAGTGGAAGTGGGGTACCACTGGATTTTCATTAGCCGCTGCAGGAATCTTGCGGTTCTTTTTGTTTTAAATGCATAAAAAAATGGGCTTGCTGGTAGAGAGCGATGGGGACATGGGTTTAAATATCCGTTTGTAGATTTATTTTTTCACTGGGCTATGTTTTCCTAGACCAGATTTGGGCAGGTGAATCATGTGACCATTTTTCTATGTTTATAATGACTCCACCAATATACACGCTATCACACTTGTGAAAGTTCCCTCACAGCTCACCCTACCCACCCATGGTAGCGACATTAGGGTCAGCAAAAGGGTCATGTGACTTTTAAACGGTTTGTGTGATCAAACGAAATAGTAATGCTTACCCCGATATGGGCATGGTTGATCCCTTGCAGCCCACGTTCACACCTTGTGGCGCACCTCTGCATTTAGTCAGCAAGGTGAGCCTGCTCTTTCTTGATGGAAGCTGCACAAAAGCTAGCCACAGCAATGCACTGATATCAGAAGAACTGGGCTGTGTGGGATTATAGGGTAAGTATAGCCTTTTTTATGTCCACTAAAATGCCTAGACCAGATGTGCTAACAAGCATGAAGCAACCCACTTACCTGCCACACCAGTGTAAGAAACAGGCTTGGCCAGTGGCATTGGACTTAGTCCATATTGACTTCAATGGATGGCTGCAGACACAGAAGGCTCCCATTGATCTCCAGGTCACTGGGCCTGCTTATCATACTGGTGCAGCAGATGAGCATTGTGTGGCACAAAAGTAGGTGGAAAGTAAACAGTTGCCTCATGGCTGCTGGCACATCTTGTTCCAGGTCCATGAAAGTGGACTTTCCCTTTCTAAGTTCTGGAATTTAGCAGCAAACAAGATTACAGGAGAGGTAAAGTGAGTATGTGCGTAAATATACACACACAAATGCATGTAACTTATAAGCTTATATAGACTTTCACAGCTAGGAATGGAGTATAAATGAATGATGATGATTTTTATTATGTTCTATAATAAGTAGTGATTGTCTCCTTTGCAGAGTCTTCTGCCCAGAGTAGCAGCGAAGCTTGATGTCGCACCAGTGTCCGATGTCATTGACATCAAGTCTCCGGACACATTTGTCAGGACTATTTATGCTGGTAAGCCTCCTATTTCTGTTCTGTTTTCATATCGGAAGTGATTTCCTCTATAACTGCAAGTCCATCCTCTGTCATCCTTTTTGATTGGGCTGATTAGATTATATACTGTCTGTATTTGTTTTTCAATGGCGGTTCAGGCAAAGAATAAAAATCTTTCAGTAGGACCTAGTTCTCCATAACTGTAAGTGACTGGGAAAGCTGCGACAGAAGTACGAGTAATGTAGTATCAAGGTGAACACTGTATAATGTACATGTTTACTGCTGCCTTTCTGAGCGTGTGCTTGCCCATGGTCTCCATTACCAAGTTATCTTGATATGTCTGGTTAAACCGGACCTTCAGCATGATTTATGGAAAAGCCCAAGCCTTAATAAAACCATTCCCCAGTTTACTTAATCAAGGGCTATGCTTCCCTTTCCAAAACATTGTTGCTGGCCCATTAACCTTAATATATAGATAGATAGATAGATAGATATTCATAAAGGAACTTGTTATGCCCTCTACTCCACAAAAGGTTTTGGCAGATGTAACAGACATTTGTCCTACATTTCTGTATCACAAGCTACTGTAAATAAACTCATTGGCAAAGTGTGTTACATACAGAAAAGAAATAGTATAGATAAATACTAATTTCCTACAAAAAAAACGTGGGGTGAATTGAGTAATCTGACAGAAAACACATTTCTCAATGTACAATAAGAGACCAAACCGATCTAACAGGGGATAACAATCCATGGTGAACCTAAACTAAAAGCGGACCTTCACTCTGAATAAGAGTCTATCTTATATGTTTCCCACACCCTGTACATACAGATTGCTCACATTAAAAATCATCCTACCTGCATCTACTGCATGTTATAAGCCTTTAAACATCCAAGATGGCGGCTTATGGAACATCAGTTTGCCTGCAAACAGGAAGTGCCTTCTGACTGTGCTACTATGCATTCTGAGATTGCTGACCTTTTCCTGACCCCAGCTCTGCTCTGTCTGAGCAAAGCACAGCTATAACCCGCCCCCTGTACTTTATCCCACTCTCCTCTCCTCAGTAAGTGTGATGGCGGCGCCCATATCCTAAAGTCCTGAACAGAGTTGCAGCCCAGTGGGGGAAAGAATAATAAGTGAGTGACTAAAAACTTAAAATATATTAATTTTAGATGCTGGGGAATCGTTCTTTAAGGGTTTGGGCTTCTCAATAAATCATGGTGAAGGTCCAGTTTAAGGAAGGTGCCCCATCTCAGACAATCGTACAGAAAAGGATTATAGAAAAGAAAGTGATACAAGGACCAGAGTCAACAGGAAGATGGATGAAGATGAATAGAGTCAGGAAAAGCAGGGGTGTTAGGAGAAGGGACATCATAAGTAATGTGGAAAATGGAAAAATAGAGATGTGCAAAGAGAAAGAGGGAGGGAATGTGGAAAGAGAGGAAGAGGGAGGGAATGCGGAAAGAGAGGAAGAGGGAGGGAATGTGGAAAGAGAGAAAGAGGGAGGGAATGCGGAAAGAGAGGAAGAGGGAGGGAATGTGGAAAGAGAGGAAGAGGGAGGGAATGCGGAAAGAGAGGAAGAGGGAGGGAATGTGGAAAGAGAGGAAGAGGGAGGGAATGTGGAAAGAGAGGAAGAGGGAGGGAATGCGGAAAGAGAGGAAGAGGGAGGGAATGTGGAAAGAGAGAAAGAGGGAGGGAATGTGGAAAGAGAGGAAGAGGGAGGGAATGCGGAAAGAGAGGAAGAGGGAGGGAATGCGGAAAGAGAGGAAGAGGGAGGGAATGCGGAAAGAGAGGAAGAGGGAGGGAATGCGGAAAGAGAGGAAGAGGGAGGGAATGTGGAAAGAGAGGAAGAGGGAGGGAATGTGGAAAGAGAGGAAGAGGGAGGGAATGTGGAAAGAGAGGAAGAGGGAGGGAATGTGGAAAGAGAGGAAGAGGGAGGGAATGTGGAAAGAGAGGAAGAGGGAGGGAATGTGGAAAGAGAGGAAGAGGGAGGGAATGCGGAAAGAGAGGAAGAGGGAGGGAATGCGGAAAGAGAGGAAGAGGGAGGGAATGCGGAAAGAGAGGAAGAGGGAGGGAATGCGGAAAGAGAGGAAGAGGGAGGGAATGCGGAAAGAGAGGAAGAGGGAGGGAATGTGGAAAGAGAGGAAGAGGGAGGGAATGTGGAAAGAGAGGAAGAGGGAGGGAATGCGGAAAGAGAGGAAGAGGGAGGGAATGCGGAAAGAGAGGAAGAGGGAGGGAATGCGGAAAGAGAGGAAGAGGGAGGGAATGCGGAAAGAGAGGAAGAGGGAGGGAATGTGGAAAGAGAGGAAGAGGGAGGGAATGTGGAAAGAGAGGAAGAGGGAGGGAATGTGGAAAGAGAGGAAGAGGGAGGGAATGTGGAAAGAGAGGAAGAGGGAGGGAATGTGGAAAGAGAGGAAGAGGGAGGGAATGTGGAAAGAGAGGAAGAGGGAGGGAATGTGGAAAGAGAGGAAGAGGGAGGGAATGTGGAAAGAGAGGAAGAGGGAGGGAATGCGGAAAGAGGGGAAGAGGGAGGGAATGCGGAAAGAGAGGAAGAGGGAGGGAATGCGGAAAGAGGGGAAGAGGGAGGGAATGTGGAAAGAGAGGAAGAGGGAAGGAATGTGGAAAGAGAGGAAGAGGGAGGGAATGTGGAAAGAGAGGAAGAGGGAGGGAATGTGGAAAGAGAGGAAGAGGGAGGGAATGTGGAAAGAGAGGAAGAGGGAGGGAATGTGGAAAGAGAGGAAGAGGGAGGGAATGTGGAAAGAGAGGAAGAGGGAGGGAATGCGGAAAGAGGGGAAGAGGGAGGGAATGCGGAAAGAGAGGAAGAGGGAGGGAATGTGGAAAGAGGGGAAGAGGGAGGGAATGTGGAAAGAGAGGAAGAGGGAAGGAATGTGGAAAGAGAGGAAGAGGGAGGGAATGTGGAAAGAGAGGAAGAGGGAGGGAATGTGGAAAGAGGGGAAGAGGGAGGGAATGTGGAAAGAGAGGAAGAGGGAGGGAATGTGGAAAGAGAGGAAGAGGGAGGGAATGTGGAAAGAGGGGAAGAGGGAGGGAATGTGGAAAGAGAGGAAGAGGGAGGGAATGCGGAAAGAGAGGAAGAGGGAGGGAATGCGGAAAGAGAGGAAGAGGGAGGGAATGTGGAAAGAGAGGAAGAGGGAGGGAATGTGGAAAGAGAGGAAGAGGGAAGGAATGTGGAAAGAGAGGAAGAGGGAGGGAATGTGGAAAGAGAGGAAGAGGGAGGGAATGCGGAAAGAGAGGAAGAGGGAGGGAATGTGGAAAGAGAGAAAGAGGGAGGGAATGTGGAAAGAGGGAAGGAATGTGGAAAGAGAGGAAGAGGGAGGGAATGTGGAAAGAGAGAAAGAGGCAGGGAATGTGGAAAGAGAGAAAGAGGGAGGGAATGTGGAAAGAGAGAAAGAGGAAGGGAATGTGGAAAGAGAGAAAGAGGGAGGGAATGTGGAAAGAGAGGAAGAGGGAGGGAATGTGGAAAGAGAGGAAGAGGGAGGGAATGCGGAAAGAGGGGAAGAGGGAGGGAATGCGGAAAGAGAGGAAGAGGGAGGGAATGTGGAAAGAGGGGAAGAGGGAGGGAATGTGGAAAGAGAGGAAGAGGGAAGGAATGTGGAAAGAGAGGAAGAGGGAGGGAATGTGGAAAGAGAGGAAGAGGGAGGGAATGTGGAAAGAGAGGAAGAGGGAGGGAATGTGGAAAGAGAGGAAGAGGGAGGGAATGTGGAAAGAGAGGAAGAGGGAGGGAATGTGGAAAGAGAGGAAGAGGGAGGGAATGTGGAAAGAGAGGAAGAGGGAGGGAATGCGGAAAGAGGGGAAGAGGGAGGGAATGCGGAAAGAGAGGAAGAGGGAGGGAATGTGGAAAGAGGGGAAGAGGGAGGGAATGTGGAAAGAGAGGAAGAGGGAAGGAATGTGGAAAGAGAGGAAGAGGGAGGGAATGTGGAAAGAGAGGAAGAGGGAGGGAATGTGGAAAGAGGGGAAGAGGGAGGGAATGTGGAAAGAGAGGAAGAGGGAGGGAATGTGGAAAGAGAGGAAGAGGGAGGGAATGTGGAAAGAGGGGAAGAGGGAGGGAATGTGGAAAGAGAGGAAGAGGGAGGGAATGCGGAAAGAGAGGAAGAGGGAGGGAATGCGGAAAGAGAGGAAGAGGGAGGGAATGTGGAAAGAGAGGAAGAGGGAGGGAATGTGGAAAGAGAGGAAGAGGGAAGGAATGTGGAAAGAGAGGAAGAGGGAGGGAATGTGGAAAGAGAGGAAGAGGGAGGGAATGCGGAAAGAGAGGAAGAGGGAGGGAATGTGGAAAGAGAGAAAGAGGGAGGGAATGTGGAAAGAGGGAAGGAATGTGGAAAGAGAGGAAGAGGGAGGGAATGTGGAAAGAGAGAAAGAGGCAGGGAATGTGGAAAGAGAGAAAGAGGGAGGGAATGTGGAAAGAGAGAAAGAGGAAGGGAATGTGGAAAGAGAGAAAGAGGGAGGGAATGTGGAAAGAGAGGAAGAGGGAGGGAATGTGGAAAGAGAGGAAGAGGGAGGGAATGTGGAAAGAGAGGAAGAGGGAGGGAATGTGGAAAGAGAGAAAGAGGGGGGGAATGTGGAAAGAGAGAAAGAGGGAGGGAATGTGGAAAGAGGGGAAGAGGGAGGGAATGTGGAAAGAGAGGAAGAGGGAGGGAATGTGGAAAGAGAGGAAGAGGGAGGGAATGTGGAAAGAGAGGAAGAGGGAGGGAATGTGGAAAGAGAGGAAGAGGGAGGGAATGTGGAAAGAGAGAAAGAGGGAAGGAATGTGGAAAGAGAGAAAGAGGGAAGGAATGTGGAAAGAGAGGAAGAGGGAGGGAATGTGGAAAGAGAGGAAGAGGGAGGGAATGCGGAAAGAGAGGAAGAGGGAGGGAATGCGGAAAGAGAGGAAGAGGAGAGGAATGCGGAAAGAGGGGAAGAGGGAGGGAATGTGGAAAGAGAGGAAGAGGGAGGGAATGCGGAAAGAGAGGAAGAGGGAGGGAATGCGGAAAGAGAGGAAGAGGGAGGGAATGTGGAAAGAGAGAAAGAGGGAGGGAATGCGGAAAGAGAGGAAGAGGGAGGGAATGTGGAAAGAGAGAAAGAGGGAGGGAATGTGGAAAGAGAGGAAGAGGGAGGGAATGCGGAAAGAGAGGAAGAGGGAGGGAATGCGGAAAGAGAGGAAGAGGGAGGGAATGTGGAAAGAGAGAAAGAGGGAGGGAATGCGGAAAGAGAGGAAGAGGGAGGGAATGCGGAAAGAGAGGAAGAGGGAGGGAATGCGGAAAGAGAGGAAGAGGGAGGGAATGCGGAAAGAGAGGAAGAGGGAGGGAATGTGGAAAGAGAGAAAGAGGGAGGGAATGTGGAAAGAGAGAAAGAGGGAGGGAATGTGGAAAGAGAGAAAGAGGGAGGGAATGTGGAAAGAGAGAAAGAGGGAAGGAATGTGGAAAGAGAGGAAGAGGGAAGGAATGTGGAAAGAGAGGAAGAGGGAGGGAATGTGGAAAGAGAGGAAGAGGGAGGGAATGTGGAAAGAGAGGAAGAGGGAGGGAATGCGGAAAGAGAGGAAGAGGAAAGGAATGCGGAAAGAGGGGAAGAGGGAGGGAATGTGGAAAGAGGGGAAGAGGGAGGGAATGTGGAAAGAGGGGAAGAGGGAGGGAATGTGGAAAGAGGGGAAGAGGGAGGGAATGTGGAAAGAGAGAAAGAGGGAGGGAATGTGGAAAGAGAGAAAGAGGGAGGGAATGTGGAAAGAGGGAAGGAATGTGGAAAGAGAGGAAGAGGGAGGGAATGTGGAAAGAGAGGAAGAGGGAGGGAATGCGGAAAGAGAGGAAGAGGGAGGGAATGTGGAAAGAGAGGAAGAGGAAAGGAATGCGGAAAGAGGGGAAGAGGGAGGGAATGTGGAAAGAGAGGAAGAGGGAGGGAATGTGGAAAGAGGGGAAGAGGGAGGGAATGTGGAAAGCGAGGAAGAGGGAGGGAATGTGGAAAGAGGGGAAGAGGGAGGGAATGTGGAAAGAGAGAAAGAGGGAGGGAATGTGGAAAGAGAGAAAGAGGGAGGGAATGTGGAAAGAGGGAAGGAATGTGGAAAGAGAGGAAGAGGGAGGGAATGTGGAAAGAGAGGAAGAGGGAGGGAATGCGGAAAGAGAGGAAGAGGGAGGGAATGCGGAAAGAGAGGAAGAGGGAGGGAATGCGGAAAGAGAGGAAGAGGGAGGGAATGCGGAAAGAGAGGAAGAGGGAGGGAATGCGGAAAGAGAGGAAGAGGGAGGGAATGTGGAAAGCGAGGAAGAGGGAGGGAATGTGGAAAGAGAGGAAGAGGGAGGGAATGTGGAAAGAGAGGAAGAGGAAAGGAATGCGGAAAGAGGGGAAGAGGGAGGGAATGCGGAAAGAGAGGAAGAGGGAGGGAATGTGGAAAGAGGGGAAGAGGGAGGGAATGTGGAAAGAGAGGAAGAGGGAGGGAATGTGGAAAGAGGGGAAGAGGGAGGGAATGTGGAAAGAGGGGAAGAGGGAGGGAATGTGGAAAGAGAGAAAGAGGGAGGGAATGTGGAAAGAGAGAAAGAGGGAGGGAATGTGGAAAGAGAGAAAGAGGGAGGGAATGTGGAAAGAGAGAAAGAGGGAAGGAATGTGGAAAGAGAGGAAGAGGGAGGGAATGT
This sequence comes from Gastrophryne carolinensis, assembly GCA_027917425.1. NCBI lineage: Eukaryota > Metazoa > Chordata > Amphibia > Anura > Microhylidae > Gastrophryne > Gastrophryne carolinensis. The sequence continues at coordinate 280,034,629 of CM051238.1, read as the reverse complement.
GGAAAGAGAGGAAGAGGGAGGGAATGTGGAAAGAGAGGAAGAGGGAGGGAATGTGGAAAGAGGGGAAGAGGGAGGGAATGTGGAAAGAGGGGAAGAGGGAGGGAATGTGGAAAGAGAGGAAGAGGGAGGGAATGTGGAAAGAGAGGAAGAGGGAGGGAATGCGGAAAGAGAGGAAGAGGGAGGGAATGTGGAAAGAGGGGAAGAGGGAGGGAATGTGGAAAGAGGGGAAGAGGGAGGGAATGTGGAAAGAGGGGAAGAGGGAGGGAATGCGGAAAGAGGGGAAGAGGAATGGAATGCGGAAAATACCATTTTGTGAAATACTCACCTGTAAAATGGGTATTATAAGTATGTCACACACCCCGCTTCAGATATCCATAACACATGGGTAATACCGACCTGAAGGGGCGTTCCTGCAGAGATGATGCAAAGAGAAAAGCCCCTCCCTGATCCATAAATACCTGGGACCTCCCACTCATCACCCAGTATACATAAGCAGTAAGTAAGGGACCAGGAAGAGGCAATAGTAAAACCAAGAACCACGCAAAATGCCCAATATAGAGTATCCATAGTACCAAACAAGGGCGGGTGAAGCGGGGTGTGTGACATACTTATAATACCCATTTTACAGGTGAGTATTTCACAAAATGGTATTATTCTAAGTATGTCACACACCCCGCTTCAGATATCCATAACACATGGGACATCCAACAGCAGTGTCCATAAAAGGGCGGGAATCCAAACAAGGTAACAAGGCACAGCCTATGCCACAACAGTTTGCAAAACCAGGCGGCCAAAACCAGCATCCGCTGAGGCCCGAACATCAACCTTGTAAAACTTGGAAAAAGTGTGAACAGAAGACCAAGTAGCGGCCTTACAAACCTGCTCAACAGAGGCCTGGTGCTGGAAGGCCCAGGACGCTCCAAGAGCACGAGTAGAATGAGCAGTAACACGAAAAGGGGGACTCTTCCCCTTGGCAGAATAGGCCCCAAAAATGGCCTGACGAATCCATTTACTGATAGAAGATTTGGCAGGAGCCAAACCCTTCCTAGGCCCAGAGGGCACCACAAAGAAGGCATCCGTCTTACGAAAGGAAGACGTAGCCACCAGGTAATATTTCACAGCGCGGACAACGTCCAAGGAATGCAACACCCTCTCCTTCTCGTTGCTAGGATTGGGACAAAGAGAGAGCAGAACAATGTCCTGATTTAAATGGAATGCCGAAACCACCTTAGGAAGAAAATCTGGTTTGAAACGAAAAACAACCTTATCCAGATGCCTTTCAATATACGGAGCTTTAACGGATAAAGCTGCCAACTCAGAAACACGCCTCACAGAAGTGATAGCCACCAAAAAGGCCACCTTCTGAGTAAGGGACGACAAGGCAGCCTCATGCATGGGCTCAAACGGAGGCCCCTGAAGAGCAGAAAGAACCAAGTTTAAATCCCAAACCGGAACAAAAGGCTTCCTAGGAGGCCGTATATGCATAACTCCTTGGAAGAAGGTCCTGACTAATGGATGAAGTGCAAAGGACCTTTGGAAGAAAACCGCCAGGGCAGAAACCTGCCCCTTTAAGGTACTAATCTGGAGCCCCAGATCCAGACCATGTTGAAGAAACTCCAAGAGCCTGGGAATAGAGAACTCCCGGCAAGAAAGGGACCTACCCTCACACCAGTCAATATAGGACTTCCATGACCTATAATAAATGGTTGATGAAGACCGTTTCCTGGCACTGATAAGTGTCTGAATAACAGCATCAGAAAGACCTTCCTCTTTCAAGATAGTGGACTCAGCAGCCACGCCGTCAAAGCCAGCGATTGTAAATTGGGATGACGCAGCCGACCCTGAGTGAGCAGATCCGGACTCAGAGGCAGCACGAACTGGTCTTTTGCCAGCCTTACCAGATCTGCGAACCAAACGCGCCTTGGCCACCTCGGGGCCACCAGGATCGCTGATGCGCCCTCCAGCGCCAGCTTGCGCACCACCCTGGCTAGCAACGGGAACGGGGGAAACAGGTACAGCAAGCCCAGATCCCTCCAGTTCAGAGACATGGCATCCACCGCCAGAGCCAGAGGATCCTGCGAGAGCGACACAAAGACTGGAAGCTTGTGATTGTGTCGAGAGGCAAAGAGGTCCACCGCTGGGAACCCCCACCTGAGACAAATCAAACGAAACACCTTGGGACTGAGAGACCACTCCCCTGACGAGAGGAGGCCCTGCTCAGCGAGTCCGCCTCCGTGTTTTCCACTCCCGGAATGTAGACTGCTGAGATACACGGGACGTGGGTCTCCGCCCAGTCCAGAATCAAAGACACCTCCCTGAGGGCACTCCTGCTGCGAGTCCCCCCCTGGTGATTGATGTAAGCAACCGCCGTCCTGTTGTCCGACCGGACCTGAACTGGCCGGCCCCTCAACTGATGAGTCAAGCGAAACAGAACCAGCCTGATGGCTCTCAATTCCAGAATGTTGATGGGCTCGTGAGCCTCCTGCGGACTCCATAGACCCTGAAACTGGCAATCCTTCCAAACACCCCCCCAGCCTGATAGACTGGCATCCGTGGTGACCGTCTCCCAGCACGGGGCCAGGAAGGATTTGCCCTTAAACAGATTGACAGACCCCATCCACCATTGTAGGGATCGACGAACTTGAGGGGTCAACCGGAAGGACTGGTCCAACGACAGTGGCGACTTGTCCCAAACCTTCAGCAGATGAAGCTGAAGCGTCCTCGTATGGAATTGTGCAAAGGGAACTGCCTCGAATGAGGCCACCATTAATCCCACCAGCCTCATCCCTTACCGGATGGACGGGTGAGGAGCTGACAAGAGCAGCCGCACTAACTCCTGGATCAAAAGAATCTTGGCCTGGGGCAGAAAAACCCTGGCCTGCAAGGTGTCCAGAGACATCCCCAGAAACGTCACAATCCTGGATGGACAAAGGGAAGACTTGGGGTGGTTGATCACCCAACCAAACCTCTCCAGAGTGGACACCACCACACCGGTGTCCGACTCCGCTTGGCTGAAGGAATCTGTCATGATCAGCAGATCGTCCAGATAGGGTACAATGCGAATGCCCTGAACTCTGAGCAGTGCCATCACCCCCGCCAGCACCTTGGTGAACACCCGAGGTGCCGAGGTGAGACCGAAAGGAAGAGCCACAAACTGAAAGTGACGATCCTCTACGACAAACCTGAGAAACCTCTGGTGTGCTGGAAAAATCGGAATGTGTAGATAAGCATCTTTGATGTCTATGGACGTCAGAAAATCTCCCTGACGAAGAGACTGAATGGCCGAGCGCAAGGTCTCCATGCGGAATTTGCGCGGCCTGACAAACCTGTTGAGAAGCTTGAGGTCCAAGATAGGACGGATCGACCCGTCCTTCTTGGGAACCGTGAACAGATTGGAATAGAAGCCCTTGCCCTGCACTGATGGAGGCACGGGGCAAATGACATCCATGTCCAGAAGACTCTTTACTGCCACCAGGAGCCCCTGTGCCGCCAGGGGCTCCGAAGGCAACCGAGACCTGAGAAACCTGGAGGGAGGGCGGAGCTCGAACTCTAGCTTGTAACCGGAAGACACCACTTCCCGAATCCACCTGTCCGAGACTTCTTGATCCCAAATCTGGGAGAAGAGCTTGAGCCGTCCCCCCACCCGCAAGGGTGAGGGCGCCCCCTCATTGCTGAGCTGGCTTGACAGCCGGCTTGGGCTTGGAACCCCAATTGTATCCAGAGCGGGCACGTCCTCTGCCCCTGCTCCCCGAGTCACCTCTGGAAGAACGAAATGTAGATCCTCTTCCAGGTCTGGCCCCACGAAAGGAAGGGGCAGCAGTGGTCGCCCCCCGAAAGGAACGACGCTGCTTCTTACGCTGCGGTAGCCTACCGCCCTGAGTAACTGAGTCCAAGGTTTCTCCAAAGAGCCTCAACCCCACAAAGGGTAGGGCCGTCAGAGACTTTTTGGACATAAAGTCTGCCGCCCACTGGCGCAACCATACCGTACCGTCGAATAGTCACCAGTAAGGCCAACGTTCTACCACACATCATTAAGGTGTCATCCAGGGCTGTCAAGACGAAGGATAAAAACAGCTCACAGCGTTTGAGACTAAGGAACTCATTACTCCCAGGACGAAGTCCGAAAGATGTCAGCAGTTCCCTAACCAAGGATCTGGCCGCCAACACCATAAGCTCAGAGGCACAGACAGGCCGCATGGCCGACCCGACGCTAGTGAAACCATGACAAGCCATCTGATCAATGCGTTTATCCTCCCCATCCTTGAGGGTGGAACAATCCGGTCTATTCAGGACCGAGGAATTTGATAACCCCAAAAACCGGAGCGTCCACCTCGGGCGGGGATGCCCAGCGCTTGACCACCTCAGCAGGGAAGGGATATTTCCTATCCCACCCCTGAGGGATACCCGGGAGCCGCGCCGGCCTGTCCCATTCCTTGTCAATGATTTTGTCAAAATGCCGCTGCGTAGGAAACTCCAAGCGTGGCCTGGATTCCTCAAACAGCTCACCATCCTGCTGCGATGCCGTTTCAGGAGGAGAGATATTCAGAACCTCCAACATCAAGGCCAGGGCTTGAGGGGAGTCCGACGATCTTCCCAACTCACTAAACTCGGCAACAGCGCCCGCAGAATACCCATCGTCAGTAACCTCTGAACCGTCGGACACCTCTCCGTCCTCTAGTACAGAATAATCGGACCAATCAAGATTATTAAATTCATCACAGTCATCCACCGGCGGGGCCGGGGACAAATGTTTCCTCTTAGCCGGAGCCTTACGGGCGGCCGAGCCGGAAACAATTTTTTCAAGGGTGGCCAATCTGGCGCACATCTCAGCTTGTAGATCCCTACCCATGACCACGTCACACGGAGCACGCGTCAGGGTGGGAGGCGGAGATGAATCGGCCGGCGGTGCTGATCCCGTAGCCTGGGATCCGGACTGCCGCGCAATAGTTTGCTGTGCACAGGGAACACATAGCAGTACATCGTCCCCAGTAATAGAAACACCGCACACCATGCACTTTTTGGGATGCCCCGAAGGGGTGCCCGCCCCAGTATCAGGGGATGCCTCCATAAAGGTGATTTTGTGTGGTCACTATGACCCAGGGAATTACGCCGGTAAGCAACCCGGGATGCCCCTTTAATGTCCCGAGTGGGAGGATTTTTAGTGAATAAAAAGGACCCAGGTACCCAGGACCAGGGGGAAACCCTCTAAATGCTGATGAAAGTCCCTCTGACGGATCCACAGCACTGCAAACACAACAAAAACCACCAATATATTAACCCCACATATGAGAAGGATAAGCAGCAAAAACAAGGGTATAGGCCCACAGGGCCACTCACTGCGTCGGGAACGGAGTCGTTATGGCGCCTCAGGACATCCTCCTAGCGAGGGAACAGATAGAGAAGGAGAGGGGCGTGGCAGCGCGTCAGGCGCGAAAACCCCCGCGCCGCCCCCCCTCCTGTTGATAGACAGCGGAGCACTATGCTCCTCGGCGGCGCCAGAGCAGAGGGGGCGGGTCGCGGCGACGCGCCTAACGCCCGGCCCCGCCCCCTCCTAAACAAACGCGGGAGGAGGGAGAACCCTCCCGCGACCCCGAGCAGCATGAAGTACCGGCGCCGCAAAAGCCCGCGGCGCCGGTAATAAGACAGTACACAGGGCGCATGGACGGCGGGCACCCGCCCCGCCGATCCAGCGCCCAGAATAGGAGAAGAAGACGGGGGCTGGCCGCGGCAGCGCGCCGCGCGCCGGCCCCGCCCCCCAAGTGTGTGAGGGGAGAAGACTCCCCTCACAAAAAAAAAGGCTGCAAAGTATAAACGGCGCCGCGGCGGCAATGCGGCCGCGGCGCTGAGACACACACAAACACACACACACTACACACAAAGGGCTCAGGGCCAGGGGCAATGACTCCCAACCCCCCAAAGCAGACGCGCCCCCTAAGAATGTGAGGAGACTGTGGTGGGGGGGGAAAGGGCCCCCAGGGAAAATTACCAGGGGACAGGGCATCCCAAACCGGGTTCACCCAACCGGTATAGCCGCCTACCCTCTCATATAGGGTCTCACGGCGGAGCTCAGCTCCTAAGCACCCTAGGTGCTGATCTACCCTCACCCGGACTTGCAGCCGAAACTGTGGAGGCAAATTAGTAAGGGGTAAGACAAGATAAAAGATGTCCGAGCGGAAATAAATAAATAACGGGCCGGGAGTTGTCCCGGCTACCTGAACTCCCCCTGAGCAAGGAGGAGGCATCATCTTCTGACTTGCTCACCGTCTTGCAGAGATGGAAAACTGGGTAATGAGTGGGAGGTCCCAGGTATTTATGGATCAGGGAGGGGCTTTTCTCTTTGCATCATCTCTGCAGGAACGCCCCTTCAGGTCGGTATTACCCATGTGTTATGGATATCTGAAGCGGGGTGTGTGACATACTTAGAATAGAGGGGAAGAGGGAGGGAATGTGGAAAGAGAGGAAGAGGGAGGGAATGTGGAAAGAGGGGAAGAGGGAGGGAATGTGGAAAGAGAGGAAGAGGGAGGGAATGTGGAAAGAGAGGAAGAGGGAGGGAATGTGGAAAGAGAGGAAGAGGGAGGGAATGTGGAAAGAGAGGAAGAGGGAGGGAATGTGGAAAGAGAGGAAGAGGGAGGGAATGTGGAAAGAGAGGAAGAGGGAGGGAATGTGGAAAGAGAGGAAGAGGAAAGGAATGCGGAAAGAGGGGAAGAGGGAGGGAATGTGGAAAGAGAGGAAGAGGGAGGGAATGTGGAAAGAGGGGAAGAGGGAGGGAATGTGGAAAGAGGGGAAGAGGGAGGGAATGTGGAAAGAGAGAAAGAGGGGGGGAATGTGGAAAGAGAGAAAGAGGGAGGGAATGTGGAAAGAGAGAAAGAGGGAAGGAATGTGGAAAGAGAGGAAGAGGGAGGGAATGTGGAAAGAGAGGAAGAGGGAGGGAATGCGGAAAGAGAGGAAGAGGGAGGGAATGTGGAAAGAGAGGAAGAGGGAGGGAATGTGGAAAGAGGGGAAGAGGAAAGGAATGCGGAAAGAGGGGAAGAGGGAGGGAATGTGGAAAGAGAGGAAGAGGGAGGGAATGTGGAAAGAGGGGAAGAGGGAGGGAATGTGGAAAGAGGGGAAGAGGGAGGGAATGTGGAAAGAGAGAAAGAGGGAGGGAATGTGGAAAGAGAGAAAGAGGGAGGGAATGTGGAAAGAGAGAAAGAGGGAGGGAATGTGGAAAGAGGGGAAGAGGAAAGGAATGCGGAAAGAGGGGAAGAGGGAGGGAATGTGGAAAGAGGGGAAGAGGAAAGGAATGCGGAAAGAGGGGAAGAGGGAGGGAATGTGGAAAGAGGGGAAGAGGGAGGGAATGTGGAAAGAGAGAAAGAGGGAGGGAATGTGGAAAGAGAGAAAGAGGGAGGGAATGTGGAAAGAGAGAAAGAGGGAGGGAATGTGGAAAGAGAGAAAGAGGGAGGGAATGTGGAAAGAGAGAAAGAGGGAGGGAATGTGGAAAGAGAGAAAGAGGGAGGGAATGTGGAAAGAGAGAAAGAGGGAGGGAATGTGGAAAGAGAGAAAGAGGGAGGGAATGTGGAAAGAGAGGAAGAGGGAGGGAATGTGGAAAGAGAGAAAGAGGGAGGGAATGTGGAAAGAGAGAAAGAGGGAGGGAATGTGGAAAGAGAGAAAGAGGGAGGGAATGTGGAAAGAGAGAAAGAGGGAAGGAATGTGGAAAGAGAGGAAGAGGGAGGGAATGTGGAAAGAGAGAAAGAGGGAGGGAATGTGGAAAGAGAGAAAGAGGGAAGGAATGTGGAAAGAGAGGAAGAGGGAGGGAATGCGGAAAGAGAGGAAGAGGGAGGGAATGCGGAAAGAGAGGAAGAGGGAGGGAATGCGGAAAGAGAGGAAGAGGGAGGGAATGTGGAAAGAGAGGAAGAGGAAAGGAATGCGGAAAGAGGGGAAGAGGGAGGGAATGTGGAAAGAGAGGAAGAGGGAGGGAATGTGGAAAGAGGGGAAGAGGGAGGGAATGTGGAAAGAGAGGAAGAGGGAGGGAATGTGGAAAGAGAGAAAGAGGGAGGGAATGTGGAAAGAGAGAAAGAGGGAGGGAATGTGGAAAGAGAGAAAGAGGGAGGGAATGTGGAAAGAGAGAAAGAGGGAGGGAATGTGGAAAGAGAGAAAGAGGGAAGGAATGTGGAAAGAGAGGAAGAGGGAGGGAATGTGGAAAGAGAGGAAGAGGGAGGGAATGTGGAAAGAGAGGAAGAGGGAGGGAATGTGGAAAGAGAGGAAGAGGGAGGGAATGTGGAAAGAGGGGAAGAGGGAGGGAATGTGGAAAGAGAGGAAGAGGGAGGGAATGTGGAAAGAGAGGAAGAGGGAGGGAATGTGGAAAGAGAGGAAGAGGGAGGGAATGTGGAAAGAGAGGAAGAGGAAATGTGAAAGGAAGACTTTGAGAAGGTGGGACAATGTCCAGATTGGGGGAAAGTGGAGAATATGGAGGGTAGGGAAGGTGCAAAATATAAAAGGAGATAATGTGGGGAAAAAATGCAATATGCAGGGAAAAGGGAACATTTCGAAAGAGAGAGGTATGGCAAGATAGAGCCCCAAAGGAAAGGAGGACAAAATACTGCAGATAGTGAACGAGAGCAAGAATTAAAAAGGGATGGAAATGTGGAAAAGCTGAGAAGATTCTCTTTAGAATGGCATCTGGTGTCTTGTTGTGCCCCCTTCCAGCGATTGTACACCCCAAAGGCCAGCCATGCATGCAGCTAATGTCCATGCTCGCATCTACACAGCTCATACTGTATTCACAATGCTCCTATATATTCTAGATTCTAGTACATTGTGTGTGCACAGAGATATTTTCCATTCAGGCCATCTGTGGTTCCCCTCACCCTTCTGCAGAGAGTAATATCAAGTGTTCTCTGGGCCACATGTTCTGTTAAATATTAATAATTTCTGCTGTTCTGAGAGCTCGTCACTACAACATAAAATCCGTGTCCTCAGAATGAGAAATCCCAGAGGGAGGCCAGGCTCTGTATCCGCCTCCACCCGTCACGTCCCAAGGGGGAAGCGCAGGCATGGCCAGGGCAGCTGTCACACAAATGGCGTCTTCACTGTTCATATTCCCCATCCAATACTCATATATTGGTCTCTTCCATTTGTAAACTACTGTCCCTCTTGTGTCTGCTTAAAAGAATATTTCATCCTTTTATTTTCTATAGATTACCCCATTATGATATCGCTGAGATACTACCCATGTCTCCTGCTCCACCAGCATGGAAGTCTTTGCCAATCATTGCAAATCTTACACAGCGATAAGGCTAACCAGAACACTTAACACCATTCTCCACTTGGTTAAACTCATTTTGGCTCTGTGGTTAATTGACAACCATGATAAGCCACTATACTGGGCAGGTTGCTTTAATTTAGTGTGTGGTTTAAAGTAGAACGCAAACCTAGAAAATATATTTTTGAAGTAAATATACATAGGTAATGTAATTTGTGTCCCCTGTCTGAATTATATTTGTAATTTCCCCAAGCTTCTTTATGGTGACGTCTTAAAGTCCTACTTCACTGAAAAATGAAACACTATACTCACCTTACATACAGTGCAGGCTATTGCTGCTAACCCAGTGTGCAGAGACTCATTGGATCAAACAATGTCAGTCCTGCGCCGGGTGCCGATCCCTCCTCTGCTGCCACATCGTCCCTGGACACCGCTCTGTTGCGGTGAAAGAGGAACCTCTCCATTCACTGTAATGGAGAGGGGGTGTGCCATATTTCCTGTGGCGATAGAGCATTCTGATGTTTGATGCCCCCTGTGTGAAACCCCTCAGATCGCCCAGTTTCACGAACCTTTTTGACGTTCCCATTGCACACCTGCAGGCGCTCGTCCAATCAGCGCTTTATGCGGTGCATATAGTCGCTGATGTAAAATTTGCGTCTGGCACAGACATGCCGGCGACCGCATCCCTGGCTCCTCTGTGCAGTCCGCACTCCCACGTGCCCCAGGCCTCTTTGAATGGCTGGGCATGGAGAGCATGCACAGCTATAAGAAAGCCTGGGATGCTGCCACCTACATCAGGAAAAATAACCAGTGCCACAAAGGGGTTTCACACAGCGGGGCATATATAGATATAGGAATCTTTTATATTACAGAGTCCACTTTAATTCTGCAATTAGGGTGACTGAGTCATCCTGCTGCCCTTATATCTTCAAACAAATTAATAGGAAGGGCCTTCTTTTACCTTATATATTATACGTTAAACTTGTTGTGACAGAATAACATTCCCACCCCCCCCCCCCCCCAAAAAAAAATCAGGACTTTTACCAAAGTGGCACCTCCACCTAACGCACAATTATTTAAAATATCAACAATTATTGATCCCAAAAAAGAACTTACACTGGTTATTGAACATGAACAGTGTCATGCTTTGCAACCACGCAACCCCTGCAATGACACCTCTCAGGGGGCCCCCAGAACTCTGCAGAGCACACACTGGCATCTAACTGTAATACTGGTGTAATACTGGGAGAGCATGTGCCTGCCTGGCGCACACACAGGGCATCCCAAACCAACAAGAGGAGCATAACCAAGATTTTGAAAATCTTGGGATTTGTTTCTCTTTAATATTGTATTTCGTTATATAAAGATGTCTTTGATGAAGGGTCCCCAGACAGAACTTTGCATGGGGCCCCAGAAATGATAAACCCCCCAGACATGGACTATATGCTTGAATTCTTAACAACCCTATTGGAAACGCTGTCTTGTTTGCTGGCAACTCTTCTTACCAGTGTTCATTATTCAGTCAGAAGTGAAGACTTCACAACTTTCTACTTAGTAATGGCAATAGTGGCTCAGTAACTGGTGAACCATTTTAGCTGCATACAGAAGGTCAGCCCCAGTGGTGGCCTTTTGTATTCCTTTATTAATAGTTGTTTGAAAAAATGGGAGCTGACATGGGAAGAGACATTTAGCTTGCCTTTTTCTAAAGATGCTGTGAGAAACGCTGCCATTCTGATACTTCTACTGGCGGTAGCGACTGTGTGGCCACGTCTGGACAGACCAGAATGCTAAAAGGGGTTTCCCTAATGAAGTGGCATGGTATTCAAAACAGGAGCCTGTGAAGGACTTTTAGGAGACTCGCTCAGTTTAAAACTCCTGGCACTTTACTTTTGTCTAAAAAATAATATACAAGGTCATCATTCAAATCATCACTGCCGTTCAAAGCTGGAGCAGCGAGCCGGCTAATGTAGTGCCTGTAAGAGGAAATGAAGGCCAGCCCTTCATGTTCATACACAACTAGAAGAACCTGAGCAGAGGTTAGGGTTGATCAATAAATCGGATGGGTTTAGGAAATTATTTTGTATGCTTTGGGTGGTGCTAGAGGGATCTTTCAGTGCTTAGGTCTTACCCATTCCTTGCCATTTTAGAAGTTTTACCAGCAGCAGCACGGTGGTAAATGTGTGCGCCATATGGCGTGGAGACCACAGGCTGCATGGCAGCTGGCCCCAAGATATGATGGGACCATGCAAGAACATAAAGATAACCATAGGCTATGTTCCAAATGACTTTCAGTCTGTAGGGAGCAGCCAGCTGTTGCCAGCTGCAGTGTGTGTATTTTGCGTTACATTTATGCTACATATGCAGTGCTTTGGGGGATTGGAGCTATACCATCCTCTTTTCCACTAGATTGTGTGGCTTTTTTACCTTGTTCTACTTTCAACATTACTAGACATCAAAGGTACCTTTCCTACAACAGGGCATTTAGGGTTATTTGCTGAAATACCTTATTGATCGCTGAAGGCTTTTAATGTTGTTGGTACAATTACATATTTAGGTGCTTTAGAATTGCTCCTGGTCTGCTATGTCTGATATTTATGGTCTGATATTTATTAATTAGGCCCATTTCACATATGAGCTGCATTAGCCGTTTTCTAGGAAATGTCTATTGCAATTTCGATTGCCTTAGATTTATGTCTGGTATATCCGTTATCCGATAGCAGTTATAGTCTTTATGTTAGGGATCCAATCAGTAACTAAACACATGGAGTGATACTGTATTAAACCTCAAGAAGGGGTACAAATATGTATATAGTAAAACTCTTGTCCACTGCCCTTAAATGATAATGCAACTATGTGTGTCTGGCAAAACAAGATTCTGTGCTAATGTAAAGCATATTCTGGTAGCCTGTTTTACCATGTCCGTACTGGATCAGTGTATGTAGAAGGGCTCTTATTTGTGTCACAGCTGACATGTTTGTAATGCCGCTCTATGTCCTGCAGGAAATGCCTTGTGCACAGTGAAATGTGACGAGTCCGTGAAGGTGTTCACTATCAGGGGCACATCATTTGAAGCTGCTGCCAGTTCGGGAGGAAGCGCAAGCCCTGAAAATCGTAAGTGATCGTGTTTGTATCTTGCTGGGTTGTTCATACTCGGTAACGCTTGAAAATTCTCTGGATGGTTTTGAGCATTTGGAATGAATTTAACAGGCAGTCTAGCAACAGTCTTCTGCTGCCCTGTTACTGATTTGTAAAAGCTCAGCAACTGGTCAGAGCCGATAAATAAGAACTATATGAAGCTCTAGTGAAAAGGATATCTAGAAACAAACCTGTCTGGTAAGGAAATGTGAAGGTTGCAAACCTTCAGGAGTAATCAAACCCAAAGGAGCAGAAAAAGCATCCATCTCCATCACAGGGGGAGCGCATGCTTCATCAGAAATATACAGCAAATGGCAAGACCCAATATGCCTTCCATCCAGCCATCCCCCAATGCTGCGCGCCGATTTGGCAGTTCCAAACAAAACATGTGACTCGCATGCCCAGAGCTGGCCTCCCATTCCCATGTCAGGAGTAGCACTTCTGTGTTGCAGGCTTCCAAGCAATGTCATGCACAGCCTACCTTTTCTGCATCTTATGCCCACTTATCATTGCTATAGTGCCACCCTATCGCGACAGCTATTGAGGAACTGCAAACATTTGATTCATAGTTGCATTACTTTGCAGGGCCTTTCACTGCCTTGGTCTCCAAACTTCCAGAAAAACGATGCCACTGACAGGGCATTCTGGAGCTTATTGTTTAGAGAAAAGGAACATGTAAGTTAGCACAGCCCCAGAAATTTTTAAAAAGCTGACTTACTTTGAACAGAAGAACTAGATGTTGAAGTTGCATATCGGTTCTACTGGGTCAAGATGAAGTGAACACATCAAACTTGGTGGTTAAGTGAAAGGCAGTTACAGGCCTCTGTAAGCATAGCTGCAGGAAGACCTTTGCTGGAATCAATAGACTGATTTGACTTTTTCTAGGAAAAACAGCAGGACATTTATGCAGATTTACTGGTCATGTGCTAGGAGGTTAGATATGAGCTTATTTTTCAGAGGAAGTTCTTTAAGTTCCACAGTTCCTGGGTAGTGGGCGTATTGTGGTTATTATAAAAATATAATAATCTTCATTTATATAGCACCAACATATTCTGCAGTGCTTTACAATCAGAGGGTAATACATAATAAAACTGGTAAGCTATTGAAACAAAAGGAATGGGGGCCCTGATCGCAAGCTAACAATCTAAGAGGAAAATGGGGGTGACACAAAAGGTAGTAAATGCTTTGTACCATGGTCCAGCCATCTTAGCAATAAATGAAATTATGGTACAGCCACAAGCTGATTTACTGCTTTTTGGGTGCAAAATGTGTGGTGCATAGTGTTTGATACAGGTTCAGAAAAATAATGTAATAGATTGGTTAGTGAAGAAGAGTTAGATTAGGGGTTGCTGCTTTGATTTAATCTCATTGTTGGAGGTAGGGCATTCTAGATATTTGGTGCAGCTTGGGAGAAGTCTTGTAGGCTGGAGTGGGAGGTTCGAACTAAGGTGTATGTTAATTGTAGACTGCTTGCGGAAGGTAGGGCATTGTTAGGGTGGTAGAGAGAGATTAGGGAAGACATGTAGGGGGGTGCAGCACCAGCGAGAGCTTTGTGCGTTAGTGGTTGTAAACCTTTCCACCTATTTGTCTATAACTGATGTGAAGTTGTACAACTGGCCCAATAGCAAAAAAAGTCTGCTGATACTGAAGATGTCTGGTTACATTTTGTAGTGTCCTCACCTGCACCTGTTGGAAAATCTGAGTGGCTGGAGCAGAGCCTAACAAAAAGTGACCGACCAGAGTTGACTAGTGCTAAAGTTGTGGTTTCTGGAGGTAAGCGTCCTTCTACTACAGGGATATGACATCTGAGGTTTGTGTGTTATACTGGTAACGAATGCCATTCTCTAATCCTTACATATACAACGAGGGGTGTTCAATACATTATATACCTGAATATAAAAACTTTACATAAAAAAAATAGAACTTTCTTGAAACCATTGACTCCATCACGCTTATTCCACTTTGCCCCCACTGACTTTGACCTATCTTCCAGAGTCATGGCCTCTACTTTTTTTTTTATGGCACATTTCCTCTTACAATGTTTCAGCAGGTTGCCCTGAATGGGGATAATGTTTAGTTGAATACTTATAGAAACATACACAGAGCACTCACATTTGATTACAGTGGAAAGAAGTCCCCTGGCTTATACCGTATAAAAAAAAGCTCTATATAGTCAAGTGGATTGGGGCAGTACTGTCTTACTAGAAGGATGGTTCGGTATGACTTGCTTTTAGGGGGTTCTGACACACTCCCTGTAATGGGGAAATTAGAGGATGGGGAGCATTAGACCACTGGTAAATAAAAAAGCACACAGTGGCTATTTCAAACAAACGCTTTTGAAGACCCAATAAACATCAACTGGATATATCCTACACATTCTGTCCTCTACATTCTTTTCCATGATTGATAGGTAACCAAGACTATCCGTATTACAATTGCATATTTACTTACAGGCCGAGGGTTAAAGAGTGGTGACAACTTTAAGCTGCTGTATGATCTGGCAGATCAGCTACATGCTGCAGGTAACTTGTTTATCTTACATGTTCCATGTAAGTTGCTGATCCCTTTTGGACCTTGAAGCATTTTAACTGTTCGCTCTATTCATTGTGATGTTGGTTGGGTTCCATCGTCTAGTTTATGCACCTCTGTGGTGGAGTTTTTCTAGATACATGTTTCAAGGGGGGGATACATGGGGCGGTTGGGGAGCTTTTATTCCTACACGTTGCATCCAATGGCTACAAGTAAACTGGAGCTAAAATGGAGCTAAAATGTATTAAAACAGCAGTGATAACCTGCCTGAACTGAACACACATTTGTTTGCATCTGTTTGCATTTTTGCATTACTTTTTAAGCACTATTTTTGCACTTTAAATATCCCCTGCCAATGATCTCATCTTTTCTTCTTGGGCCACATTAATATATATGGAATATAAATTATCATTGAGCTAGATCCAGCAATCAATTATCTATCTTCAATATATTTAAAGCCCCAGTAGGGATCCCTCCTCCTAGTTTTAAGTGTGTCTATGTGTTTTTAATGAATTTTCTATGTATTGTCAGTATGTGATTTCTAACCTTATCTAATAAATTCATACATAAATTATATTACATGGAATTGGATACATTTTTGAACATGTGTTAGTGTGCGGCAGTATTATAGGATTCTTTTGGGGGCGGGTCTAGGGCCTCCATCTTTGTTCTTTCTTTAACCTGCCTGAACTGAACGGTTTCCTATTCTGACCAAATATGTTTTAAACAGGTTGCAATTGGAGAAGTTTTTAGTGCAAAACATTGGTAAGTTTGAGTTCTTGTGGGTGCTAATGGTGTTTTGTTTTGCAGTGGGGGCCTCTCGTGCAGCTGTAGACGCTGGCTTTGTCCCCAATGACATGCAAGTGGGCCAAACAGGAAAAATAGTAGCACCGGTGAGTTATGAGGTTTATACAATAAGTGGCTCATGATAATCAATCTTCTCTTATCAATGTTCAAGTATTATAGAGAAAGTATTTTGACTATATTGGCAACAGACTGTTGCGTTAGCCTAGCAAGCTTGCACTGTACTGTGCGACTGCTGTCCCTGTGCACCTGACTTTCAACGGTCAAGTGAATGTGGATGGCATGCAGAAGCAGTAAGTATGGGCTGACTGGTCTCTAATCTTGCTAGAGAGGATCGTAGACCAGAAGGTGGATTGACCAAACTGGTAATTAGTATGTGTGTGTATATATATATATATATATATATATATATATATATATATATATATATACAGCAGCATAAACAAAGTGTTATCAGAATTACCCAGACATAGAAAGTAGAGACAAGGTCCATATCCCCCCTTCCATTAAATGTCCTCCATCCCTCCCCCTTTGGAATCCCAGGACAGATGGGGGATATCATATGAAACTTTCAGGTACCCAAAGATGGAGAACCTCAGATGCACCAATCAAACTGTGGGTGACTCCAATCGCTCTGCCCATAGGAGGGGTCAGAAACTGACCCCTGGTTAGAGGGAATAAGGTGAGCCTCAGAATGGGCAGTGGGACACTATAATCTTACCATCAAGAGTGACACGTGTTCTCTTTTAACATCTAAGGAGGACTGACAGACAATTGATTCGATCAAACCGCAGCCAAGACAGACTCTTAAAGTGGACCAACACCCAGGATTTTGACTATCCTGGGTATTGGTCCACCTCCCCGGGGCACCCCGATTTGGGGTGCCCCGCTGCCTGAAACCCCCCAAACACCCCGAAAACTCACCTCTCCACGCTCCCACGGTGGCGGCGGAAGCAGCGGCTGGAGAGGTAAGGTTTTTCGGGGTTTTGGGGGGGGTTACACCCCGCGGGACATCCCGATCTCGGATGTCATTCCCGGGCCGATCACCCCTGGGTGTTGGCCCACTTTAAGTTTGTAATTGCTATCTAAATTGTACCGTGTTTTAAAGTTAATCCTGTTTTATCACCTTGCACCATTTTTCTTGTTGGTTTTGTGTTTTTCAGTTTTTTAAAATAAATTCTGAAAATACAGCAGAGGGTCACTTATGCTCTGAATTAAGGATCTAAAAAGCTCACGCTATTTCTAAAGAGCCTGGCTACCTTACTTGCCTGGAAGTGGTTGTGGGTTGATCGATCTGTTCGATCTGATTGTGTTGTGTGTGGCTTATATAGAGGTGAACACTGTTTGTGTTCTGGTGGCAGCAGTTTATAGCCACGCGTGTTGCCAATTGAACAATTGCGGTGACACACGTTGGGTACGATTGGCCAGTTTGATCAGATGAACGATCAATAAGTCCGTTCAACCCGTGCAATCGTCACAACGACCTCTCCTGCATCGTACTGCCTGAAAAGGGCTGAGCTTATTTAGTATTTTTTTTTTCTGTATTAGAAAATGTGAGTACAGGGCTCACGTCTCTCTTGTGTACAGACTTGGTGTACATTGCCGATGGAAGTGAGAACTGCTTCCATAAAACACACATTTTCTAACATAACTAAGAATAAAAAAAACTAGATCAGCACACAAAACCTTTTTCAAAAATTCCATCCAAAGTGGCCTTTCCCTTTAAAGAGGAAAAACACATAGGAAATTCACTTTCCTGTGTGTTATTCCTTTCTGAAGGGGCATCCTGAATTGGCATGCCCCACTGTTTGTATCCCCACTGATTGTGCAGGAAACTCCCCTTCCTGTCATTGCCATAATGCAGGCATGGCCGAAACTAGATTCTGTTTGGCTGATGTAGCCTCAGTGCCAAGACACGGCAAGGAAATAGATGAGGTGATTTGGGTGGGTGACACTGCGGGGCATCCCGAAAAGGAATCTACAGGGAGTGGGACTCGGTTGGCCCTGGAGTCTTTTAGAACTTTCTCTTTAAGCACATCTGCTACTTGTATGGTAAACCACTGCAATAAACAGGAGGACTAATTAAATACCAATAGATAAGCCCATATTATAATATATGGAGATATCCATGTAAAATATATTAATAAAATTTAGGTCTGCCATCAGTGACCCCTGCAAAAGAGAGATATCCTGAGATATTTGAAAGGGACCTAAAAGCGGACCAAGAGTCAAAAATGACTATGTCCCTTTAAAGTGGACCATCACCCTCGGGTGATAGGCCCGGGAATCTACAAGATTCCCGGGCCGATCACCTCCCTCCCCGCGGGACATCCAAGATCGGGATGTCCCGCGGGGTGAAACCCCCCCAAAACCCCCTTACCTTAGCTTCCCCTCTAGTCGTGCCCGCGCCGGCCGTCTGTGAATGGCCGGCGCGGGCCGCGCGCGTCAAGAGGGACGCGCGGGAGGCGGAGGAGCCGCGGACAAGCGGCTGTCAAATCCCTTGTCCGTCGGCGCTGGGAGAGGTGAGTTTTTCGGGTGATCGGGGGGGTTTCACACAGCGGGGCACCCCGATTGAGGGTGCCCCACTGAAGTGGACCAAGACCCAGGATAGTCAAAATCCTGGGTGTTGGTCCACTTTAACACTCCTCTAGTCCATCCCAGTTTAGGATGCCTCTACAGCTAAAGAGCCTGGGGAAGCCAAAACCAGGCATTAAAATGGAACTAAACCCTGAATGGCCGGTCTTGGCCTTGCCCTGAGGCTTCCCAGATTGTGATACCCCACTTTGTAAAACTCCCCAGATTGGCAGGAACGGCTTACCTATTCCTGGTCCAACGACGCAAGTGCAAGCTCTCGTCCAATCAAGGCAGTTTGCTGTACCTATGTCATTCAGCAAACAACACTATTTTCAATAGTGAGGGAGAGCGTCCGCATTCCCTGCATCTTCGGGCTGTCACCAGTCATTCAGATAGGGGGTGCACTCCTGCCCAATCTGTGAGTGATGCAGATGCTTGTGCTCCAATTGCAGATAGTCAAAGCCATTTGCCGAATGACATAGGCAAGGAAAGGTAAGCTGTTACTGTCATATTGGGAGTTTCACACTGTGGGGCATCCCAAATCACTGTCATATTGGGAGTTTCACACTGTGGGGCATCCCAAATCGACATGGTCCCGGACCAGGGAGCAAAACTGGGAATGTCTTTAGGCCCTTTTATGTTAGGGGTAGAAAGTAGCCGCACACTTCTGTGAAGCAAGGCTCATATTGTATTAGCTGCAGATTGTAGCTAATAACTGCCCCCCAGCGGACGCAGCTCTGCTATGTAAAAGTCAGTATCTCTCTCATGCAGGGCTCACTGGTGTAAAGAGGTAGGTAAAGTTAGTTTAGTTCCCCAGGTAACTAGAAACCCGGGCTCTTCATTTAAAGGGAGAGTGTAGGTCTGCTTTTTAAGTAGTTTTTGACTTTAGGTCACCTTTAAATGTTCAGACCCAGTCCTACTACCTCAGGGTTCGTCTGTTGAGTTATCCTAAACTTTGCACATTCAAATAAATAGCAAATGTGAGCTTCATTGGGTGCTTTCTGACTTGACTCTAGGACATACCATAGCATTTTTTAATCAAGGTTTCCTAAGCTGTCCAGTGAGTATTTAGAGAATGATCAGGTGTCTGCTTGTGTCTATAGGCATGAACTTGTTGCCTAGTCTGCAGTGATTGGCTTAGGCAGGAAGGCACTACAAAGGGAACATATTATGTGAAGTTAATGGCACTTGCACTAGATTAAGCATTGCCCTGTCAGTATTTAGTGTGTGTTTTTTTTTCTTGCACTATGCAGAACCTATTCTGGCTAGACAATGGTTAATAAAAAGAATTAAAGGGGATCCAGATAACACTGGCCAAATAGCTTTTATGTTTAACCCCCTGGGAGGAGCACGTCAACTGCTTTCAGCTAAATGCACTGACATATGAATATTTTACAGCAATTTAATGTTTTTTCCGGCTGCCCCAGAGGAATTGCGAATCAATTTGTGAATGTTGTTCTCTCGCTGCTAAAGGCTGAGCTGGATAATTCAGGATGAAAGAGGCTGTCAGCCCAGAGCTTTTTAAGAGCTTAATAAGAAAGTAAAACTCGCTCCCACCCAGTATCCACTCCCCTCCTCCCATCTGCTTAAACTTTTATGTTTCGAAAGGCTCCTTCCAAATCCATCTGTGCGGAACTTATATGTGCTTTGTCCTCGTGCTGGACTATGGCAAGATTCCTTCACATGCACCTCACCTGATGACTTGAACACAAATAAAACAATTAATGTGTATTATAAAAAAGTCACATAAAAGTAACTAACTAGCCTCTTGTGTAAATTCTGACATTGTAGTTATGGAACGTTGGGTAAATTGTACAAATCAAGATGAGTTTGTTTTAATTTTTAAGTCTGCATTGTCTCTATCTGCTGGTAAAATAAATAAGTGCTTTGTAAAGGTACCTGCTCTGCATTGTGATTTTGACCCAGACTTTCTAAATGCAACACGTGCAGGTCTCAGGTGGCAGTGTACAGCACACTGTACCAAAGCACAAAAATTGAATTGGCTCGTAAGCAAGAGACAGGTCCTCTAT
Source organism: Gastrophryne carolinensis (assembly GCA_027917425.1). Classification (NCBI taxonomy): domain Eukaryota; kingdom Metazoa; phylum Chordata; class Amphibia; order Anura; family Microhylidae; genus Gastrophryne; species Gastrophryne carolinensis. The sequence goes on along the minus strand of CM051238.1, from coordinate 280,014,316 downwards.
CTCGCCTAAAATTCATGCAACTAAATAGAGCCCAGTTTGTTAAATTGTTGCATATTTTTGATTTGAATTGTTATAAATGCCCATTTCTAACAGGTTGCCATCAGCTCTTCAAAATGGCAAGCACGTAGAATCTACATTGCTGCTTCTCCAGCTGTTTAGCGACTGCAATGTCGATTCTGCGCTTCTAGTATTTCCCCCAGTTTACAGCAAGAAAAAAAAAATAAAAAAGCTCCCCTCCACCCAGGATCAAGTGTCGAGGGGGGAAGGGTGTCTTCTCTTCCCCCAGGAGGCCTCAGCTCCTGGGTCCCGGGTCTTGAGTGTGGCAGAGAACAGTCATTATTTCTCGTCCCTTCCGTTTCGGGGCACCACCATCAGCAACACGTGGGTTAACCTCAGCCATAGACGGGGAACGCCAGGAAAAAAAACTAAGCCCCTTCCAGCTGGGCAGGCTTCATGCAGTTGACGAGACTGTGAATAGATTTGGAGGGCCTTTGTGGCTTGGTGCGAGTTGAAGGGCTACTCCTGTAGGAGGTTCCCGTTGACCAGCATACTGGACTTTCTTCGGAAGGGCCTGGATGATGGCCTGTAGCCCAGCACCCTTGATGGCTAGGTCTCGGCCTTGTACATTTTTTTTTCCAGAGGCCCATCGCGGAGCACAGATTAGCCTGTACGGTCATGCAGGGTGCTGAGCATGTTTGTCTTTCTAGACTCTTGTTGAACCTGCCCTGGGATCTCAGCCTGATGCTATCGATGCTACTGGGGGCCCCCCTTTGTGCCCATGGAGGAGGCCTCTCTGGCAATGCTCCCTTTGAAGGTGTATTCTTAGTATACAGTACGTCCTGCTCCAAATCTAATACTTACAGTTGGGATATACTCCGCCAGATGGCGCTGGACTGCAGAGACATCGAAAATAGGCTCCTCCTGGCCCCTCAAATACCCAGGGACTTCCCACAAATCCCCAGAATTTCTCTGCAGTCTGGCTGCGAAGGACGAGAAATTGGCTCTCTACTCGCAGGTGAGCGGGGTTATTAACCTGCGGCCCTGTAGGACTATTCCCACCCATTCCACTAGTAATATGCCTCCCAGCCTTGGCTGCGCTGGTCGGGTGAAGGTAGGCAGCACCGCTGTTAGGTGCTTAGGAGCGCTGCTCCACCGCAATCCCCCACCAAAGGGTAGGCGGTTCAGGCTTATGAGCCTCTATGGGATGCCCCTCCCGCACTATTGCCCCTGCCTATCAGTGGGCCCTATTTAAGTGGCCGCCGTCCTCCCTCATCCTCCTTGTAGTCTTCGGGGGAAAAGAGGGGGGGGGTGTATGTGTATAGATATGTATGTTATGTAGTCTGTGCTTTCACTTTTCACATGTCTTTATTCTTGTATCAGCCGCTGTGCTGATTTGTCTTTATCGCTTTTAAATTTACCGCCGCTGCGCGCTGACTTGGCTCCGCACTTGGCGGCGGCATTACCTCAGGCGCCATCATTGGCTGTTGGCCTTTCTGGCTTCGCGCTCTTCGGGGGGGGGGCGGGGTCCCGTCTTTGGCGCGTTCCGCGTCATCGCTATTACTGGCCCGCCCCTCGAGGTATACCAACGCCATCTTTTCTTACTTGGTTGGCCTATGCGCGACGGACTCCTACCTACCGCGGTCCGTAAGTGCCCTCGTGGGCGGCTTTATCTGCTTCACTTTTGTTACGATGTACTTAAGGTCTTGTCTGCTTATGTCTTTCAGGAGGGACAAACCCTTCTTGGCTTCTCCCGGCCCTGTTTTTAGTATATTACTTGTAGGCCTTGTAAAAATGATACTCCCACGTCCCTAGCGGGTCATTGGGGCATCCAGGGTTGCTATATAGCGTTATTCCCTATCGGCGTATAGCGCCGCTATAATCACCATATGGAGGCGTCCCAGGATGATGTTACCTGGGTCCCTTTGGGACAAGACCAGCTGTGTGTAGCGTGTGGGCAGCCTCATACTGACGCTGACAAGGCGCGGGTCTGTGTACCCTGTGCTGAGCAGGTGCTTGCATTGCAATCTGGCCTGCCAGTGGCTGCACCTCGTTTCACTTCACCTACTCCCTCAAGCTTAAATCTCACTCCTGCTGAGTTGCATACTAGTGGGGATTCTCAGCCTGATGTGTCTTCTAGACTGGCTACTGTTGAACAGATTATTGCGAAGTCTTTAGCGCGTAAGGCCCCTGCTAAGAAGCGGCACTTGACGCCTAATGTTACTGTTTTCCCTATGGGAACTGAGGAGTTTTGGAATCTGTGTGGCTATACCCCATCTGATGAAGGGGAGCTCTTTTCTGATTCAGGCTCATCTGATGAGAGACCAAGGGGTCTTGACGATTCTGGCTCTGACCCCTGGGCCCCGGATGACACTGACAGATTATTGACCCAGATTTTTGAGGTTCTGTCTATCTCTCTCCCTGTTGAGGCTCCAAGGCAAAGAGGGGAGCTTTTCCATACAGCAAGATCACGTTTGGAATTTCCAGAGCAGGCACATTTCCATAACCTTGTGCTCAAGGAATGGGAGCGCCCCAGTAAACCTCCCGGGGTTCCAAAGAGTTGGGATAGGAAGTATCCCTTTCCTGCTAAGGTGGTTAAATGTTAGTCACCCCCCCCGAGGTGGATGCCCCGATCCTAGGGCTATCTAACACCTCTGTCATGCATTCCCCTGATTCTACTACCCTGCGGGATGCCGAAGACCGGCGTATTGATCAGCTGGCATCCCACGCCTTTGCATGTGCAGGGACGGCGCTGCGCCCGGTCTGTGCCTCTGCCATTACTGCTGTGGCCACTAGAACCCTTATCAGAAATATGCTCGATAGTGCCCCTGATGATTTACCTTGTGAGGTGTTTAATGCACTCTCCAGTTGTGATGTTTTTGTAAATTTTGTCCTCTCAGCATTGGATGACACCATCAAAATGTGTGCCAGAACTTCTGCCCTCGTGGTGGCTATACGCCGCTGGGTTTGGCTGCGCCAGTGGGCTGCTGACAACGCTGCCAAGAAGGCCCTCACTGGTTTTCCCTTTAAAGGACTGCGTCTGTTTGGAGACCGCCTGGATCTATTTGCTAAGGGAGGCAGGTTACCCCAGCGCAGGCGGCAGTCTCTGCCCTTTCGGGGTCAAGGTTCCTTCTCCTCCCCTTACCGCTGTGCAAGACAGGGAAGGGGGGTGTCTTTCCCTGTGGCCTGGGGAGATTTCTGGGGTAGAGGCAGAGGACGTGGACGTCCTGGCTCCTCCTGGGGTCCCAAAGCTAAATCCTCTCCCAAGCCCCCTCAGGCATGATGGGGCGCCCTCACCCATTTGGGTGGGGGGACAGCTGCAGCACTTCGCTCACGTCTGGAGGCTTCATGTCGCAGACCAGTGGATTCAGGAGGTATTGTCCTCCGGTTACAAGTTGGAGTTTGCTGCCGATCCCCCTCCAAGATTCATCAGATCCCGGTTCCTCAGGACCCTGGGTCAGCTCAGGAGCTAGTGCAAGCAGTGCAAGGCCTCCTGGAGCTGGGGGTCATCTGCCAGGTCCCTTTAAGAGAAAAACTCAAGGGCTTTTATTCCAACCTATTCACAGTACCCAAAAAGAATGGTTCTGTCAGGCCCATCCTGGAGTTAAAGATTCTCAACAAGTTTGTCAGGGGCAGGTGCTTTCGCATGGAGACTCTGCGCTCTGCCATCAGTTCCCTGCGCTCTGCCATCAGTTCCCTGCGCTCTGCCATCAGTTCCCTGCGCTAAGGGGATTTCATGACTTCTGTGGACATCAAAGATGCTTACCTTCATATTCCTGTGTTCCCAGGTCATCAAAGGTTCCTCAGGTTCGCTCTGATGAAACACTACCAATTTGTGGCCTTGCCCTTCGGCCTCACTTCAGCTCCCAGGGTGTTCACCAAGGTGCTGGCTGGCGTGATGTCTCTGCTCAGATGTCAGTGCATCCGCGTGCGTCCCTATCTGGACGACATCCTCATCACTTCCCAGTCTCTACATCAGGCAGAGTTGGATACTCAGCTGGTGGTGTCCACTCTGGAGTCATTTGGATGGGTGATCAACCACCCCAAGTCCTCACTGTCCCCTTCCTTGGTAACTCCATTCCTAGGAATGAATCTGGATACAGTTCAGGCAAAGATCTTCCTTCCTCAGCAGAAGGTGGACAGTCTGATTGCACAGGCCCAGTCCCTCCTAGCTTGTCCCCATCCCTCCATCAGGCAGGGGATGCAGCTGGTGGGCCTGATGGTGGCGGGCTTCGAAGCGGTCCCTTATGCTCAGTTCCACTTGAGGCCTCTGCAACTTCACCTATTGTCTGTATGGGACAAGAACCCAGCATCCCTGGACAGGGTCTGTGTGCTCTCCCCCCTGTTCAGGAGGACCCTCTTGTGGTGGATGGACTCAAGGAACCTGTTGGGGGGCAGATCCTTTCTTGCCCCTTCCTGGGAGACGGTCACCACGGATGCCAGTCTGTCAGGTTGGGGGGGTTTCTGAAAGTCCCTGCGGTTCCAGGGGGGGTGGGGCCCTCAGGAGGCCCACACACCTATCAATGTCTTGGAGCTGCGAGCGATCAGGTTAGTTCTGGCTTGCTTGACTACTCATCTTCAGGGCCTGCCTGTTCAGGTGCGCTCGGACAACCTGACGGCAGTTGCCTACATCAATCATCAGGGAGGGACCCGGAGCAAGGGGGCCCTCCAGGAAGCGTCTCTGATCCTGACTTGGGCGGAGGCCAATGTCCCCTGCATTGCAGGTGTGTACATCCCGGGGGTGGAAAATCACCTGGCGGACTCTCTGAGCAGGGGGACCTCTCACCAGGGAGAATGGTCCCTATGCAGCAGGGTGTTTCAATCTCTGTGTCACCGTTGGGGCCAACCAGATGTGGATCTGTTTGCGTCCCGCCACAATCACAAGCTTCCAGCTTTTGTCTCTCTGTCCAGGGATCCTCTGGCCCTGACCTCGGATGCACTAGCAATGTCATGGAAAGACTTTCAGTTCCTGTATGTCTTCCCCCCTAATTCCCCTGCTGGGCAGGGTTCTGCGCAAGATTGCTCTGGAAGGGGTGCCAGCAATTCTGGTGGCCCCCAGGTGGCCAAGAAGAGTGTGGTTCGCAGACGTGGTACAGCTGGCAGTAGATCAATACGCTCTGCCCTTGGTGCCAGATCTGATCACTCAGGGCTCACTACGCCATCCCAATTTACAAACTCTGGCTTTGACGGCTTGGCTGCTGAAACCTCCATCTTGATGGAGAAGGGGCTGTCTTCCTCAGTTGTGGATACTTTGATTAAAGCTAGGAAGAGGTCTTCTTCTTCCATTTATTACAGGGTTTGGCGTGCCTACATTGACTGGTGTGAGTCTAGGTCTCTTCCCTGTCGTGTGTTCTCTATTCCCAGGATCCTGGAGTTCCTGCAGCATGGGTTGGAGATGGGACTCCAACTCAGTATTCTGAAGGGTCAGGTTTCTGCCCTGGCTATTTTTTTCCAGAAGTCCTTTGTTCAGCACCCTCTGATCAGGGGGTCACTCATGTGCGCCCCCCACGTAAGCCTATGGTGCCTGTTTGGGATCTGAACTTGGTTCTGTCAGCCTTGCAGGGTGCTCCCTTTGAACCTGTGCTGGATGCTGCCTTGGCCATTCTTACGCTCAAGGTTGTGTTTCTGGTGGCTATCACTTCTGTTAGGCGTGTGTCTGAGGTGGCGGCGCTGTCCATTCAGACACCAGGACAAGGTGGTGTTTCGTTTCAAACCTGATTTTCTGCCTAAGGTAGTGTCTGCCTTTCATTTGAATCAGGATATTGTTCTTCCTTCTTTGTGCCCTAATCCTAGCAATGCTAAGGAGAGAGTTTTGCACTCTTTGGATGTGGTTAGGTGTCTGAAGTACTATCTGGTGGCTACAGCACCTTTCAGGAAAACTGATGCTCTTTTTGTGGTCCCTTCTGGTCCTAGGAAGGGTTTGGCTCCTGCCAAGTCTACTATCAGCAAGTCATCAGGCTGTGATTCAGGCCTACTCTGCTAAGGGGAAGAATCCTCCCTTCCGCCTTACTGCTCATTCCACTCGTGCTATCGGTGCCTCTTGGGCTTTTCAGCACCAGGCTTCTGTTGAACAAGTTTGTAAGGCAGCTACTTCTTCTTCTGTTCATACCTTTTCAAAGTTTTACAAGGTTGATGTTAGGGCTTCAGCTGATGCTGCTTTTGGCCGAAAGGTTCTGCAGGCGGCAGTGGTTTAAACTGTCTGCTGCTGATTTTTCTTGGGGATCCCACCCTACTTTATGGGCACTGCTATTGGATGTCCCAACTGTAAGTATTAGATTTGGAGCAGGACGTACTGTATACTAAGAATAATACAATTCTGTGATTACTCACCTGTAGAATTGGTATTATGAGTATACAGTACGTCCTGCTCCAACCCACCCTTGGTTTGCATTTTCTTGGATCCTCTGTATGGTGATTGTTATCCTTGTTATAGTTGATAGTTTGGATTGTTTAATTCTCCCGGCTTCTCCTTAACTGCTTTTCAATGCTGGGGATTTGTGGGAGGTCCCTGGGTATTTGAGGGGCCGGGAGGAGCCTATTTTCGATGTCTCTGCAGTCCAGCGCCATCTGGCGGAGTATATCCCAACTGTAAGTATTAGATTTGGAGCAGGACGTACTGTATACTCATAATACCAATTCTACAGGTGAGTAATCACAGAATAGTATTTTTTTCCTGTGGCAATCACCTCCATCCAGAAGTTTTATAGCGGTCTATCAGGTCACCCTTTTTTGTTGTTAAACATGAATTTTTTGCCCCAGGTGGTCTCTTCCTCCATATAAATCATGAGGTCATACTGCCCGCGCCCCACGCATCATAAGGAGCAACTTCGACCTAAGCCAGGGGTCTAGTCTTGAGGTTTTAGTTCCGCTGTTCCTGGTTATGTTATGGTTATGTTATGTCAGCTGGTTGCTGTCGTAGCATGGTCACACCCTTTAAGGAGGTTACTGCTTTGGAACGTCCCACACATTGCTGATGGGGGTGCCCCAGAATGGAAGAGACAAGAAAAAGGAAATTTGTGTACTTGCCAGTAAATTTCTTTTCTCGTCATCTTACATTCCAGGGCACTACACCTGCCCTACTGATTTGTTGTGACTGTGTCAGTTGCTGTTGATGCCTTCTACAGGGTTAGAGTTTTCTTTGGTAGGTTCGGAACAAGTTATGCACGATACACCCAGGTTAGCATCGATCCTCTGCCCCACTCCTGGCTTTTGCCTCTCGCTTACGGCTGTCAGGCAGGAGCGACTGGATGGTGTCGGACAGTTAAACATATATAGGGTGACAACTCTAGGTAGGCTGGCAGTAGACCACAAGTCTATGGACTTTTGGCCCAATAGGTGTCTTTCCTGAATTTGGATGCATTATTTCCTAAGGACCTCACCCTGACCCCCATCACCATAATCTCCAATTTCCAGGATGTGAAAGTGCAGGACAATGCAGAGCAGCATCACTCTCCTGCTTCATCTAGATGTGGCTGCAGAGGGAAGGTGCATTGCTTGGTGTTGTATCCAGATCACCACGGAATAAAAAAGGGAATATGACATATGTTTCTTAGAGAATTACACTGTGGGACATCCCAATTTGGGAGTTAAATACGGCCCGGGATTGCTATAGTGAATTACACTGTAGTGTCTCCTGATTAGATAACCTGCTAAACCAAAAATGTGTTAAACCGGATCTTCAGCGCCATTTAATGAAAAGCCCAAATCCTTAAATTATTCCCCAGCATTTAACATTAATATATTTTACGTTTTAAGTCGCTTACATATTATACTTTGCCCCGCTGGGCTGCAACTTGGTTCAGGACTCTAAGATATGGGAGCCGCCATCTTGCCTCAGAAGCATCACATACTGAGGAGAGGAGGAGTGGGGAAAAGTACAGGGAGCGGGTTATAGCTGTGCTTTGCACAGACAGAGCAGAGCTGGGATCAGGAAAAGGACAGCAATCCCAGAATGCAGAGCAGCATAGTCAGAAGACACTGCCTGAAACTCCATGGGCCGCCATCTTGGATGTTTAAAGGATCAGAAATGGCAAGTAGTATGATTTTTAATGTGAGCAATCTGTATCTATAGGGTGGGAGAAACATATAAGCTAGGCTCTTATTTAGAGTGAACGTCCGCTTTAAGTACCACTGTAAGATTAAAAATAGTTGTTTGGGTAAATTAAAGTGTTGTCTGCAGAACAGCCCTTCCTGCTTCACTGATAAAAAGGCACTTCCCAGCAACAGACTGGAAAACTTAATGTATGATGAAAAAATATTTAAAATATATTCCATCAGACACCGCGCTTAAACTATTAAAGTGAATAACAAATAATAAACAGGATCTCGCTGGAGTGTTTCAAACTGTGTTGGATCAGTCTGTGGCTGTTTACAAACTTATTTTGTCTATATTGGCGCTGAAACACCAAATAACTCCGCGGAATGTGGATATCTCCTCAAAATGATAATCAAAGTTTAAACCTTATTCAGATAAAAAGTCCACCTCCTATGTGAATATTCAATGAAGACAATAATTTGTGCGAGTTCCCATCACCACAATCTAAATAACGTACCAGATGAACAATGAAAGACTTGCAATATAAATTTAGGTCCTCTTTAAAGTGTCAGAATTTCTATGTGCTTTCCATTCAATAGGATATATTTGAGTTATACTAATCGGTTTGGTTCTTCCTTATTTCTTGAAACGCTCCTTATCAATCCTCCACTCCGAAGATTATGATATAAAAACAAACAGACAAAAACACATAGCGTGATATCCTTAAAACTTCAGAGCACCTGCCCACATTTATTAGGCTTACCAGCATTCATTGAAAAACACGCATTTCAGAATAAAACATCCAGCTTCAAATGAAGTAAGGGAAGGCACGCTGTAGAGAACTTTTATGCTCGCATACACGCTACCTTCAGTTCAATTTGTATCCATCGACAATGTGGCAACGTTTGCACCACGTCTCGCCGGCCGCCGGACACGGGAGCGCTCGCTGCCTTTCCTCTCTGCTACAAACGTGAAGACGCCTCACAGTACTGGCCCCGCCGCAGCGAGCGCTCCCGTGTCCGGCGGCCGGCGAGACGTGGTGCAAACGTTGCCACATTGTCGATGGATACAAATTGAACTGAAGGTAGCGTGTATGCGAGCATAAAAGTTCTCTACAGCGTGCCTTCCCTTACTTCATTTGAAGCTGGATGTTTTATTCTGAAATGCGTGTTTTTCAATGAATGCTGGTAAGCCTAATAAATGTGGGCAGGTGCTCTGAAGTTTTAAGGATATCACGCTATGTGTTTTTGTCTGTTTGTTTTTATATCATAATCTTCGGAGTGGAGGATTGATAAGGAGCGTTTCAAGAAATAAGGAAGAACCAAACCGATTAGTATAACTCAAATATATCCTATCGAATGGAAAGCACATAGAAATTCTGACACTTTAAAGAGGACCTAAATTTATATTGCAAGTCTTTCATTGTTCATCTGGTACATTATTTAGATTGTGGTGATAGGAACTCGCACAAATTATTGTCTTCATTGAATATTCACATAGGAGGTGGACTTTTTATCTGAATAAGGTTTAAACTTTGATTATCATTTTGAGGAGATATCCACATTCCGCGGAGTTATTTGGTGTTTCAGCGCCAATATAGACAAAATTAATTTAATATTGCTTGATTGTATAAACAGGGACATTGTATTCTGTGAACTGGAAGTAGTAGTAGGCTTTTATTTACCTTTCCTTTACTTTCCTGCTGTAGATGCTGTAAAGGATTGCTGATCATTTCTCTTTACCTATTATAGGAGCTGTATATTGCAGTTGGGATCTCCGGAGCCATACAGCACCTGGCGGGAATGAAAGATAGCAAGGTAATCCTTAATGTAAAATGTTCAGTGACATTTTTCCTGTTGTTACCTCTCAACCTGAAATTGAAATTGATGTATTTCAAGGTTTGTATCATTTCATTTAAAGAACATGCCTACGAACTTTGAACATTTTTGTTTTTTTATTGTTAAACAAATAGGACAAAATAGAACAAATACTTAATTGTGCATAACTAATCGCCCCCATGAAGTCAGGACTTTGTAGAGCCACCTTTTGCAGCCATTACAGTAACTGTTCACTTTGGATAAGTCTCAATGAGCTTGTCACATCTTGCCACTGGGCTTTTTGTCCGTTCCTGAAGGCAGAACTGCTCCATCTCCGTCAGGTTACATGGTTCCCACTGGTGAACAGCAATCTTAAAGTCTGACCATAGATTCTCCGTTAGATTAAGGCCTAGGCTTTGACTTTCAATACATTTACATGTTTCCCCCTAAACGACTCTAGTGTTGCTTTGGGTCATTATTCTTTTGGAAGATGAACCTCCGTCTCAATCTCAAACAACTGATTGACCGAAATAGGTTTAGCAGCATTCATCTTCCCCTTGAAACATCCCCATCATGGTGCTGCCACCACCACGTTTCACTGTGGGGATGGTGTTCTTGGGGTGATGAGATGTTTTGGTTTTGCACCAGACATAGCGTTTTCCTTGGTGGCCAAAAAGTTCCATTTTGGTCTCTTCTGACCAGACTACCTTCTGCCATACATACTCTCGCATGCCTTTGGTGAACTCAAAATGATCCTTCCTAATTTTTGCCTGTAAGTAAAGGCGTTTTCGTCACCACTCTTCCATGAAGTCTATGTTTATGGCGTGTACGGCTTATTGTGGTTGTGTGGAAAGAGACTCTAATATCTGCTTGGGAACTCTTCAGCTCATTAAGGGTTACCTTTGCTCTCTGAGCCAGTCTGAGAATTTTGGTGGGAGGCCCTCTCTTGGCAGCTTTGTTGTGGTACCATGTTATTTCCATTTTATGATAATGGATTCGATGGTGCTCTGGGGGATCATCAGGGAATTTTTTTTTTTTTTTTTATATAAGCTGACCCTCGCTTCTCAACATTTTTGTCCCTGACTTGTTTAGAGAGCTCCTTGGTCTTCATGGTGTTAGTGGTGCCCCTTGCTTAATGCTGTTGTGGTCTCTGGGTCCTTTTCCTAAGATAAGTGTTTATACAGTGTCATACACAAAAGTGTTATTACAGACCATGTGACACTTGACAGATTGCACACAGGTGGACATCATTTCATTAAAGCGGACCTTCACTCTGAATAAGAGTCTATCTTATATGCTTCCCACACCCTGTACATACAGATTGTCCACATTAAAAATCATCCTACCTGCATCTACTGCATGTTATGAGCTTTTAAACATCCAAGATGGCGGCTTATGGAAGCCGCCATCTTATCAGGCAGCCTGCAAACAGGAAGTGCCTCCTGACTGTGCTGCTCTGCATTCTGGGACTGCTGACCATTACCTGACCCCAGCACTGCTAGCAAAGCACAGCTATAACCTGCCCCCCTGTACCTTATCCCACTCTCCTCTCCTCAGTAAGTGTGATGCTTCTGATTCAAGATGGCGGCGCCCGTATCCTAAATTCCTGAACAGAGTTGCAGTCCAGTGGTGGAAAGAATAATAAGTTAGTGATTAAAAATGTAAAATATATTAATTTTAGATGCTGGGGAACCTTTTTTTAAGAGTTTGGGCTTTTCATTAAATCACGCTGAAGGTCCGGTTTAAGCAGGGACTTCTGAAGGGGTGAATACATATGGCATTTTTCAGTTTTTAATCCCATTTTTTTCATTTGGGTAGATTTTTGTGTAGATGCATCACACACAGATAAAAAAAAAACCATAAATACAGGTTGTAGTGTAACTAAATAGGAAAAAACAAGGAGGGTTAATACTTTTGCAAGTCTGTGGATGCTGCATGAAACTTTTTGAGGAGATCTAACCTCACTTTTTTTGGTCACAACTGATTTTTATTTGCTGTTGCAGTTTGTTTATACCTTGCTGTAGTCAGCCTGTGGTGCAGTCCATTCCTCCCCTCCCACTGTATCAGCCATTATCTTGCTGTGCACTCTGTCTGCTGCTAAAATGGCTCTGTGCATAAATATGCTTAGCCTGTATGTCATGTGGGTAATACCGACCTGAAGGGGCGTTCCTGCAGAGATGATAGCAAAAAAGAAAGCCCCTCCCTGATCCATAAATACCTGGGACCTCCCACTCATTACCCAGTTTTCCATCTCTGCAGACGGCGAGCAAGTCAGAAGATGATGGCTCCTCCTTGCACAGGGGGATTTCAGGTAGCCGGGGTAACTCCCGGCCCGTTATTTATTTATTTCCGTTTGGACCTTTTTCCCCAGAAATCCATATGCCTCCCAGCCTCGGCTGAGGGTCCAGGCGAGGGTATTTCAGCACATTAGGTGCTCAGTAGCTATGCTCTACCGTGAGACCCTATATGAGAGGGTAGGCGGTATTACCGGGTTGGTGACCCCGGTTTGGGATGCCCTGTCCCTTACTTTCATACTATGTCCCTCCCAGGATCCCCTTCCATAGGTGGGGTGGGGGAGTGTTCGTTTTTATAAATTCATTAGTTTATTAGTTTATTTATATGGACAGCTTACATGAGTGTGTGTGTGTGCGTGTGTTTTCACTTTAAATACAAAGCGCTGCAGCCTGTGCGGTGCTGGCTGCCTTCTTCCCTCCTTCCTCCCTTCCTCTCTGTTAATGGCGGAGGTTTTTCACCTCACGCCATGTTGCTGTGGGGGGGGGGCGGCACGTGCCGGACCGTTGGCGGGGCCGGGACTTGTCCCTCCCGTTTTTCCCTTGTGTGTGTGTGTCAGTGTGTTTTTACTTGGCCGGGCCGGCGACCGCTTCTTACTATTGCGGCGCCGGCCGGCTCTGAGCACATTTTTTCCTGAGGTGATTTCAGCTCCCCTCACGCAGGCTGGGGGGGGCGGGGCCGGAGTGACGACGCGTCACCGCTCCCCGCCTCCTGCCCTCGCTGGTGCCACTGCGGAGCTCTGGGAGGGGAGAGGGGGGGGGCGTGGCCCGGTCTCGCGCGCGTCCCGCGCTGGCCACGCCCCCTTCTCCATCTCTGACTGCAGCCCTGCCTGTTGCTGTGGAGCGTCTGGATCTTCCCTCACGGTCGCCATTTTGGTCATTGGATCTGTAAGTGGCCTCTGGCCATTCTTTCTTCCTGTTTGATTGTTGTCTTTTTTCATTAGCCTTATCTAAAAACAGTCCTTCTGTTCTGTTTTTCAGATGGTGGTTCAGGAGGTTCGCCAGTAGCATTTAGGGGGTCCCTCCTGATCCTTATCTCTGGGTTAATTGTTTGCCATAAATCCTCCCACTCGGGACATTAAAGGGGCATCCCGGGTTGTCTAACGGCGTAATTCCCTGGGTCATAGCGACTTTTCCTAAACAAAGTTCACCTTATGGAGGCATCCCCGGATACTGGGCTCGGGGCCCCTTCGGGGCATCCCCGAAAGTGTATGTTATGTGGGGTATCCATTTCTGGGGACGATGTACTTCTGTGTATACCATGTGCACAGCAGACCATCACGCGGCAGTCCGAACCACAGGCGTCTGGGTCAGCACCGCCGGTCGCTTCATCTCCACCTCCCGCTTTGACACGCGCCCCGTGCGATGTCGTCATGGGCAGGGAGCTGCAATCTGAGATGTGCGCCAGATTGGCTAACCTTGAAAAAATTATCTCTGGCTCGGTTGCCCGTAAGGCTCCGACTAAGAGAAAGCATTTGTCGCCGGCTCCGCTGGCGGAGGACCTGGCGGATGTTAATAATCTGGATTGGTCTGACTATTCCCAGCTAGAAGAAGGGGAAGTTTGAGGATTCTGATTTTTCGGACGATGAGCAGTCCTTTGGCACTGATGCCGAGCTGGGGGATTTGGGGAGATCCTCTGATACTCCCCACGCTCTGGCTCTGATGTTGGAGGTGTTGAATATTTCCCCTCCTGAGGAGGTGTCACAGCAGAAGGGTGAATTGTTTGAGGAATCCAAGCCGCGCTTGGAATTCCCTACACAAAGGCATTTTGACAAAATTATTGCCAAAGAATGGGACAGGCCGGCTCGGCTCCCTGGCATCCCTCAGGGATGGGATAGGAAATATCCCTTTCCTTCGGAGGCAGTTAAGCGCTGGGCATCCCCCCCCCCGAGGTGGATGCGCCGGTTTTGGGGTTGTCCAATTCCTCGGTTTTAAATAGACCTGATTGTTCCATTCTCAAGGATGGAGAGGATAAACGTATTGACCAGATGGCTTGTCATGGTTTTGCTAGCGTTGGGTCAGCCATGCGGCCTGTTTGCGCATCGGCGCTGATGGTGTTGGCTGCTAGGTCCGTGGTTAGGGACCTGTTGACCTCTTCCGGGCTGCGTCCCGGTAGTGCTGAGTTCCTTAGCCTCAAACGGTGTGAGCTGTTTTTATCCTTTGTGTTGACAACCTTGGATGACACTTTGATGATGTGTGGTAGAACGTCGGCGCTGCTGGTCACTATTCGGCGTTCGGTGTGGCTGCGCCAGTGGGCGGCAGATTTTATGTCCAAAAAGTCACTAACTGCTCTACCCTTTGTTGGGTTACGGCTTTTTGGAGAGACATTGGACTCTGTCACCAAGGGTGGTAGGTTACCCCAACGCAAGAAACAACGTCGCCCCTTTCGAGGGGCGCCTTCCTTTACCCCCTCCTTTCGTGGGGCCAGATCTGGCAGGGGATTTGCATTCCCTTCTTCCAGAGGAGATTCCGGGAGCAGGGGCAGAGGTCGTGCCCGTCCAGGATTCAGTTGGGGCTCTAAGCCCAAGCCGGCTGCCAAGCCGGCTTAGCAATGAGGGGGCGCCCTCACCCTTGCGGGTGGGGGGACGGCTGCGACTCTTTTCCCAAGTTTGGGATCAAGAGGTCTCGGACCGATGGATCCGGGAAGTGGTGTCTTCCGGTTACAAGCTGGAGTTCGAGCTCCGCCTCCCTTCCAGATTTTTCAGGTCTCGGATGCCTTCAGAACTTCTGGCGGCGCAGGGGCTTCTGTTGGCAGTGCAGAACCTTCTGGACATGGCTGTCATTTGCCCAGTGCCCCCTTCGGATCAGGGCAGGGGTTTTTATTCCAATCTGTTCACGGTTCCCAAGAAGGACGGATCGGTCCGACCCATCTTGGATCTGAAGTTTCTCAACAGGTTCATCCGGCCACGGAAATTCCGCATGGAAACACTACGTTCGGCCATTCACTCTCTTCGTCAGGGAGACTTTCTGACGTCCATAGACATCAAGGATGCTTATCTACACGTTCCAATTTTTCCAGCACACCAGAGGTTTCTCAGGTTTGTGGTGGAGGATCGGCATTTTCAGTTTGTAGCACTCCCTTTCGGCCTCACCTCGGCACCTCGGGTGTTCACCAAGGTGCTAGCGGGGGTGATGGCTCTGCTAAGGGTTCAGGGCATCCGCATTGTGCCCTATTTGGACGATCTTCTGATCATGGCCTCCTCCTTCAACCAAGCGGAGTTGGATACCAGAATGGTGGTGTCCACCCTGGAGAGGTTTGGTTGGGTGGTCAACCACCCCAAGTCTTCTCTCACTCCGTCCAGAGTAGTGACCTTTCTGGGAATGTCTCTGGACACTTCGCAGGCCAGGGTGTTTCTGCCTCAGGCCAAGATTCTTTTGATTCAGGAATTAAGCTTGGCTTCTCTTGTCGGCCCCTCGTCCGTCCATCCGGCTAGGGATGAGGCTGGTGGGGTTAATGGTGGCTTCATTCGAGGCAGTTCCCTTTGCGCAGTTTCATACGAGGACGCTTCAGCTTCATCTGTTGAAGGTTTGGGACAAGTCTCCTCTATCGTTGGATCAGTCCTTCCTGATGACTCCCCGAGTTCGTCGATCCCTGCAATGGTGGCTGGGGTCGGCCAATCTGTCGCAGGGCAGATCCTTTCTGGCCCCGTGTTGGGAAACTGTCACCATGGATGCCAGTCTGTCAGGTTGGGGGGGTGTTTGGAAGGACCTCCAGTTTCAGGGTCTGTGGAGTCCGCAGGAGGCTCACAAGCCCATCAATGTTCTGGAGTTGAGGGCCATCAGGTTGGTTCTGTTTCGCTTGACTCATCAGTTGAGAGGCCTGCCAGTTCAGGTCCGGTCGGACAACAGGACGGCGGTTGCTTACATCAATAACCAAGGGGGGACTCGCAGCAGGAGTGCCCTCAGGGAAGTGTCTTTGATTCTGGACTGGGCGGAGAGTCACGTCCCGTGTATCTCAGCAGTCTACATTCCGGGAGTGGAGAACACGGAGGCGGACTTGCTGAGCAGAGCCTCCTCTCGTCAGGGGGAGTGGTCTCTCAGTCCCACGGTGTTTCGTTCGATATGTCTCAGGTGGGGGTTCCCAGCGGTGGACCTCTTTGCCTCTCGTCACAATCACAAGCTTCCAGTCTTTGTGTCTCTCTCGCAGGATCCTCTGGCTCTGGCAGTGGATGCCATGTCTCTGAACTGGAGGGATCTGGGGTTCCTTTACCTGTTCCCTCCGTTTCCAATGGTAGCCAGAGTGGTGCGCAAGCTGACTCTGGAGGGCGTGTCGGCGATTCTAGTGGCACCAAGGTGGCCAAGGCAAGTTTGGTTCGCAGACCTGGTAAGACTGGCAGAGGATCAGTTCGTTCTGCCTCTTCTACCGGACCTGCTCACCCAGGGTCGGCTGCGCTATCCCAATTTACCTTCGCTGGCTTTGACGGCGTGGCTGCTGAAACCGCCATCTTAAAGGAAGAAGGTCTTTCTGACGCGGTGGTTCAGACTCTCATTAGCGCCAGGAAGCGCTCTTCCTCTACTATTTACTATAGGACTTGGAGCTCCTATATTGACTGGTGTGAAAGTAGGTCTTTCTCTTGTCGGGAGTTTTCCATTTCCAGAATCCTGGAGTTTCTTCAACATGGTCTGGATTTGGGGCTTCAACTTAGTACCTTGAAGGGGCAGGTTTCTGCCCTGGCGGTGTTTTTTCAAAGGTCATTTGCTCTTCATCCCTTAGTCAAGACCTTTTTCCAAGGAGTTACGCATGTACGGCCTCCTAGGAAGCCTTTTGTTCCAGTTTGGGATTTGAACCTGGTTCTTTCTGCTCTTCAGGGTCCCCCTTTTGAGCCTTTGAATGAGATTGCTTTGTCTTCACTTACCCAAAAGGTGGCCTTTTTGGTGGCCATCACTTCGGTTAGGCGTGTTTCTGAGTTGGCAGCTTTATCCATTAAAGCTCCGTACTTCGAAAGGCACCAGGACAAGGTTGTCTTTCGTTTCAAGCCGGATTTTCTTCCTAAGGTGGTCTCTGCCTTTCATCTGAATCAGGACATTGTTCTGCCTTCTCTATGTCCTCATCCCAGCAACGACAAAGAAAGGGCGCTGCATTCCTTGGATGTAGTCCGTGTTGTGAAATATTATCTGGTGGTTACGTCTTCCTTTCGTAAGACTGATGCTTTTCTTGTGGTGCCCTTTGGGCCTAGGAAAGGTTTGGCTCCTGCCAAATCTTCCATTAGTAAATGGATTCGTCAGGCCATCATTGGGGCCTATTCTGCCAAGGGGAGGAGTCCCCCTTTTCGTGTTACTGCTCATTCTACTCGTGCGGTTGGAGCGTCCTGGGCTTTCCAGCACCAGGCCTCTGTTGAGCAAGTTTGTAAGGCCGCTACTTGGTCCTCTGTTCACACTTTTTCCAAGTTTTACAAGGTTGACGTTCGGCCCTCAGCGGATGCTGTTTTTGGCTGCAAAGTTCTGCAAGCTGTTGTGGTTTAAGTTGTGCATTGTTGCCTTGTTTTGGATCCCCGCCCTTGTTATGGACACTGCTATTGGATGTCCCACATGTTATGGATATTCTGAAGCGGGGTGTGTGACATACTTAGAATAATACCATTTTGTGAAATACTCACCTGTAAAATGGGTATTATAAGTATGTCACACACCCCGCTTCACCCGCCCTTTTTGTATTCAGGATCCTTTATATTGTGAACTTTGCGTTATCTTGATTTATATTTGCCTCTTCCTGGTCCCTTACCTTACTGCTTCTATATACTGGGTGATGAGTGGGAGGTCCCAGGTATTTATGGATCAGGGAGGGGCTTTCTTTTTTGCTATCATCTCTGCAGGAACGCCCATTCAGGTCGGTATTACCCACATGTTATGGATATTCTGAAGCGGGGTGTGTGACATACTTATAATACCCATTTTACAGGTGAGTATTTCACAAAATGGTATTTTTCCGATCACCAACCTAATTGTCAGGGTATGTTATGATCATTTATGTAAATCCTCTGAGAAAACTTCTGAGATAAAAAAATATAGCCCAGGAATTCCAAACCATGAGAGCCACATACAACGCTGAAAAATGGCCACATTCCACATGAAAAGATCATAGAAGCCATTGAACGTCAAAACTTGACATTTAGTGAGAGCAGCCTCCACCCCATAAAATACGGATCCCCCTAAATGGTGAATTGGCAGAATTGGCCAAGCAGAGACACATGCTGTATTACTGCACTCCATTCCCCTGACATCCATCCTCCATGCTTCCTAGGAATGTGATACAAGCATCCTAATATACAGAGTGGAAGTGGGGAACTGTGCCGGCAAGTCTTTCCCCCTGCCTAAGCCCATGTACCACCCCAGCCTCAACACTGTATTAGGCCTTCACAAGCCTTCTGGTCTGGCAGACAGACCCTGAGACACACTGCAGGGTTCTGTGAGCTCTATGTGGCCAGGTTGGGGATCCCTTTTTACACTATATCCATTCTCGGATTGATTGAAAAGTGGGTGGGGACATCCAATCTCTGCACATCACTAACACTTTATTTTACTGGCATTGCTGCTGAAGTGTAAGTTGTATTATAATGCTGCACTTTTGGCCACAAACACTTATGGAGCCTGATTATTGAGCAATGGTCCCTAATCTGTTGCTATAGGTTTACTGCACTTTGTGCAAGTTAGTGTTTGCTATTGGAATAAGCCTGTTTTATGTTTTTGTGTGTATGAAAATAGTATTATGTTTTCATTTTGTAGACCATTGTTGCCATAAACAAGGATCCAGAAGCGCCAATTTTCCAGGTGTCCGACTATGGTTTGGTAGCTGATTTATTTAAGGTAAGGTGCATTATGGCAGCTATGATCTTATGTAGTTGCTAGTACCAGGTGTTGGGCCCGCAGGCAGCTAATTAAAACAAGCCGGGGGGCGTCCGGAATGCTGGAGCCTGATTTAGGATGCCCAACTACTTAACAATCCCTGTGAAGGATCAAAACTTGTTGAATGACTCGCCCTCGTCTATTAATGATGGGAAAGGGCTGAACTGGTCTCCAGAAAAAATCCTAGATGCTGCGCAATATATTGCTAAGTGCAATAAGAACAAATATGTATATGCATATAAATACAAAAAAAGCACATATAAATACAAGAGAGACTGCATATAGCCCGAGCATATAGAAAAGGTTTCACCTACCTACATATTTATTCTTACAGACTGGAGGTAGTGGGGATGCTGGGGGGGGGATACTGTAAACTAAGATTCGCTGCAGCTTAGCCATAGCCATGTGATCGAGATGAGTTTTATGGGAAAACCAGGTGATTTTACTCTGCGGGGCATCCTATATAATTTTTATGAGATTTGGTCCACTAACACTCAGGTAAGTTAATAAAAATAAATAGGATTTGCAAGACTGTTATTCAGATAATTATCAATTGCATACTGAATGTTTACTTTGCATCTGATCTTCTAGTGGTTAGAAAGGGTCTTGTGTTGCCAGTTGGATTATTTTGTCTCTATTAGCCTGTCTGTATAGTGAGTCTCCAGCAAGGCAGGCCAGTAATAATGGCGTACATGCCCAGACAGTGCTCCACTGGGGAAGGGAAGGTGGCACAGCCAGTACTTAATGGTGTTCCTGAACTGGCGCCTGCTGGCAGCATCTACGACCTAGCCACTTCCAGTGTACAACATGTAGACATTTCCCTAATAAATTTTGTAAGAGCATATTAATTCCACCTGACAGAAACATAGGTACTGTAAATAATTTAATATTTTCTTTTCATTGGAGGATTTTGAGTGGGGAGCTGCCGGAAGCCTCTTCCGAGCCACAGCTATTCACACAATAGACCAAAACATGGACGTGTGCTTTTTGATCTCCCAGCAAAACCCACTTGTTTTTAGTTCCAATAATGATCTTCTATCCTGTGAGCTACTAACGTTTTCCTTAGCATTTCCCAAGCCCAACGTTGGCCATACTATTTGGAGAAGAGAGCGTGTCCTGGAGAAGTGTCTGACAACCCCCCACTACAAATAAAACTGTGTAATCCTACAGAGAAGGCAGTAATGGTGGTGCTCTGAATTTGGCTCTTGGTCAGGCTGCAGGGGCACATATCTAATGGCCAGGGACAGACCTCCTGAACTGCAACATTTTAAAGTAGTGGACCTAAACAAATGGGGGGGTGCTAAGGAGAGTATACCTATTATTTTTAAGCTGTGGAACCCTTGCCCCCCCCCCCCCCCCATCTGTTTCCTAAACAACCTACCCATGGGCACCCTGTATGGCTTCTGTGGCCCAGCACTGCAGGTGATCATGGGTGATACTTGCCTGTTGCACCGATATTTCAGTGTTGTCAGAACTGCATTTGTGAAACATATACATAGACAGTCACACTGAACCTGGGTGCCAAGATATTTTTGGCATATAAAAATAAACGAGGCTTGCCTTACTGGCATTGGCTGATCATACCCCCACCTAGTTAGACAATTTAGCAGCAGTGGGTCTGATTGGCTGACTAGGCACTGTGTCACAGCTGGGCCGATCCATCTGTGACTGGAAGTCCCTAGGTTGTAATAATGTTTGTGGACACTGACACGTATCCCTTGCTGTTAAGTATCTTTGCACCACAGATATTGAGCCAACTAGATCATTGCATAGGTCACATAAGCTGTGATGCATAACATTCTAATGGTTTCTATTCTGCACATTGTGTATATGTATATATTCCCCCTCCCTCCATATTTATCTTCCCCTCTCAATGGAATCAGCCAAAAAGAATGAAAGTGATTCGGATTCCCCAGCGTACAGTTTTCAGCTGTTTGGTGGTAATTGATATTATTTTTATACTTTTTTGTAGGCCGTGCCAGACATGACAGAACTACTGAAGAAAAAATAAAGGAATCAATTTCCAAGGAATAAAAGCTGCTTATGGAAAATCTACATTGTAATTACTCATTCGGGCTTCACAGGACATTTCAGAAATGTCTTTACGTCTTTTTTACCAGCAATCTTAATTTCTGGGAATAACTTTAATAAAAAATGATAAAAACAGGGGATACTGTACACATTTATCCCTGTAGGTGCTGAATCGATACACATTTGGAGCTAATTGGTGCACTCCCGATTATTAATTATTGTAGAGGTGGTGCTGATCCCTCTCTCTAGAATTGTTTGTGCTGAAACGGAAATGGTAGGTTGGTTTAGACTAAAGGCAGATTTGGCGCACGTTGGTAGTCAAATGTCCCTGGAAAATAGCTCTAGGTGTTTGACCCCATCCTCTGGCCATATAAGTATACAGCTTTAGCAATAAAGAGGACCAAAACAGGGCTGTGGGCTTTGGTCCATTTTTAAGGCACTGCTTATTAGGGGATAAGACTCGTGACTGGAACTCCTCCTCTCTGGATTCCCAGCTGAGGACAGAAGACACATTGTAACTGATAACCTTCGTGGGATCTTTAATCTAGTAACCCATGCTGCTCCAACTGATCTAGGCTCATCCATGGATGGATTATTCTACTCACCTGATCCAGCTCTCTATGGTTTTATGTGATCGTATGTTCATCTCACAACCTGGACCCTCCCTGCAGCTCTGTCTGTCTTCCCTTGTGGGGGGGGGTTCCTGGGTGAGTGTCCGTTCAGCTCACTTATTTGGTTTGGGGCTTCACAGCTGCCTGTCCGGCTCAGTTAAAAAAAAAAAAAAAAAAAAAAAATGGTTTTCCACCAATGAGGCCATGCCCACCATGCATTGTTGAGATTATCTCAAGAATGCCGGCTGACATCGCCTAACCCACAAGTTGGGTGTTTCACATCTTGGTTTTGGTTGCCTTGAGTGCAGACCAGTGACTGGCCTGTCTTTTGGGGCCTGATTTATCATGCACTTCTGCCATACAATGCCATTCCAGTGCAAAATATGCATGTGTGAAAAAAATGCTAAATGATATTTTTTTTTACTACTCCAATTTGCACTGATGTGGTACTGTTTGGCATATGTGCTTGATAAATCAGGCCCTTAGACTCCAGTATCGCGCTCTGGTGCTTTTGTGCCTCTTTGAAAGAACATGGCCCCCAATACCTCTCCACAAGCAAAGGCTGATTCAGACAGGGAAAAAATATGTTGTCGCTATGATCCTCCTCTGATCACAATGGCAACCCAGCAAGGAAGAGGGGGGCAGGGCTCTGCCAAAGGTGGTGCTCTAACTTTGGCTCTTCTTTAAGTAGACTTGGCCAGACTGCAGGGACCAGGGGGCACATATCTAATGACCAGGGACAGACCTGAACTGTCCCCTAGTGTGTTTATTGGGGTGGTTCATTAGTTTGTTTCGCTGCATGGGCTGGGTAAATTAAAGCAGACCTCCAGTCAAACGCATCATTGTGGGGGTGACAAACCACCTGCCAATTAGTGATGTCTGCTGTGTGGGATCACATGGCTTCTAATTACCACACAGATGCGGATGATGCTTTTGGCGTCACATCTCCGCGGCCCGCCCCTCGAGGTCTGTGCGGGCGCCATCTTACTTCTCTTCCTCCTTCGCATGTGCTGCTCCTTTACCAGTGCGGTCCGTGAGTGTTCCTGCGGGGTGTTTTTGCTTTCTGCTTCTCACTTATAAATGCTTATGGGGATGTCTTTTTATGTCTTTCAGGCGGGATAAACGTCACTGTGGTTTCTCCTGGCCCTCTTCCCTTTGGTAATCTCCCACCTCCCTAGCGGGTTTTTGGGGCATCCCGGGTGGCTATTACTAGCCTTAACCCTATACTGGCCTGTTGTGCCACTCAAATCACCATATGAAGGCTTCTGGGGATAATGTGCCTGGGGTTCCTTCAGGACAAGCCCGGCTGTGTGTTGCGTGTGGGGGTTTCCCCTGTGAGTGACGATGTCGGGGTATGTGTAAACTGTGCCCAGCAGGTACTTGCGCTGCAGTCCGGCTGTCTGTTGCGGGCTCTGGTGCTGCGCCCCTTTTGGCTTCGCCTACCCCCCCCACGCTTACATCTGACCCCCAGTGAGGGGCATACTAGCGGGGACTCTCAATCTGATTTGGCTGCACGGGTGGCCAGCATTGAAAGACATATTGCTGGGTCAGTAGGCTTCTGTTAAGCGGCATTTATCTCCCGCTGCTTCCCTCTTTCCTGTAGAGGATGAGGGACCTTACTCACTTTCTGGCCCTTACCCCCTCGAGGAGGGGGAATTGTTTTCTGATTCAGAATCCTCTGAGGAACAACCTAAGATCTATGGTGGTACCGGGTCTCCCTTTGGGGAAGACCCATGGTCCTCAGATGATACTGACAGGTTGTTGAGTCACATTTTTGAAGTGCTTTGTATTTCTCCTCCTGCTGTGGCTCCGCAGCGGCAGGGTGAACTTTTTGATATGGTTAAGCCACGCTTGGAGTTCCCTGAGCAGACTCACTTTAATAATCTAGTGCTCAAGGAATGGGAACGACCTAGTAAGCTACCTGGGGTGTCCAAGAGTTGGGAAAAGAGGTATCCCTTTCCTGCTGATGTGATTAAACGTTGGTCTTGTCCTCCCGAGGTGGACGCGCCCGTTCTAGGGTTGTCAAATACATCTGTCATGCATTCTCCTGACACTACTACCCTGTGGGATGGTGAGGACCGGCGCATAGACCAGCTGTCCTGTCATGCTTTTGCCTGGTGTGGGGACTGCGCTGCGCCCGGTTTGTGCCTCTGCCATTACGGCTATTACGGCTGCTTAAGTGTCTCTTAGATGGGGCCTCTGATGACGCGGGAGGTGAAGACTATAGATCTCTCCTGCTTTGCTATGAATTTGTTGCATATATCCTCTCTGCCATGGATGATGTCATTAGAATGTGTGGAAGGACATCTGCCCTTTTGGTGGCTATACGCCGCTCTGTCTGGCTGCGTCAGTGGGTAGCTGATAATGCTGCTAAGAAGGCTCTCACTGGGTTCCCCTTTAAGGGGTTGCGCTTCTTTGGTGAACACTTGGACTTGTTTGCCAGGGGCGGTAGGTTACCCCAACGCAGGAGGCCGTCTCGGCCCTTTCGGGGGTCTGGTGCCTCTTTCCCCTCCATTTGGGTTTCCAGGGCTGGCCGAGGCGTTTCCTCTGCTGCAGCACGCAGAGACTATTGGGGCAGGGGACGTGGCCGCCCTGGCCTCTCCTGGGGTCCCAAGCCCAAATCCTCCCCAAGCCCCCTCAGGCATGAAGGGGCGCCCTCACCCATCTGGGTGGGGGGACGGCTTCGGCTCTTTGCTCACGTCTGGAGGCGACGTGTAGCAAACAGGTGGATCCAGGAGGTGGTTTCCTCCGGTTACAAGATAGAGTTTGCAGCCTGGCCGCCCCCAAGATTCATTAGATCCCGGATGGCTCAAAACCCCCTGTCAGCTCAGGGTTTGTGCCTTGCTGTCCAAAACCTTCTGGAGTTGGGGGTCCTATGCCCGGTGCCTTTCTGGGAAAGGGGCAGAGGTTTCTATTCCAATCTCTTCACGGTCCCCAAAAAGGACGGGTCCCTCAGGCCCATCCTGGATTTAAAGCGCCTGAACAGGTTTGTCAGATTCAAGCATTTTCGCATGGAAACCCTGCGCTCAGCAGTCAATTCACTGTGCCTGGGCGATTTCATGACTTCTGTAGAAGTCTAGGACGCTTACCTTCATGTACCAATCTTTCCAGGTCATCAGAAATTGCTCAGGTTCGCTCTGGAGGATCAGCACTACCAATTTGTGGCCTTACCTTTCGGTATCACCTCGGCTCCCAGGGTATTCACCAAGGTGCTGGCGGGCGTGATGGCTCTGCTGAGATCTCAGGGCATTCCTTATCTGGACAAGCTGGATTCCCAGCTGGTAGTGTCCACACTGGAGTCCTTCGGCTGGGTGATCAACCATCCCAAGTCTTCCCTGTCCCCGTCACTGGTGAGGTCCTTTCTGGGCATGACTCTGGATACATCTCAGGTCAAGATTTTTCTCCCTCAGCAGAAGGTGGAAAGTCTTCAAGCTCAGGCCCAGTTTCTGCTGTCTTGTCCTCATCCCTCCATCCGACAGGGGATGCAGCTGGTGGGACTGATGGTGTCTTGCTTCGAGGCGGTACCCTATGCTCCGTTTCACATGAGACCTCTTCAGCCACACCTTTTGTCATTATGGGATCGGGTCCCTGGATCAGGTGTTTGTTCTGTCCCCTCTGGCCATGCGGTCTCTTCGTGGTGGCTGGACTCAAGGAACATTCTGGGGGGCAGGACCTTCCTGTCCCCTTGCTGGGAGACTGTCACCACGGATGCCAGTCTGACAGGCTGGGGGGGGGGGGCTTCTGGAAGTCTTTGAAATTCCAGGGTCAGTGGGGCCCTCAGGAAGCTCATACCCCTATCAACATCCTGGAACTGAGGGCGATAAGGTTGGTTCTTGCCCAAATGACTCCACACCTTCGGGGACAGGCTGTTCAGATCCGCTCGGACAACCAGACGGTGGTTGCCTACATCAGTCATCAGGGAGGGACCCGGAGCAAGAGGGCCCTCAAGGAAGTGTCCCTGATACTGTCTTGGGAGGAGGAGAATGTTCTCTGCATCTCAGCTGTGTACATCCCGGAGGTGGAGAATCTGGAGGCAGACTCTCTGAGCAGGGGGACTGCTCGTCTGGGAGAATGGTCCCTCAGCAGCAGGGTGTTTCGCTCCCTGTGCCATCGCTGGGGTCAGCCGGATGTGGATCTGTTTGCTTCCCATCACAAGCTTCCAGTCTTTGTCTCTCTGTCACAGGACCCTCTGGCCTTGGCCATGGATGTGTTAGCAATGTCTTGGAAGAGTTTTCAGCTCCTCTATGTATTCCCTCCATTTCCTCTGCTGGGCAAGGTGCTGCGCAAGATAGCCCAGGAAGGGGTGCCAACCATTCTGGTGGCCCCCTGTTGGCCAAGAAGGGTGTGGTTCGCAGACGTTGTGCAGTTGGCAGTAGATCAGTATGCCCTGCCCAAGGATCCAGACCTACTCACTCAGGGGCAGCTACGCCATCCCAATTTACAAACGCTGGCTTTAACGACCTGGCTGCGGAAACCTCCATCTTGATGGAGAAGGGGCTGCCTGCTTCTGTAGTTGATACCATGATTAGGGCTAGGAAGAAGTCCTCATCCTTTATCTACTATAGGGCATGGCATGCTTTCATTGCCTGGTGTGAGTCTAAGTTGGGTGTTTTCTGTTCCCAGGATCCTGGAATTCCTGCAACATGGTTTGGACTTGGGTCTTCAACTTGGTACCCTCAAAGGTCATGTTTCAGGCTTTGCTATTTTCTTCCAAAGATCCTTTGCAAACCATTCGTTTGGTTAAGACCTTCTTCCAGGGGGTCACTCACGAGCGACCTCCACGTAAGCCTATGTTACCAGTCTGGGATTTGAATTTGGTCTTATCCGCTATGCAAGGGTCTCCTTTTGAGCCTATGCGTAAGGCCCCTTTGTCTATCTTGATGCTTAAGGTAGCATTTTTGGTGGCTATCACTTCTGTTAGGTGTGTTTCTGAGTTGGCGGTGCTTTCCATCAAATCCTTATTTTGAGAGACACCAGGACAAGGTGGTGTTTCGGTTTAAGCCAGATTTTCTGCCTAAGGTTGTGTCTGCTCTTCATCTCAATCAGGACATTGTCTTGCCTTCTCTGTGTCAATCCTAGTAACCCTAAGGAGAGGGTCTTACATTCTCTGAGTGTGGTTAGGACTTTGAAGTTTTATTTGGTGGCTACTGAACCTTTCAGGAAGACTGATGTTCTTTTTGTTCTCCCTTCTGGACCTTAGAAGGGTTTGTCTCTGGCTAAATCCACCATCAGTAAGTGGATACGTCAGGCTGTGGTACAGGCCTATTCTAAGGGGAAGGAGCCTCCCTTCCGCCTTACTGCTCATTCTACTCGTGCTATTGGTGCCTCTTGGGCTTTTCAGCACCAGGCTTCTGTTGAACAAGTTTGCAAGGCCGCTACTTGGTCTTCTGTTCATACTTTTTCAAAGTTTTACAAGGTTGATGTTCGGGCCTCAGCTGATGCTGCTTTTGGCCGCAAAGTTCTGCAGGCGGCAGTGGTTTAAACTGCCCGCTGTTACTTTTGGGGATCCCACCCTACCTTATGGACACTGCTATTGGATGTCCCATGTGTAAGGAATATTCTGGAACAGGACGTGCTGTATACTTGGAATAATACAATTCTATACAGCACGTCCTGTGTCATCCCGCCCTTATCATTATTTTTAGTTACCTCTGTATGGTGATTGTTCATTTTGTGTTTATTATTCTCCCGGCTTCTTGTATAACTGCTTGTCAACACTGGGAATTGGTGGAAGGTTCCTGGCTATTTAAGGGGCCGGGAGTGGCCACAAGCTGTTTTCTGCAGTCCAGCACCATCTTGTTGATGTATAACCCATGTGTAAGGAATATTCTGGAACAGGACGTGCTTTATACTTATTATACCAATTCTACAGGTGAGTACTCACAGAATTGTATTTTTTCCCTAATTTTCTCAATTCTCTTTTATACCCACCTTGTCCTGAAATTGTTCAGAATTCTTAGCATTTTCAGGATAATACTTTTGTAAAGCAAATGTATATGAATAGAAATTGACACACACTTGTTTGTACAGGATCATTTATTACTTGCCTTTCCAAGTTCTGCCAAAATTTCATTTTGCATTCAAAAAATATTGCAGCATTTGTAGAAAACCTGTAATCATGGTTAAAGGAAATATATGAAATACCTACTATTGCAATAATACCAGAAGTACATGTTCATCCACCTTGTAGGTTGGATATACCCTGGGTACTGCTGCTTCAAAACAGTACAGAAAAACATGCAAGTAATGAATCAGTTCTGTAAACTATTATGAGGTCCGGTAAAGAGTCTCCTGAGAATAATGAATGGCGGCTTCATTAGAAGAGTATCCTGCTTGGTTCCAAATCAACATCATGGGGACACAGAATTTAGAGCTACTTTAAGCAAGAGCTGGAGCAGATGCCAGTATAGTTACGAATAAACTTTCTATTATGTCGCATGAAGCAGTCTAAGACTCTACAGCTTAATTTAAGGGGGGGCCTGCTTTACTTTAACTTTGTATCTGTTTACTCTCTAATAAAGGAAGATTTAGCGGAGTCACTGATCGGTCATGAAACATTCCAAGTTCTTCACGGTTTACCCTGTTGTAAATGTTTATCCCATGTCTGGGACTAGCAGTATGAATACCCGTGGGTTTACCTATTTGCAATTTAGCTGGATCCAGCCCTTTCTGATAATAGGAGGAATCATCTGAAAACGATAAGAGTTCTTGGACTCTTGCACTATTCACTGTGTGTCTGAACGTCTTAGCCAAAGGACTGTAGTCCGTGGAGTCCTCCCTGGTACTGCAGTCTGTGGATGAGCAGAAGGCCTGACTGCTGATACTCTGTGCTAGTGTTTCTGAACTCTCTGGAGATCTGGACACGCTCACGGATGTTACACTGCTGGAGCTGCTGGTCTTCTCATGGCTGAAAGCAACCTCTGCCGAGTAGAGGTCTGAAGATATGGTTGGGTGGTGGTGAACATCAATAGCAGCTGTAGTAATGATGCACGTCCCAGGAACTCCACTTTCTGCAGGTTAACAAAAAGAAAAGCTAATGTTTACTATCACCTGTGTACCTTTGTCTTCATGAAGTCTTGTTGTGCTGCTGGATTTGCCAGCAGTATGAGCAAACTTGATGCTGTCAGTAAGGGACTTTTTCCAGTATCAATGTTTATAACCATAAACTAGTCCCTACTAGTTTCCATTTTAGTAATTTTCTCAAGTACCACTTTGGTGATTTGTTAGGATTGTCAGTCACTTAAAACTTAACATAAAACAGCCATTTAAAGGGCATGTCATGTACATAGTAAATAGTTTTTATCCCATTTGGAGCAGTCTTGTACTTAAGTAACTCAGACTTGAGTAAAGTACAGATGGCAGGAGATGCAGTTAAGATAAAAATCAGTGTGCAACCTCTGAGTACCACCTTAAAGGAGCATTATAGTAAAAAAATGGCCCAAGAATAAAAATCCATATAAATATGCTGGAGGGAGGGAGGAGGGGTCACTTATACACCCGGTATGTAAAAAATATCCAGCCAGGCTTGTTTTTTTTTTTTAATGAAAGGAAGAGGACATCTCGGGTGACAGACTCCGTCACCCCTCATAGACTACACCTTTAACTCCAGGATATTATTCCTACCAGGGGAAGAAAACCGCAAGCTTGGTGGGAGTTTTATTCAGTTCGGGTATATAAGTGACCCTCCCCTCATTAGCTAAAGTGTTTATATGACTTTTTAAAACTACATAATTTCGTGATAGTGCTCCTTTAACCCTTTCGCTGCCAGCCTACCTGCAGCATTTGCCACTCCCTGTTGCCAGACGATGTTTCACCATTTTGCGCTACACATATTCAACTGTCATTTTTGAAGGGATTTCCAGGGATTTCCCAGGAAAATTATATATTGTTTTTTTCAACAGAGTCTGGGCTTTAACATGAAATGTCTTGTTTGTATTTTTTAGGTGTATTCTCAATTTTTTTGGGTGAAATGTGTGAAAAAAAACAAAAAAAAAACATTTTTTTACAATTTGTAGAGTTTTTTTGTAATAAAAAATGTAAGTTTGTCAATAAAATCTTATTGCGTGAGAAACCCCAATTTCTCCCGGTTACAGCGATACCACATATGTATAGGTAGACACCCTTTCCTGCCCAGAAGCCTTTTATAGCTGCTGGATGACAAATGGTTAATTAAAAAAAAAAATGACATAGGGTCCCCCTTCCCGGGGAGGGGGACCCCATTTTTTTTTGGATTTTGAAGGGTTAAAAACCCTTCAAAATCCAAAAAAAAAAATGACGTGGGGTCCCCCTTACCCAAAGTAACCAGCCCGGGACCAGCTATGGGGGCTTGTAGGCACAGAGTGGGGGGGCCAGCTTTGGTGGCCCCCCCACCCTGCAGCCTACGAGCCCACATAGCCTATGTGGGCCCGGGCTCTTCTGCCCCCCCCCTGGCCTTTGGGGAGGCAGGTAATGGGGGTGCGGGGGTTAATGGCAAGCCACCCGCTAGGGCAGGTGACTTGCCACCCCCCCAGCCTTGTGAACTGGTATAAGGGGTCTCATGGACCCCTTACCAGCTCACAAAGGGTTAATGTGAAAAAAAAACACCACACAATAATAAAAAGTATTTTATTAGAAAAAAAAAAAATTTTTTTTTACTGTACTTACCTTCGATTGCAAGCTCTTGTCCCTCGCCGCTCAGCTGACAGATGCCGGTGATCGGCATCCAGAGAAGGAGAAGGCAGGAGATCAGAGGATCTCCTGCCACCTCCTTCCAGGGCACCGATCACCGGCATCTGAGAAGCTGAGAAGGCTGAAGCCTGAGATCGGGGCCGGGATGACTTCATAAGCCCCGCCCCCAAGGGGGCGGGGCTTAGAGGCATGATGGCGGCCGCCATCGTGCAGAAGAGAGGAGAGAGCCTCCCAGGCTCTCTCCTGAAGATCGGTAAGTCCTGGGGGGGGATCGGAGGCCCCCCAGGTGAAGAGGAGGGACAGCGGGAGCCAGCGCACACACAGGTAAGTGAATGTCATTTTTATTTTTTATTTTTTTTACAGTTAGAAGCTGCTGCTGCAGAAGCGGGGGGGGGGGCGGCCTATTCCGGGGGCTCTCCTGGAGCCATCCGACCCCCCACGGGGGATCGGATGGCACCAAATTAAAGAGGAGACCCGGCCGGATCCAACAAGGGGTCAGGTGAGTATTTGTTGTTTTTACTTTTTAAACTACAAGCGAGGAAAGTCAAGCACGTAACACCTACGTGCTTGGCACTTAAGGCCCAGCCAAGCCAGCACGTAGGTGTTACGTGCTTGGCAACAAAAGGGTTAAAGGCTCTCAAGTACCACTGGTTGGAAGGCCCTGGTCTAGATTCTTTTCCTGTATATGTATGAAGGTGCACAAAATAAGGTCACAATGTTGCAATCCCATATCGAGGGATGAAGTGAGATTAGGCTTATGGTCATGATAAAGACAAGTAATGGGGGGGGGGGGGGGGAAATAATTTCTTTGGACTAAGAGGTAAAGTTAATAAAAAAAAGCATATAGTTACATTTGGCTACACATGTTTGGTATTCTGGAGAACCAGGTCCTTCAAAAGATCACAACTTTTATTTTACCTAGATTTTAGAGACATATTACGGTAGAGGAATAAAATGCACTCAAGCCACACAAAAGAAGAGGACAAGGGGTATAGTATCCCATTTTACTTTATGCGTCATCTCTGCACCACACATGTGAGGCACTATATTTACACTCCTATCTCAGTGGCTGGTGAAGGAGGAGAATGGCAGGAACTTAGGCACCTCCCATATTTCACCCACTACAACTTCCATGCATCACTTTTGTGAGGGGAACTTCAAGGACGAACACCCAGTTGTGAGAAGTAGGATGTTGGATACAATTGTAAGGTAGGTTACATGCAAGTAAGAATAATGACTGGAAAAAGCTGCAGACGTACCACTGCTTGGCTCATTATAATACTGTGTGATGTAATTATCCATGTTGTCCTTGGTAATAACCTCTGTAAAACAAAATACAAAAACATGCAAAAGGGAGTTAATTGCTGCATGTATCAGCTAACGAGTGGGCTGTGGTCTAAGGATTTAACTAAAATAGTATATACAGTTAGGTCCATAAAGCTGGACACTGACACAAATGTTGTTATTATAACCTATTTATTAAAACATATTCAAGTTCTAGTTATATAATGGACATAAAGTCCAGACTTTCAGCTTTTCATCATAATTGTCCTTTGTAATGTGATTCAGTCAAGTCCTGGATTTGATTTTGATGTGTGGTGCTTGAATTTGGAAGACTTTGCAAGAAAACATGTGGTCAAAGCAGCTCTCCATGCAGGTGAAACAAGCCATCCTTAGGCTGTGAAAACAGAAAAAAAAAACATCCAAGAAATTGCTACAATATTTGGATGTACTGACCACTACTGAGAAAAAAAGAAAGCACTGGTGAACTCATCAATGCAAAAAGACCTTAACGCCCATGGAAGACAACATGGTGGATGATCGCAGACTAATTTCCATTGTGAAGAGAAACCCCTTCACAACAGCCAACCAAGTGAACTCCACTCTCCAGGGTGTAGGCATATCAATATCCAAATCTACCATAAAGAGAATACTGCATGAAAGTAAATAAGAGGTCACTGCACAGTGCAAGCCGCTCATAAGCCACTCGTAAGCCTCAAGAATAAAAAGGCTAGAATGGACTGCTGTTTTCTTTAGATGTTTTTATTTAGCACAGTTCTGTAGAACATTCTTTAGACAGATTAAACCAAGATCAACCTCTACCAGAATGATTGGAAGAAAAAGTATGGGGAAGGCGTTGTCCAGCTCATGATCCAAAACATAATATGTAAAACATGATGGAGGCAGTGTGATGGTTTGGGCAGGCATGGCTGCCAGTGCCACTGGGTCACTAGTGTTTATTGATGATGTGACACAGGACAGAAGCAGACGGATAAATTCTGAGCTATTCAGAAACATACTGTGAGCTCAAATCCAGTCAGTCAAACTGATTGGTCAGTGTTCCAGAATACAGACAGACAATGACCCAAAACATAAAGCCAAAGCTGCCCATGACTTTATTAAAGCAAAGAAGTGGAATATTCTTGAATGGCCAAGTCAGACACCTGATCTCAACCCAATTGAGCCGCATTTCACATGTTAAAGACTAAATTTCAAACAGAAAGGCCCACAAACAATCAGCAACTGAAAACGGCTGCAGTAAAGGCTTGGCAGAGCATTTTAAAAATGAGAAAACACAGAAATGTCTGGTGATGTGAGTTTAAGACTTCAGACAGTCATTGCCAACAAAGGGTTTTTAACCAAGTATTAGAAATTAACATCTTATTTACAATTACTTAATTTGTCCAATTAATTTTTAGCTCTTGAAATGAAGAGATTGTGTTTAAAAATACCATTTTGTGAATACTCACCTGTAAAATGGGTATTATAAGTATGTCACACACCCCACTTCAAACATTAATAATTACACTAGGGTTAACGCACCGCTAGGTGGCAGCATTACAGAGAATCTCCAAAAACTTCAACAGGCCCCTCCCGGTCTATACATACCTGGTACCTCCCAAGAACCTCCCAGTATTAGAACAGCAGTAAGACAAGGTACCAGAACCAAACAATGTAACCCTCAACGTAAAGAACTAAACTTCACCAAATAAAGAGCCAGGATACCGAAAAGGGCGGGTGAAGTGGGGTGTGTGACATACTTATAATACCCATTTTACAGGTGAGTATTCACAAAATGGTATTATTCTAAGTATGTCACACACCCCACTTCAAACATTAATAATTACACTAGGGACATCCAACAGCAGTGTCCAGAAAAGGGTGGGTATCCGAACAGGCAAAAACGCAGAAAAAACTCAAACCACTGCAGCCTGCAAAACCTTGCGGCCAAAAACAGCATCCGCTGAGGCCCGCACATCAACCTTATAGAACTTAGAAAAAGTATGAACAGAAGACCAAGTTGCAGCCTTACACACTTGTTCAACCGAAGCCTGGTGCTGAAAAGCCCAGGACGCACCAACCGCACGAGTAGAGTGAGCAGTAACTCGGAAAGGAGGATCCTTCCCTTTAGCCGAATAAGCACCAACAATGGCCTGACGAATCCATTTACTAATGGAAGATTTGGCCGGAGCCAAACCCTTCCTAGGCCCACATGGCACAACGAAAAAGGCATCAGTCTTACGAAAAGAAGACGTAGCACGTAGATAGTACCTGACACAACGTACCACATCCAAGCAGTGCAAAGCACTCTCCTTGACATTCTTAGGCTTAGGACACAAAGAAGGAAGAACAATGTCCTGGTTAAGATGAAAAGCAGAGACCACTTTAGGGAGAAAATCTGACTTGTAACGAAAAACCACTTTGTCCTGATGATCCTCAAAATAAGGAGCCTGAATAGACAAAGCTGCCAACTATGAAACACGCCGAACCGAAGTGATGGCCACCAGAAAGGCAACCTTCTGAGTAAGAATGGACAAAGCAACATCCCGCAAAGGCTCAAAAGGAGGAGCCTTAAGAGCAGAAAGAACCAAATTCAAATCCCACACTGGGAGCAAAGGCTTCCTAGGAGGCCGCACATGCGAAACCCCCTGGAAAAAGGTCTTGACCAAGGAATGACTAGCAAAAGATTTCTGGAAAAAAATAGACAAAGCAGAAACCTGCCTCTTCAAGGTACTCAGCTGAAGACCGGAGTCCAGCCCCGACTGAAGAAACTCCTAAATCCTAGACACAGAAAAGACCCGGCAAGGCAAAGACCTAGCCTCACACCAATCAATATAAGATCTCCAATACCTGTAATAGATGGAGGAAGAAGATCTCTTCCTGGCACTAATAAGAGTCCGAATGACCGCATCCGAAAGACCCTCCTCCTTTAAGATGGAGGTTTCAGCAGCCAAGCCGTCAAAGCGTTTGTAAACTGGGGTAACATAGTTGACCCTGAGTGAGAAGATCTGGCCGAAGAGGCAGATCGAGCTGATCCACGGCCAGACGAACGATGTCCGCGAACCACACCCGCCTTGGCCACCTTGGAGCCACGAGAATGGCGGGAACTCCCTTCAGAACCAACTTTCGCAGAACCCTGCCTAGCATGGGAATCGGAGGGAACAGATAAAGAAACCCCAGGTCCCTCCAGCTCAGGGTCATGGCATCCACCGCCAGAGCCAGAGGGTCCCGGGACAGGGACACAGATCCACCTCCGGCGTCCCCCACCGGAGACAAAGTGACCGAAACACCTGGGGATGGAGAGACCACTCCCCCCGACGGGACGCACACCGGCTCAGAAAATCCGCCTCTGTGTTTTCCACTCCCGGAATGTAAACTGCCGAGATGCAAGGAACATGAGTCTCCGCCCAGACCAAAATCAGGGACACCTCCCTGTGGGCACCCAGACTGCGAGTCCCTCCTTGGTGATTGATGTAAGCAATCGCCGTCTGATTGTCGGAGCGAACCTGAATCGGCAGACCTCGTAAATGATGCGTCAAGTGAGACAGAACCAACCTGATGGCTCGCAATTCCAGAACATTGATGGGCAAGTGGGCCTCCTGAGGGTCCCACTGCCCCTGAAACCGAAGATCCTTCCAAAAACCTCCCCAGCCTGACAAACTGGCATCCGTGGTGACAGTTTCCCAAAGCGGAGTCAGAAACGACCTGCCCTTCAGAAGGTTGTCCGAGACCAACCACCACAGAAGGGACTGCCGAACCCGAGGGGACAACCGAAAGGACCGATCCAACGACCCCGGACACCGGTTCCAAGACGCCAAAAGATGAAGTTGAAGAGTCCTCGTATGAAACTGAGCAAAGGGAACTGCCTCGAACGAGGCCACCATCAACCCCACCAGTCTCATCCCCAGACGAATGGACGGATGAGGATGGGAGAGGAGCAGCTGGACCAATTCCTGAATCATCAGAACCTTGGCCTGAGGGAGAAACACTCTGTGCTGGCAGGAGTCCAACGACATCCCCAGAAAGGTCACCACCCTGGCCGGAACCAGCGAAGACTTGGGGTAATTGATCACCCAGCCGAACCTCTCCAACATAGACACCACCGTGCTGGTGTCCCCCTCTGCTTGACTGAAGGAAGGAGCCATGATGAGAAGATCGTCCAGGTAAGGCACAATGCGAATCCCCTGAGCTCTGAGCAGGGCCATCACCCCCGCCAACACCTTGGTGAACACTCTCGGAGCAGAGGTGAGGCCGAATGGAAGAGCCACAAACTGAAAATGCCGATCCTCCACCACGAAACGAAGGAACCGCTGATGAGCAGGAAAGATCGGCACGTGCAGGTACGCATCCTTGATGTCTATGGACGTCATAAAGTCCCCCTGCCGAAGCGAACCGATCGCAGACCGCAGGGTTTCCATGCGGAACTTCCGGGGACGAATAAACCTGTTGAGAAACTTCAAATCCAGAATAGGACGGAAGGACCCGTCCTTTTTGGGAACCGTGAAGAGATTGGAGTAAAACCCGCGCCCTACCTCTGAAGAAGGAACCGGGCAAATGACAGCTAAATCTAGAAGATTCCTTACTGCCGCCAGGAGCCCCTGCGCGGCCAAAGGATCCAAAGACACCCGAGACCTGAAGAACCTTGGAGGAGGACGGGACTCGAACTCCAACTTGTAACCGGCCGAAACCACCTCCCGGATCCATCTGTCCGAGACCTCCTGGTCCCACACCCGGGAGAAAAGTTGCAACCGTCCCCCCACCCGAACGGGTGAGGGCGCCCCCTCATTGCTGGGTGGGCTTGGCAACCGGCTTGGGCTTGGCACCCCAGACGCGAGCGGGACGGCCACGGCCTCTGCCCCTATTCCAACTGGCGCCCCTGGGGGCCGAGGAGCCCGCACCCCTACCGGCTCCGACTCCCCGAAAGGACGGATTGAAGGAGACCGTCCCCCGAAAGGAACGGCGAAATTTCTTGCGCTGAGGTAACTTACCTCCCTTGGCAACAGAATCCAGCTTCTCACCAAAAAGCCTCAAACCCAAAAAGGGCAGAGCCGTGAGCGATCTTTTAGAATTAAAATCAGCCGTCCACTGTCTCAACCACACACAGCGCCGGATAGCCACCAGCAAGGCAGTAGCCCTGCCACACATCAACATGGCATCCTCCTGAGCGGCCAGGATAAAAGACAAAAAAGAATCGCAGCGCTTAAGCGCAAGGGACTCATCACTGGTGGGCTCGAGATCCACCCCCAAGTCCCTGACAATAGACCTGACAGCAAAAGTCAAAAGAGCCGAAGCACAGACAGGCCTTAACACCGAACCCGCACATACAAAACCATGACGGGCAAGCTGATCAACCCGGCGATCCTCGCCGTCCCTGAGCGAAGTCGTGTCAGGGGAATGCACGACCGCCGTGTTGGACAGTCCCAAGACCGGAGTATCTACCTCAGGGGGGACAGACCAACGCTTCATCAATTCCGCCGGAAAGGGATACTTCCTATCCCAGCTAGACGGCACACCAACAAGACGTGTAGGTTGCTCCCATTGCTTGAAAACAATTTCTTCAAAATGCTGTTGGCTGGGAAACTCCAAACGCTGCTTGGACACCCCAAAAAGCTGACCCTTAGGCCTAGGAGCAACCACAGGAGGCTCCAAATCCAAAACCTCAAACATCTGGCTCAGAATGGTAGAGGAATCGAGAGGGAGGCCGTCAGCCTGATCCCCCTCAGAACCCAGCAACTGCTGAACATCAGAATCTTCTTCCTCAATGAGCTCACCATCTTCACGGGGACGATCCGACCAATCCAGATCTCCCACAACTTCCTCATCTGAATCCGGCGGAGGCGGAGACAGATGCTTCCGCTTAGCTGAAGCCTTCTGAGCGGCTATAGCAGAAAACCGCTTCTCAAGGCTGGTCAAACGGGCACATACCTCAGCCTGCGAATCCCCGCCCAGGACAACGTCACACGGGGTCCGGAATAAGCGAGGGGGAGAGGGAGATGGCGCGGCTGACGAAGTGCTAGGCACCGGAGTACTGGACTGCTGTGCAATGTTCTGCTGTGCACAAGGGATACACAAAATGACATCATCTCCCTGGAGCGGAGTCCCACAACCCCCGCACACCTTGGATTGTCCCGAAGAACCATTCCCGGTATCTGTGGCAGCCTCCATGTGGTGAATTTTATGGTATTCGCAGAACCCAGGGATTTATGTGGTACGCGACCCGGGATGCCCCTTAATAACCTAACAATTGTCTAAAGATTGTCACAAGATCCTGACCCAGGAGAATAGCATAAAAAACCCTTATAAAAATATATAAATTGCAATATATATATATATATATATATATATATATATATATATATATATTGCAATGAAAAACACCCCCCACGAGCCAGGTATATAAGACCGGGAGAGCCCTGCCAGACGGGATCCCAGGATCTGAAAGACACAAAGGGAGAGGGACAGGAGTCAATCCAGGCACAATAATACCTAAACCAACATACAACAAAACATACAACCCCCCTCCCCCCCCCTCATTAACCATAGACACAGGAAATGGTTAAAATACACAACCAGCACTTTAAATATGTGCAGGATCGAGGAGGCAGGAGGAGGAGAAGGGGACGTAATACGGGGGGCCAGGCCACCAACATTATGTGAGCATCCCCCGCAAGAAAAACTAAAACGCCTACCTGAGAGAGAGCACAGCGCAGCTAGGCACCGCAGAAGATGGCGGCCCGCAACACAGCTCAGAGACGTGAGGGAGGGGAAGACGAGCCCCGGGAGCGCGGGAGCCCAGAAGGCCCCGCCCCTCCGGGACAACCAATCAGCGCGCGGCCCCGCCCCCTTGCAGCGTCAGCGCCAGCAGGCAGAGACCGCGCTCAGACCTCTAAGACGGGACCGGCGGAGCAACCTGCCGGTTCCCAAGTGCGCACAAAAAACACAGACCCACACACTGATCTCCTCTGTTCCCCCCCCTGTGCAGACCGGACACGCAGGCTGCAAGCGCCGATCACGGCGCTCAGCCACAGGCGGGACCGCGGCGCAGCGCGCCGCGAGGCCCCGCCCCCCCCGGCTCCTGAGGGGAGAGAACCATTCACGCAGACAGAGTGACAAGAAGGACACACAAGCAAATCCGCAATAAAAATTAGCCACAGTAAAACAGCGATAAGCCCTCACAATGCAGCAGCGCAGCAGCCACACTCACACAACATGTCACCGTCCCAAAACGCGCCCCACACCCCGGAACGTGGAATAACTAAAATCCCAGGGCTAGGCACATCCTGACCGCTAACCTCCTATTAAATGGGGGCATCCCACATCCGGATCACCACTCCGGGAATCCCGCTATGCCCCGCAATGAAGGGTCGAGCGGAGGAGCTAATCTCCTAGGCACCAATGGTGCCGGCTACCTTTTGCCCGGCCTACAGCCGAAGCTGGGAGGCTGCCAGTAAATAGATATACTATCAAACAAGAGCCGGGCAGAAATAGACCACGGGGGGGGGGGGGGGGGGGGCCGGGGGGATACCCCGGCTACCTGCAAGCAGGAGACTTCTTTCTTCTGTCTTGTCGCCACCTTGCAGAGAACAACACTGGGAGGTTCTTGGGAGGTACCAGGTATGTATAGACCGGGAGGGGCCTGTTGAAGTTTTTGGAGATTCTCTGCAATGCTGCCACCTAGCAGTGCGTTAACCCTAGTGTAATTATTAATGTTTGAAGTGGGGTGTGTGACATACTTAGAATAAATGCTTTAGTTCCTCACATTTTTATGAAATCATTTGGTTCAACCCACTGCATTAAAGCTGAAAGCCTGAACTTCAACTGCATCTGAATTGTTTTGTTCATATTCATTGTGATAATGTACAGAACCAAAATTATAATAATGTCATCTCTGTCCAAATATTTATGGACCTAACTGTGTACAGAGAATTATTCATTACATTTTCGTCTCTATTTTGACTTCACTGGTTTTACTAGCTTAGGACTACCAATGCAGATGTTCAGTTGATCCTTATTTTGTCTTGTATTCACTTTGGACACATCTACCAAATAGGTTTCATACTCCCAAACATAAAAACGTACCCCTAGCTAATAGAATCCATATTTTTTCGCACTATAAGAAACCTCCCTTTTAATCACCCCATGACAGGCATTGTACAGAATCTCCCCACAATTCCCCCATGACAGGCAGTGTGGCAAACCCCCCCCCCCCCCAATTCCCCCATTACAGGAAGTGTGGCAGAATCCCCCCCCTAATTCCCCCATTACAGGGAGTGTGTCAGAACCCCGCTCCCCAATGTAGGCAGTGTGGCAAGACTACCCCTATTACAGTTAGTGAGGCAGACTCCTCCCATCACCTAATTACATGCAGCATAACCCGCCCCAGAACACCAGACAATAGAGGAGCAGCAAGAGGGCAGGGTAACTGATCCTTATGCACCTGCCACTGCACACACACAATCACATCTTACCGGTGCTTCCCAGGTTGCCTGGTTCTGGGTGGCCTGTATCTACGGCAGGCGTCCATTGTTTTTAATGGATGCTGGACTAGGGCTGCAGCAGTAATGTAAGTTTTTTTTTTCAAATTTGCTCTATAAGACACCCACCTCTCCTCTTTTGAGGAAAAGTCTTACGGAGCAAAAAATATTATCATTTAGGTATTTTCCAGTACCAACAGCCTTTTGCCCTACAAAGGCTATGCAGCAGTGGCAGTATGACATTTATTTATAAAGAGTCAGCATAGTCCTTGGTGCTGTGCAAGGTAGATATCACAGGGGGTAAGGCAAGTAAAATACTTATATTACAACTATGCATATAATACACATGGCATTATGAGTCAAATGTAACAGAAGTTTAACTAAACACATAGACAATAATAAACAGTTACAATCTAAAAGGGACGGGGGTTGGGGCAATAGGCCGGGTCACAAATGTTATGTACTAGGCAGGTGCCCAGTGTTGTGAGGGATGAGAAAAATTAGTGGGTGAAGTCAAATGGTGAATTGGTGGGTTTTAAAGCACATTTGAATGTCTTACAGGATGGGGAGTGCCAATTTGTATGAGGGTGGGGATACCTGAGGCATAGTAAAGGCCCTGGACTGAGAATGGGAGGAGGCAAACAAGGTTGAAGACAGGAGATCATGGGGAAAGCAGAGGGTGCCGCTGGTTTGGCATCCTTGGACTAGTGATGAAATGTATGGGGGGGGGGGGGCTTGGAATTTAGGCTTAGGAAATTGAACTGAATCCTTTCAGATAGTACTAGACTGTGGAGTGACTGACAGAAAGGGGCAGCAGAGGAAAAGCGGAAGGATAGATAGATGAGGCAGGCAGCAGAGTTAAGGATATTCGGTAGACCACAGAGAAGTGTTACTGGACACACAAACTCCATTGTAGTGAATGGAGAGGGCATGACTGATGTGGGGGGTGGGGTGTACACGAGTCAGAAACAGAAGCACTGGTGAGTTGCTGATCACCAGATTAGGATGGGTCAGCTGCATGGGACAAAATGTGTGTACCCTTTTATTATTTT
The DNA here is from genome assembly GCA_027917425.1 of Gastrophryne carolinensis. Taxonomy (NCBI): domain Eukaryota; kingdom Metazoa; phylum Chordata; class Amphibia; order Anura; family Microhylidae; genus Gastrophryne; species Gastrophryne carolinensis. The sequence goes on along the minus strand of CM051238.1, from coordinate 279,973,217 downwards.
TTGGGTGGTCAATCACTTTAACATCTGCCCAAAGCATTGCATGATGGGGAATTAATCCACACACATCAGAAGAAGGGCAATAACAATAAGATGTTAGTGTAGTACAGGCCTGCTTGTGTAACAGGACATTAGAGTTGAGCAGATCTTCCCTGTAAAAGCAGAATAGTACATTAATTCTTATTTCCAGTAAGAGACGGGAACCAGCTTGGCAGTGTTAGAAATGCATTTGCAAAGATAATTCACAATTCACTGTCCACCGTGTCTTCCTATTAACATTCAAAATGGCATCTCCAAACACATCTTAGAAAAGAATGCAGAGAACCCCTTTAGATTATCCCTGGACAGGTGGAATGAGAATGGCAAGAGCCCATTAGAGGAATTCCATGTTGGTAATGCATTATCAGTGATGCCTGTGGTTTATCATTTAAGTGCTTGAATGTTTGAAGAGCTGGGTACTGGTAACAGAGTGTTACCCTCAGTGCTTGTGGTTTATCAGCTGTAAATGCTCCGTGTCTCCGGAATGTTCCCGCTTCCCATCGAGCCATATATCCCACACTCCTCTGGGAGCCTGGATGGCTCTCTACAGCACTCTGCGGTTTACAGGTGAAACAAACAGATGTTTTCCGTTCCACATTTTCTCCACTTTATATGACCCAAACCACCGAATCCAACTTCTCTGCACTCTGAAGACAATCAGAGTTGACAATGAGATGGAACAAGACGGCTCTGCTGGTCTAGGCTGGGTTTTAAAAGCTTTTTTGGCCGTGTTGCGCCTGAATTGCCTGCAGTCAGGGGAGGGTTGGGAGCTAATGTGAGCGTTTAGAATGTGCACGAGTATAGCTGTGGGCAAAGATGCAAAGGAGAATGAGCAGAAGCAGACTTATCTGATGCTCAATCTCCTCATTGTTTTCATCTATAATTCACACTCGCTGACACATGACCACACAGAGCCACGCACGCTCCTACACCCTTCATCACCACACTGACAGCTAATGATCTGTGGGGACCATCATTCTTCTGTATATCATGTAGGTCATTTTAAGGAAAAGTACAAGGAAGCTAAAGAAATATTATGTATGTCATTAACCCTTTCGCTGCCAGCCTACCTGCAGCATTTCCCACTCCCTGTTGCCAGACTGAGTTTCACTGTTTCGCGCTACACATGTTCAACTGTCATTTTTGAAAGGATTTCCAGGGATTTCCCAGGAAAATTATATATTGTTTTTTTCAACAGAGTCTGGGCTTTAACATGAAATGTCTTGTTTGTATTTTTTAGGTGTATTCTCAACATTTTTGGGTGAAATGTGTGAAAAAAATTAAAAAAAATATATTTTTTTACAATTTGTAGAGTTTTTTTGTAATAAAAAATGTAAGTTTGTCAATAAAATCTTATTGCGTGAGAAACCCCAATTTCTCCCGGTTACAGCGATACCACATATGTATAGGTAGACACCCTTTCCTGCCCAGAAGCCTTTTATAGCTGCTGGATGACAAATGGTTAATTAAAAAAAAAAAATGACATAGGGTCCCCCTTCCCGGGGAGGGGGACCCCATTTTTTTTTGGATTTTTAAGGGTTAAAAACCCTTAAAAATCCAAAAAAAAAAATGACGTGGGGTCCCCCTTACCCAAAGTAACCAGCCCGGGACCAGCTATGGGGGCTTGTAGGCACAGAGTGGGGGGGCCAGCTTTGGTGGCCCCCCCACCCTGCAGCCTACGAGCCCACATAGCCTATGTGGGCCCGGGCTCTTCTGCCCCCCCCTGGCCTTTGGGGAGGCAGGTAATGGGGGTGCGGGGGTCAATGGCAAGCCACCCGCTAGGGCAGGTGACTTGCCACCCCCCCAGCCTTGTGAACTGGTATAAGGGGTCTCATGGACCCCTTACCAGCTCACAAAGAGTTAATGTGAAAAAAAACCACCACACAATAATAAAAAGTATTTTATTCAAAAAAAAAAAAATTTTTTTAACTGTACTTACCTTCGATTGCAAGCTCTTGTCCCTCGCCGCTCAGCTGACAGATGCCTGTGATCGGCATCCAGAGAAGGAGAAGGCAGGAGATCAGAGGATCTCCTGTCACCTCCTTCCAGGGCACCGATCACCGGCATCTGAGAAGCTGAGAAAGCTGAAGCCGGTGATCGGGACCGGGATGACGTCATAAGCCCCGCCCCCAAGGGGGCGGGGCTTAGAGGCAAGATGGCGGCCACCATCGTGAAGAAGAGAGGAGAGAGCCTCCCAGGCTCTCTCCTGAAGATCGGTAAGTCCTGGGGGGGGATCGGAGGCCCCCCAGGTGAAGAGGAGGGACAGCGGGAGCCAGCGCACACACAGGTAAGTGAATGTCATTTTTATTTTTTATTTTTTTTTACAGTTAGCAGCTGCTGCTGCAGAAGCGGGGGGGGGGCGGCCTATTCCGGGGGCTCTCCTGGAGCCATCCGACCCCCCACGGGGGATCGGATGGCACCAAATTAAAGAGGAGACCCGGCCGGATCCAACAAGGGGTCAGGTGAGTATTTTTGATTTTTATTTTTTAAACTAGAAGCGAGGAAAGTCAAGCACGTAACACCTACGGGCTTGGCACTTAAGGCCCAGCCAAGCCAGCACGTAGGTGTTACGTGCTTGGCAACAAAAGGGTTAAAGGATAACCACAGTTATTTTTCTACTACATCATTCTGTCCCAACAACACATTACAATAAAGAATGTAAACTCCACCTCTGTAAAAATCATAGCGTAGTGTGACTTGATATTATGCACAATGACACATGAGCTACAACTGAGATTAAGCAGGAGGCTACAAGAGACTGGCCTTCATTTTCCTCTACTACAGGTATAGAATATTTTCCTATAATACATATAAATCAGATATAATACAAGGTTACACCGAACAGACAGCACAAGCAAGCTTGGTGGTCATTTTGTTTTTACTTGTATGACCTCGATGCACCAATATTTCATGGAAAAAAGATGCTGAAACAGAGCCCGATTGTATTTTAGTTATAGAAAGGACATATTTAAGACAGATACAAACACAGTGGTTAGTGTCCCAACAGCAGAGACATGGCTTTGCTGCAATCAGCTTTGTTGGACATGCATATTTATGAATGGGAGCTTAACTGAACTTATGATTGGTGTGCTGCCCCCTCCCCCTGCATCCTTCTATGGCTGTGCACAGACGTGACAGCCAATCAGTTATGGATCAACCACGCACAGACCTAAAAAAGGATGATATACCGCTGCTGCCACCCTGGCACGCGCCATGGGACAGGCAACTGGTAAGGATTCACCCAGCAAGGCAAATCCAATCAGGATGCCCCAGGGGGTGGGTATTTAACCAGACATAGCGTCATAGAATAGGTTTAATTTTGGTCCACTTTAAAGCGGCACAAACCTTCCAATGTCCCCCTGTACCTCCCATTTGCCCTTGCAATGATGATGATGGCCAGGTAAAAAAAAAAAAAAAAAAAAAAAACAAACAGAAAAACCGTCCTTTTCCACTGCCGTGGCATGCCCCTCAGCCATTTTGGGGGGTCATCGCTTGGCTGATCTCAGGGATGCCAGCTAACACGACAAGCCCACTTGCTGCATCCCTGGCTTCTCTCTAGTCTAGGAAGGGCTCCTGCCCATAGCCCATATCTGAATGGCTGGTCACGGGAGCGCTTCCATACAGAAGCCGAGGATGCGGCCGCAGGCCTCAGAAGAGCCATGGAGAGTTTACAGGGACCTCTAAGGTTTCACACAGCGGGGCATCCCGATTTTGGATGCCCCGGGGGCAGGCTGGCGGCATGCCATGGCGTTTTTGGGATCTCAGAACTGGGACATGCGGCTTTAATGGAGGTATTATTCCTAAGGCTCAGGTGAGAAGGCAGTGCTTTGCATGTGTAAGGCTATACAACCAAGCGTCTAATCAATGGCTAACTATCCAGGATTACAGAATGAGCACAGAGAGCAGGAGATCATGGTTGGCAAAGGTTGCACACGGTTTTCCAATAGAACCTAGTTTTAAACTTTAAGGCCAGCAGATAGATGACCAGAATGACAGATTTACCTGGACGAGTTAGGGCACTAGGGATTATTATTAATCGTGAAGCCTAAATGCAGTGGAAAAAACTTATACCAATGATGTTATGTGTTGTACCTTCCCGTTCTCGTTCAAGTTTAAGATCTCTAAATCCATAGTTCCCAACTTGTAATATTGTATTTTCTCTGCCATAAAGGTTTCCACTTCCCCAGACTCTATAGAAAATTTGGAGCTGGGTTTCCAACCCTTTGGATGTGCCAACAGAGTGTGAATGTATAATGCCACACAGGATGCCAAACTGCCATGGTCACTCTACTTTCCATGCTTAGCTGTTGTAGGTTAGTAGCAGACATTGCACAGAGCATTGTAACCACACAAAAATAATTTTGACAACCATAAGATGAAAAACCCTCTTACAAACAACCATGGATTGGAAAAGCCTTAACAGTAAAAAGAAAAGATCATGATGCATGATGTAGTGATCTATTGACATCTGAGCTATGTCTGCAAACCAACTCCTTCTCGGCCAGCGAGGAGCCACCAGGATGGCTGGTACCCCCTCCTGGGCTATCTTGCGCAGCACTCTGCCCAGGAGTGGAAACAGAGGGGATGCATACAGAAATTTGAACTCCGTCCAAGGGATCGCCAGAGCGTCTGTTGCTATGGCGAGAGAGAGAAAGACAGAAAGAGAGAAAGAGAGAGAGAGAGAGAGAGAGAGAGAGAGAGAGAGAGAGAGAGAGAGAGAGAGAGAGAGACGAACCTTGGAAGCTTGTGATTGTGTCTGGACACAAACAGGTCCACGTCTGGTTGCCCCCAGTGGATGCACAGAGTCTGAAAAATCTTGCTGCTGAGAGACCATTCCCAGGCGCGAGGTACTCCTGCTCAGGGAGTCTGCCTCCTGGTTTTCCACCCCGGGAATGTAGACTGCCGAGATGCAGGGAACATTCTCCTTTGCCCAAGTCAGAATCCGGGTCACCTCCTTGAGGATCTCTTGCTCAGAGTCCGGCCCTGGTGGTTGATGTAGGCCACAGCAGTCCGATTGTCCGAGCGAACCTGGATCGCACAGCCTCTTGAATGGGGAGTCAAGCATAGAAGAACCAGCCGGATTGCTCTCAGCTCCAAGAGATTTATGGGTAACCGGTTCTCCTGCGGACCCCACTGACCCTGGATCTTCTGGGTCTGCCAAACGCCTCCCCAGCCTGTCGGACTGGCATCCGTGGTAACTATCTCCCAATGGGGAGTCAGAAAGGACTTGCCCACCAGCAGGTTCCGGGAGTCCAACCACCACAAGAGGGACTGCCTGGCCAGGTGGGGGGGGGGGGGGGACAGCGAAAAACCTTGTTCCAGAGATTCCTGCGCCCGTTTCCAGCCGGTCAGCAGGTTCAATTGTAGAGGTCTCATGTGAAATTGGGCGAAGGGTACTGCCTAGAAGCATGACACCATTAGGCCCACCAATCTCATCCACAGACTTACCGACGATTGCTGACAAGACAGCAAGGCCTGCACCTGCGTCTGGAGACCCAAAACCTTCTGCTGTGGCCGAAAGACCTTGACCTGAGCGGTGTCTATCGTCATTCCCAGGAAGGATCTCACTGTTGAAGGAGTGCTAAATGACTTGGGGTAATTGATTACCCAACCAAAGGTTTCCAGGGTTGACAACACTGAGTATCGCTCTCGGCCTCTTGAAGGGACCTGGCCGAAATCAGCAAGTCGTCCAGATAGGGTAACACACGAATACCCTGACTCAGGATAGCCATGATGCCCGCCAGCACCTTGGTCAACACACGGGGGGCTGAGGATATCCCGAATGGGAGTGCTACAAACTGGTAATGTTGATCCTCCAGCACAAACCTCAGGAACCTCAGGAACTTATGATGTCCCTGGAAAATCGGGATGTGCAAATAGGCGTCCCTGATGTCCACCGTGGTCATGAAGTCGCCGGGCCGAAGCGATCTCACCGCCGACCACAATGTTTCCATGCAGAAATGTCTGACTCTTACAAACCTGTTGAGACCCTTCAGGTCCAGGATCGGCCGTAGCGTTCCGTCCTTCTTGGGAACCGGTTGGAGTAGAATCCCAGACCCTGTTGCTGCCGGGGTACAGGGCAAATCACACCTATCCACAGGAGGCGTAGAACAGCCATTCTCAAAGCCTGAGCTTTTAGCGGATTTCGTGATATCCTTGAACGGAGGAATTTTGTAAGTGAAGCTCTATCTTGTAACCAGAGGACACCACCTCCTGAATCCACCGATCCGAGACGTGACGCCTCCAGATGTGGGCAAACAGCAGAACCCGTCCCCCCACCCGGATGGGTGAGGGCGCCCCCTCATGCCTGAGTAGGCTTGGCTGGAGGTTTGGGCTTAGCTCCCCAGGAGGAGTTGGGCTGGCTGCAGGACCTACCTCTGCCCCAGGTATCTCTGCGGCCACCTGGAAACGAAGATCCTCGAAAGGACCGATAAGAGGGGTTCCGAATGGACTGAGTAGGCTTCCTTCTCTGAGGGAGTCTACCATCCTTGACCAGAAGGTCCAGGTGCTCCCCAAACAGCCGGCTACCCACAAAAGGTAGATTTGTGAGGGACTTCTTGGCAGCCACATCAGCCGACCACTGCTTCAACCAGAGCGAGTGACGTAAAGCAACAAGCAAGGCCGAAATTCTGGCGCCAAGCCTGACCACATCATCCATGGCCATCCAGTAACAACAAAGCCAATGAAATCCAAGCAAGCTTTGAGTTCCTTATACTCCTCCGCCCGCTTGCTATCCTTAGCTCTAGCCACAAGGTTTCTCACCTTTCTCCTGTTGGCTAGTGACACGATCGCTGAGGCACACGCAGGGCGAAAGAGGGCAACAGCAAAAGTGAACGCATGGCAGACCTGCTAATCCATGCTCTTGTTGGCCGGGTCACGTAATGAAGCATTGTCAGGTGACGGCATAACAGTGGTATTGGACAAGCCTGACACGGGAGGATCCACCTCGGGAGGGCGACACCATAAACGAACCAATTCAGCAGGAAAGGGGTACCACCTATCCAGGCCCTTAGGGATTGACGGTAACTTGTTGGGCCTTTCCCATTCCTTAAGGATCATGTTAGAAAAATGAGGCTGCTCCGGGAAGACCCTTTTTTGCCTCTTAGGCCGAAATCAATCAATCAATCTGCTTCCTCTTAGCCGCTCTGGGAGGAATATGTAGGGTATCAAACACGGAAGAGAGCAAACTCTCCGTATCATCCGGGAGGCAAGAATCCTCATCCAAAGGAGGAACCAGAGATACTGTCATCGCCAGCGGAATATTCCACCGTTGAGCACGAATCATCTGGCAACTCACCTCCCTCCGCAGAACCTAAGCAATCAAAAAGATAGTCATCCAAGTAAATTGGCTCCAGATGCGGCTTCTTATTCGAGGCTTTCTTAGGGGCTGTCAACGAGATCTGCTTCTCAAGACTAGCCAGCCTGTGCGCAAAATCAGTATGAGACCCCTTGCTGGCTCCCCCTTCACCAAGGGCTGAATGCAGCAGCGGAAGGTCCGGAGAGGCTGACGGTAATAGGGTCAGGAGCGACTGCCCGCTCATGGTCCAAAGCAATGCCTCTGGCGCAAGTGGGACAAATAGTGCTGAATCCGCCCAGAGGATTCCGTCTGCACAAGGGGCAGAGCCTGTCCTGCCCAAATGGGGCCCCCCCGGCTCACTATCCCCTGATGCCTCCATTATGGTGATTAAGAATAATAAAATTCAGTAAGGCTACTAGACGCTAACGGCCTAAGCCCAATAACCGATCCCTCTAATTAATAAGGGGGACCGGGAGGAACCACAACCCTCAACCTTAGCCCACGATCTAAACAAAAAGAGAGAGAGAGAAGAGCAATTACCCTAAAAGCCCCATGTCAGCCTTAAAATAAAAGACATAAGGCATAAGTGCAACAATAATCAAGAGGGACTCACGACACCGCAAATGAGAGGAGGGATCACCGCAGCGTACGCAGCAAGGAAGGCCTGAGCACCTGGCTCCCAGCACAGCAGCAGCGCGCGTCTGGCCAAAACAGCGCCCTCTGGAAGGATCCTCCCCCCGCGTGTGTCAGCAGAAGATCCTCTTCCAAGAAGAACGCCGCCCTCCTGAATCCACCTGTCATGGCGGCGGCACCGCAGCATGCACTCCCCCCCCCCCACTCATCTCTCAACTCAGACAGCGCCTCACACGGCGGTGCGGAGGAGGCCCGCGAGGCGCGACTGCCGCGAGAGGTGCGCGCCATCGGCACACCGATGGGGGAATGCAGGGAGGTGAGTAAGGAGCTCAGAGACCACTCCTCGCTGCCTGTCAGCGAGGAACGCAATGTGAAAGTCGCACCAAACATTCTGAACACACAAATAATAAAGGTGTGGGCAGGGAGGGACATATATAAAATATACATATTAGTGGTTCCCCATCAGGCTCACCATAAGCCTGTGGCCGGCTACCTTTTAGTAATAAGGTCTGCGGCCCAGAGCATGTGCGCTGCCGAACGCCACAGACCCCGGCGTTCACCCTACCGTCATGGATCCCCGTAGCAGCCAAGGGCTGGTAGGCAGGAATGGGTCACAAGAGATCCATGGGAATAGAGTCCTGCAGCGGCCGACAGGCTAGGTGACCCTGCTCTGCTGCCAATAATCTGAGAGAGAGTGCCAACGATCTTATGCAGCCAAACTGCAAGATGAACAACTGGGAAATGATAGAGGGGCAGCTGCCTTTATAGGGAGCCGGGAGGAGCTACATCTTTGATTTTGCCGTCAAGTGCACCCTAGGGGCGAACACCCCAATCGTGAAGATATTGGGACGGCCTGGACTGGATGGAAAAGAAAAGGGTCTTTGCATTAGCTTGTTCATGGAATAATTCAAGGAAATAGCATCCAAAACAGAAATGTGGGGCTATTGTTAAAAGACTAAAACCTGATCAAGTCTCTAGCATTTGGTCACGTGACTGAATCTGGCTATTTTAAGGCAACAGCAAGCAATATTTCTAGAACAGCCTCCCATTTGTAAACCTTTAGTGTGCTTAAAACTTACTAAAAGGTGGTTTAAGTTAAGGAAACCTCTCACAACAATCCTGCTCATCCTCATTTGCAGTAGACTATGCTTCCCCGGAAGCTGACACTACAGTCATTATACTTAGGAGCACTCCTATTAGTCCCCGTCACCTAGGAGTCAGAGGCTGGCAGACAAGGAGGAGAATAATTTTTATATCTATTTCCCTGGACTTTACTAGTAAGTCCTTTACTTTGTGCATTTGGAGAGGATGAGCATAGTGGCTGGGTGATGTCCTTCTGGTGGTTGATAGTGACTGGGCCCTGGGTCAGAGTGGGCCCAGACATGGTAAGTTGTGGGTAGGGTGGATGAAGCGATCCATAACCTTTTGCAGTGGTGGCTAACACAGATGACTTCTTCCTCAAAGGGACAGAGTAATGGTGTCCGTAAGGCAGAGCCTAAAGCTGGCTACAGAGGAACAGAAAGGGAAACAAGAAACCCATTTGAGGCAAAGCTCCCTTGCATCTATCTCTTGCACACCCTAAGCAAGAACTAGCGGGCACAGCCTGTGCTATGAGGGGTACAGCTCATAGGAGTCAAACTAATAAAGGCAGAACAAAGTCTCAGTGGCAATATAGCATCCCCTAATGGGCGATACAAAAAAAAAAAAAACTATTTCTATGGACTTTTATGTACCAGAGTCTGGGTTGTGCTTGAGCCAGGTTTGCTGTACAATGTAATTGCAGGTAAGAAGTGGAATAAGCTGGGTGCTCTGTGCATCAAGCTTCTCTCTGAACATAGCCCAAAGGAATATGTGTAGGGTGCCTTAAATAAAAAGAAGTATTCCCCAGCAGTTTTTAATATCAAATACATTGTATAGCCTCTTCCAGCCAACATACAGACTGTATGTGAAAAAGGAAAAGGGACAAGGAATATGTTGAAGAATAAATGTGCTTTTGTGTAGCAATTGTGGGACAATCCAGAGGGTGCTATTTCATAGCAGTATGAAATGCTTAGACGTGTAGTCTGTAATAACTGGTGTTACACAAAAGATGATGCTACGTCCCTTAAACTCTTCATTTATAAAAGGTCCCTCTTTCCACTTCCAAGAGGAAGCTAAATTGAGAGCAATGAAATAGAACACTTTATTATACTGCATGGGCTGGGAGAAAAATGCCTTGGCACAAAAAAAGCAATTCTGTGAGTACTCACCTGTAGAATTGTTTTTGTTCTTGCATGGCACTGCCCGCTTTGGTATTCATAACAGTTGGGTTATTCCGCCACAAGGTGGCACAGTGGTACTGCAGAAAGCTGTGGCTTGTTCCGGCTCCCTATAAAAACAGGCTTAACCATAGAGTTCCCCAGCGTAAACAAGCAGTGAGACAAGAAGCCGGGAGAGAATAAAGTAAAAAAATGTGAAAAAGGTAAAAAACCCCAATTAACTTGGAACAATCACCATAAAGAGGCAACCAAGAATAACGATACAAGGATGGGGCGAAGCGGGCCGTGCCATGCAAGAACAAAAACAATTCTACAGGTGAGTACTTACAGAAGAGCATGAGTGGAATGAGCAGTAATCCTAAAGGGAGGTTCCTTTCCCTTAGCAGAATAGGCTTGAACCACCGCCTGAGGGATCCACTTGCCGATAGTGGATTTAGCCGGGGGCAAACCCTTTCTAGGTCCAGAAGTGAGAACAAAAAGAGCATCAGACTTCCTGAAAGTCTCAGTAGCGACCAAATAAAACTTCAGAGCCCTGACCACATCCAGAGAATGTAGAGTCTGCTCCTTGGAATTAGTAGGATTAGGACACAATGAAGGCAAGACAATGTCCTGATTAAGATGAAAGGCAGACACAACCTTTGGAAGGAAATCCGGCTTAAGCCGGAACACCACCTTATCCTGATGTCTCTCAAAATAGGGAGGTTTGATGGAAAGTGCTGCTAGCTCAGAAACTCGCCTTACAGAAGTGATAGCCGCCAGAAAGGCTACCTTAAGAGTCAGAATAGACAAGGTAGCTTCACAGATAGGCTCAAAGGGAGGCACTTGCAGAGCAGACAACACCAGATTCAAATCCCAGCCTGGTAGCAAAGGCTTACGGGGTGGACGCACATGAGAAACACCCAGAAAAAAGGTTTTAGCCAAACGGTGATTGGCAAAAGAAAGATCTTTGGTAAAAATTTGCCAGAGCTGAAACATGGCCTTTTAGGGTACTAAGTTGAAGGCCCTGATCCAAACCATGTTGCAAGAATTCCAGAATTCTGGGAATAGAAAACACCCGACAGGGAAGAGACTTGGACTCACACCAGGCAATGTAAGCATGCCAGACCCTGTAATAGATAAAGGACGAGGAATTCTTCCCAGCCCGAATCATGGTATCAACAACAGAAGCAGGCAACCCCTTTTCCATCAATATGGAGGTTTCAGCAGCCAAGCCGTTAAAGCCAGAGTTTGTATATTGGGATGGCATAGCTGCTCCTGAGTGAGAAGATCTGGATCCTTGGGCAAGACGTGCCGGTCTACTGCCAACCGCACGACGTCTGCGAACCAAACTCTTGTTGGCCAACAAGGGGCCACCAGTATGGCTGGTACCCGCTCCTGGGCTATCTTGCGCATGACCCTGTCCAGGAGAGAAAACGGAGGGAACACATAGAGAAGCTGAAAATCCGTCCAAGGTATTGCCAAGGCACCCGTGGCAAAGGCCAGAGGATCCAGAGACAGAGAGACAAATCTGGGAAGTTTGTGATTGTGACGGGATGCAAACAGGTCCACGTCCGGCTGACCCCAGCGGTGACAGAGGGAGAGAAACACCTGGTTGTTGAGAGACCACTCCCCCAGACGAGACATGCCCCTGCTCAGGGAGTCCGCCACCTGGTTCTCCACCCCTGGAATGTAGACCGCTGAGATGCAGTAAACATGCTGTTCCGCAGAATCAGGGACACTTCCTTGAAGGCTTGCTTGCTCCGAGTCCCTCCCTGATGGTTGATGTAGGCAACCACCGTCTGGTTGTCTGAGCGAATCTGAACAGCCCGCCACCGAAGGTGAGTGGATAGGCGAGAAAGAACCAACCTGATCACCCTTAGTTCCAGGACGTTGATGGAAGCATGGGCCTCTTGTGGGCCCCACCGACCCTGGAACCTCAGGGACTTCCAGAAGCCCCCCACAGCCGGTCATACTGGCATCCGTGGTGACCGTTTCCCAGCACAGGGGCAGGAAGGACCTGCCCCCCAAAAGGTTCCTTGAGTCCAGCCACCACGAGAGAGACTGTCTGACCAGGGGAGACAGAACAAATTCCTGATCCAGGGACACAGGGTCCCGATCCCAAACTGACAAGATGTGCAATTGAAGAGGTCTCATGTGAAACTGAGCAAAGTGGACTGCCTCAAAGAAGGACACCATCAGGCCCACAAACTGCATCCCCTGATGGATGGAGGGATGAGGGCACGACAGCAGAGCCCGAGCCTGCAGCTGAAGACACTCCACCTTCTGCTGAGGAAGGAACACCTTGACCTGAGAGGTATCCAGAGTCATGCCCAGGACGGGGACAGAGAAGACTTGGGATAGTTGATCACCCAGCCGAAAGATTCCAGAGTGGATGTCACCATTTGAGTGTCCCGCTTGGCCTGAGGAAAAGACTCGGCCACAATCAGGATGTCGTCCAGGTAAGGAATGATGCGGATGCCCTGGTTCCTTAGCAGAGCCATCACTCCCGCCAGCACCTTGGGGAACACCCGAGGTGATACCGAAGGGAAGAGCCACAAACTGGTAATGCTGATCCTCCAGCACGAACCTCAGAAATCTCTGATGACCTGAAAAGATAGGCACATGAAGATAAGCATCCTTGATGTCCAGAGTGGTCATGAAGTCGCCCGGGCGAAGGGTACTGACAGCAGTGCACAGCGTCTCCATGCGAAAATGCTTGAATCTGACAAATTTGTTGAGGCCCTTCAGATCCAGAATGGGCCTCAGAGAGCCGTCCTTTTTGGGGACAGTAAAAAGACTGGAATAGTACCCCTGACCTCTTTCTTGATGAGGCACCAAACAAATGACTCCGGACTCTAACAGGCAATGAACCGCCAGAAGCAATCCCTGAGCGGACAGGGGGTTTAAAGACATCCGGGATCTGATGAATCTTGGGGGGGGGGGGGGGGGGGGTCAGGCTGCAAACTCTATCTTGCAACCGGAGGACACTACCTCCTGAATCCACCGGTCTGAGACATGAAGCCTCCAGACGTGAGCAAAGAGCCGAAGCCGTCCCCCCACCCCGATGGGTGAGGGCGCCCCTTCATGCCTGAGGGGGCTTGGGAGAGGGTTTGGGCTTATTCCAGGATTCCAGGAGAGACCGGGACAACCACGGGTTCTGCCACGGCCCCAATAATCTCTGCGACCACTGGAGAGGAGGGAGCCACGGTCCTTCCACACAGCCGCACAGCATCATCCATAGCAGTAAGGATAAAGGCCACAAAATCAGTGCAAAGTAAGAGAGTCCTATATTCCTCCCCCACACTACCAGCTGTTGTGCCATCAATGAGACGCTTGAGCAGTTTCTTAAGGGCAATAGCAGTAATGGTGGCAGCACATACCGGGCGCAAGCCAGCCCCCACACAGGTAAAAGCATGGCAGGCCACTTGATTCATGCGCCGGTCCTCACCATCCCTCAGAGTGGTAGTGTCAGGGGAAGGCATGACTGAAGTATTGGACAAGCCTAGCACGGGAGCGTCCACTTCAGGGGGAAATGACCACCTCTTAACAAAATCAACAGGTTAGGGATACCTTTTATCCAAACCCTTGGGCACTGCAGGCAACTTGTTAGGACGTTCTCATTCCTTAAGCACCAAGGTGGTAAAATGTTCCTGCTCAGGGAACTCTAGAAGCCATTTACCAGGGCGAAAAAGCTCCCCCTGCTTTCTTTTAGCTACCTCAGGGGCAGCAATGTGCAAAATTTCAAAATATGTGACAGCAGATTATCAGTGTCCTCAGGGTACCATGATTCCTCTCTGGACGCAGACCCAGTGTCACTATCGCAACCCTCCTGCTGAATCCCAGAGGAGTCAGAGTCCTGGGAGAGCTCCCCCATCTAAGGGGGTGACAGTCACCAAGATCATCAATCCCCACATACATCTCAGTAAGGGGAGCGGACCTGGGGTCCAGGTGTCTCTTCTTGCCAGAGGCCTTCCTAGGAACATTCCTGGCAAGCTGCTTTTCAATGTTAGCCACCCGCAGAGCCAAATCAGAATGTGACTCCCTGCCAACATTCCCCTCACTGGGGCCCAATTGCAGGAGCGGGGGAGTAGGTGAAGCCGAGTGAGGCACAGAGCTGGGAGGCGAAGCAGGCAAACCAGCTTGCAGCGCAAGGACACTTTCAGCGCACGGCACGCACACCGTGACACTGTTACTCACAGGGGATACCCCACACATGGAACACAGCCGTGCTTGCCCCGAAGGGCCCCCAAGCGCGCTATCCCCCAGAAGCCTCCATATGGTGATTAGCACAGGCGCAATAGGCCAGCAGTGGGTACAGGCTTAAGACAGAAGCAACCCGGGATGCCCCCAGAAGGTAATAAAGGGAGGATGAGGGGGAGGAAGGAGTGGAGCCGGGAGAAACTACAACCCAATGGTATCCCGCCTGAAAGACATAAGTAAAATCACACATGAGCATCCCGCAGCAAAATACCCCAATTCAATAAAAAAAACCCAAGGGGGACTAACGGACCAAAGACACCGCGGAGTCACACAGGCGCAGACCAGCTTGTCCAAAATGGCGCCGGAGGTACCTTGAGGGGCGGGCCGCGAGGTGAACGACGCGATACGCGGCATCACCCGCCCCCCCCGAGGAGCGCGAAAAACGGCGCTCACGTGACCCGGCTGGCGCCATGACAAAGCAAAATCCCCTCAGGTTATAGCACCCACAGCCGCGGAACGCAGTACAAAGCGGCGCGGCAGCTAAAAACACCAGAAAAAAACACCAACAAAAACTTAAAAACACCACAGATATGACTACTCGCCGCTACCTGCGCAAGAGAGAGAGCCATCTTCTAACTTAGCAGAGGAAACACTGGGGAACTGCAGTACCACTGCGCCACCTTGTGGCGGAATAATCCAACTGTTATGAATACGGAAGCGGGCCGTGCCATGCAATAAAGAAAAGCTACAAAAAAACACCTACAAGACAAGTGGTTCACATAGAACTGGCACTTACAGACAAGAACTCACAAACACAGCTGCTTAAACCACAAACACACGAATTTTATTTAAACGTGGCACATCAACTTATGAACAAACCCCAGGTCCCTCAAATTAAAAAGCTAGCATAGCTTAAATAGATACTGGGGCCCCCCACAAATACCACACCTCCTCATTCCCACACATACCTAAGGTTAGATGGCTGGCCAGCCATCTAATTCCTGGCTGTATTTAAGGGAGAATTATTATCTTGAAAGGGCCATTTCAAACTTATAATAAAGTGCTTGATGCTGTAAACAAATCTTAGGCTTAGATGGCAAGTAACTAGATAGCAGCAATGTTCAACTGTGTAAATATTGAAGTGCTTTGTGCTAGTTATACCCCAGTATCAATGCGCCTCACGTAAGTAATCTGAAACAGAGGAACAGTTTCTGCATATTCGCAAAAACTGTCCAAATGGTATGCCACGCCTCAAGGGACCTGGATGGTGGCTGGAAAAATGAAGCAACGTATTCCCTGCAGTGGGTTTCCAAAACGTCGTAGTAATTAATCTCCCTGCTTGTTTACTAATTAGGAGATCTAAAAATTCCACCTTCACGGGATCCCATTTGTATGTGAGCCAAATATTCCGGTCATTTTGGTTAAGACTATCTACAAATTCCTCAAAATCATGTGCGGTTCCTCTCCAGACCACCAAGATGTCATCTATATATCGCAGCCAGAGGGCGACACGTGCTCCGAAATCTGCCCGCCCAAACACCTCGAGGCTCTCCCACCGCCCCAGGTGAAGGCAGGCGTACGACGGAGCACAGGCCGCCCCCATGGCCGTCCCGTGGATCTGGTGGAAGAACCTCCGATTGAAACGGAAATAGTTATTTGTTAGAACAAATTCCAATAATTCAACCACAAATTCGTTATAGTGGGCGTCACCTGGTCCCAATTCTTCAAGTGTCTGTCTCACCGCCTCAAGGCCCACCGTGTGGGGAATGGAAGTATAAAGACTTTCAACGTCAATGCTAGCAAGTAGCCAATCGTCATTCATGTGAACCTGTCTCAATTTCCGCAATAAATCATTGCTATCTGATACAAATGACGGTAAAATCCTTACTAAGGGCTTTAAATTTTCATCAATAAATCTGGCTATTCTTTCCAATGGTCCCCCATTCCCAGACACAATGAGCTCCCTGGCGGCGCAGACAGACATTTGTGGACCTTGGGGATTGTGTACAGCACCGGAATATTGTACTCACTGACTCTCAAATTAATGACCTTAGGGGCTAGTAAGCCCTCTTCTCTGGCCCAATCTAATTTGTCATTTAACTGTGCCACCACCCTAGGAAAAGGGTTCTCCCAGATCTTCCTATATGTATTAACTTCGCTGAGCTGTCTCTCTATCTCTTTTATAGTACTCCTCATTCAGGAGGACAGCATTGCCCCCTTTGTCACTAGGGCGTATAATCATCTCAGTTGCTTTCTCCAGTTCCTGCATCGCCTTTCTTTCATCTCGGGGCAGATTATCACAACCTTCGAGGGAGGTCCAATTGCCCTGCCTTAGATCACGCTGCATCAATTGGAGAAAGAGGGACACATATTTATTTGAATTCAATGGTGGAAACTTTTTGGAGGTTTCCCTTAGGTGATCTAAATTCGGCATTAGATCTGGAACCCGGAGCAGAGCGTACTGATCTACTGCCAGCTGCACGATGTCTGCGAACCACACTCTTCTTGGCCAACAGGGGGCCACCAGAATGGCTGGCACCCGCTCCTGAGCTTTTGCGCAGCACCCTGCCCAGCAGGGGAAAAGGGGGAAACACATACAGGAGCTGAAAACACGTCCAATACATTGCCAAGGCCAGAGGATCCTGGGACAGAGAGACAAAGACTGGAAGCTTGTGATTGTGATGGGATGCAAACAGATCCACTTCCGGCTGACCCCAGCGGTGGCACAGGGAGCGAAACAACCTGCTGCTGAGGGACCATTCTCCCAGACGAGAGGTCCCCCTGCTCAGGGATTCTTCCTCCAGATTCTCCACCCCCGGAATGTACACAGCTGAGATGCAAGGAACATTCACCTCCGCCCAGGACAGTATCAGGGACACTTCCTTGAGGGCCCTCTTGTTCCGGGTCCCTCCCTGATGATTGATGTAGGCAACCGCCGTCTGGTTGTCCGAGCGGACCTGAACAGCCCAACCTCGCAGGTGTGGCGTTAAATGGGCGAGAACCAACCTGATAGCTCTCAACTCCAGAATGTTGATAGGGGTATGGGCCTCCTGAGGGCCCCACTGACCCTGGAATTTCAGGGACTTCCAAAAGCCCCCCCAACCTGTCAGACTGGCATCCATGGTGACAGTCTCCCAACAAGGGGCCAGAAAGGATCTTCCCCCCAGCAGGTTCCTGGAGTCCAGCCACCACGACAGAGACCGTCTGGCCAGAGGGGACAAGATAAACCCCTGATCCAAGGACATGGGGTCCCGATCCCACACTGACAAGAGGTGGAGCTGAAGAGGCCTCGTGTGGAACTGAGCATATGGAACCGCCTCGAAGCAGGACACCATCAGGCCCACCAGCTGCATTCCCTGCCTGATGGATGAGGACAAGACAGAAGGAGCTGAGCTTTCTCTTGAAGACTCTCCACCTTCTGCTGAGGAAAAAAGATCTTGACCTGAGATGAATCCAGAATCATGCCCAGAAAGGACTTCCCCATGGAAGGAGACAGGGAAGATTTGGGGTGGTTGATCACCCAGCCGAATGACTCCAGTGTGGACACCACCCGCTGAGTGTCCAGCTCTGCCTGATGGAAGGACTGAGAAGCGATAAGCATGTCGTCCAAGTAGGGAAGAATGCAAATACCCTAAGATCTCAGCAGAGCCATCACACCTGCCAGCACCTTGGTGAATACCCTGGGAGCCGAGGTGAGACCGAAGGGCAAGGCTACAAATTGGTAGTGCTGATCCTCCAGAGCGAACCTGAGGAATCTCTGATGACCTGGAAAGATAGGTACGTGAAGGTAGGCATCCTTGATATCTACAGAGGTCATGAAGTCCCCTGGGTGTAGGAAAGTCACAGCGGAGCGCAGAGTCTCCATGCGAAAGTGTCTGAATCTGACAAATTTGTTGAGGTGCTTCAAATCCAGGATGGCTCTGATGGACCCATCTTTTTTGGGAACAATGAAAAGATTGGAATAATAGCCTTTGCCCCTTTCCCTCAGGGGCACCCGGCAGATGGCACCCAGTTCCAGAAGGCCTTGGACAGCCAGGGACAGACCCTGAGCTGACAGGGGGTTTTGAGCTAACCGGGATTTGATGAATCTTGGGGGCGGCCAGGCTGCAAACTCTATCTTGTAACCGGAGGTCACTACCTCCTGAATCCACCGGTCTGAGACATGATGCCTCCAGACATGAGCCAAGAGCCGAAGCCGTCCCCCCACCCGGATGGGTGAGGGCGCCCCTTCATGCCTGAGGGGGCTTGGGGGAGGACTTAGGCTTGGGACCCCAGGAGGGGCCTGAGCGGCCACGTCCTCTGCCCCAAAAATCTCCAAGGGCTCCAGCAAAGGAAGCTCCCCGTCCAATTCTGGAGCCCCGGAAGGAAGGAGAAAAGGCACCTGGACCCCGAAAGGACCGGGGCTGCCTTCTACGCTGAGGTAACTTGCCTCCCTTAGCAAACAAGTCCAGACGTTCTCCAAAGAGGCGCAGCCCTTTGAAGGGAAACCCAGTGAGAGCCTTCTTAGCAACGTTGTCAGCTGCTCACTGGCGCAGCCAGACCGAGCGGCATATCGCCACCAACAAGGCAGATGCCCTGCCACACATTCTAATGGTATCATCCAAGGCAGAGAGAACATATGCAACAAATTACTCACAACGCAGAAGAGCTCTATACTCTTCACTACCTGCATCATCAGGGGCCCCATCTAAGAGACCCCTGAGCAGGCTTTTAATAGCAACAGCCGTAATGGCAGAGGCACAGACCGGACGCAGCGCGGCCCCCACACAGGTAAAGGAATGGCAAGCCAGCTGATCTATGCGCCTGTCCTTCCCATCCCTCAGTGTAGTAGAGTCAGGGGAATGCATGACGGATGTGTTGGGACAACCCCAGAACTGGAGCATCCACCTCGGGAGGACATGACCACCGTTTAACCATTTCAGCAGGAAAGGGATACCGCTTATACCAACTCTTTGGCACCCCGGGGAGCCGGCTAGGCCGTTCCAACTCCTTGAGCACCAGATTATTAAAATGAGTTTGTTCAGGAAACTCCAAGCGTGGTTTAACAGTATAAAACAGCTCCCCCTGCTACCGCGGAGCCACGGCAGGAGGAGAGATACAGAGTACTTCAAAAATGTGAGCTAAAAGCCTGTCCGTATCATCTGAAGCCCATGGGTCAGACCCAGAATCGGCACCATACACCCTAGATTGTTCCTCAGATGATTCTGAATCAGATAATAATTCCCCCTCTCCCAGGGGGGTATAACCGGTAACGTCGAAAAATTCCTCAGCCTCCATAGGAAAGAGGGAAACACCAGGTGATAAATGCCGCTTCTTAGCAGATGCCTTACGCAGGCCAGAGCCAGCACTTTGTCTCTCAATGCTGGCCACCCGTGCAGCCAAATCAGGTTGAGACTTCCCACTGGTATGCACCTCACTAGGTGTCAGATGTAAGCGTGGGGGAGTAGGCGAAGCCAGAGGGAGAGCAGGCGCAGGGTACACACACCCTGATATCATCATTTATAGGGGATACCCCACACGCCACACACAGCTGGGCTTGTCCCGAAGGAAACCCGAGCACATTATCCTGAGAAGCCTTGTGGCACAATAGGCCAATTGGGATTGACGCCAGTAAGGCTACCCGGGATGCCCCAATAGCCCGCTAGCGAAGTGGGAGATATACAATACAATAGCCCTCCAATAAGTAGTTAACGCTAAATAGAGGGGATAGGATCGGGAGAAACCACAAAAAAGTTTGACCCGCCTGTAAGACATAAAGCAAAGAACCCGTAAGCATAATACAAAGAAAAGTAAAGAAAAGCCAGCCCGCAGGGGCACTTAGGGACCGCGATAGGGGGACGCCAGACACGCAGCACAGGAGCTCCAAAATGGCGCCTGCATATACTTCGAGGGGCGGGCCGCGGAGAAGTGATGTGGAAAACGTCATCCGCAAGGCCCCCCCCCCCCCGAAGAGCGCGAAAACGCGCCCCCATGACAAGGCCAGCCAAAGGCTGGAAGGCTGGGGGAGTGACAAATTTTATAGGGGAGGCCATTCCAGTGAAGTCCTGGATGCTGGACTAAGAGTGATTAGGGTTGAGAGCAGGAAGGGGTCCTGGACAACACAGAGGTTGGTATTTGTTGATAAGTGAAGAGATATAGGCAGGAGCTTGATTGTAGAGTGCTTTGTAAGTTAAGGTTAGTAAATTCTCTCAGAAATTGGTAGGACTGAGAAAGAGGAGCAGCACTAGAGAAACGAGTGGAGAGATGAATGAGCCGAGCAGCAGAGTTGAGAATATATTGTAGGGGTGCTGGTCTGTTGGTGGACCACAAAGGAGAGTGTTGCAGTAGTCTAGTCAGGATCTGCACTATGGGTTTGGTGGTATCAGGTGAGAGTGAGGGGCAGATTGTCTGAGTTGGAGACGGCAGGAGGTGGCTAACCAAGTGTGAATGATAGAGAGTCCAGTATAACACCAAGGCATTGTGCTTGGGGAGTTGTAGTTATTGTGAGATTGACAGATATATTTGGTGTGGAGGCAGTAGGAGAGTTTGGTGGTGGGAAGACAACAAATGCAGTCTTGTCCAGGTTTAGTTTGAAATGATATGAATGATGAGATAGCTGTTAGACAGTCAGGAACACAGGATAGGAGAGCGAGATCTGGGCCTGAGAGGTGAATTTTAATGTCATCTGCATAAAACTGATGTTGGAAGCCAAATGAGTTAATGAGTTGACCAAGACCACAGATGTAGACCAAGAAGGGGTCTAAGAATATGAAATAGATATATACATCTAATGATAAAAGAAATTTAGAGCTAAAAAACTCCAAAAAAACGCGCTTCAACAATTATTTAAATAAAGTTTAAAGTCTTTCGCTCCAAGCCTTTGGGCTGTTGTCAAGTCAGCTTCCAACATAAACATATATAGGTGTATATACACAACTGTGTATAAGGCTCAGCGAAAACTGTATTAACACCACAGGTGCTCTTCACACAAATCCAGTGACTTCAATCCACCACCACCTTCTTATAAATCACGTACCAGATGTATTCTTTGTAATTTGCATATATGATATGGAGTGACGCTCCTAGCCCCGCGCGAGCCCATGAATAAGTTGTAACGACGAAACGCGTTGGGCGGAGCTTAGGAGTGTCACGTGAGTTGTTTCTGGACGGGCAGCGCCGCGTACTACGGCCGGAGAAGGCGGTGAGCTGAACTCGTTCTATCTAGTATTCAGTACTGTGCTGTGTGCGCGCACATTGGAGGGCTTAGATGACGCCTGCCCTATTGTGTTATATTGAGAAAAGCGCATTTTATTCTTGTATCTGGTGAGCGGCTTTTTAAAGGGCCAGTGGCCACAGAGTTTTTATGCTTTATGTGGAACGTACTTACGCTATTAGAGCAATCTTTGTCTTTTTTAACATGTTACAATAAATTTGGATCAAGCTGAATTATTCCTGTGGAGTGATTGGAGCCATTTGTGCTTGGTTTAATGAAGTGAAATACAGGCACCTAATGAAATAAGTGTGTCCTTCTGATTATAAGAAAAATTGTGGAGCCTTTTAAATTGAAGGGAGATCATATATGCAAATTACAAAGAATACATCTGGTACGTGATTTATAAGAAGGTGGTGGTGGATTGAAGTCACTGGATTTGTGTGAAGAGCACCTGTGGTGTTAATACAGTTTTCGCTGAGCCTTATACACAGTTGTGTATATACACCTATATATAGATATATACATCTATCTACATTTATTATAGAGAAAGAGAGGTTGAATAGTGATGTGAAAGCCAGAGCAATGAATGAGAACAGTTGTGGTATAAGGTGGGATGGGGGGTAAGGTAGTGAGGAAGACCTTAAAAAAAAACTTTCTAGAAAGTTTGCAGGAAGGGAGAACCTTGCAGAGCAAATACAAGAGCTGGATGTCTGGCGAGTGCATCTTTAGCAGATCTCGTACTTTTCACTATTCTTAAAAGGGAAGCTTTTATATGACCTGCCAATTAATTCTACATACCAGTGTAGAGGTGCATTATCAGTCAAACATTCATTAGTGTGAATGCACAAAACAGTACCAGCAGTGCGGCCTACCCCAGCTTGCTATTATATACTCACCGTGTGCATGTTCTGAGATGTTCTCAGTAGTCTCCTCATCAGAATCTCTGTTTGTCATTACCTTGAACTGGGCATTTTTGTTCTGCAGATCATGTGGGAGTTTTAAAGCTCGCTCCCTCTCTGCAACTAAATCTAGATCTTGCTGAGCAAGGTGTGCCCTCAGCTGCCTGATTTCAAACTGAAAAAGAGTAATCTAAAATTAGAATATTTCATTGACTGCACAGAATATTACAAGATAAATATTTTTTACCGCCACCTAGTGTTAGAAAAAGTACATGACAGAAAATGCGTATTGGTCCAATTGATATATTACAATATAGATAGTATGAAGAATATATGGAACTAAGAAGAAAAATAATTGAAATATAAATAAGAAGATCTAAGAAGATTTGGGGTGAGCTTGAAGGTGGATCAATTACAACTGGTCTGAATTAGTAAGGGTTGGGCACTTTAAATACATATATATTTCCAAACACATGGCTTAGGGCCTCTTAAATATAGACAGTATAGTAAATGATTTTTAAATATTTGCCCCCTGATCCTCTTTCATGCTTTGTATCATGGGTGTAACTACAAGGCCACATTGGAAGGGATCGCATCACGGCACGCAATGTCAGGGGCTCTACAATTATAGAACCTTATTGGGGGTTCAGGAGTTCAGTTTAAGTTTTATTTTAAAGAACTGTTTCATGGGGTAACTTTACAGGAGAAGTATCATTTTCCGTTTTGAAAATCAAACCCTGCATATTAAAAATGACCCAAAAATTAATGGGGGGTCAGTTAAACCCCAAACAATATATACTCCATTTAAACCAGCTGTTTATCCCCCATTAAGGCAGGGGGCTGCAGGACACATTGACTCCCTGTCATTCACAATGTTGTTTTTGCCTGGCAGTGTGCCCGAGGCGCCTAAATCAGGATGCCCCCCCATTCACTTCTGTGGACTTTTCCTAAGACTCCAAGCCTGGCAGTTGCAGCAATAAATAGAAGATCTGATTACCTTACCGCAGCTCACGCACTGGCGATCATACTCCCGCATCCCAAGTTTGTGAAGTTGGCGGATGGACATGGTCTGGGTACGGCCTGCTCCCATTAAAAAACAATAGGGGCCTTCGTACACCTGGAACTTCCGTGTACAGAAGCCCAATTGTATTCAACAGAAGCTGAACATATCCAGGCCATGCTTGCCTGCCCGCCCACTGGAACCCGAAAGAGCCGCCCTTAGTTACACAAATCGGGGCTGTGGGACTACGATTGGAGGCATGGGAGCCATGGTAAGGTAAATTGATCTTCTAGTTACTGCTGCTGCCTGGCCCTGGAGAGAATTTTCAAAAAATTGGGGGTTGTTTTTTAATGCAGAAAATACTACTACTTCCCAAAGCATCCCACTGGTGCACAGGCTCCAGTGTACGTGTGCCTGAGGATGGGCAGGGACAAGTCCCCAGCTTTGGGCGCCGCCGGCGCTTCACTGCCCAGCACGCGCAGCCACACGAACACTCGGGTCGTTCCTGCAGAAACCTGGGTGTGTGTGTGCGAACGCGCCAGGCAGAGAAGCAGTGGTGCCCAGAGCTGGGGACTCGCCCTGCCCGCCCTCTATCGTCTAGATGCGGCAAGGGAGCAACTGTCAATGTAAGTTTATTTTGTTTTATCTTATTTTTCTCTCCACCGCCCACGACCGTGTTGGGGGGGCACCCCCGCCGCCCACGGCCGTGTTGGGGGGACGCCCTCACCGCCCACGGCCGTGTTGGGGGGGCGCCCCCACCGCCCACGGCCGTGTTGGGGGGGCGCCCCCACCGCCCACGGCCGTGTTGGGGGGACGCCCCCACCGCCCACGGCTGTGTTGGGGGGGACGCCCTCACCGCCCACGGCTGTGTTGGGGGGGGGACGCCCCCACTGCTGTGTTGGGGGGAGGCACCTTGCCTATTTGCTCTGGTTTTGGGATCAGTGTTTTGGACCAACATTTGTTTGAGAATATTTTTTTCTTATTTTCCCCCTCATTTTCTAGGTGCGTCTTATAGGTTGAAAATACGGTATGTGTCATTGTGGCTGGTTTGTTTAGAAGTGTGTGGCTCCATAACAATGTGAGAAAACTTCAGCTATCATGCAGCAATGCCAACTGACCGCTTGCTCTTGGCACATTTGTGTCAGCCTCTCCAGCTGCTCCTCTTGGATACGTTTGGCTTTCTCATACTGCTGCACCATGATCTCCATCTCTACCTTTACAGGTAAGACGTAAGCTTGCGGAAAAAGACATGAAAAAAATGTTACAAAAAAAAAAAGAAAAGCCTAATCGCTGCACGCTAAAGAGCATTTAGGTTGACAAGGAAATCCATATAATACATTTGCTAAAGGGGTTAGTCAGCACCTATCCACCATTTGTAGAGAAATGCAGGTGAAGCCAACTCACCATCAATAATTCTCTTCACTCTCCAAATCCTCAGGGAAATGAAGAGACTGATGGCATCCCATGGACTACTTGGTCCATTGGCGATAGTGGAAGCCACCATAGGAGCTAGAGAGAGAATAATGACAGCCCCATCCAATACCTGTCAGACACACAGAATAACACAAAGCAGATATAATACAGAAAAAACAGCCCATGAATGCAGACAGACATGATACATTGCTAGCACTGCTTAAGCACTGGATTATAAAAAAGGGACAGCCCAGGCAATGGCAGTAATAGGGAAGCAAGGAGCTCACCTGAAGCATGTCCCATGTGCCTCTCCTCCATTTCCTGCAGTATGCCATAGAGGCTATATTCCTTTCAATCTTGTTCCACCAAATGTGGCCAGCATAATCAAGCCTGTCAAGCCACAATGATTGGGCTTCCCGGAATTAAGGAGACAACTTTAGAGACGTGCTACAGCATCTAGAGTGGACTGCAGGAAACATGGGACAGGCTTTAGATGTGCTCCCTTTAAATGTAATGAGGATGCTTAAAGTAAAGATTATGTCAGCTGCTGGGCCTGGAGTGATTACAACATCCTTTAGATCAGTGTCCCCAAATCCTCTCCTTGAGAGCCACCAACAGCTCATGTTTTGTGGATCTCCGCATAGCCGGCTCTATAGCCTTGCTGCAATAATTACTCCAACTGTGCATCTGTGTGGACATCTACAAAACATGACCTTTGGGGGTCCTTGAGGAGAAGGTTGGGGAACACTGTTTTAGATGGCCAGTGGAAGAGTAGCCATACTTGCAACAGTCAGAAACATGCCCCTACTGGTTCACCTCAACTACCTAAGACCAGCTACGGCCATAAAGCAAAAGTTACATTTCTTTTATACAAATAACTGTACGAATTATCACGTTTCAGTCATCATAGGGAGGGTTATCCCAACAATTTAAGGCTCTGTGATTAATAGAAAAGCAGCGCATTAAAGAACATTTTTTGCGATAGCACTGCACTGCAGTTCTTACCTGATCTATTTCAGTATATAAAAAACTGACTAATATGGTTTCCACCAAATTATGTGTTAAATAAGAAAGTCTTTTAAAACTCAGCATCTCCAAAAATTCTAGAGGCTCTCAAAATCATTTGGATAACACCAATAGACTGAAAGTTATTCTGGTAATGTCAATTTGTAACATCTTGTTTGGCTCTGAGGTAGAAAAAATAAACACCATAAAAAGCCTTTAAAGAAAAATCACTCACCTCAACTTTATTTTCTATGTAGTCCCATATGCCAAGGACAATTATTCTTAATACAGTCTAAAGGAAAGAATGAAAGGCAAACACGATTATTCATTATTGTACATTTGTAGTTTATATGTGTAACCTTTTCTCTCTGGGAGGGGTTAACTTTTTTAAGCTGGCAAAACTAGTACCCTAGGTTTTTAATAGTATGGCTGGCCTTTGGGATGTTCAGATGGAGCAACCAAACAGGGCACTATCATCCTATGGGCGTCAACAAGGCACAAGACTTTCTTTTTAATGGATCAGCTTTGTTTGGTCCAGGTTGGAATTGGAAACAAGGTTAATATGGGGGACTTATGGAGGGATGAGCTATAATTGAGGGACCCATATATTCAAAGAGGTAAGGCATGTGCATTGTTAGCATGGGGGTATCAGATATAAATGTGGTAATGGGTTGGTGTGGTGGAAGGATCTATGAGTGTAAAAAAAAAAAAAAAAAAAAATCTCTGTTAAGACTCACCAGTAACGGTATTTCTACAAATCCTTCAGGACAGTCACAGAGAGAGGCTCCTACCCCTAAAGAGGAAACACAAACTGGGACAGGTTTAAAAGGCCCACCCCCTCCCCTAGTCCTCAGTTTTGGGCATGAAAAAAAAAAAAAAAAATTGTGAGGACTCGTAGAAATACAGTTACCGGTAAGTCTAACAGGGATTTTCTCCCATCCTCCTTCAGGAGGGCCATGGAGAGGATAAACAAGAAATTAAGATTCTGGGGGCTTGGCCTGGCGTGGAGTAGAGGTGCGGACGCTTGCTCCTGACCGATCGGTATGAGCTCTCTTCCTCCCCTGCTTCAGATGAACCACAGCGCGGAGAGGAGCGTCTCCCCGGCAGTCAGGGGAACAGAGACTGCGGCAAGACAGCTGATCCGGCGGGTGAGTCAGCAGTGGAGATCTGCGGTGAGAGAACAGAGGGGGCTGAGGAGATGGTTCCCCCCGTCAAGATGGCGGCCGGTTCCAAGGAGGTGCGGGCGCCCCCGCCCTCCCACAAGACGTATGCAGCGGCGGTGACTGTGTCAGCCGCTCGAGGTGACACAAGCGTCGGCTCCGGCTCCCGGAGCAGCGGAGTGGCCATGACTGCTGGCGGGCTTCCCCTGATGCTGCAGGGGGATCGGAGGGAACAGTAGAGCGATGAGATGGCGGCCACGAGGTGGGTGACGCCAGGGCCCTCATCACCATCAGCCTGGGCCCAAGACTCAAAATACGGGGGGGGGGGGGGCCCGTACACAGCCTGTGCAGGGAGGCAATACATCTGGCCCCCGGATCACAGGAGGATAATATGTGAGGAAGATCACAGCAACCCCCCAATAAACTGGCCACTCCGTCGGGCACTAGCTGGAGGGACACAGCCGTTGGCAAACTCTGGAAATTTGCATATGCCCCCAATGGGAGAGAGATGGGTTCTGAGGGGCCCCCCCAACTCAATGCAGGAGCTGCCACACACCGCACACGCTCCCCTCGGGGATGCCCTCCCGCAAAGGCCACCGCGCTCCAGAAGCGGATCCAGATCAAATCGAGGGAGGGGATATGTAGGAGACACTCCATCCTCCACTTATGAGCGACAGACCAGTCCCTTGGGATCGCCACCGTGACATCTCCATGGAGTGGCTTACCCCAGGGGCTGCTGGCCTCATGAGCCCTCCATCCATGGTACCCATGATGCAGGAGGTCCCCACGCCGCCTATGGTAGATCTTTCACCCGAGTTTGGGGCTGCCCTCCCATCCCCGGCTACCCCTTATATACCAGCTCCAACCCAGGGTACGGTGGACGTCCCTGTTGCCGTAGCTGACGGAAGCAGCATTCACCGAGAAACCCTTGCCTTTTTAAGGACCATCCCCACCAGAGCAGATTTCGAGGCGCTCCTATCCAAGTATGAGGCGGCACACAGGAAAGACATCGCTGAGGTTTGGTGTCGGATCCAGGCTCTCGACTCTAGAGTGGCATCCCATCAGTCAGCAAATGAGGAGGCTATTGCAGACCTGGCAGCTCGCGTTGAGGCACAGAGTGCGCAAATTCTTCAGATGCAGCTGCAACACGATGATCTGGAAAATAGACATCGTAGGAACAATCTTCGGCTCCGGGATATACCCGAGGCGTCGTCGGGAGAAGACGTTAAGCAAATCATCACTTCCATCTTTAATATGCTTCTGGAGAGAAGTATTGACACCCCAATTGAGATAGACAGAGCGCATAGGGCTTGGGTCCCCGAAGCCCAGATCCGGCGTGTCCCAGAGATGTTATTTGTAGGGTGCATTTTTACAAAATTAAAGAGGAAATCTCGCGCAGAGCCTGGAGACATGGTCCAGTGGACTTCGACGATGCCAGGATACAAATTCTTCCGGACCTTTCCCGACGTACGCTTCATATGCAGAGAATGCCGAGACCAGTGCTGGATGTCATCAGGAATGCAGGTGCCTCGTATCGTTGGGGATTCCCCTTCCACCTGATTGTAACTAAGGACCGAGACACGTTCTTTCTTAAAACATATCAAGACTTAGATGGCTTTTTTTCCTTCCTGGGAAGTGCTCCGATCCAATCCCTAATTGGCTCCTGCCTACTGCGGAGCCCGCCGCTCGGAGGCCCTGGGGGGAGCCTCCTCGCCGTGCCAGAGCGACCAGACAAAGAATAAGACAGGAGAGGCACGTCAGACCAATGGACAGCGAGCCTTGATGACGACTCGATGACCACACAAAAGTTTGCTTACGTGCCTGATCTTATAAACATCGGACTTTATAGGTTTATTTCTTTTTGGGCTCTCCTATGCTATTTTATTCCTTTTTTTTTTGCATTTACTTGTTTGCTGTTTGCTGGCGGTGGCGGGGTCGGGCCTGGAGGGACGGACTGCGAGCCTGAACATAGAAGGCCGGGAAGGACCCTGATACACTGCCAGAGCCTGTGAGCTCCCTTGGGAGTGCCTGCTCGTGTGGTCCCGCTGGTGGGTGGCGGGGTCGACGGACGACCACTCGCCTCTTTAGGCGCGATAGTAATACTGATCCGTTAACTGCGTAAGAGTTCGCTAACCTGCCTGTTCTTTTTAGCCTCAGAATTTCTTTTAGGCTTTTTTATACTAGTTTTCCGCAGTTAACTGTTGGATGTATTCTGCTGGCTGTGGCGGGGTCGGACCTGGCGGGGCGGATTGTGAGCCTGAACATAGAAGGCCGGCATGGGTCCTGTTACCTGGCCAGAGCCTGTGAGCTCCCTCGGGAGCGCCTGCTCATGTGGTTCCGCTGGTGGCTGGCGGGGGTCGACGGCCGACCACTCGTCTCTCTAGATACGATGGTAATACTGACCCGTTGACCGCATAAGAATTTGCTAACCTGCCTGATCTTTTAGGCCTCAAAATGTATAAGTTCTTTCTTTAAGCTTTTTTATGCTAGTTTTCCACAGTTGATTGTTTGCTGCTATCTGCTGGCTGTGGTGGGGTCAGGCCTGGCGGGTCATCGGCGGGGCGGATCGTGAGCCTGAGCATAGAAGGTCGGCCAGGGGTCCGATTCCCGGCCAGAACCTGTGAGCTCCCTCGGGAGCGTCTGCTCATGTGGTCCCGCTGGTGGCTGGTGTGGTTCGATGGCTCGCCGCTCGCCTCTATAGACATGATACTACAGCTTTCCCCAGTTTTATGGTTATGCTTTTCAGAGTGTGGATCTTGGGGACCGGTACCCAGGAGATATTTCATGCCCGGTAGGCCCGGCCGACAGTTGCTTCCAGATTTGCTGCTTGACACAGTCCCCCACTTAGGCCGGTTCCTGCTTTCCTCGGCGCAGAGGAGAGCTGAAACCTAGAGCAGTTGCTCATTAGTTTATATTCTCTTGCCCAGGTTTGGGCTCCACTACTGTTTAATTTTTTCTCCGTGTTTCTTTCCCACCCACGACTTCATTTTGTCTCCTTTCCACCAGTTTCTGTCTTTCACCCTCCCTCGTCTTCCAGCCCCGAGTCGGCTCTCATTCACAACTAACACACTGCCACGGAAATGAGTGAGTTTAATTTGGTCTCTTATAATGTGAAGGGCCTAAATACCCCTGAAAAAAGGTCGCTGGTCCTGTATAACCTCAAGTCATTGAAGGCGCAGGTGGCTCTCCTTCAGGAGACGCACTTCAGGGCCACGAACCCCCCATCTCTTAGGAACAGGGCGTTCCCGATCTCGTATCATAGCTACTCCCCGGACTCTAGATCTTGAGGTGTGAGTGTTCTGATCGCCAGGTCCACTCCATGGGAGGAGGTGGGTGCTCTGGGTGGTGGAGACGGGCGTTGGCTATTTGTTAAGGGTAAGTTAGGGCACGAATTGTTTACTTTAGTCAATGTCTACGCACCTAACACTGGGCAGGTCTACTTCCCTGAGGAGGTACTAGACAAGTTGGCAGACTTTGCCGAGGGCAAGGTAATAGTAGGGGGGGGGGGGGGGGGGATTTCAACCTTACTTTGGAACCCACGATAGACACATCCAAAGGTCACTCATATATTGCATACTCTAAGCCTAAGAGGATTAAAAAGCTTTTCCACTCCCATCAGCTGATTGATCCGTGGCGTGTCCTTAATCCCAGTGCCAGAGACTATTCTTATTACTCTGCGCCGCACAACATGTACTCGAGACTGGATTTCTTTGTGATTCAGCATTGCCTGTTGCCGCCACTGCAATTGGTAATATCACCATTTCGGACCATGCCCCGGTATCTCTCAAGCTGGTGACCCAAGATGTAGCACCACGACCCTGGACGTGGAAATTAAATAACGCCCTTATACAGGAACCTGTAGTGAAGGAAGACGTTAGCAAGAAGATCCAGGAATATTTTACAATTAATACCACTCCTGACACAAGTTTGCCCATGCGTAGTACGGGGACTATTGATTCAACATGGGGCCAGAATCAAGAAGGAGAGAACCAAACAAGTAGGCAAACTTCTCGGGGAAATTCGTAAATTAGAGGCCCTCCACAAGCAGTCGCTGGCAGCGGCACACCTGGCCACCCTGACCTCCCTCAGAGAACAACTGAAGGGGATTTACAACAAAAGAAATAAACTCCAGCTCATAAAGAGCAGGAGAGTTTTTTATGAGTCAGGAGACAAATGTGGACGTCTCTTGGCCTCGGCTCTGAGGGGGGAAAGGGTTAAAACTTATATTCCCAGAATTAGGAACCAGGCGGGAACCATGATGCATAAAGACAATTATATAGTTAGTGTATTCAGGGAATACTACAAATCGCTTTACAACATCCCTCCTAACTGCTTGGGCCCCGGTCAGATGGGGATCAGTGAATACATCTAACAATCAGGAATGCCCAAGTTTCCACGGGCAACTCTAGAAGATCTAGAGGCCCCTATCACGCCAGGGGAACTAGCATTAGCCATTAAGGGATCTGCCAACAGGAGGGCTCCGGGACCGGATGGTTTCCCCCTGCTCTACTATAAGACATTCGCAGAAACTCTCTCGGCTAGACTCCTTGGGGTTTTCAATTCACTGAAGGTAGATAATACCCTCACATTGGATAGCCTACGGGAGCATATCTCGGTGATACCAAAGGAGGGGAAAGACCCCACCGTGAGCTCCAGTTTTAGGCCGATCTCCCTGCTCAATGCCGATATTAAGCTCTTCGCCAAAATACTTGCCAACCGCCTCACCCCCCATCTCCACCAGGTTATTCATCTTGATCAGGTGGGATTCATGCCTCATAGGGAGGCTAGGGATAACGCCACAAAGGCGTTAAACCTTATCCACTTTGCCCTGAAAGGTAGGCTGCCCTCAATCCTCCTTGCAACCGACGCCGAAAAGGCATTTGACCGGGTGCGGTGGGACTTTATGTTCGGTGTCCTAGATCATATTGGCCTGGGACCCGGCATGAAGTCTTGGATTACCAGCCTATATCAACAGCCCACGGCTGCGGTGAGGGTCAGTGAAGCACTGTCGGAGCCCTTCGGCATTGGGAACGGGACGAGGCAGGGGTGCCCCCTTTCTCCGTTAATATTTATTCTCTCGCTGGAGCCATTGTTATGCAGAATACGACAGAATCCCAATATACAGGGGATTTCCCTACCATCAGGCCATTACAAAGCCGCGGCTTCGCAGACGACCTGCTGTTTTTCATCACTGGCCCCGATGTGACACTACCAAACCTTATAAGGGAACTGGAGCTTTTTGGGAGCATGTCCAACTACAAGGTCAACATGCATAAATCTGAAGTGTTGAATCTCTGCATATCGTCGGCAAGGGAGGAGACCCTCAAACAATCCTTCCCCTTTAAGTGGGCTTCTGAGTCCATCACGTATCTGGGTGCGAAGCTGGGCAGGTCCTTGGAGAAAATCTACTCCTTAAACTTCTCCCCTTTACTCCGAGCATTTTCAAGGGACCTAGAGTCATGGTCCCTCAAAAAACTCTCTTTGTTTGGGAGATGCAATGCCCTTAAAATGAACATACTTCCCCGCCTTCTCTACTTAATGCAAGCCCTACCAGTGGTGGTTCCTGCCTCGTTTCTACAAAACGTGGGGTCAATCTTCTCTAAATTCATCTGGCTGGGTAAAACCCCAAGAACAAGCAGGAGGATCCTGGTTAGGTCAAGGGACAGTGGCGGGATAGGCCTCCCCCACCCTAGCTTCTACTATGCACCTAACTAGGGTAGTAGATTGGTGCAGGCACTCGCAGCATAAGCAATGGGTCCAGATAGAGCAGGATGGCTCGTCCTCCCCGCTGATGCCGCTCCTTTGACTTCCAAAGCAGGTGCTCAGCGCAGATCAAGAACCCCTGCCATCTTTCACAAAATGGGAAGGTGAACTAGGTGCCACCTTTTCGGCGGGGCATAGGAAGTGCATAATTCGACTTGCGCACAAAACGGCTACTTGTACTAGGTACAAGGAGTGTAACTATAAAATCCTCACGAGGTGGTATAGGGTCCCTGCGCTACTGCACAAATGGTTCCCAGCTGTCTCCCCCGTGTGCTGGCGGTGTAATGGAGATGTAGGTAGCCTTCTCCATATCTTCTGGTCGCGCCCTAGGCTGACTAGCTTCTGGGCCAAGGTCAGGGATACAATGCAACGCATGACAGATTGGGAGGTCCCCGCAAACCCGGCCTTCTTCCTTCTTCACCACTCAGAGCTGCCCACTAAACGTTACCAGAGATCAGTCCTTAGTCAGATGGTAAACGCCGCAAAGGCTTGCATACCTTCGCTCTGGAAGAGTCCAACTTTACCAAGCATCTCTATGTGGCTTGGTAAAGTGGCAGAGATTGAGAAGTTCGAGGGTCTGATTGCTGCACAGAAGGAAACCTCTGAAGATCACTGTCTCAAGTGGACTAATTGGAACCTATTCGCCACCTCACAGGAATTTCAGACGTTATTAGAGGACAGTCAATAGTAGGTGCGGGCGTGCCGTTTTCCTCCCATATCCATACCTACATCTTTCCCCCCTCCCCACCCCACTGTTTACTTTTTCTCCGTCTTTCTCCTTCCCCCGTTCTGGTTCCTTGGGTTCTCAGCAGGGGTGTCTGCACCGGGTTTCCCAGAATAGTGATTGGGGTTGAGTTTCCCCGTTCTGCCGAGGGGGGGGAACATGACAGGGGATTCCAATGGACGTCAGATGGCCACGGACAGTAAGACCGTCCCCATTGTTATGCTCTGGAGTCACCAGGGCTCTCTGCTCCTCTCCTTTCACGTGTAGAATGTACCTGATGCTCGTGAGGGGAGGGCCAGCTGCTAAGACACCTTTTTGTAACAAGTGATTGTTTGATTCTACACATGCCAGAATCAGCCGTATACCTGTTTCTTGTGTAATGTTTTCCCTTTTCTCTTTCTGTGATGTAAAATTTTGAAAATGATAAATAAAGAATATATAAAAAAAGAAATTAAGATTCTAAGGGTGGGATACCGCCTGTAGTTCATTCTACCAGGGATTATTTGTCTGATAAAAGGTTTCAACGGTAGTGCTTATGGAAGGTGTGGGGCATAGACCTAGCAGTAGCACAGCAAAATTTATATATAAAAGCTTCTGATCTTTCATTCCAGGGAAGTGGAGACTGCTATGGAATGACCTGAAATATATGGAGAGGAAACATCCACACAGGTGTAGGCCCAGGATCTGGCCTGTATATTCCATAGCTAGAGTGGCTTTAGAAGCAGATAGCCGTCTATTCCTTTCTGAATAGCAAACAGGTGATCTGTTAAGAAAACTTGAAGTGTGTAATAAAATAACATTTTCCCCCGAAACACAGAGGACAGGATACCTAGATCTTGTGTACGAGGAAGATAGGGGACTTGGACTTAAACTGGACCTTCAGCATTATTTATTGAAAAGCCTAAACCCTTGAAAAACTATTCCCCAGCATCTAAAATTAATACATTTTAAGTTGTTGGTCAAACTGGACCTTCAGCATTATTTATTGAAAAGCCTAAACCCTTGAAAAACTATTCCCCAGCATCTAAAATTAATACATTTTAAGTTGTTGGTCACAGTTTTTATTCTCTCCCCCACTGGGCTGCAACTCTGTTCAGGACTTTAAAATATGGGCGTCTCCATCTTGCCTCAGAAGCATCACATACTGAGAGAGGAGAGGGGGTAAAAGTACAGGGGGGCGGGGTTATGCTTTGCTCAGACAGAGCAGAGCTGAGGTCAGGAAAAGGACAACAATCCCAGAATGCAGAGCGGCACAGTCGGAAGACACCTCCTGTTTGCAGGCAGCCTGAGACTCCATGTGCTGCCATCTTGGATGTTTACAGGCTCAGAAAATGCAGTAGATGCAGGTAGGGTGATTTTTAATGTGGACAATCTGTATGTAGAGGGTGGGGGAAACATATAAGATATGCTCTTATTCAAGGTGAAGGTCCGGTTTAAGAAAAAAAAACTCAAAAGTATTTATGGCTAGACCTAACTTGAATCCCTTATGCAGGAATCCGAGGAACACCAACATAGAGTTCCTATTTGTAGTTGTCCTGCTTATCGGAAATGCGTAGGCCAGATTCTGAAAGGCTACTGATGTGGTACCTCCCTGGTGATTCAGATATGCCACTTATCCACTTGGCAATCGATCTGGCTCAGTAAGCAACTGCTACCACATCCAAGCACTCTGGAATCTGTTGTGATAACTGGGACCTCTTGACTCTAATGACTGCCTTGGAGTATTAGAGAATTCAGCCACCACTTCAGGCTTACCCTGACCGCTTGGGAAAGCAGTGGTGTTATCCAATGGGAGTGATCCCATGTCTGTAGGGAAAAAGGCTTGTAACTGCCAGTAGTGAAGTTACAGCTAGGTAATCACCGGGATGACGTAGGTCATAGACCCAGGACCAGGGATGCAACTATAGGGGGTTGCAAAGGTTGCGGCTGCATGCAGAAAAAAAAGCATCATTTTTATGTCTCCAATTTAGCTAAATGACAGTAAAAAAGTTACTGTATGAGCCATGATGTGGGGGTGGGGGTGTTCAATGCTTGCACTGAGGCCCCTTCACCTTAAGTTACACCTTTGCCCAGGACCATCATAACACAAGTCTGCACTCTCTGGATAGAACCAAGTTCCTGAGTGGGAGTAAGAGAGATTGATTCTCTTGCAAGATCACCTCTGTACTGGCTAATAACTGGAGGTCATCTAGGTATGGCACGATTGAAAATCCTCTTGACCTCAGACAGCCCATCACCCTGTTCAGAATCTTCTTAGAGATTCAGATATTCCAAAAGGTAGTGGCCCCGGGTGGTCTCCCATCCAAGTACCGACCGGGCTGATCCTGCTTAGCTTTCGAGATCAGATGAGATCAGGCGTATTTAGGGGCAAAAGGCACATGTATGTATATGCTCTGGCAAACATACAGGGTCTAAGAATATAATCGGAAGGTTCCCCTGCCTTCAGTGGGGACCGGATAATTGGTGTTGGGACGGGACCTTGTTGAATGGGTGGATTACAAATTGGGCTTTGTCTGCTACAGCCACTGCTTATTTGGTTACCCCTGAGGATCTAAAGAATGTAGCTTCTAATTCAAAACCAAACATAGGGTTTCACTTAGAAAAGGAAACCATCTACATTTTTATACACCAAGAAGCTCTGCCAGGATTATGAAGAGAATGGCTCTTCTGACATAATCTAGCAAGGCCTTTCATATATAACGACAGCTAATCGCCACATGGATGCTTCCTCTAGAAAAAGAGATGGACCGAAACATGTATGGTAGCATGCCTCACAGGGAAAAAACGTTGCCATGTGCTGCTGTAGCAGAATAGAGCCCCTAATGGCTATAATCTGACGATACAAGGACAATACAAACAGGAGCAGGCCAGGTTCAGCACAAGTACAAGACCTGTTCACCCCCCTGGAAGGTTAAGTATGCTACGAGGGTGACATTGTCCTGGCATACATGGACATACATACCTGTGCTAACAGGGTCTGTCTAGAGGCATATACTTAAAGTGACCCCTAAGATTGATAAACTTAGCTTCTAGGTGCTTAGGCATAGCTGAAACTAGAGAGGATTTAAATGACAAGGATGATACATAGCATGCCCTCCAGCTACCAATTACATGAAATTTAGCGCAAATAACTCAGACGACCTCTGGTGGGCAAAAGGTTTTATTGGCTGGGTGAGTGACAAGATGCTCAGCCTGAGCTCTATGTAACCATG
Organism: Gastrophryne carolinensis; assembly: GCA_027917425.1. Classification (NCBI taxonomy): domain Eukaryota; kingdom Metazoa; phylum Chordata; class Amphibia; order Anura; family Microhylidae; genus Gastrophryne; species Gastrophryne carolinensis. Next base: position 279,936,446 of record CM051238.1, on the reverse strand, counting down.
TATAAGGGCTGAAAGTATAAAAGGGACAGGGTAGATTCTAAGGTGACATGTAGGGAAGACCAAATACATGTGAACCCCCAAAAATCAGTGGATGTATACACCTCACCAACTTTCCTGAAGAGACATCCTCGTGCTTGGCTCCACCACTGTAGATGCCCCGGGATCTGCACCGCCACAGCCCCAGTTCTTGTTGCAGATAGAAGCCAGCTGGCTGCACACGTTCCAGTCTGCTGGAACACACGAGTGCTGAGGATATGTGCCGAAAGCAATCCCTGGACCCGGATCCAGGCCAGTCCTGTCCTCCAACTCCCGTCCCCAAGCGCCACTCGAGCCTGCGCACTCATCCACCACCCGAAAAAAAGAGAGGAGACTTGGGAACACAAATCAAGCGCCGGCCGCACTGCCACAGTGAGGGAGGACAGCGTGACTAGACTGCAAAACCCGCTAGCGTTCAAGTCTCAGGATTACCACGTGCCTAGCCAGCATCACCCTTTCACCCCCCGACTGCAAACGTTTGGAGCGCACCCAAGCCTTTGCACCCGTCTACCCCTGGAGAACCAGGGGAGAAACCTGGGGACACCAACCAAAGCGCCCACGCCATCTGCGCTGCCACCGAGAGGGAGGCTCAAGCCGACCGGACCGCAAGCCTGCTAGCTACTGCAAGAGATCAGGAGCCAGCCAGGGTAGGTGATGTGGTTCTCCAGCAGACCCCCTGGCCACAGCTGTGGAAGTATAGCCAGGGGATTGTCAAGCACCTCCCCAGGAGCCTCCTGGGGTTGAAAAATATAAATTCAAAAAAATAAACTGAACAATGAAAGAAGGTCCCAGAGGTTGACTGGAGTGGAAACACAATACTGGGGAGAAGGGGTGGAGCTTTTAAACCTGTACCCGTTTGTGTTTCCTCTTTAGGGGGAGGAGCCTCTCTCTATGGCCACAGCCAAGGAATGCAGAACCCTTTCCTTGTCGTTGCTAGGATTGGGACACAATGAAGGAAGAACAATGTCCTGATTCAAATGAAAGGCAGACACAACCTTAGGCAGAAAATCCGGCTTGAAGAGGAACACCACCTTGTCCTGGTGCCTCTCATAGTACGGAGGCTGAATGGATAGAGCAGCCAGCTCCGACACACGCCTAACCGAAGTTATGCCCACCAAAAAGACAACCTTGAGAGTAAGAACAGCCAGAGCAGCATCGTGAATAGGCTCAAAGGGAGCACCCTGCAAGGCAGATAAAACCAAGTTTAAGTCCCAAACGGGGATCACAGGTCTTAACCAAATGATGTTGGGCAAATGACTTCTGAAAGAAGACGGACAGGGCAGAAACCTGACCCTTCAGAGTACTGAGTTTTAGACCTAACTCCAAACCATGCTGTAAGAACTCCAGAACCCTAGGGACAGAGAACTCCCTACAGGGAAGAGACCTAGACTCACACCAGTCAATGTAGGTACGCCATACTCTGTAATAGATAGCAGCAGAAGTCTTCTTCCTAGCCTGCACCATAGTACCTACCACAGAGGCAGACAAACCCTTCTCCATCAAAATGGAGGTTTCAGCAGCCAGGCTGTCAAAGCCAGCGTTTGTAAATTGGGATGGCGTAAGGAGCCCTGAGCTAGCAGATCTGGCACCCCTGTACTGGTCTACTGCCATTTGAACCACGTCTGCGAACCACACTCTTCTTGGCCACCTGGGGGCCACTAGAATCACAGGCACCCCTTCCAGAGCAATCTTGCGCAGAACCCTGCCCAGAAGGGGGAATGGTGGAAATACATACAGGAGCCGAAACTCCTTCCATGACATGGACAGGGCATCCGTGGCCAAGGCCAGAGGATCCTGAGACAGGGATACGAAGGCCGGGAGCTTGTGGTTGTGACGTGATGCAAACAGGTCCACATCCGGTAGACCCCAACGGTGACACAGGGACTGGAATACCCTGTTGCAAGGGGGCTACTCTCCCTGACGGGACGTCCCCCTGCTCAGAGCGTCTGCAAGCAGATTCTCCGCCCCCGGAATGTAAACAGCCGAAATGCATTGTACATTGGCCTCCGCCCATGTCAGAATCTGAGACACCTCCTGGAGGGCACCCTTGCCCCGGGTCCCTCCCGGTTGTCTGAGCGTACCTGGACCGACAGACCCCTCAGGTGTTGGGTCAACCGCTCCAGTACCAACCGGACTGCCCGCAATTCCAGAATGTTGATGGGCAAATGGGCCTCCAGAGGACCCCACTTCCCCTGGAAGCGCAGGGACTTCCAGAATCCCCCCCAACCTGACAGACTGGCATCCGTTGTGACCGTCTCCCAGGAGGGGGCCAGAAAGGGCCTGCCCCCTATCAAGTTCCCGAGGTCCAGCCACCACGCAAGGGACCGTCTGACCGAGGGGGGAAGCACACAGACCCCGTCCAAGGACGCTGGGTTCTTGTCCCATACTGACAGAAGGTGAGGCTGCAGAGGTCTCAAATGGAACTGGGCAAAGGGCACCGCCTCGAAGCTCGCCACCATCAGGCCCACCAGCTGCATTCCCTGCCTGATGGAGGGCTGTGGGCACGAAAGCAGGAACCTCGCTTGCGCAGTCAGAGCTTCCACCTTCTGTTGAGGAAGGAATATCCTTGACTGAACTGTATCCAGAATCATTCCCAGGAACGGAGTCACCGAGGAGGGGGACAGAGAGGACTTGGGGTAATTGATCACCCAGCCGAAGGACTCCAGGGTGGACACTACCAGCTGAGTGTCCAACTCTGCCTGCCGCAGAGACCGAGAGGTGATGAGTATATCATCCAGGTAGGGCAGCACACGTATGCCCCTTAGCCTTATCAGGGACATCACCCCTGCCAGCACCTTGGTGAACACCCTGGGAGCCGACGTGAGGCCGAATGGCAGGGCCACAAATTGGTAATGCTGATCTTTCAGTGCAAATCTGAGAAACCTTTGGTGTCCTGGAAACACCGGGACGTGAAGGTAAGCATCCTTGATGTCTACGGACGTCATAAAGTCCCCTGGGCACAGGGAGCCAATGGCCGAGCGCAGAGTTTCCATGCCAAAGTGCCTGTTCTTGACAAATTTGTTGAGGATCTTGAAATCCAGAATGGGCCTGACTGACCCATCCTTCTTGGGTACTGTGAAAAGGTTGGAATAGAACCCCATGCCCCTGTCTTCTAAGGGGACCTTGCAAACGACCCCTAGATCCAGGAGACCCTGCACGGCCAGTAAAAAGACCTGAGCTGAGGCAGGGTCCTGTGGAATCCGGGACCCAATTAATCTGGTGGGGGGCCGTACAGCAAATTCTATCTTGTAGCCAGGGGACACTACCTCCTGAATCCACCGGTCTGAGACGTGGCGCCTCCAGACATGCTCGAAGTGCTGCAGATGTCCCCCCACCCTGACGGGCGAGGGCGCCCCTTCATGCCTGAGGGGTCTTGGGAGGGGCTTTGGGCTTGGACCCCCAGGAGGAACCGGAAAGGGCGTCCTCTATTCCTGTGCCAGGAATCTGCGCGGGACCCAGCGAAGGACACCCCTTTTCCCTGTTTAGCCCCACGGTAGGGGATTGAAAAGGTGGAAAGGGCCGAATCTGCCGCCTGCACTGGGGTAACTTGCCTCCTTTGGCGAAGAGGTCTAGGCGGTCCCCAAACAGGCGCAGCCCCTTAAATGGAATCCCAGTAAGGGCTTTCTTAGCGGCATTGTCAGCAGCCCATTGGCGCAACCAAACCGCACGGCGTATAGCTACCGCCAGGGCAGAAGATCTGGCACACATCCTTATAGCATCGTCCGATGCAGACAGGATAAAGTTTACAAACACATCAGTTAGATAATGCATTGACAGTATCAGGTGGCAACTCATCTGTGCCATCGAGTGCATTCCTGACCATGGCCCTGAGCGCTACTGCCGTAATGGCTAAGGCGCAAACCGGACGCAGAGTCGCTCCCCCAAATGCAAAGGCATGGCATGCCAATTGATCAATACGCCGGTCCTCAGAGTCCCGCAGCGTAGTAGTGTTAGGGGAGTGCATAATAGAGGTGTTGGACAACCCTAGAATAGGAGCATCGACCTCGGGGGGCGATGACCAGCACTTAACCAAGTCAGCAGGGAAGGGATACTTCTTATCCACACTCTTAGGGATCCCGGGAAGTCTACTGGGATGTTCCCATTCTTTAAGCACTAGGCTATTGAAATGGGTTTGCTCTGGAAATTCCAGACGAGCCTTAGCAGTATGAAAAAGCTCACCCCTTTGCCTGGGAGCCGCAACGGGGGAGAGATGGACAAAACTTCAAATATCTGAACCAGCAGTCTGTCAATATCATCCGAGGTCCAGTGCTCGGAACCAGACTCGTCATGACCCCTTGACTCCTCGTCATATGGCCCTGTCATAGAACAGCTCCCCTTCGTCCGAGGGGGTATGGCCGTAAGGATGCAACAACTCATCAGATTCCATAGGGAAAAGAGCAGAGTCAGGGGTTAAATGCCGTCTCTTAGCGGTGGCCTTACGCGCTAAAGAGCTAGCAAGCAATCTTTCAACACTGGCCAGTCTAGTAGCCACATCAGGATGAGAATCCCCGCTTGTATTGTGGGTTAGACTCAGGCTTGGGGGAGTAGGTGAAGTGAGGCGAGGTGCAGACCCAGCCACTGAAGAGGCGGGAAGAACCGATAACGCCTGCTGTGCACAAGGAACACAGACCCGTGCATTGTCACCGCTGCTAGGTAAGACCCCACAAGCTACACACAGCCGGGCTTGTCCCGAAGGAACCCCGTTCACAATATCCTGGGGACGCCTCCATATGGTGATTTAATCGGCACAATAGGCCAGTAGGGATTGACGCTGTAAGCTACCCTGGATGCCCCAATAACCCGCGGGGAAGTGGGAGTAAATTTAATAGTCTCAAACGGGAGATACACCGGGTCTGAAAGACATAAGGGTAACAAGAATGTCAGAGCCATGCGCAAGGGAGTAATAAAGGTAATATAAAGTCGGCCGCGAGGGCACTTACAGACAGAGGGGGGAGGACAGTCCTCACCACGCGCGCGCGAGCAAAAATGGTGCCAAGCGAACCTCGAAGGGTGGGCCAGAGCTGACCGTGACGCGGAGCGCTCCAAACAGTGACGCGGAGCGCTCCAAACCGTGACGCGGAGCGCGCCAAGCCAGCGAACCCCCCCCCCAGAGAGCGCGAAGCTCCAAAAACGCGTAGCCAATAGAGAAAACAGGGCAGTGACGCCTGAACGAATTGATCGAGTGGATTACCACAGCAGAGCCACTACAGGCTAAGAAAGAGACGCCGCAGCATCAGCAAAGCCACCGCCGCCCGTGCAGTACAACCATATAGGAAGGGCGCAGCGGCGACCAATACAAGTAAAAAGTACACAGCGCGGCTCTGACACCCATTCCCAGTCAAACGCGATACTAAGGCCATAAGCGTGTAATAGGGTACACTGAGGCCGCCATACTCACAAACCCCTCCCCCCCCTTTCTTTCCCCCCGGGCTAGGGGGGGAACGAGGGAGGATGGCGACCCTTTACACAGGGTCCACCGCTACACGGGGCATGGGGCAATGATGCGGGAGGGGCATCCCCTAAAGGCTCGCCATCAGCCTAAACCGCCTACCCTTTGGTGGGGGACTGCGGTGGAGCATGGCTCCGTTAAGCACGCATGGTGCTGCCTACCTTCACCCGCAGCCCAGGCTGGGAGGCACATCACAAATAGGACGGGTGGGAGTAGTCCAACAGGGCCGCAGGCTTTTATAGCCCTGCTCACCTGCGAGAGAGTGATACTTCATGTCTTCGCAGTCAGCACTGCAGAGAAATATGGGGATTTGTGGGAGGTCCCTGGGTATATGAAGGGCCGGGATGAGCCTGGTTTTGCATGTCTGCAGTGCACAGCGCCATTTGGCGGAGGATAACCCAAGTGTAAGTATTATATCTGGAGCAGGACGTACTGTATACTTAGAATAAATATCACTCAAACCTTCATTATGCTATTCCAAATTAAAAAAAAAATCTGAATTTGTACATTGTGACCTGCGAGTCACTTAAGTGACCTGTCACCTGTCCTAACGCAAGGCTGGCCCTGTCTAACAGCAGTGTTCGGGCCTGCCCACAATACAATTTCCAATGATTATCTAGAAAAATCCAAAGCAATCTTTCCTCCACTGGGTGGCTTTTTCCTACCAAGAATTTTTTGTCTCTAATGAGTTTTGAAACCAGACACTTTCTAAAACAATGTAAATTGTCATGTATTTAAAAAGGTCTATTTCTTCATAGAATTCCATCATTAAAAGATTATAAAGAGAAAACAAAACACATTGCTCACCTCCACAAAGAACATTGATAAGATTGATAGGCTTATCCAGTGGATGATTCCAGAACACTGAGATGCATTAAAGACTAAAAGCAAACAATAAAAAAGAATAAGAAGCAAAAACGGGGGTTGATCAAGTCATTTGTACTATATTCACTTTACTCACAGACCAGCTATTCCATATGGGAGCAGATATGAGATGACAGCTCCTTCCTCTGGTAACAGCCACCTTCAGTAAGATGAATTGTCCAAGCTGGCATGCTCCCTTACCTTTAAATATAGGTGAGCAAGCTCCCTTGCTGCTTGGGGAGGGGGAGATGCCCAAATTGTCCAAACCAAGTGCTCTAATCTCAGACATATGAGAGGTGAGAGAAGACAGGGCTGAAATGACTGGCTTGGGGGTAAGGTGAATGTATGCCATTTTCTCTTAAAACATCCTATATGCTTGCAGAGAAACTTCGGGGAGGTTAGGTGAAAAAAAAGTTACCTTTTTGCAGCCTTCATACCCTGAAAGACTTAATGCGGACCTAAACTCTGCTGGTACATGGCCCCCTAACCCTCCCCCCTACTGCCACTGGTAGATAGATAAAAGATACCTTTTTGTTGCAAAACTGCTTCTACAAGGAGGATATGTGTTGCACACAAGATGTCCTGCAGTGATCGCTGGTGAACCCCCCTGGCCCAGCTCCTACTGCTGGGATCCAGCCGCAGTCAGTTTTGCAGCAGCATTCCCCTTCTGTGCACAGTGCTGTGCACTGCTTAATGCAATGTTTGAATGATGCGGGATCCTGGAATTATGTGTCCTGATTTATAGTGGCAATTTCAGTTCCTAGCCCTTTACACAGCTGAATAAGAATACTCCTAGAACACATTCCCAAGTCCATTTTAAGGGCTGGCAGCCATATACAAAGATCAGAATTACTGCAGTACTTTTGTTTCTAAAAAATTCCTGGGATGGCCATTGGCTTTCCCCCACTGAGTGAAAACCCCTGGGCGCCAGTAATCACTTACCTTTCTCCGGTCCAATGGCGCTGTCTACCATGACTAGGTCATTTGGCAAATGGCTCTCATTGTTTTCAATGGGGTGCATGTGCTGCATCTTCCCCGGTGGCGTGCAGGGATGCGGCAGCAAGTGAGTGAGAGCCGTTTGTCGAAGGATGTAAACATGGCAAATGGCTCTGACTGGCTGTGCGCCTGTGCTGTAGGAATGAGGAAGAGGCGAGGCACTTCATACAGCGGGGTATCCCATGTCGGGATGCACCAGGGAATGGAACAAAACCTGAGAAAGTCAAATACCCGGGTTTAGTTCCACTTTAAAATTAATCCTCCAATCTATAAGAAGTCTAATTTTAGAAAATATATTCACAAGCCCCTTATTTGCTTCTGCAAACATTCAGATACATGACCAGGACTCACATAACCTTGGGAAGGAGATTTACATGACAAAGTATGAAATCACTCTCAGCTAACCTTACAGTGAAATGAATGTTTGGACCCCATTTGTGGCTTAGTGGCCCATTGCCTGGACAGCTTTTATGAATCTTGCCTACAGACCTCAGATTAGGGATGTCAGACTCCCCTACTTACATGCACCTGCTCTAAAGCTTGTGTACTTGCTCAGCCTACACAAGAGTAAGCAGTCAGTGTGGAACCAGGTAAGGGTCAAGTAGGGGAGCCTGACCCCACTATAGGTCTGTAGGGAATGTCCCTTTTGGACTATCCTGGCTTTTGGTCCTTTCCCCTGGGGCACTCTGATCGGTGGTGCTGCCCCGCTGCATGAAACCCCCCAGATCGCCTGACTCAACTCACTTCTTCCTGGTCCTACGGCACATGCGCAGCCACGCGTCCAGCACGCTCGGAGCCGCTGACATCACATTGTCTAAGCCTTCCTCTAAGGCCAGCCGCTCCGAGCGCGCCGACGTCCGCATCCCCCGCTTTCCTCTAACATGCCGGCGTGCCTGCGCTGGCCATTCACAAATGCCTGACGGGGGAACGCGTCCTGCTAGAGGAATAGCGAGGATATGGCTGCCGCATGCACTGTTGGACTGGGAAGCAAGGTAAGTGTATGGGGCGACCTGGGGGGTTTTCACACGGCGGGGCATACCGATTTTGGATGCCCTGGGGGGGAGAAAATCGATCGGCCCGGGAGGTTTTGGTCCACTTTAAGGAGCAGTCTGTTTCACAGAACACTGACAAACAAGCGATACATATATCCTAGGATGTGTTATAGGCGTTTTTCAAAGGACTGGGGGTTTAGCTTTAATAGAAGGAAACTTCTATCCATTTCCAGCGACTGAAACCTTCCAGGGATTCTAACATTTGGCTGAATGAAAAACATTTATGATGCAGATCTATCATAAATGGAGTTTATATTGCAGTGAAAATGTGTAGCTTTCCAACATTAGAAACCATCTTTTATAACAAGGAGTATTAGACAGTTTGAAGACAATAGTATAAGTTATTATATGGATAGTGGGGTTCTAAACAGAAACTCACACTGGAGCAGCTTGGTGTCGATAAGCAGTTCTACAATCATCAGGACGACCACCAGGATGACACAGGCCACCAGAAAGCTGTTGACTCCAGCGCTCAGAAGAAACACGTGCCACACAGTGGCCCTTCTACCACAACATGGCTTCAGCCAGCTCGCCCTGCAAAACAACATACAGAATGCATCATTTAAAGGAAAGGGCACAGGATGAAACAGACATATATACATTTTACACCTCCCTATATTCAGTGCGTAACACATCTCTCAATAAAGAGATGAGAAGACATCACATTTTAGGTAATCTGTACCTATACTGTCAGGGAGTTCTTAACTAAAATCCAGCAGTACTTTTAGATATCTGCTAACATACCGGTTGATATTAGATATCTGCTAACATACCGGTTGATATTAGATATCTGCTAACATACCGGTTGATATTAGATATCTGCTAACATACCGGTTGATATTAGATATCTGCTAACATACCGGTTGATATTAGATATCTGCTAACATACCGGTTGATATTAGATATCTGCTAACATACCGGTTGATATTAGATATCTGCTAACATACCGGTTGATATTAGATATCTGCTAACATACCGGTTGATATTAGATATCTGCTAACATACCTGTTGATATTAGATATCTGCGAACATACCGGTTGATATTAGCACCTGTCTACCATGGCCAGGGCTATGGAAACTGCTGGGAACAGTCCCCTTCTCCTCCAGCAGGCTACTGATTGTACAGGCAGAATTTCCACAATGACGGACATTCTATAAAACCTTTTCTGCTGAAGGCAACCCCTCCATTCACCAGTATTCCAGGTCTAAAGCTATCCACAAGTTTTTAGTTGTAAACAGTCTGAAAAGTGTCCTGGTTCTAGCCCAAGTTTAAAAAGGTTGTGAATCCAGGTAGGTGGTTTAGTGAGCATTTAAAAATTTCCCCTCTGATCGAAAAAGTTCCTGATATTCCGACATCAACTAGAATAAATTGTAATTGCATTTATCATCTTGTGATTGCCAGATACTGAGAGCAAACGATCATAACTGGAGAGCTGGCCACCCAAAAGATTTCATAGAACAGGATAAATGATCGGTGTCATGCTAAAGATCTGGTGAAGCAAGTTTACCTTTGGGTGTGCTTTCTGGTGTAAACTGAAGGTTACATCTGAGTGAACTTTTTAACTTGAACACACTAAAGAAAAAAAAAATTTGGTACAAAAAAAGTTATTCTAATTTTTCCCAAAGATTACCCCCATGTGAAGGAGCATTTTTACAGGCAAAGTCCATTATTTTTCCAAAGGTGTAAGGCCTTTTTTTTTAGTTTGGAAACAACAGCACCGTATGGGCTAAAGAATTTGCCAAAATCATTCTGCATAACCCATAGGGTGCGGTTTTAAAAAATATCCTTACCTCATAAGAAGAAGGATGTACCTCACTTGTAAAAATGCCCCATCACAGAGGTAGGTGGGTGATTTTTGGGACAATATTAGATATTTGGGAATACTACCATTTATTAGATGCTGGGTTTACCTTACAATAATGGGAAAATAACTCATGGGGTCTGTTTAGACATTGTTCTATACTCAATTAGTCTTCTATGGCCATCAGAAGGTAGCAACTACAGAATAAGCAAGAATTAAAGCAACATTGCAGGCTGTTTAAAATTAAAGGGCACTTGCCTCAGTGAGACCGATGCTGTGGGCTGCAGCTTACCAGCTTCTGCACTGTTGGCTCAGACATTGCTTACCCCACCCAGCCCTGGGTATGCCAGCTGAATGCAAAACAGCAAGGGCCACTGGGCAGCCAAGGAGGGCACTGCCAGCACCAGAGCCAAGATGAAATTGGAGGGATAGGATCGAGTCTGCAGTTCTACGGTAGGCGAGTACCCTTTGTTTCTGCTAACAGTCTGGACAAGATCTTAAAGTGTATGGCCACTTTCGATGGAATTCTTGAAAGTTTATATTTGTTTGTACCAAAATGACGTGCTCAAGGTGCGAAGCCGATCTAGTATTTTATCCTTTGTTAGCAAATGTGTTTTATGGAAGCAGTTTTCACCACCTGCAATCTGTTGCTATTGGCAACGTACACCAAGATAAGAGAAGTGAACCCTGTACACAGAGAACACTTCTGCTATGGCCACTGCTGAGGTGAGGGAGCTCACTCAACCTTACACATGGCCAGCAGCAGTGTTCTCTGCAACTGCAATCCGTTGCTATTGACAATGTACACCAAGCCTGCACTTGCGATGTACATTGTCAATAGCAACATATTGCAGATAGTGAAACCTGCTTCCATAAAACACACATTTCTGCTAACATAGGAAAAATTAAAAAATGCTAGATCAGCAACTTTAAGACATCATTTTGCCACACAAAAATATATACTTTCAAAAATTCTAATCGAAAGTGGACTTGCCCTTTTAAATAATATATGCAAGGAAAAAGAAATACATACTGGGGATGTGCCATGTTGATTTGCAAAAAGTCATGACATTCATTATTCAGATGTTATGTATTCCTGACATTAGACAAAATGCGTCTTTGTAAGGTATCTGCAAAAAAATAAAAGGAAAAGAAAGTTAACATACATTAGTATGGAACATTATTAAAGGCCAGGTGCAGGAAAAAAACAAAACAAAGGCCCTTAGCCTCCTTCAGGCTTAAAGAGATTGACCAGTAAAACTTTAAAGTCAGTTGCCAGGCAGCTTACTTTATGCACCCACCGTCAGTCCCATGCTGTCTCCTTGCTCCATTCACCAAAAGGAAGGAGAAATTCTTCTTCCTCCTTGCTGCCTGCAGCGCACCCCCCCCCCCCCCCCCCAATCCAGACCACAAATACAATCCTGAGGCTTGTGTCAGTCAATCCCAGCCCACTTCAATGCATTGCAGCCCTGCAGCTCCCATCACACTTTATTTTATCATTACTCTGCAGTGGCATTTCACGGGGCCAGGACAGGGGGCTATAGAGGTTGTTAATGCTTATCCACAGTTTTTTGTAACATACCAGCAGTATCGTACAATATGATGATGTTAAAAGCAGTAAAGACATTGAGGCCAAGTTGGGTTGCAGTAAGGGGGGCACCTTGGGCAGGATACTATGACTTTTCGTGCCCCCGGGGGATTGTGGCGAATGACGTAGTCATAACAGGTGGCTCTTATTGGACAAAAGCCCACACATGCGCCATAGGAGCGGGGATAAGTGAGTTTTTATGGGTGCCCTGGGGGGGGGGGGCTTCATACAGTGGGGCACGCCGATTCAGGATGCCGCCGGAAAAAGCCAGCGGCCAGCCATGTAATCTTTTAGATTCCAGGTCAGCTGTTGCTGGGTTTTGTTCTGCTTTAAGCTGAAGTTGTAGTGAAAACACGCAAATAGCTAGTTTACTATATGGTCAGTATATACAGAGGTCTGATAACTTCCCCTGGGTGCATCACTTCCCTTACTGTGTATACAGTTCATACATAGCCCAATCCCTACCAATTCTTTTTTTGGTTCTAAAAAGTGTGGAGCAGTTTCAGTAACACCCAAAGCCTTTTAGTTAGATGAACATCCTATTTAGTAATGTAACGTCTTAGCTTCTAAGTGGAGTTAGTTAAGGTTAGTACTGTATTTAAATTACTAAGCTAAAAATGAGGGCTTTAAAAATGCACTTTGTTCCATTTCATGTTATTAAAGAGGGTCAAAACCCATACGGCCATGCATGCATGGAATGTAAAAGATTCAAGTGCTGGCCGCTAGCCTCCCCCCAGGGGATGCGGTTAAACTCAGCTTTACCCACAAACTCAGTTGATGCAGCTAGCTCAGTGGCAGCCAGGTTTAAAAAAAAAAAAAAAAAAAGAAGAAGGGTTTGTCCACTGCTGAGGCCACACCCACAAGGCATTTTTGAGACCTCCGACTGGCTTATCTCAAGAATGTTGGCTGATGTGACCCAGTCCACTGCCCGAATTCCCGGCTTCCCTGTAGAGTGGGGAGTGATTCCGTCCACAGCCTGAATGGCTGGGTGCAGAGGCAAGCCACAGCTACAGGTAAGCCAGAGAGACCTGCGAAGACAGCATCATGAGAGCTGCCAGCGAGTTTACCGGCGACTTCAGGGGCAGGCTAGCAGCCAAACCTAGAGTCTTTCAGGCTCCAGGGCTGGCTGCTATGGCTTTTGAATCACCAGCTAGGCTTGTCCTGGAGTCTAAAAGGGACTAAGTGCTCCAGACAGTGGCCTTGATTCATTAAGAGTTGAAAACAAAGCCTAAGAATGTCACTGTTGAATCACCAGATAAAAAGACAATGAAAGTCAAAGGCACTTTTTACTACAGTGTAAAAAACGAGTTTCTCACCTGTAGAATTGCTTTTACTATGCATGGCACGGCCTGCTTTAAGAAGTCCTTAAAGTGGACCAACACCCACCGGTGGATCCCCGAGATCGGGATGTCCCGCGGGGTGAAACCCCCCCAAACACCCCAAACTCCTTACCTTAGCCGCCACCGCCTCCCTCGCGCCCCTCTAGACGTGCGCGCGCGCGCGCGCCGGCCGTCTGTGAATGGCCGGCGCGGGCACGCGCGCGTCAAGAGGGACGCGCGGGAGGTGGCAGCGGAGGAGCCGCTTGTCCGCGGCTTGTCCGTCGGCGCGGGGAGAGGTGAGTTCGGGGGGGTTTCACACAGCGGGGCACCCCGATCGGGGGTGCCCCACCGAAGTGGACCAAGACCCAGGATAGTCAAAATCCTGGGTGTTGGTCCACTTTAAGTATGGGTTATTCCGCCACAAGGTGGTGCAGTGTGCTGCAGAAGAGTTGTGGCTTCTCCCGGTACCATATAAAAACAGGATCACCAATAGACCAATCCAGCGTTAACAAGCAGTTATTCAAGAAGCCGGGAGATAATAAAGGTAAAAAAGGTAACAAAAACCCAACTAACTTGGAACAATCAACATAAAGAGGCAACCAAGAATAACAATAACAAGGGTGGGGTTAAGCAGGCCGTGCAATGCATGGCAAAAGCAACTCTACAGGTGAGTACTCACAGAATTGTCTTTTTCCTATTGCATGGCACGGCCTGCTTCAAGAAGTCCTTACGTATTGGGAGGTCCAACAGCAGTGTCCGTAAGGTAGGGTGGGATCCCCAAAGAGTAACAACAGGCAGTTCAAACCACTGCCGCCTGAAGTACCTTGCGGCCAAAAGCAGCATCAGCTGAGTCCTTAACATCAACCTTGTAAAATTTGGAAAAAGTATGAACAGTATGACCAAGTTGCAGCCTTACAAACTTGTTCAACAGAATCTTGGTGCTGAAAAGCCCAAGACGCACCAATAGCACGAGTGGAGTGAGCAGTAACCCTAAAAGGAGGAACCTTCCCCCTGGCAGAGTAGGCCTGCTCCACCGCCTGACGGATCCACTTGCTGATAGTGGATTTAGCCGGAGGCAAACCCTTCCTAGGTCCAGCAGGAAGAACAAAAAGAGCGTCAGATTTTCTGAAAGACTCAATAGCAACCAAATAAAACTTCAGAGCCCTGACAACATCCAAAGAATGAAGGGTCCGCTCCTTGGAATTAGCAGGGTTAGGACACAAAGAAGGCAAAACAATGTCCTGATTGAGATGAAAAGCAGACACAACCTTAGGCAAGAAATCCGGCTTAAGCCGAAACACCACATTATCCTGAAGCCGTTCACAATAAGGAGGTTTGATGGAAAGCGCCGCCAGCTCAGAAACTCGCCTGACCGAAGTAATGGCCACCAAAAAGGCCACCTTAAGAGTGAGAATGGGCAAAGCAGCCCCACGGATAGGCTCAAAGGGAGGACCCTGCAGAGCAGACAACACCAGATTCAGGTCCCAAAACAGTAGCATAGGCTTACATGGCGGACGCACATGAGTAACTTCCTGGAAAAAGGTCTTAACCAACCGGTGATTGGCAAAGGATCTTTGGAAAAAAATTGCCAGAGCTGACACCTGTCCCTTGAGGATACTAAGTTGAAGGCCCGAATCCAAACCATGTTGCAAAAATTCCAGAATCCTGGGGATAGAAAACACCCGACAAGGAAGAGACTTGGACTCACACCAGGCAATGTAAGCATGCCAGATCCTGTAGTAGATAAAGGATGAGGACTTCTTCCTAGCCCTAATCATGGTATCAACAGAGGCAGCCAACCCCTTATCCATCAAGATGGAGGTTTCAGCAGCCAAGCCGTTAAAAGCCAGCGTTTGTAAATTGGGATGGCACAGCTGTCCCTGAGTGAGCAGATCTGGATCCTTGGGCAAGACATACTGATCCACTGCCAACTGCACGACGTCTGCGAACTACACCCTCCTTGGCCAACAGGGGGCCACCAGAATGGCTGGTACCCCTTCCTGGGCTATCTTGCGCAGCACCCTGCCCAGCAGAGGAAAAGGAGGGAACACATAGAGAAGCCGAAACTCCGTCCAAGTCCTGTGACAGGGAGACAAACTTGGGAAGCTTGTGATTGTGGTGGGACGCAAACAGGTCCACATCCGGCTGACCCCAGCGGCGACACCGGGAGTGAAATACCTTGTTGTTGAGGGACCATTCCCCCAGCCGAGACGTCCCCCTGCTCAGGGAGTCTGCCTCCTGGTTCTCCACCCCCGGAATGTAGACCGCCGAGATGCAAGGGACATTCTCTTCCGCCCAAGACAGTATCAGGGACACTTCCTTGAGGGCTCGCTTGCTCCGAGTCCCTCCCTGATGATTGATGTAGGAAACCGCCGTCTGGTTGTCTGAGTGGATCTGAACAGCCCGACCCCGAAGGTGTGTGGTCATCTGAGAAAGAACCAACCTGATCGCCCTCAGTTCCAGGACATTGATGAAAGCATGGGGGCCCCACCGACCCTGGAACTTCAGAGACTTCCAAAAGCCCCCCAACCGGTCAGACTGGCATCTGTGGTGATAGTCTCCCAGCACGGAGGCAGAAAGGTCCTGCCCACTAGAAGGTTCCCCGAGTCCAGCCACCACGAGAGGGACTGTCTGGCCAGGGGGGACAGAGCAAATTCCTGATCCAGGGACACAGGGTCCCGATCCCAAACTGACAAGAGGTGCAACTGAAGAGGTCTCATGTGAAACTGAGCAAAAGGGACCGCCTCGAAGCAGGACACCATCAGACCCACAAACTGCATCCCTTGCCGGATGGAGGGATGGGGACACAAGAGAGTCTGTGCCTGCTTCTGAAGGCCCTCCACTTTCTGCTGAGGCAGGAATACCTTGACCTGAGAGGTATCCAGAGTCGTGCCCAGAAAGGATCTCACCAAAGACGGAGACAGTGAAGACTTGGGATAGTTGATCACCCATCCGAAGGACTCGAGAGTGGAGGTCACCACCAGAGTATCCTTCTCGGCCTAATGAAGAGACTGAGCCGCAATCAGAACGACGTCCAGGTAAGGGAGGATGCGAATGCCCTGATTCCGCAGCAGAGCCATCACGCCCGCCAGCACCTTGGTGAACACCCGAGGCGCCGAGGTGATACCAAACGGTAAAGCCACAAACTGGTAATGCTGATCCTCTAGATGACCTGGAAAGATTGGCACGTGAAGATAGGCATCCTTGATGTCTCCATGCAAAAGTGCTTTAACCTGACAAACCTGTTGAGACCCTTCAAGTCCAGGATGGGCCTCAAGGACCCGTCTTTCTTAGGGACCGTGAACAGATTGGAGTAACCCCTAACCACGCTCCTGTAAAGGCACCAGGCAAATGACTCCAACAGACGTTGAACCGCAAGGCGCAAACCCTGAGCTGACAGAGGGTTTTGAGATATCCGGTATCTGAGGAATCTTGGGGGCGCCCAGGCTGCAAACTCTATCTTGTAACCGGAGGACACCACCTCCTGAATCCACCGGTCTGAGACGCTGAGCCCCCAGACGTGAGCAAAGAGCCGAAGCCGCCCCCCCATCCGGATGGGTGAGAGCGCCTCCTCATGCCTTTTGGGGGCTTGGGAGAAGGTTTGGGCTTGGGACCCCATGAGAGACCGGGACCACCACGTGATCTGCCATGGCCCCAAGAATGTCTGCGGGTACCCTAAAAGAGGGTGCCACGACCTCCTCTGGGAGCACGAAAGGAGGAGAGGGAAGCGGAGGGCCGAGGCTGCCTAAGCTAAGGCAGCCTACCATCCTTGGCTAGAACTTCCAGACGCTCACCAAAGAGCCGCAGCCCCGCAAAGGGGAGCCTAGTGAGAGCCTTCTTAGCCGCAGCGTCAGCTGTCCACTGACGCAACCAAACAGAGCGGCGAATAGCCACCAATAGGGCAGAGGCCCTACCACATCATCCATGGCAGTAAGGACAAAGGCAACAAAATCAGAGCAAAGCAAGAGGGCCCTATAATCCTCCCCCCTCCTACCAGCTGTAGCGCCATCAAGGAGACGCTTGAGCTGTTTCTTAAGGGCAATAGCTGTTATGGCAGCGGCGCAGGCCGGCGCAGCCCAGCCCCCACAAATGTAAAAGCATGGCAGGCCAGCTGATCCATACGCTGGTCCTCCCTGTCCCGCAGTGTAGTAGTGTCAGGGGAAGGCATGACCGAGGAACGGGAGCGTCCACCTCAGGGGGACAAGACCATCGCTTGACCAGGTCAGCAGGAAAGGGATACCTCTTATCCAACCCCTTTGGGCACCGCGGGCAATCTACTAGGACGTTCCCACTCCTTGAGCACCATATTAGTGAAATGGCTCTGCTCAGGGAACACCAGACGCTGTTTATCAGGACAAAAGTGCTCACCCTGCTTCCTCTTAGCCACGTCACGGGGGACAATGTGCAAAATTTCAAAAATGTGAGACAACAGACTATCAGTGTCAACGGGGAACCATGAATCCTCCCCAGACTCAGACCCAGGGTCACTGTCGCAGCCCACCTGCTGGTCCCAGAGGAGTCAGAGCCCGGGAAAAGCTCCCCCTCCTCTAGGGAGTAACGGTCACCAAAGACATCAGTTTCCTCATCCTCCTCAGCAAAGAGGGAGGGCGTGGGAGCCAGGTGCCGCTCCTTGCTAGAGGCCTTACGTGAAACAGGCCTGGCAAGCTGCCTTTCAATGCTGGCCACACGAAGTGCCAGATCAGATTGTGACCCCCTGCTAGAATCCCCCTCACTGAGGGCTAAATGCAGGCGCGGAGGGGTAGGCGATGCTGAAGGGGGCGCAGAACTGGGGAGAGAAGCGGGCAGCCCAGCCTGGGCCGCAATGATACCTTGGGCGCACGGAACGCACACCGTGACACTGTTACTCACAGGGGATACCCCGCACATGGAACACAGCCGGGATTGCCCCGAAGGACCCCCGAGCACGCTATCCCCAGAAGCCTCCATATGGTGATTAAGACAGGCTCAATAGGCCAGCACAGGGTAAGGGCTAATAAAAAGCCACCCAGGGCTGCCCCCAGAAGCCAGTAAGGGGAGATGAGGGAGGGTAAAGAGCAGGACCGGGAGAAACCAAAACCCACAGTTGTCCCGCCTGAAAGACATAAGTAAAAACACATAAGCATCCCGCAGCCAATGCCCCAAGGAACCAAAAACCCCCAAAGGGGACTCATGGACCAAGGAGACCGAAGGATCACCAAGCCGCCAGACCGCGGGAGGAAGCGACACAGGCAGAAATCACCGCCGCAGCTCAGGGAGGAAGAGGGGCCCCAGACGCGCAGCAGAATCAAAATGGCCCGGCAGAGGAACCTTGAGTGGCGGGCCGCGGGAGGACGATGCGATACGAGTCATCCTCCGGCCCCGCCCCCCCGAAGAGCGCAAAAACGGCGCTCACGTGACCGTGCCGGCGTCATCAACACAGCAAAAAACGCCTCACAGATATAGCGCCGTAGTACAAAGCAGCGACGGCGGCGAAAACAGTTTAAAAACACAGCTAAAAACACTCGCTGCTTGGTGATCCTGTTTTTATATGGTACCGTAAGGAGCCACAACTCTTCTGCAGTACACTGCGCCACCTTGTGGCGGAATAACCCATACGTAAGGACTTCTTGAAGCAGGTCTTGAAAGTACCATTGACTTCCATTGTTTTCCTAGCAACAGTGACATTCTCATAAAGTGAATGTTTTACTACCACAAGAATTATTTTCAACTCTAATTGAATAAAGGCCCGTATGTCCCACTGTGTGAGCCCCAAGGCAGGTCTGCAATCACTCACCTTTTTTGTGGTTCCTTGCTGCGGACATTTCCCCAGCATGCTGTGTATTAGTATGTACGACATAAGATTACACAGATTAAACGAGAGCCCACACATGTGCCTTGGGAACAACAGAAAAGTGAGGGCATATGGGTGATCTGAGGGTTTTATGGGTTATCTGAGAGGGTTTCACACAAATCAGGATGCCCCAGGGACAAGACCCTATCACCAGGATAGTGACAATCCTGTCTGTGTTGTATAGAGCCAACATTATTTAATGGCTGTGTTTAGTAATAAGTCAAGGGTGAATGAGAGACTGGCATAGCCAATGCGGGGGCAGAGGTCGCTTCAGCTTAGGAGGAGGCTGCTGCCCTCCTGAATGGATAGGAATGATGGCAGACGCCATGATGGCTCCAGTACAGCTGTAATGGAAGCAGAGGTAGCTAGCGCAATAGACTGCAGTGCAGTAGAGAATAATGAATGAAGTATGCAATGGGCCCCTCTTGTCGGGTGTTACTTACACATGTTCTGCGCCCGGCTAGCGTCCATGCTGTCAGCTGCAGAGACATTACAGCGCCTCCATGCTGTCACCCTTCCATTACCGCCCGCTCCTCCTCTACTTCGCTAAAACGTCTCCTTGGAAACCAAGCCTCGGCCGGCGTTCCACTCAGCCAATACCATGTGATCAGGCTTTTCAGCCAATAGGAAGCCGCGCCGGCTCTCAGCTGTTCCGCTTCTGGATTGGTTTCTCTGAGACATCACGCCAAGTTCAACTCAGGTCAAGCAAGCTACATAAGCCGCCGGTGCAGCCATGATGGATGTGGGCAGCTCTAAGGGCAATGAGCTGCTGTCTCGCTAAAAGCAATATTCCATGACAATTTGATGTGTGAGCATCATCCCAATCTCTATTAGCTGATATAGCACGGTTGTCTTATACAAATATCCTTCATTTCTTTACTTTCGGATTGACCTTATAATTCTCCCTTTCTTTATCACTAGCATATTTGCATACATCCCAAGTGTCCCTGATTCGGAGGGACTGTCCCTCTTTTGAGTCTGCGTCCTGCTGTCCATTATTGTTCTCATTTGTCCTTCTTTGAGGTGTAACGTACAGACCTACATCAATAAATTATTCATTTGCCTATTTAAAGTGTTTATATTGTTTTAAGTGTTACAACCTATCTCCTATCATCCCTCAATGAGGGGGTGTGGCCTAATTTAACAAGTGTCCGAAACCCGGTAACTTGACTATCCTGGGTTTTGGTCTTTGCCGCTGCGGCACCTCGATTTGAGATTCCACGCTGTGTGAAACCCCACAGGTAGCCCTGTAAAACTCACCTTTCCCTGGTCCTATGGTACATGAGCGGGCTCTCCTCCAATCAGTGCACTCGGCTGGGCTTGTCAATCTTGGCTAATACTCTAAGGGCCAAGTCCAGCCGAAGGCACCCGAGTGGAGCTGAGTCCGCCATTGGTCGCATCACCGCTACCCCCTAACATGCCTGCACTGGCCATTCACACATGCCAGGTGTGAGCTTGTGATGTGTCTGTGGCTTGGTATGTGCAATTGGATCAGGGAGAAGGTAGGTTTTTAGGGGGTTTCACACAGCAGGAGCATACCGATTCGGGATTCCCGGGGGGAGGGAATCAGACGGCCCTGGGATCTTATAGATTCCAGGAACGTCGACAGTGTGTTTTGGTCTACTTTCATGCAACCCCTTCATTTTTCTCTCTTCTCATCTTCTTCACATTCCCTCCCTCTTTTTTCCACATTCCCACCTTCTGTCTTTCAACATCTTTTGCTTTTTTCTACAACCCCTCCAAATCACTCAAATGTCTACATTCAATTCATCTCACTGTTGTTTCTCTTTCTTTACCCCTTCCATCATTTTACTTTCTCTCTTTAATTTTTACTACATTCAATCTGTTTCTCTCTGTTTTTCCACATTCCTGCATTCTCTCTTTCTCCATCTTTCTATTATATACATAACCCCCCTTTTCATCTCATTTTCACATTTCCTCCAATTTGCTCTCTTGCCCACATTCCTCTCATCTCTCTCTCTTTTCTCCCTCTCTTAACCTTTGTGTATTTTTACTTTCCTCTCTTTTTTTACACATTCCAGCCATTTTGCTCTGTTTTCCACACCCCCTTCTCTCTCAGTCCATCTTTCTTTTTTTCTGTATCCCCCTTTTCATACTTTTTCCCTCCAAATTGCTTACATTCTCTTCATCTCGCTTTCTTTTCTACTTATCTACTCTTTCTATATTTTACCTTTCTTTTTTCTCTTTTCCCACATTCCATCCTACTCTCTTCTTATTCATTACCTCCTTCTCATTCTCTATTTTCCAGATTCCCTTCACTCTACTTTGCACCTCTCCTCTCTCGCACATACTCTATTTCTCTCTATAATATAAAAGTTTAGAGCACCAGATAGCAAGAAAGCTGCTGCAGGGGACAGAAGGTATGTATACCTATTTTGCATGGAAACGACCTACTAAACTACTGTAGCCTCTGGGTCTTTAATAACACAATTCTGTGAGGTACTCACCTGTAGAATTGGTTTTTCTGGGAATCCATTCCAGGCACTCCTTACGCTTGGGATTACCTACTTGCTGATCACGTGACTGCAAGAAAGAAAACAGGTGTGGCCCCTCCCGGCCCATAAGTAGCAGCTGCCTCCTCACCAAGATCAGTTTACTTAAAAAGCAAAGCAGTAAAAAACAGAAAAACAGAGGCAGGCCGGGAGGGCCTATATAGGAGTCCATGTTACTCTACACCGAACTCTGCGAAAATACTCTCAGAAATTAAGTTTTGTTCTTTTCACTTTCTCTTACACTTTTTCTATTTTCTCTTTTTTTTTTTTTAAAGCTAATGAAATAAATGGACTAAACACCATAAAAAAAAAGCATCAAAAGATAGATCATGACCCAAAACGGGTGGGCCAGAGTGCCTGGAATGGATTCCCAGAAAAAACAATTCTACAGGTGAGTACCTCACAGAATTGTGTTTTTTCTTGTGGTTTTTCCAATCCATTCCAAGCACTCCTTACTCTTGGGATCTCCAAAAGCAGTGCCATCTATGGGCGGGATCCCCTAACGCAGAACAGCAGGTAGTTCATTTCAATACTGCCTGAAGAATCTTTCGACCAACCACAGCGTCAGCTGAGGCTCTAACATCCACCTTGTAAAATTTGGCAGTTTTGCAACCTGTTCCACCGAAGCCTGATGCTGAAAAGCCCAAGAAGCACCAATGGCCCTAGTGGAATGGGCCGTGACCCGAAAAGGGGGTTCCTTCCCCTTGGCCGAGTAGGCTCTTCCTACTGCCTGCCTAATCCACTTACTGACAGTGGACTTAGCTCGCGGAAGCCCCTTTCTCAGCCCTTCCGATATAACAAAAAAGCAAACCCGTTTTGCGGAAGGAATCTGTAGCTGCCAAGTAATATCTTACGGCTCTGACTACATCTAAAGAAAGAAGCCCCCTTTCCTTAGCATTAGCCGGAGCTGGGCATAAAGAAGGTAAGTTACCTCTTGATTAAGGTGAAAGGGAGAGACGACCTTAGGTAAAAAATCAGGCTTAAACCGAAAACCTACTTTGTTTCTGTGTAACTCAAAATAAGTAGACTTCATACATAAGGCGGCTAACTTAGAAACACGCCGCACAGAGGTGATTGCCACCAAAAATAACCCCTTAAGCGTCAAAATGCCCAATGGAGCGTCAATCATAGGATCAAGGGGAGCACCCTGCAGAGCCGTCGACACCAGATCCAACACCAGATTAGGGGGCAGTTGGGGCCTAGAGGCAAGGGGAGCGCACTTGCGACCGGAGGGCTGCAGGTTCAAATCCCGGTCCTGGGACAAGACCGAAGTGCTCTTGAACTGCTCCCCGGGCGCCACAATTAGGGCGGCCCACCGCTCCGAGCATGTGCACGGATGGGTTAAATGCGGAGGATGAATTCCTAGGTGTGCGCAAGCATACAATGGCCATCTATGCATTAAAAATTTAAATTAAGTCCTACACTGGTCAAATAGACTTGCGGCGGTGGTCGGACATGAGTGACCCCCTGGAAAAAAGTCTTAATGAGCCTCTTACTAGCGATAGACTTCTGGAAAAAAATAGACAAGGCCGATACATGCCCTTTTAGGGTACTTAACTGTAGGCCCATTTCTAAGCCATCTTGTAGGAATTCTAGAATTCTAGAAATTGAATACTTTCTGCACAAAAAATTCCTAGCCTCACACCAGGATATGAACGACCGCCAGACCCTGTAGTAAATCATGGAAGAAGACTTCTTCCGGGCCTGAATCATGGTATGAATAACCTTGGCCGATAAACCCCTCTCTGCTAAGATCGAGGTTTCAATAGCCAAGCCGTTAAAGCCAGCATCTGTAAATTCGGGCGCCAAAGCGCCCCCCTGAGTGAGAAGATCTGGCTCGACCGGTAGGCGCCGATGGTCTACCGACCTCCTTGTTATGTCTGAAAACCAACTTCTTCTTGGCTAATGAGGAGCTACTAGAATGGTAGGTACCCCCTCCTGAGCTATCTTTCCTAATACACGGCTCAGTAGCGGAAGCGGGGGAAAAATGTAGAGAAGCTTGAACCTTGCCCAAGGGACTGACCAGAGGGTCCCTTGATAGGGACATGAAATTCGTCCGTTTGTGGATGCAAAAGATCCACTTCCAGACACCCCCAGCGAAGACAAAGGGCTTGAAAGACCTTCCGACTTAGGGACCATTGTCCCCAATGCAGAACCTTCCTGCTCAGAGCGTCGGCCTCCTGGTTTTCTACCCCCGGGATGTAAACTGCCGAGATGCAGGGAACATTCTCCTCTGCCCAAGTCAGAATCCGGATTACTTCCTCTAGAGCACTCTTGCTCCGGGTACCCCCTGATGATTGATATAGGCTACTGCCGTCCGATTGTCCGACTGGACCTGGACTGCCTGCCCCTTTAAGCTGGGGGTCAGATACTGAAGCACTAGTCGGATTGTTCTTAATTCCAATATATTTACGAGAAGCTGATACTCCTTCGGCCCCCATTGTCCCTGGATCTTCTGTGTCTGCCAGATGCCCCCCCCAACCTGTGAGACTGGCATCTGGGGAAACGATCTGCCACTGTGGTGTCAGAAAGGACCTGCCTACAGACAGATGAAGAGGATCCATCCACCACAGAAGAGATTGCCTGGCCGAGGGCGTCAGAACAAAAAAACTTGATCCAGCGACTGTGGGGCTCAATCCCAGTTTGCCAACAGATTCCACTGAAGAATTAGCAGAGCCTTCTGCTCTGGTAGAAACACTTTGACTTGAACCGTGTCCAGAATCATTCCTAAGAAATTCCTTACTGGCGCCGGAGTGATATGGGACTTTGGATAATTGATCACCCAGCCGAACTCTTCCAGAGTTGATAGGACCATCTGCGTATCTTTCATGATCCACTGAAGAGACCCGCTGAAATTAAAAGATCGTCAAATATGGAATGATGCATATCCCCTGGCTCCTGAAAATGGCCATGAGACCCGCCAAAACTTTGGTGAACACTCTTGGAGCCGAGGATATCCCGAATGGGAGTGCCACAAACTGGAAGTGCTGGTCTTCCAGGGCAAACCTCAGGAACTTCTGATGCCCTGGAAAAATTGGAACATGCAGATATGCGTCCCTTAAGTCTATAGTAGTCATAAGATCCCCGGGCCGAACTACTCTTGCCGCTGACCTTAGCGTCTCCATGCGGAAAGGTTTCACGCGGATATACCTGTTAAGTCTAAAATGGGATGCATCGATCCATCCTTTTTGGGGATTGTGAACAGGTTGGAGTAAAACCCCTGACCTTCCTCCTGAAAGGGTACCCGACAAATTACCCCTTTTTGAAGGAGATGCTGAACTGCGGGTCTCAGGGCATCTATCTTTGACTGGTTCCGGGATGCCCCTGACCAAAGGAACCTTGCGCGTGGTCTGGCTGCAACTCGATCTTGTAGCCTGATGACACCACCTCTAGGATCCAAAGATCTGCCACGTGGTACCTCCAGATATGAGCAAAATGCAAAAGCCGTCCCCCCACCCGCTCGGGTGAGGGCGCCCCCTCATGCTGAAGTGGGCTTGGCTGGAGGATTAGGCCCACTTCTCCAGGCCCCTCCTGCCCTATTACGCGCTCTGCCTCTACCTCAAAAACCTCTACAGGAGCAAGGACGAAAGGCCCCTCTGCCAGTCCAAAAGAGTCAATATGATGAAGTCCTCTGAAAAGGCCGAGTCGTCCTCTTCCTCTGAGGCAGTTTGCCATCCTTCACCATACCGTCCAGTTTTTCTCCAAAAAATCTGCTCCCTAAAAAGGTAGATCTATAAGAGCTTTCTTAGTGGCGGCAACCACCAACCATTGTCTTAGCCATAAGGAACGGCGCAAGGCCACAAGCAGAGCAGAAGTTCTAGCAGCTAGCCTGACTGCATCATCCATCGCAGTGATAGCGAACGAGTTAAAGTCCAAACAATCCTTAAAATCTTTGGACTCCTGAATAAGCTTGCGAGACTTAGCCCTGGCTAAACTTTTTCTTCATCTTCTTCCTTGAAGCCAGGCACACAATGGCCATGGCACAAACAGGACGTAGAAAGGATCCTTTCATAGCAAAAGCATGGAGGCCAATTGATCCATTTGTCTCTCCGTGGGATCTCTTAAAGATCCCATAGTAGCAGACGGCATGATGGAAGTATTAGACAAGCCTGCTACTGGAGAATGAACCTCAGGTGGGTAAGACCAAAGCTTAATCATGTCCGCTGGAAAGGGATACCTAGAGTCTAGTATCCTAGGAACAGCCGGTAATTTGTTAGGATTTTCCCATTCCTTTAACGCCATTTTAGAAAAGTGCGGCTGCTCCAGGAACACCTGCCTTTGCCTTACTGGCTTAAACAGATCATCCTTCCCTCTTTTTGCCACCTCAGGAGGGGTGATATTATTATTATTGTTCATTTATATAGCGCCATCATCTTCCGTAGCGCTTTACAAAGTAGTAATTACAGACAGGGAAGAACATACAGTACATACACTATTTCAAACGCAGTTTTACAGATTTGACAGTGGATATTCTGAGTACAAGATACAATATGGGAGAGAGTGATATTCAAAGTTTCAAAAACCGAAGAGAGCAGACACTGTGTTTCGCCTGCGAGGAGGGGGTCCTCATCAGAAGAGAAAAAAAAAAATAGAGTTACTATCTTCCTCACCAGAGCGTAACTGGCCTTCTGAGAGCTGCTCATCTATATACTCTTCTTCCTCCCACTCTCCAAAAAAGGCAAATAAATCTCTTTCCTCCGCAACAGGTTCCAATGCCTCCTATTATAGGTGGCCTTCTTTGGAATAACCAAGGATAACTGTCTCTCCAGGTTATCCAACCTGTGCGCCACATCTGACTGTGCCTCGCTGCCTTCTCCCTCTCTAGGGGAAGGAAGGGATGGGTGAGCCGTTGAGCTCACACCAGCAATAACTGGACTAAAGACCTGAGCCGCCACTCTATTATGGTCTAACCAATTCTCATGGCGCAAGCGGAACAAACCGTGCTGAAACTACCCTGGGGATCCTGCTTACATAAGGGGCAGAGCCCGCCCTGCTCAAATGGGATGCCCGAATCACTATCCCCTGATGCCTCCCTCATGGTGTTTTTTTTTTTTTAATTTGGCAATCAGACCTAAAAGGCCCTAAGCCTAAAACCAATCCCAAAAGGGACCGGGAGGAATCACAACCCTTTTCTATCCTTCTTCCAAATTCTAAAAAATAAAACAGGAGAAAAAAGAGCATTAATAATCTCCCTCTCTTTTTTTTTTTTTTTTACTGATAAAAAGATAAAACTAACAATCATTATAATAATAAAATATATTCATACAGATATTAACAATATAAATAATATAACTAACTGAAATATGAAATTGATAATGCAATTAATCAAAAAAATTGATATAAAAATTGATAATGGCGATGTCCACTCACCACCACCGCTCTTCTCTTTACCGCTATACAAAAGAAATGATCAAACACATAATATATATATCATAGCTTAGTGCAAACAACGGCAAAATCAGCTTGCCCTGAGGCAGTAATATGAATAAACCAGTGGAACCGCCAAAAGCCATCCTAATCACAAGGCATTTCTAGGCCAGCACCTTGGCCCAACTGGCCGCCGCCGCAATCGCACTGCTATCTGGGCGCAATATATATATATATATACACACACACACACCTAGCAGTATGCGATTTCCTTGCCCGGGGAGAGAGACAACTGAATACACGGCCTTGTGGTTCCGGGTTAAACTCTGCCCCTTGTGTGATGTCAGCCACGTCCCTTAAGGGCATACATAAAAATGTAAAAAACATTTTTTTTTTTTAAGATAAAAAACCTACCTAACTGGAAGAAGGAAGGGTTGGGTAAAAAATAAAAAACATTCCTCAGCAGGTACACCAGAGAAAAACCTGCGGCTGACTTGCTTTTCAAAAAAGCCTGCAGCCCAGAGCATATACACTCTGTAAGCGCCCCAAGACCCCGGCGCTTCCACCTTACCTTCACGGACCCCAAAACAGCCAATGCTGTGGAGGCATAAACTTGGGTCTTGAGGGATCCGTGGGAATAAGGCTACGCAGAGAGTCAACAGGGTTCAGGGTCCCACTTGCTGCCAATCCTTGAGAGCTAATCTCTTGAACAACCTTTACAGTCACTTGCCACTGCAAGAAAGAAAAACTGATCTTGGTGAGGAGGCAGCTGCTACTTATGGGCCGGGAGGGGCCACACCTGTTTTCTTTCTTGCAGTCACGTGATCAGCAAGGAGGTAATCCCAAGCGTAAGGAGTGCCTGGAATGGATTGGAAGAAAAATATTAATTGTTCTATGGAATGGGTCAGGTTGGCATCTATATTTGTAAGAAAAAAAGGATTCAATTAAACACTTGCCTTGGAATCTGCTTTGTGGCTCGCTCCCACCTAGTGAAATAGTCTACCATTTGGGCAGGCTTTAAAATCAAATTGGTAAGCCAAATAATACCTTAAATGGATTTCATGCAAAAGGTTACACAAATAATCAGCAGCTTATCTTGCCAAGCGTTCCTCCAGCACTGTGCCTTCTCTCAGCTCAGCATCGTATATACTTCCAGCACTATCCTGCCAGCGTGGACCACCAATACTTGCTTGAGGAGCTAGTCCATACCACACCCCACTTTGTATAGATTGCACTCTCTGGCATTCAAGCCCAGGTAACCATGTCCCACCTTCCTCTCCGCTCCTCCTAGCAAGTGCTCCTGCTCCCAGTGCCGACATCTTGCTGTTTATTATGCAGCATCACATCCTCCAGTAAACAGTTGAAAACAGAAAACAATTTAGGACAGTGCCAAATGTAGCCCGACACAATGGTCTAACAAATAACTTTGCCTAAAATATCACTTTAACGGTCATCTTCCAGTTACCATCTCATAGGCAGATACATGGGGAAAAGAAACTTGGGGCAAGAGTAATGGAATGACCCTAATCCTAGTAAATGACCACTCTATATGAAACATGTAGTGTACTTTAAACATTTCAACTTTTATGTGTTTTAAACTGAATATGAGAATTCTGGATTATACAGTGTATTTCGAATGAACATAAGTTCCAGTCTTAAAGCAGACCTACGCGCTCTAATGTCAGCTATATTAACCTTGCAGGGTCTCCAAGGACTGAAAGCATGCAGGTTCTCCAGGGACTGAAAGCTGCCTTGACTGAAGGAAGTTTTGTGTGTGCTGTCTGATCTGACCTGGACAATGTGGGTATAAATGACTGCAGGGGGCAGGGGAGTGGTGACAGTGGTGACAGGAGGGCCCTTGTTCTCAAAGCTGACCTACACCATCACTGGGAAGTCTGTTCCACGAAGGTTGTAGGTTATCTTTGAGAGCCAAGCCTTAAGCTAGCCTGGCCAATTGCAATGTCGGCCTGTTACATTATTTCCAATTTCCACAACTTTGTGTGTGGTATTTTAGCACAGTTGCTCTCTTTTATTGCCAAGTACTCCCTAACGTCAATCAGTTGCAACCAAGTACCCCAATGGGGGGGGGGGGGGTCGATTACTAATGTTACCAAAATAAGTAGGCCACTTGCCTTGAGGCACTTTTTAAAGCAAGTGTTTTTGTGTTAAAATAATTTACCAGACCTATCAGAGCGACTCTATTGGTGCATTCTTGAACATTGCTGGGTACCCCCTCGGGTCCACGTACCGCAGGTTGAGAAACCATTCTAGAGCAGGAGTGTCAAACTAATTTTCACTGAGGGCCACATCAGCATTTTGGTCACCTTTTAGGGGCTGGTTAACAAATTGCTTCATGACCATTCAAATGTATGGTTACTAGCACAGCATTATTTTGCCCAGGACAGATGTAGAATTATTTTGCTCAGACAGGTGAAGACGCTCAATTATTATGCCAAGGACAGATGCAGATACATAACTATTTGCCCAGGACAGATGCAGATCCTGGAATAGTTTGCCCAGGACAGATGCAGATCCTGAATCATTTTGCCCAGGACAGATGCAGGGCCTAAAATATTCTGCCCAGGACAGGTGCAGATCCTGAAATATTTTGCCCAGGACAGATGCAGGTCCTGTACTATTTTGCCCAGGACAGATGCAGGTCCTGTACTATTTTGCCCAGGACAGATGCAGGTCCTGTACTATTTTGCCCAGGATAGTTGCAGATACTGCATTATTTTGTCCAGGACAGGTGTAGATGTAAAATTATTTTGTCCAGAATAACCACAAAATTATTTAGCCCAGGACAGCGATAGCTAGCAAGAGCCCCTGCAGTAGTGCACCCTTTACCGTGTCAGTTGGGTTGGTTGGGGAGATCTGGTTGCACAGAGACACAGAAAAGTAGCAGTCGCAACTCTCTTCTCCCCCCAAATTTTAAAAAGGCGTGTACCAGCCATTTTATAGGAAGAGTGGACCAGTGCACACGCCAGCACTAGACACAGGCACAAGGATGTGCTGCCGGTGTCAGAAGCATTAGAATGACCATGGTCTAGAAGGGGCACTGCTCAGCCACCACCCTCTGGTACCTGTAAGAGGGCCAGATAAAAAGGCTCTGGGGACTTCATCCAGCCCTCGGACCTTGAGTTTGACACATGTTCTAGAGGATCCAATGATGGCATCTTCACTACACTGAACTAGACTAAACTACTAGACTGCTTTGGAGACAATAGCACCACAAGGGCCACAGACAGGGGTTTGGGCAAGCCTCAAATATGGTGCAGTCTCCTGTAGGCTTCTTATTTATTTACCTGTTCTAAGTTAATAACTCAGTTGGCATTAATGCAGATGGGACAGCTGTAAGGCATTGCAGTAAGGCATATAGCACATTCAAACAAATATTAGCAGTATTAATCTCTATGTTTTTCTTATGACGGGTTTATTGTATTTTAGTTTTGGAGAAGGGCTGTGACCAGGTTAATCTGTTTTTTTTATTCGGTGATCCATTAGCAAGTTTAAGAAGGAAGCACCTTCCGCTCTCGACAGCAATAAAAACATGAAGAAGGTTCACTCTGCCAATTTCAAGTTGCATTTGAGAAACATATAAAATAGTTAAAGAATAACTTAAACAACGTCATGTTAAATGTAAAATTATTGTTGTTAAGGCTATGCCTGAAGGATCTGTAACTCTTTTACCCAGAACAAAGGTGACTGGCTTGCCAATCCTAGCTGGAACATTTGTGTAGTACTGGACATTTGTATAGTTCTGACGTATTTAACAGCACCAAACATACCAAAATAAAACAATTACACCAGTCCTTGTCCCTCACATGAGCTCATAATCCAATGTACCCAGCACACAATTAAAGTGGAACTTTGATGTAAATTGGAGGGGAAATCTGCCGCAAAGGCTTTACCTCCCTTTAATTTGCGGCACACCTATGGGATACAAAAAGCTCCTTTTTTCTATGAAACGCTGCCAAAAGCATCTACAATTAATATATTTTAAGTTTGTAATCACTTACTTATTATTCTTTCCTCCACTGGGCTGCAACTCTGTTAAGGACTTTAGGATACGGGCGCCGCCATCTTGAATCAGAAGCATCACACTTACTGAGGAAAGGAGAGGGGGATAAAATACAGGGGGGGGGGGGGGGTTATAGCTGTGCTTTGCTGAGACAGAGCAGAGCTGGGGTCAGGAAAAGGTCAGCAGTCCCAGAATGCAGAGCAGCACAGTCAGAAGGCACTTCCTGTTTGCAGGCTGCCTGATGTCCCATGAGCCGCCATCTTGGATGTTTAAAGGCTCATAACGTGCAGTAGGTGCAGGTAGGATGATTTTTAATGTGAGCAATCTGTATGTACAGGGTGTGGGAAACATATAAGATAGACTCTTATTCAGAGTGAAGGACCGCTTTAATTACAGAGACAACTACATTGCTTTGCTGTAAATGATAAAATTTGTTTCAGGGGCTTTCTGAAAGGATTACTATCCTTTTTGAATTTAAAGGAAACTCCTTTTTTTGTCAGGTTTTTGGTGCTCTGCCTTATTGTTTTTCTCTTCTTCTTATGAAATGTAAAAAAGACATTTGTGTTTGGATTGTGCCCCCAGTCCTGTGACCCCCCCTAGGCCGCCCATACAAACTCATGCACAGGCTCTCCTCCTATCAGATCCATTTGCCATGTATATTTAATGTTCAGAAAATGGCTCTGTGTTTGGCATTCAGGAGTGAGCTAATCTTTGGCATTGCACACACAGATGATTTGCATGGCTCTGCCCACTGCAAAGAGTGATGGGTAAATCTATTATTCCTGGTCCTGGTCTTGGGCACTGTGTAAATACTTTCCATTCTAGGAAGGCACCTCTTTTCCTTTGCTTTTGAGTAGAGAGTTTTTAGGTCTTTTTAGCCTCCCTCCCCTATATTAAGACTAACCAAGGTTTCTCCGCAAGGTGGATAGCAAATGATGCATGTAAACAATGATACTCTAATATTAATATTAACATACTGTAGCGGTTGTCCCCCAGTGCTCTCTGCTGTTTTCTTGGACCTGGATTCAAATACATTTATGAATTGACAACATTGGGAGGGTAGTGCTGAAAGCTATGACGTACAGATGGGTTATTGCCCTTTAGGGGTTATCAAAGGTAAAATTCTGATTTAGGTTTGCATTTTATGAGAATTGTGGTGCTTTTTTACTGTAAAACTAGAGAGAGCTATGGACTTCTATTAAGTCCTGTATTTCTATTTGTTTAAAACTAATCACTGGTGCTTTAGGAAATTAAAATAATAGCTAAACCAACGATAAATTCTTATCTGCTCCCATGTGATTTTATAATCACATTTCCAGCTGGTGAGGCTGATATTAGGAAATGCCATTTGAATCTGTACAGAGAAATGCCAAATTACTGTCCTGTCTCCTTGAACCTGTTTGTCATATGTGCTTTGCCAAGATAGTGGTGGAGGTCGTTGTAGATAAAAAAATTACACAAAACACAAGACTGCACAGTAATACTGTAATTACTGCAACACATCCAAGCAGGCAAGTTAAAAGTAGTGTATAATGTTTAAAATAAAATAGTATGATGTCAGAAAAGTTATCACTAGTTCTGCATTTAAAGTACCTCTCTCCCTATACTTACCGATCCATATGAGCTGTGTGCCAATGGGGGGGGCATGGAAAGCTGCTGCACACATCAGAGCATGTGTTGCAGTGTGCAGTGGCTTCTTGTGTGCCCCGTGTCAGGAAAGTACATTGATTTCAATTATATTTTCATTATATTTTCATTCTATATTATTAATATATATTACATTATAGATTTTTCATTGTTCGTGATAGTTTTCTTTACCCATGCAGATGCAGATGCTGTTTCTGTTCCAGTTTGGCTGCCTTCACACCTGTCCAGATTCTGTACCACAACTGCAACTGGAACAGAAACAGCAACTGTATCAGGATGATGTGAATGCAGGGTAACGCAAGACTACCATGAACAATGAAAAATCTATAATATTAATATATATTAATAATACAGAATGAAAATATAATAGGAATCAATATAGCATCTGCATTTGCATAGGCGTGAAAACCTGTGCAGTTGCTGTTTCTGTTCCAGTTGCAAAGTGTGAAGGTAGCCTAACCGTCACAGAAACCGCCAATGCATTTACATAGGTGTAAATAAGGGGTAAAGAGAATCTTGCTGCTTCAAACTATAGGGACATAACATAGCGGTTGCATCCACCCCCCCCCCCCCCCCCGACATTAGACGCTCATGGTATTTGCACCACACTGGACATTTATCATATTTTTACTTTCAAATGATTTTATTTATTTCAACACAAAATTAGATGCTTAGTTTTTTTTACTTAGGCTTTTTTTCTAAAGGAAGTAAAGTGAACAATTGGGAATCAGGATGCCTATGAAAATGATGATTAAAATCAAAATGGTGTATGGTAGATCAAGAACAACAATTATCACCACAATGATAGAAATGAATGAAGAGCAAAGAAACACACTATATTTTTCGCCCAATAAGACGCACATAGGATTTGGAGCAGGAAAATAAGAAAAAAAATATTCTGAACCAAACTTTGTGCTAAATCACTGCCCCCAAAGACCAAATAATAAGCAAGTTACAGAATCCCCAAGTTATAGGCAGTGTGGCATTCTCATCCCTCTCATTCCCCATATAGGCAATGTGGCATTCCCTCCATCCCATTCCCTATAGACAGTGTGGCATTCCCCTCTCCTTTTCCCCATAACCAGTGTGGCATCCCCCCTCCCATTCCCCATAGGCAGTGTGGCATTCCCCCCATACCCCCTAAGCAGTGAGGCATACCCCCATCCTATTCCCCATATAGGCAGTGTGTAATTCCCCTCATCCCATTCCCATAGACAGTGTGGCATTCCCCCCTCCTATTCCCACAGACAGTGTGGCATTCCCCCTCCCATTCCCCATAGGCAGTGTGGCATTACCCCCTCCCATTCCCCATATGCAGTGTGGCATTCCCCCCTCCCATTCACCGTATGTAGTGTGGCATTCCCCCCTCCCATCCCCCATATGCAGTGTGGCATTCCCCCCTCCCATTCACCATATGCAGTGTGGTATTCCCTCCCATTCCCCGTATGCAGTGTGGCATTCCCTCCATCCCATTCCCATAGGCATTGTGACATTCCCCCCTCCCATTCCCATAGGCAGCATGGCATTCCCCCCTCCTATCCCCATAGGCAGCGTGGCATTCCCCCCTCCCACTCCCCATAGGTAGTGTGGCATTCCCCCTCCTATTTCCTTAGGCAGTGTGGCATCCCCCCTCCCATTCACCATAGGCAGTGTGGCATTCCCCCTCCTATTTCCATAGGCAGTGTGGCATCCCCCCTTCCATTCACCATAGGCAGCGTGGCATTCCCCCATCCCATTCCCATAGGCAGTGTGGCATTCCACCCATCTCATTCCCATAGGCAGTGTGGCATTACCCCTCCCATTCCTCATAGGCAGTGTAGCATCCCCCCCTGCAGTTTATAGTTATGACAAGTTATGACAGTAGATGGCGCTGTTACCAATGCTTATCTGTACTCTCTCTATGCATTTTTCTACTGTGTTGTATTTCCTGTATATTCAGCTGTGCTCTATCACTTCTTTTTTTCTGTCTGTGTTAGCCACCATGTTAAAGTGACATTCTCCCATTCCCCATATAAGCAGTGTGGCATTCCCCCATCCTATTCCCTATAGACAGTGTGGCATTCCCCCTCCTTTTCCCCATAGGCAGTGTGGCATTCCCCCTCCTATTCCCATAAGCAGTGTGGCATTCCCCCCATCCATTCACCATAGGCAGCGTGGCATTCCCCCATCCCATTCCCATAGGCAGTGTGGCATTCCACCCATCTCATTCCCATAGGCAGTGTGGCATTACCCCTCCCATTCCTCATAGGCAGTGTAGCATCCCCCCTGCAGTTTATAGTTATGACAAGTTATGACAGTAGATGGCGCTGTTACCAATGCTTGTCTGTACTCTCTCTATGCATTTTTCTACTGTGTTGTATTTCCTGTATATTCAGCTGCGCTCTAACACTTCTTTTTTTCTGTCTGTGTTAGCCACCATGTTAAGGTGACATTCTCCCATTCCCCATATAAGCAGTGTGGCATTCCCCCCATTCTATTCCCTATAGATAGTATGGCATCCCCCCTGCTTTTCCCCATAGGCAGTGTGGCATTCCCCCTCCCATTCCCATAGGCAGTGTGGCATCCCCCCTTCCATTCACCATAGGCTGCCCTGTATCACTTCTGTTTTTCTGTCTGTGTTAGCCACCATGTTAAGGTGGCCTTCTCCCATTCCCCATATAGGCAATGTGGTACCCCCCCCCCCCCATCCATTTGCCATAGGCAGTGTGGCATTCCCCCATCCCATTCCCATAGGCAGTGTGGCATTCCACCCATCTCATTCCCATAGGCAGGGTGGCATTACCCCTCCCATTCCTCATAGGCAGTGTAGCATCCCCCCTGCAGTTTATAGTTATGACAAGTTTTGACAGTAGATGGCGCTGTTACCAATGCTTGTCTGTACTCTCTCTATGCATTTTTCTACTGTGTTGTATTTCCTGTATATTCAGCTGCGCTCTATCACTTCTTTTTTTCTGTGTTAGCCACCATGTTAAGGTGACATTCTCCCATTCCCCATATAAGCAGTGTGGCATTCCCCCCATTCTATTCCCTATAGATAGTATGGCATCCCCCCTGCTTTTCCCCATAGGCAGTGTGGCATTCCCCCTCCCATTCCCATAGGCAGTGTGGCATCCCCCCTTCCATTCACCATAGGCTGCCCTGTATCACTTCTGTTTTTCTGTTTTTCTGTCTGTGTTAGCCACCATGTTAAGGTGGCCTTCTCCCATTCCCCATATAGGCAATGTGGTACCCCCCCCCCCCCATCCATTTGCCATAGGCAGTGTGGCATTCCCCCATCCCATTCCCATAGGCAGTGTGGCATTCCACCCATCTCATTCCCATAGGCAGGGTGGCATTACCCCTCCCATTCCTCATAGGCAGTGTAGCATCCCCCCTGCAGTTTATAGTTATGACAAGTTTTGACAGTAGATGGCGCTGTTACCAATGCTTGTCTGTACTCTCTCTATGCATTTTTCTACTGTGTTGTATTTCCTGTATATTCAGCTGCGCTCTATCACTTCTTTTTTTCTGTGTTAGCCACCATGTTAAGGTGACATTCTCCCATTCCCCATATAAGCAGTGTGGCATTCTCCCCATCCCATTCCCTATAGACAGTGTGGCATTCCCCCCTCCTTTTCCCATAAGCAGTGTGGCATTCCCCCCTCCCATTCCCATAGTCAGTGTGACATCCCACCCATTCCCCATATAGGCAGTGAGGCATACCCCCACCCCATTCCTCATATAGGCAGTGTGGCATCCCTCCATACCCCTTAAGCAGTGAGGCATACCCCCATTCTATTCCCCATATAGGCAGTGTGTAATTCCCCTCCCATTCCCCGTATGCAGTGTGGCATTCCCTCCATCCCATTCCCATAGGCAGCATGGCATTCCCCCATCCCATTCCCATAGGCAGTGTGGCATTCCCCCCCTCCTATTCTCATAGGCAGTGTGGCACCCCCCCTGCTTATCTGTACTCTCTCTATGCATTTTTCTGCTGTGTTGTATCTCCTGTATATTCAGCTGCCCTGTATCACTTCTGTTTTTCTATCTGTGTTAGCCAACATGTTAAGGTGACATTCTCCCATTCTCCATATAGGCAATGTGGTATCCCCCGCTTCCATTCCCATATAGGCAGTGTGGCATTCCCCCCTCCTTTTCCCCATAAGCAGTGTGGCATTCCCCACTCCCATTCCCATAGTCAGTGTGGAATCCCCCCCATTCCCCATATAGGCAGTGAGGCATACCCCCACCCCATTCCTCATATAGGCAGTGTGGCATCCCCCCATACCCCTTAAGCAGTGAGGCAAACCCCCATCCTACCCCCCCCCCACTTATCTGTAGTCTCTCTATGCATTTTTCTGCTGTGTTGTATTTCCTGTATATTCAGCTGCGCTGTATCACTTCTGTTTTTCTGTCTGTGTTAGCCACCATGTTAAGGAGACATTCTCTTATAGAAACATAGAAACATAGAAGGTTGACGGCAGGAGACCATACGGTCCATCTAGTCTGCCCTTATGTGTATACTGTATGTACTCTTTATCTTAGGATAGATGTGTGCTTATCCCAGGCATGTTTAAATTCAGTGACTGTTGATGTTTCAACTACCTCTGCTGGAAGTTTGTTCCAAGCACCTACTACTCTTTCTGTAAAATAATATTTTCTAACATTGCTCCTGATCTTCCCCCCGACTAGCTTCAGGTTGTGCCCCCTTGTTCTATCGTTAAGTTTCTTCTTAAAAACACTTCCCTCCTGAACCTTGTTCAATCCTTTCACATATTTAAAGGTCTCAATCATGTCCCCCCTCTCCCTTCTTTCCTCCAGACTGTACAAATTAAGTTCTTTAAGTCTCTCCTGATAAGTTTTAAGTTTAAGTCCTTCCACCATTTTCGTTGCCCGCCTTTGGACA
The DNA here is from genome assembly GCA_027917425.1 of Gastrophryne carolinensis. NCBI lineage: Eukaryota > Metazoa > Chordata > Amphibia > Anura > Microhylidae > Gastrophryne > Gastrophryne carolinensis. The sequence goes on along the minus strand of CM051238.1, from coordinate 279,899,077 downwards.
CGTTCTATTTGAATAATGTCTTTTTGCAGGTAAGGTCTCCAGAACTGCACACAGTATTCTAGCTGTGGCCTTACCAGGGCTCTATACAGCGGCATCACAACCTCCCTCTTCCTACTGGTGATGCCTCGAGCTATGCAGCCGAGCATCCTGCTTGCTTTTCCCACTGCCTGGCTACACTGTCCACTCATCTTGCAGCTATCAGTAATCAGTACCCCTAAATCTCTCTCCTCCGAGGTCCTGGCTAACACAGTGCTGCCCATACGGTACTCAGAGCAGGGATTCCTTCTACCCAAGTGCATGATTTTACATTTAGAGACATTAAACTCTAGTTTCCACAGTTTTGACCATCTATCCAGTAAAGCTAAATCATTTTCCATGTTGCAGACACCTCCAGGAATATCCACCCTATTACTAACCTTTGTATCATCAGCAAACAGACAAACATTTCCTACCAAGCCTTCTCCTATGTCACTTACAAATATATTAAAAAGAATGGGGCCCAGGACAGAGCCCTGCGGCACACCACTTGTAACTCGCCTTTGTTCAGATTGCACGCCATTTACAACAACGCTCTGATACCGATCCCTCAGCCAACTGGAAATCCACTGAACTATCCAGGGATTGAGTCCTACCTTCAATAACTTATCTATGAGCTCCTTATGTGGTACAGTGTCAAAGGCTTTGCTAAAATCCAGATAGGCGATATCCACAGCACCACCTTCATCTAACACTTTAGTGACATTGTCAAAGAAATCAATAAGATTGGTCTGACATGATCTGCCCTCAGTAAAGCCGTGCTGTTTTGGGTCCAATAGGTCATTAATTTTTAGATGGGAAATTATCTGTTTTTTTAAGAGTGTTTCCATTAATTTGACCACTATAGATGTTAAACTAACTGGCCTGTAATTACTGGCTTCTTCTCTACTCCCCTTTTTATGGATTGGTACGACATTGGCCATTCTCCAATCATCTGGAACCTCACCAGTTGAAAGGGAATGGTTAAGTAAATCAGTTAGAGGGGCTGCAATCACAAACCTAAGTTCCCTTAGAACTCTGGGGTGGATTCCATCTGGACCCATTGCCTTACTTGCCTTTAGCTGTGCCAGCTCGGCTAAGACATCAGCCTCCAGAAACTCCGGAGCTGTACTCTCCCAGCTGGATGTTGTGCTATGACCATGCCTGCTACTATCTGAAAATACCGAACAAAAGTAGCTATTCAGATGGTCAGCCACAGCCTTATCTCCATCAATATATTTATTTTCCCTATTTCTAATTTTTGAGACTGCATTGTTTTTCTTCTTTCTGTCACCAATATATCGGAAAAAGGTTTTATCTCCCCTCTTCATAGATTTGGCCATTTCTTCCTCCTTTTGCCCTTTAGCAGTCCTTATAATCAGTTTTGCTTCCCTCTGTTTAATTTTATACGCCTCTCTGTCAGCTACACTTCCACTTACTTTATACTTCTTATAGGCAGACTTCTTATCTTTTATGATAGTGCTGACTTCCCTAGTAAACCATAATGGTTTCTTCTTCCTTTTATTCTTGCTAGTTTGTTTCACATATTGCTTAGTTGCCTTTAAGATGGCCATTTTTAATAGTGACCACTGGGCACTCACTTCTGCTACTCTGTTCCACTCACCTAATTTTCTTTCTACATACTCCGCCATTTCCTTGAAGTTTGTCTTCCTAAAGTCTAGCACTTTGGTTCTGGTGTGTGATTGCACAATGTCTGTTTTTATTCTGAACCATAAGCATTGATGGTCACTGGAACCCAGATTTTCTTCAACCCTGACCTCGGACACCAGATCCCCATTGGTCAGAACTAAGTCCAGAATGTTATCTCCTCTTATGTCAAATGTCTATCTGGATTTGACGCCGCTACACCCAACACTCACACTCTGCAACAATTATAGGATCAGCTACAGAAAAAAAATTAATAATATACCTTATTATTATTATTATTTTCCCCCCACGTTAAAGAAACAGCAATAGCCCTCCTTTCCAGTTGATTTTGTGATAAAATGTACAGGTGTCTAGCAGAACCATGTTTCACACTGCAGCTATTTATTTAAAGGTTATATTAATAGATTAACAGGGAAAATGAATGCCTGACCAATTACAGTAATGGGCTTCACTTGAGTTCTGTGACTTGTACCTCATGATGAAAACGAATCACAAGTGACATATTTATTAAAAATGAGTGACTTGCTAACCAGTTTCTCAGAATGGTTTCCGCTGTAGTTAAAAGATATGGTATTGCTGACCACTAGCAGCTAAGCAGGTCACTTATAAAACTCCAGATGCAGCCAAGAACCAGTGATTCTTCAAAAAACCTGCCGCCCTCGCTGACAAAATATAGCTAATGATTTTTCTCTTGATTGATTTCATAGATGACTGCATAATTACAAAACTCTTTTTGCAACTTTTGTGTATGTTTTTAGCTTCAGCACGGAGACCCTTGTCCATTATATTAAAAGAAAAAATCTTCTTTGGTGCACTTTTCCATAGATCTCAGACCAGCCAAGTGCCAGGGGGCACAAGGCGACCTGTGTACCTCACTGTTGATTGTCCTCCTGCGGCCCTTTTTTTTAAAGCCAGGAGCTGTGCTTTCTGGTTCCAGCAGTAAGATGGGCTTGCTGTTGCAAACAATGGGCCCCTACGGAGGCAGCCATTGTTATCAATGGGAGGCGGACATACACAGGAGGCACCTGAAACAAGGGCTTAGGGAAGACAGTTGGTGGCACAGGAGCAGCAATGAGTTAAGCAGATGACACTTGGCTGGATTGAGGTGGGTCCACTTTAACTTTAAATGGGATGTGATGCTGGAAGGTAGAAAGACAGGTAAGCTGTCTGCCTAACCATATTAGCAAAATTCCCGTACCTGAATGCTACACCTCAGTTTCAAGGGGGTGCTAGTGTGGCAGACTTCCTCAAATGTTATGGCCAGCAAGCCGCATTGCAAGGGCACCTGAGCTACAGGTTGGGAACCCCTGCCCTAAAAAGTGCCAATTTCTTTGTCTACCTAGGGGGTGATTCAACAGCAGGTAGAAACAGAGCACTTTTATTTTTTTCACTTAACCTGGAACAACACATTCTTCTAAATTGGAAGCACCCGAATAAACCTAGCCTTGTAGGCTGGAAGAATATAGTAAATGGTAAACTAATACTATATAAGATGACCTACCTAGCCAGAGGATGCCCTGACAAGTTTGAGCGAGTATGGGAGATGTGGCTTCCACTACTGATTAGGGACTACCTTTAGCTCACCCTCCTGGGCTGCAATTTATCCTTCAAACTGCTAAACTTGAATAAAAGAGTGTGAATGAATGTGGCATGAATGAGTGTATGGTGTTCGTCTGTTTGGCCGTGGTTTTGATTTCTGGGCTAACTGGGCAGTTTATTAATGGTGGTTGCCAACCTTTAGCAGTTTACAATGGTAATTGTAATTGTAACTATGCAAACGTGTAATTTGAAAAGCATAAATAAAAATATATAAAAAAAAAACTGGAACAACACCCATCTTGTAAAAAAATGCACTGCAGGGGAGCATCCTGATTGCCTATGCCCTCTGCACATTAACCCAGCTGTGCGCCGTGATTGACTGACAAATTTGTTTTCAATAGGCACAGTTATCATTATTAGAGATGAGCGAACTTTTGAAAAATTCGATTCGACTGATTCGCCGAATTTTCCGACAAAAATCGTTTCGACCCGAATAAATTCGCGACGAATCGCTATTAAAAACGGCTATTTCTGAGCCTCCTAGAGCCTCAATAGGGTTGTAAACCATTCAGCCTTGCTGTAACACGCACAGGATGCGTGCTGGGTTAGTTAAATAATACTTTGAAGAAATATCACATGCAGATCAGAGGCATCGCTAATAGAATCGCAGAGCGGCACAATTGCAGAGAGTTGAAGTGGCATCACTATGAGGGGCAGAAGGAGCCCAAATATACACTGGAGTTGGCCTCAGGAGCCCAAAAATTGGATGAATCACACCCTGGAGTTGGCAGAAGTTGGCAGCAGCAGCAGCAGGAGCCCAAATATACACTGGAGTTGGCTTCAGGAGCCCAAAAATTGGATGAATCACACCCTGGAGTTGGCAGGAGTTGGCAGCAGCAGCAGCAGGAGCCCAAATATACACTGGAGTTGGCTTCAGGAGCCCAAAAATTGGATGAATCACACCCTGGAGTTGGCAGGAGTTGACAGCAGCAGCAGCAGGAGCCCAAATATACACTGGAGTTGGCTTCAGGAGCCCAAAAATTGGATGAATCACACCCTGGAGTTGGCAGGAGTTGACAGTAGCAGCAGCAGGAGCCCAAATATACACTGGAGTTGGCCTCAGGAGCCCAAAAATTGGATGAATCACACCCTGGAGTTGGCAGGAGTTGACAGCAGCAGCAGCAGGAGCCCAAATATACACTGGAGTTGGCCTCAGGAGCCCAAAAATTGGATGAATCACACCCTGGAGTTGGCAGGAGTTGACAGTAGCAGCAGCAGGAGCCCAAATATACACTGGAGTTGGCCTCAGGAGCCCAAAAATTGGATGAATCACACCCTGGAGTTGGCAGGAGTTGACAGTAGCAGCAGCAGGAGCCCAAATATACACTGGAGTTGGCCTCAGGAGCCCAAAAATTGGATGAATCACACCCTGGAGTTGGCAGGAGTTGACAGTAGCAGCAGCAGGAGCCCAAATATACACTGGAGTTGGCTTCAGGAGCCCAAAAATTGGATGAATCACACCCTGGAGTTGGCAGCAGCAGCAGCAGGAGCCCAAATATACACTGGAGTTGGCTTCAGGAGCCCAAAAATTGGATGAATCACACCCTGGAGTTGGCAGCAGCAGCAGCAGGAGCCCAAATATACACTGGAGTTGGCCTCAGGAGCCCAAAAATTGGATGAATCACACCCTGGAGTTGGCAGGAGTTGACAGTAGCAGCAGCAGGAGCCCAAATATACACTGGAGTTGGCCTCAGGAGCCCAAAAATTGGATGAATCACACCCTGGAGTTGGCAGGAGTTGACAGTAGCAGCAGCAGGAGCCCAAATATACACTGGAGTTGGCCTCAGGAGCCCAAAAATTGGATGAATCACACCCTGGAGTTGGCAGGAGTTGACAGTAGCAGCAGCAGGAGCCCAAATATACACTGGAGTTGGCTTCAGGAGCCCAAAAATTGGATGAATCACACCCTGGAGTTGGCAGCAGCAGCAGCAGGAGCCCAAATATACACTGGAGTTGGCTTCAGGAGCCCAAAAATTGGATGAATCACACCCTGGAGTTGGCAGCAGCAGCAGCAGGAGCCCAAATATACACTGGAGTTGGCCTCAGGAGCCCAAAAATTGGATGAATCACACCCTGGAGTTGGCAGGAGTTGACAGTAGCAGCAGCAGGAGCCCAAATATACACTGGAGTTGGCCTCAGGAGCCCAAAAATTGGATGAATCACACCCTGGAGTTGGCAGGAGTTGACAGTAGCAGCAGCAGGAGCCCAAATATACACTGGAGTTGGCTTCAGGAGCCCAAAAATTGGATGAATCACACCCTGGAGTTGGCAGGAGTTGACAGTAGCAGCAGCAGGAGCCCAAATATACACTGGAGTTGGCCTCAGGAGCCCAAAAATTGGATGAATCACACCCTGGAGTTGGCAGGAGTTGACAGTAGCAGCAGCAGGAGCCCAAATATACACTGGAGTTGGCTTCAGGAGCCCAAAAATTGGATGAATCACACCCTGGAGTTGGCAGAAGTTGGCAGCAGCAGCAGCAGGAGCCCAAACATTACTTTAAACAGACCCTGGGGTTGGCCTCAGGAGCCCAAAAATTGGATGAATCACACCCTGTGGAGAGTCATGTGGAGAAAAAGTAGCTTAGTTAGTAATATCTACATAAAATTATGAATAAACAAATGCAAAAGTTTGCCAAAGTGAAGTTTTGTTTGAGGGTGTGTTTCCACCTTTTAATTAAATCAGAAACAAGAAGGTGTCATTGCCTCTGACTAATTAGCCCTCAAAAATTCTTGGAATTTTTAATCTGGAATCATGTCTGATCCGTCTTATCCGAAGAATATTAATAAAAAGTAAGAGTAACGTAAAGGATTTTTTATCAATACTTACTTGTGGTCCGATGCGGAGGAATGTCTGTAACTTGAGAGCAGCGCCTTAAATCTGTTTTGCACGATCCATCTTTCTTGGTCTGGCCCCGTCATCAATCTACTGGAATACATCAGGCATTGTTGGGAGGAAAGCTTGGCTGATCCATGCGCCATTCATTTCCACGCAGGGCAGTCTCTGGAAAAAAAAAGTCTGTATAAACCAGGGTCTTTTTCATATAAAAACAAATGGTTATTCTTGCTTTTCAACCATATGTTCCACAGCTTTACCAGTCATTGTGTCAGCCAATGAAGCAACTTTGTCTGGAAGTGCTGCAAAAGCAGTCCACTGCATCACAAGTGGCATCTGACACCCCCAGTCAACTGTCTGCCTGTTATGCTTTGGGTTCAGCTCCACTATCCATTGATCTGATATCCAAGATCTGATAATCATAAAATTCAGCAGCTACTGCCCAGCCAAGAAGTGGAGGAGACACTCGCCTCTTCTTCCACTATCCGGCAACTAGTGATGAGGAGAGTGTCGTGGGAGGAGGTGTTGCAAGCCGAGGTAGTGGAAGAGGGTCCCTGGAGTCTGCGGCGGTGGCGGCGGCAGCAGCAGCGAATTATTGCGGACTGTTGGTAGGAAAAATCAGCTACTCAGCGATGTGGCAGTGTTCCATGCAGCATCCTGTGGAGAAAAAGTAGGTTAGTTAGTGTATATACATAAAATTATGAATAGACAAATGCAATAGTATTGCGAAAGTGAAGTTTTGTTTGAGGGTGTGTTTCCACCTTGCAATTAAATCAGAAACAACTAGCTATCATTTGCCTCTGAATAATTAGCCCTCAAAAATTCTTGGAATTTTTAATCTTGATGTCTGAGGGATTTCTCCTCTCAGACAGCGTCACCATAAGTCCAGCCTGCTGCATTACCCAGTGGTGGACCTTTCAGAGAACTGATGGCTTGTGCCGAGCCGAGGTGGAGAGTCACATGGCATGGTTGTTGAACAGAAGGTGGGCCAGTCCTTTAGCCTGTCAGTGTGTACCAAAGTGCACAGTGTTGTCTACGCCTGGAGCTGTAACTATAGACTCATGGTGGACAATATATATCCTTTTAGGCCCCCTTGGTGATTGTGGTTTCACGCTGTTCTTCACATGGTTTTCCTTGACCATCAGAGTCACACATGGGAGGAACTACTAAAAATGAGAACTCAATCCATGAAAGCATTGCTTAATCCACGAAAACTGCAAATTTGGACCCATGGTGACTGACACTTGGAAGAACATCTTGTTTGCGCTGCGACAAGGAAGCCAGAGTCATGCGTCCTGACATGGCACACGTGTTCAGTCTAGTTTTGAAGTCTTGCCCCCATCTGAAAGACATCCGAACAACAGGAAAGAAAGTTAGCATGCACTTCTGGCACTCCTACACCACCAAGCACAACCTTATTGAGCCTCAGCGTCACAAAGGTGTACCCCACCATAGTCTGATTTGCGATGTTTCCACCCGTTGGAATTCCACCCTCCATATGCAGGATCCACTATAGCAGTGGTCCCCAACCCTGTCCTCAAGGCCCACCAACAGGCCAGGCTTTGCAGATCTCCACAAAGATGCTCAGGTGGAGTAATTAGTGCAGCTGCAGAGCAATAGAGCTGGCTATTTGGAGATCCAAAAAACATGACATGTTGGTGGGCCTTGAGGACAGGGTTGAGGACCACTGCACTATAGGAACAGAGAAAAGCCATCACGGATTTCTGGATGATCCAAACGGATAGGGGGACACCCCTGTGTAAATTCAATGTAAACCATTGGCAGCTCATACGTGACACCGACCGTTTGTTTAGGCCCTTTGAGGAAGCTACATTATTAGTCAGTTGCCAGGACTATGAGATGAACGATGAGATTCCACTGCTTCATGTACTACAACACATGTTGGAAAGCATGGCTGGTCAGGGCACTGGAGACATGGCACATACATTTCACAGCCACATGAAGCCTGTGGGGGCTGAAGTGGAGGAGGAGGAGGGGGTGGGGCACAGCAAACCACAGTTTAGGTTTCACAAAATGACCATTTTATCTAGTCATCTGACAGGAGAGGAGGTGCAGCCACAGGAGCTAGAGGGTTGTGAGTAAGGCGAGACAGAGGACCCAGACACACCATGGCAGTTTACAGTGGAGATGGAGACAGGTAGTCCCTCCGAGTCACTTGCACAAATGGCACGATGCATGCTCACATGCATGCGTACTAGTGAGCGCAGAATTGTCTCCATTTGTCAGCGGGAAGACTTCTGGCTCTCCAACTTATTGGACCCTCGCTTCCGGCACAAAATGGGGGCATTTTTTACGCCCACTGAGAGGGAGGAAAAACTGACCTACTACAGAGACATCCCACGTAGTCAGTTGGGCGATGTCTATTTGCGCCATGGCCCATACTCCCGCAGGTCTGACTCTAGGGGAACTTTGCGATCACCTTCCACTGCCATGGCTGCTGGGGGGGTGGAAGGAGCAGCAGCAGCTCCATCAGCAGCAACCTCAGTCTTCAGTCGCTAGTGAGTAGCTTTCTACACCCGCATAGTGAGTCTACTCATGAGAAGCAGGAAGACCTGGAGCTGGACCTCAAACAGCAGGTCATGTCATACCTTGACATGACCATGCCAACACACCTTCAAGATCCACTGGATTTGCTGGGAAGCCAAACTTGACTTGTGCCCGCAACTAGCAGAGTTTGCCCTGGAAAAGCTGTACTGGCCGGACAGTAGTTGATTTAGATGGCAACTGGGCTGCTCTATATAACGAAGCAAAATGGCAAATTTACCTCACTATATAAGCTATTGCCCCTCAGATTTACACAGGGGCTGCTCTATATTATGCTGCAAAATGGCAAATTAACCTCACAATATAAGCCATTGCAGCTCTATATAAATAAAAATAAATAAATAAAAAAAGGGCCTGTAGAAGCTTATTTAGTATAACAGATAGGGTGACATGTGCTGGTTTGGGATGCCCATATGGGCTAGTGTTTTGGCAGCAGTACAAAAACCAATGCAAAATGCAATAGCTTAATAAAGCTGATGCTGATCAACGCTTATTTAGTATAACAGATGGGGTGCAACATGCAGGTTTGGGATGCCCTGCGACCTGGTGTATTTAAAGCAGACCAAAACCAATTCAAAATGCAATAACTTAATAAAGCTGAGGCTGTAGATGCTTATTTAGTATAAACAGGTAGGGTGCAAGGTGCAGCTTTGGGGTGCCCTGCGGCCTGGTTAAATGAAAGCAGTCAAAAAGGAAGTGCAAACTGAAGTAGCTTAATGAAGCTGATGCTGATCAACGCTTATGTTGTATACCAGATAGGGTGCAAGGTGCAGCTTTGGGGTGCCCTGCGGCCTGGTTTATTAAAATCAGTCAAAAACAAGTGCAAACTGAAGTAACAATAATCCAAGTATGAGACATCATTTTGACCTTCTTCACAGCGCCATACTTTGAAAAAAAAAAATTAATTTCATGCCGATCAATCCAAAGGTCAATGCCCCTAACAAAAATAGTGTTCGGCATAAGTTTTCCTTCTGGAAGGACGTAACCTTTAGTTTACATGGTTGGGGTAGGTTATCTTACAAATTGGGATACCCCAGGCAGCAGTGTCATTGAAAGAGACAGATTGTAATGCAGGCCATACGCAAGCAGAGAAACTCAGGCTGCAACAGGCCTATTTAGTTTACATGGTTGGGGTAGGTTATCTTACAAATTGGGATACCCCACTGTATATGAAACCGAATATAAATGCACACCCAAAAGTGGACACTCAGCCTCCAAGAGGCCTGCTTAGTTTAAATAAGAGAGCTGCTTAGTATGGTAGGTAGGTTATGTTATGTTACAGAATGGGATGCCCCAAGCAGACTTGAGATCAGTATATATGCACACAGCAGCAGTGTGTTAGCAGGCTCATACAGGCCAAATTTCTTTAAATAAATGTGCAGCTTACAGTAAATGCAGAGGCTAATGGTATGTTACAGAATGGGATGCCCCAAAGCTGACTTGAGATCAGTATATATGCACACAGCAGCAGTGTGTTAGCAGGCTCATACAGGCCAAATTTCTTTAAATAAATGTGCAGCTTACAGTAAATGCAGAGGCTAATGGTATGTTACAGAATGGGATGCCCCAGAGCTGACTTGAGATCAGTATATATGCACACAGCAGCAGTGTGTTAGCAGGCTCATACAGGCCAAATTTCTTTAAATAACTGTGCAGCTTACAGTTAATGCAGAGGCTAATGGTATGTTACAGAATGGGATGCCCCAAGCAGACTTGAGATCAGTATATATGCACACAGCAGCAGTGTGTTAGCAGGCTCATACAGGCCAAATTTCTTTAAATAACTGTGCAGCTTACAGTTAATGCAGAGGCTAATGGTATGTTACAGAATGGGATGCCCCAAGCAGACTTGAGATCAGTATATATGCACACAGCAGCAGTGTGTTAGCAGGCTCATACAGGCCAAATTTCTTTAAATAAATGTGCAGCTTACAGTAAATGCAAAGGCTAATGGTATGTTACAGAATGGGATGCCCCAAAGCTGACTTGAGATCAGTATATATGCACACAGCAGCAGTGTGTTAGCAGGCTCATACAGGCCAAATTTCTTTAAATAACTGTGCAGCTTACAGTAAATGCAGAGGCTAATGGTATGTTACAGAATGGGATGTCCCAAAAACCAGAGAGCACCTGGCAGGCAGCAGTAAGACTATGCACAGCAAAAGTGTCTTTATCATGCCTAATTTCAATTAGAATAGGTGCAAATGGTTAGGTTCTTAAATAGAGGCTGGTGTAGTCACAGAATGGGATGCCCTAAAAACCAGCAGTAAGTACACCTGGCAGGGACAAGTAGTGCTATGCCCAGCAAAAGTGTCTTTATCAGGCCTAATTTCAAATATGATAAGAGCAAATGCTTATATGGTCTTAAACAGAGGCTGCTTTAGTCACAGAATGGGATGCCCCGGGCAGGAATCGAGCTGCCAGGGTACAGTAGTGCTTTGGCCAGCAAAAGTGTCTTTATCAGGCCTAATTTCAAATATGATAAGAGCAAATGCTTATATGGTCTTAAACAGAGGCTGCTTTAGTCACAGAATGGGATGCCCCGGGCAGGAATCGAGCTGCCAGGGTACAGTAGTGCTTTGGCCAGCAAAAGTGTCTTTATCAGGCCTAATTTCAAATATGATAAGAGCAAATGCTTATATGGTCTTAAACAGAGGCTGCTTTAGTCACAGAATGGGATGCCCCGGGCAGGAATCGAGCTGCCAGGGTACAGTAGTGCTTTGGCCAGCAAAAGTGTCTTTATCAGGCCTAATTTCAAATATGATTAGAGCAAATGCTTATATGGTCTTAAACAGAGGCTGCTTTAGTCACAGAATGGGATGCCCCGGGCAGGAATCGAGCTGCCAGGGTACAGTAGTGCTTTGGCCAGCAAAAGTGTCTTTATCAGGCCTAATTTCAAATATGATTAGAGCAAATGCTTATATGGTCTTAAACAGAGGCTGCTTTAGTCACAGAATGGGATGCCCCGGGCAGGAATCGAGCTGCCAGGGTACAGTAGTGCTTTGGCCAGCAAAAGTGTCTTTATCAGGCCTAATTTCAAATATGATTAGAGCAAATGCTTATATGGTCTTAAACAGAGGCTGCTTTAGTCACAGAATGGGATGCCCCGGGCAGGAATCGAGCTGCCAGGGTACAGTAGTGCTTTGGCCAGCAAAAGTGTCTTTATCAGGCCTAATTTCAAATATGATAAGAGCAAATGCTTATATGGTCTTAAACAGAGGCTGCTTTAGTCACAGAATGGGATGCCCCGGGCAGGAATCGAGCTGCCAGGGTACAGTAGTGCTTTGGCCAGCAAAAGTGTCTTTATCAGGCCTAATTTCAAATATGATAAGAGCAAATGGTTATATGGTCTTAAACAGAGGCTGCTTTAGTCACAGAATGGGATGCCCCGGGCAGGAATCGAGCTGCCAGGGTACAGTAGTGCTTTGGCCAGCAAAAGTGTCTTTATCAGGCCTAATTTCAAATATGATTAGAGCAAATGCTTATATGGTCTTAAACAGAGGCTGCTTTAGTCACAGAATGGGATGCCCCGGGCAGGAATCGAGCTGCCAGGGTACAGTAGTGCTTTGGCCAGCAAAAGTGTCTTTATCAGGCCTAATTTCAAATATGATTAGAGCAAATGCTTATATGGTCTTAAACAGAGGCTGCTTTAGTCACAGAATGGGATGCCCCGGGCAGGAATCGAGCTGCCAGGGTACAGTAGTGCTTTGGCCAGCAAAAGTGTCTTTATCAGGCCTAATTTCAAATATGATTAGAGCAAATGCTTATATGGTCTTAAACAGAGGCTGCTTTAGTCACAGAATGGGATGCCCCGGGCAGGAATCGAGCTGCCAGGGTACAGTAGTGCTTTGGCCAGCAAAAGTGTCTTTATCAGGCCTAATTTCAAATATGATTAGAGCAAATGCTTATATGGTCTTAAACAGAGGCTGCTTTAGTCACAGAATGGGATGCCCCGGGCAGGAATCGAGCTGCCAGGGTACAGTAGTGCTTTGGCCAGCAAAAGTGTCTTTATCAGGCCTAATTTCAAATATGATTAGAGCAAATGCTTATATGGTCTTAAACAGAGGCTGCTTTAGTCACAGAATGGGATGCCCCGGGCAGGAATCGAGCTGCCAGGGTACAGTAGTGCTTTGGCCAGCAAAAGTGTCTTTATCAGGCCTAATTTCAAATATGATTAGAGCAAATGCTTATATGGTCTTAAACAGAGGCTGCTTTAGTCACAGAATGGGATGCCCCGGGCAGGAATCGAGCTGCCAGGGTACAGTAGTGCTTTGGCCAGCAAAAGTGTCTTTATCAGGCCTAATTTCAAATATGATTAGAGCAAATGCTTATATGGTCTTAAACAGAGGCTGCTTTAGTCACAGAATGGGATGCCCTGGGCAGGAATCGAGCTGCCAGGGTACAGTAGTGCTTTGGCCAGCAAAAGTGTCTTTATCAGGCCTAATTTCAAATATGATTAGAGCAAATGGTTATATGGTCTTAAACAGAGGCTGCTTTAGTCACAGAATGGGATGCCCCGGGCAGGAATCGAGCTGCCAGGGTACAGTAGTGCTTTGGCCAGCAAAAGTGTCTTTATCAGGCCTAATTTCAAATATGATTAGAGCAAATGCTTATATGGTCTTAAACAGAGGCTGCTTTAGTCACAGAATGGGATGCCCCGGGCAGGAATCGAGCTGCCAGGGTACAGTAGTGCTTTGGCCAGCAAAAGTGTCTTTATCAGGCCTAATTTCAAATATGATTAGAGCAAATGCTTATATGGTCTTAAACAGAGGCTGCTTTAGTCACAGAATGGGATGCCCCGGGCAGGAATCGAGCTGCCAGGGTACAGTAGTGCTTTGGCCAGCAAAAGTGTCTTTATCAGGCCTAATTTCAAATATGATTAGAGCAAATGCTTATATGGTCTTAAACAGAGGCTGCTTTAGTCACAGAATGGGATGCCTCACAGCAGACTTAAGATCAGTTCAGTATATATGCACAGTTAGTTACTATAAGCAGCCTGAAAACGCTAACAAAGGCTGGATGAAAAAAAAAAAATCTCCCTGTCAGCCAGCTCCGTTTTTCCTACCTTTCCCTGGCTTTCTGTCTGTCTCCTGTCTGTCTCCTGCCTGTCTCCTGCCTGTCTCCAGCCTGTCCCTGTCTGTCCCTGTCTCCAGCCTGTCTCCAGCCTGTCTAACTGCCTCAGCTACACAGCGTTCTGTCTGTCTGTCACGAATGCAATAGAGAAATGAGGAAAAGCAAGATGGCCGCCGTTAAATACCGCTGTGTGACGTCACCGGGCTTGCTGGCTGCTGATAGGCTGCATGTGACTGCCCCAGCTTGCACTGGCGCGGGATACATGTCCAGACATGTCCCGCCCGCCATCTTAGAATGCCTGTAATGTAAATGAATGGATGTTAAAGGAAAACTTCGAGTGATCGAATCGCGGGGAAATTCGGATTCGATCCGAATCGAATTTTTCCTGAAATTCGGATCGAATCCGGGTTCGTCCGGATCGATTCGCTCATCCCTAATCATTATGCTGAGCAAAAGATCTCAAAAACAAAAGCACAGACACTAAATGAGATTCTTTTAACCCTGGCCAGCCTACCTAGAGATTTGTCACCCTCTGTTGCCAGGCCATTTTTCACTATTTGTGCTATAAATGTTTAACTGTGAAGGAATGTGCAATGATTTCCCAGGAAAAATATATATTGTGTTGTTTTTGCAGCTTTAGCATGAAATGTCTTGTTTTCATTTTCTTTTGTGCATTCTCAATATTTTGGGAGAAATATGTGCAACAAATTATTAACATTATTTTGTGTACATATTGTAGTGATTTTTTGTAATAAAAAATGTACTTTTTTAATAAATACATAAATACATATATCTTGTGTGTAAAAGCCCTATTCCTACTGATTACAATAGTACCACGTATGTATCAGTAGACAGCCTTGCTGCCACCCCCAAACTAAAAAGAGCGCTTGAGGAGAATTTAAAAGGAAATACAAATACTATGCACACATTTTCCAGGAAAAACAACCCCTCATATTTGAAATACCCCCCACAAACTATATATTCTCTGGAAGTACACACCTCAATCATACCATACTTATTGTTGTGGGTGCATTTTTATTCTGATCACTTTTGAATTCACTAGTTGCACAGCTTTTCCCCAAAACTGTATAAAAAAGCAGAATAAAAAACACAGTTTCCTAAAATATCAATATGCAAACAGGAAAAGAAAGAGCAAGGTCCCCCAAACAGAACAATATCCAACAGGAACTTTTAACCCTTTCATTGCCAGCCTACTTGGGATTTTTTTCCCTTTCTGTTGACAGGCCATTTTTACCATTTTGCACTATGTACGTTTAACTGTGATTTTTACAGAAATTTCCAGGAAAATTACGTTTTACTTGTTTTTTTTCAGAGTTGGCACTTTAACATGAAATGTTTTGTTTGTATTTTTTTTTTTTTGTTTCAATATTTTTATTAAAGTTTTGGGTTTTCAACATTACAGATATTTGGAGCTTATGCATTATATTGCCATCCCGCGCAGGGGAGGTGAAAGAAAAAGCTAACATTCTAAATTGCATAAGATTATACATATATCACGTTGATGTTTTAATAATTTACAATGCATACAAAGCGAAGAAGCAAATGACAACGTAAAGAACATTCAACGTCTTCGCGCAACCCACTTGACCTGAGACATGTTTATACCCACTCCGGGGCCATGCAGGTCGGGGGGGCTCCGCCCTCCACGATCCGCACCGCCCCAAGCGAGCCCACAGGATTTGCAGACTTGGTCAAGCGCGTTGACGGGAAAGGGTTAATGAAAGCCTTTTGGGATCGTAGTCTAAAGAGAGGAGAAACAACGAACTGGGGGGGAGGGGAAAAGTTGGAGGGAGGAGGGGAGGTCGGGGGGGGGGGGAGAAGGGTCAAGGGGCTCCCGCACTCCACCAGCCAACATGCATGGTTGCTACAACCTCCATGGGGGTTCGCCAGGCCAGGCAAATCTCATCCAGGGTTCCCCATATCGAAAGGAATTTGTCATGGGTGTCGGTCAGAATACTAGATAGCCTTTCGTTGATGAGGAACCCGTTCATTCTGGCCGACACCTCAGATATTGGGGTAAATTGCTTTTTCCAGGATCTGGCTATAGCCTGTTTAGCTGCCAGGAGAAGGTGGACAAAAAGTCTGTGCTGTTTGCCAGTGAGCTCCTGGGGCTTGCAGTGCAGGAGGGCAACCCAGGGGTCTTTTTTCATGTTGGTTTGGAAGATGTCGTTAGCCAGCTTATACACCTGGTTCCAGAAGCGGGCCAACATGGGACAAGTCCACCACGTATGCAGAAAGTCCCCTTCCGCACTGCAGCCCCTAAAGCATGTTTTAGACTGTCCCGGAAACATCCTGCTCAGGCGACCCGGCAACAGGTACCAGCGAAGCATTACCTTATAGGCCGTTTCAGGTGTCAGGACATTGATTGAGCATTTGGAGGAGTTGGACCATACCTCCGACCATCCCCTCTCGCTCTGACATGGGCCCAGATCTTTCTCCCAGCTGCTAACGTACCTGTGGGTCTCTGGTCCGGCTACATTTAGTGCTGAATATAGTAAGGAGATTGTCCCTCTCTGGAATGGGTTATTAGTGCATAACTCCTCAAAGGGGGTCTTCACCCGGAAGGGGGAGTGCAGCTTTGTTAGAGGCAAAATCCAGTGCCGCAACTGGATATAGTGAAAATATTCCCTGCCGGGGACTCCGTACTTCTCTTGCAGGTCCTGAAAAGTCCCGAAGCCCCTCAGCCTAAGCAGGTCCGCTATCTTGTATATGCCCCGATCCTGCCACCACTTGAAGGCCAATCTATTCTGCTCCCCTGGGGGGAAGTTGGGGCTATCCCATAAGTGGGCCAGGGGGGTATGTGGGGACATCAAGGAGGCTGAATACCTCACTGAGTCCCACACAGCGAGGGAATGCTTCATTAACGGGCTGAGCATCTTGGGTCTATGTCCCTGGTCCATCCAGAGCAAACTATCAATGGGTAGTGGCGCACAGTTGGGAAGTTCCAGGAAAATCCACATTGGGGGCCTGGAAAGGGAATGCATAGGGGCCAGTTGAGCAATCTGAGCGGCTTTGTAGTACATATGTATATCGGGCACCCCCAGTCCCCCTTGCGTTTTGTGGGCAAGCATAGTGCACCTGGACACCCTCGGGCGTCCCGTGGACCATATGAAGGCCAAGATTCTACTTTGCATCACCCGAAGCATGTATATTGGGATCTTTACAGGTAGTACTCTGAAGAAATAGAGCAGCTTCGGGAGTATGGACATTTTAACCGCGTTAATACGGCCTATCCAAGAGATCGGGTACGTTTTCCAGGTCTCCATAAGGCAGGTTAAGAATTTAAATAAAGGAGGATAATTGGCCTCATATAGGTTGGAGTACTTGGCAGAGATGTGAACCCCCAAATACGGAAGCGACTCAGTCGTCCAGCTGTTTGTATTTTTTTAAGTGCTTTCATAATAGTTTTGTATAAAAATACAACATTATCTATTTTTTTTAATCTGTTGTATTTTTTAAATATTTTTTTTCAAGAAAACCATATTTCGTGTGAAAGCCCAATTTCTCCCAATTACAACGGTACCACATATGTCAGGTCAGTAGATCACCGTTCCTGCCCAGGAGACCCCCCCCCCCCCAAACTCAAAAAAGCACTTTACAACATTTTAAAATAAAATACAACTACTATGTTACATTTACTACTACTAGGGTTACATTTAAAAAAATGGTTTAAAAAGGGCTTTTTACATTATTTTAAGTGTTAAACCTGTAAAAATAAAGTGGGATACCCCCTATCCAAGCATAACCAGCCTGAGCAAAAGCTATGGGGGGCTTGTAGCCCAAGGCGCGGGGGCCAAAATGCTACAAGCCCACATAGCTCTTGAGGGCTGCAGGCTGTTCTGACCCCCCCCGGCTTTGGGAGGCAGGCAATGGGGCTGGGGGTTAATGGCAAGTCATCCACTTGTCAGTCCAGGTGACTTGCCATGCCCTTAAACCTTGTGAACTGCTATAGGAGTCTCATGAACCACTTACCAACAAAGATTTAAATGTAAAAAACCACACACACAATTATTAAAAGTTTTCCTTTACTTACCTCCGATCCTTTGTCCCATGCCGATCATGCTGTCACTGACAGCCAGTAGTGAATGGTGAAAGCCAGATGGGGGTCAGAGGATTGGAGCCCCCTGGCCCTCCACTGACCCTCCATTGATCACTACCGGAATCTGACATTCCTGCAGGGGTAATAGGGAGAAAGACAATTTACTAAACATCTTCTTTGCTACCATATTCACAGAGGGATGTGATATGCCAGGTGGAATGCAGGGAAATAGCTTTCCATTAAACGCCACTTGTCTAAAGAAGTGCAGCGCCGCCTTAAACTAATTTAATTAGACAAATCCCCGGGACCAGATGGCATTCATCCTCGTGTTTTAAGGGAATTATATACAGTAATAGACAAGCCACTATTTTTTATATTTATATTTTCGATAATGACATGAACTGCTCCATAGGATTGATGTTTAGGAAATGTGGTGCCAATATTTAAAAAAAGGGTCTAAAGGGGAACCTGTGAACTACAGAATGGTAAGTTTAGTTTATCTGTGGTGGGAAAGCCATCCTGACGAAGTGGGTTGCCACGCAACGTGTCGGTGTCGGTAGCGGATGATTCAAGTGGACCTGGACTGTTTGAATTGGTGATATACAATTTATTAGATCTTCTTTATTGTTAGGTTTGCTCTCGCATTTCACAGTGTTTGTTGGAGACGCTTCAGGCACAGTCATTGCACCCCAGCACACATCACTTTCTAAATGGGTATTCCCCTGCTTAATGGGGATGTACCCAACCTTCCTCACACTTGCTAACTTTTTGCACATTTGTCAACCTTTGCACAATTGCCTCTTTTGCACAAATCTTTTTATTTTTCCACCAATAGTACATATATTAATGTTACTCCAACAGACAGTGTGATTGGCTTCATAAATTAATGAAATTTGCTTTATAGTCCATAAGTGTCCACGTTTTTCACCCACATCTGTGTTTTGTTTTATTATTTTTAATCGTGTCTTTTTTAAGTCATGCTATTGCAGAATTAACTTTACGTACAGCTATCTTTTTGAATATATTCTTGTTGTGTGACTATTTTTCATGGTGAGCTACTGAGGCCTGTACTGGCAGTCTGCAAATTTGGGGCTTGTGGTGGGAAAGCTATTTGAAGGTTTTCTAAGAAATGCTATTGCAGAGTATCTTGATGAAAATGACCAAAGCACTCCTTATCAGCATGGATTCATGATGAATTGGTCCTGCCAGACAAACCTGATCAGCTTTTATGAGGAAGTAAGTTCAAGACTGGATCAGGGATAGTCATTGGATGTCATAATTCTTTTCTAAAGCATTTCATAGGGTGAGGGGTTAGATGCTGGGGTCCAGGTGCCATCGCTGCACCTTGCAGTTGCAGGGACTGACATCGCTTGTGCCGCCATGTGGCTTGTCGCAGCAGAGGTGCTTATCTGCTAGGTAAGGTATTTATTGCAACTATAGAGAACCATGTGTGATAAGGTGGCCGGTGTCCATGCAGTGCACACACCGTGAGTAACCGAGCATGTAAGCCCTGCCTAAGATCCGGATCTGGTAAGTTCTAATGAAACAAAGGAAAAGATTGCTCATCCATGGCAAAAAAATCCCCAAAAATGAATCAATAAAAGGCAGACCGCAGATACTAGCTCAGGTGGCGAGTCCAGTTACCCAGCCATGTGCAGCTGCCATGGACATCCAAACCACCCCACACACACAGTTCAACAATGCAAATCTAAAGATGTGATGAAACCCACCAGCTGCCCTTCCACCATCCACCTCACCGGCTTGGTTACTGAAAGCTGTATGCACTGCTTGGACACTGGCCACCTCATCACAAATGGTTCTCTATAGATGCACACGTGTGACATTATTGTATGCATACATGTGTCTGTATTACAAATATTATTGTATTCACAACCTTCCCAGGCATACACCTTATGTATTCACAGTCTCTGAGCATCCCCCTGTACTCACAATCCCCGGGCAACCTTTCTGTATTCATAACCCCCCTGGGTATCCCCTGTACTCACAACTCCCGGACATCCCCTGTATTCACAACCACCCTGGGTATCCTCTTTATTCACCACCCCTGGGCATCCACAGTATTCCAACCCCCCTGGGCATCTCCTGTATTTACACCCACCGTCCATCCTGCATATTACCAACCCGGGAGAATCCCTGTATTCTCAATGCGTGGGAATTCCCTGTATTTCAGCCTCTCTGCAATCCCAATCCCCTGGACATCAGCCTCGATTCAAAGACACATTCGTCCGGACTTCCGCAGCTGTCTGTGAAAGTTTGGGTGGGTGTTAGTCTTTTTTTGGCTTTTTTTAATTCATTTTTCATTAGTACGAACGTTCGGGAAAATGTGTATATGCGCTTTCGATGAACGGAAGCAAATCGGAACATTGCCGTTAGTTCGGATCATTTTCCAAACAAAATCAGAAATTTTTCGTTCGTTCAGATAACGTCCGTTGTTGGGATGGGTTTCCATCTGATTCAGAGAGCCGATTTCCGACGGACCACCACCCTATAAATCCGTTTCATTTCTGATCCACTTACGGGACCTTTGAGGGCTCGGATTGCTATTGTTGAACATGTTTTGCGGCTATGTGGAGGAGTCTGCGCGCCTTTAGCACCAAGGCATTGCATGTATCAGCATGGCCGAGGCCATAAATTGTATAGCAATGCATACCTGAATCAATACATTTCATGTATGCCTTCTAGATGCATTTTAATGCTGACCTTAATTAGTCCTTAGCATGTAAACATTTATTTTCCCACGCATCCATATAATTGCTATATTTTTTTAGACTTATGTCCTTTGTGAATTATATTTGGATTGTTGAACTTGAATCTTAATTTGTTGTAGGAGTTATTGTTTTAGTCGGTTACCTTTGCTTTGTGTAATTATTTTATATTTGGTTGCAGGAACCGCAAGATGTGCCACTCACACAACATACAAGCAGTCTTTGGTCCAGCTATGCGATTCCTCAGTGTTCTTGCAGGGCATCCAGGGCCGTCCCATGATGCTTATATATTGCAGAGCTCTGGCTTATTTCAGCAGTTTGAGTCAGGAGAATTATCTGGTAGATGGCTTCTGGGTAAGTTTGCTCACATTTCATCAATCCATTTTCACTGTATGGCAATGAATATAGTTGTTGACTCATGACTTAACCTATTGCTGTTTTTAGCCCTTGATGACTTGTTAAACAATATTGTAGCTTAGAATGTGTATTTTATGTTATTATTTTTAAATTCTTTCAGGGGATTCTGGATATCCACTCCTGCCCTTGCTCCTGATGCCCGTTCTTTGCCTGCAGAATGCGGGCCATGGGTTCTCTAATCGGGCACTATGCAAAACCCTCTGGCTTTTGAAGTCCAGATTTAGGTGTTTGGACCATACGGGGGGGGGGGGGGGCACTGCAGTATGACCCCAACAAGGTCATACCAACATACCAATATTTTAATTTACGTTTTTTAACAGGGACCACACGTGCCAGAGTGGCACAACTGAGTGTTAGGGTCCTTCAGTTGGTGGGCGAGATGCAGGAGCTGCGCAACTCGTTGGGGACCACAGATGAAGAATAATGAATAATGTTCTGTGGCCTGCCATTGCTATGTATTTTGTTTTTTATAGTTGTAAAAATGTGAAATTTTCAAAATTTTTACAATTTTTATATTTTATGATGGAATCCAAAAAAAAAAAATGTTACAGTGTCATTTCATTTACAAAATACATTAACACAAAACTAATGGGCCCAGAAATATTTAAAGATGAATATTCACATGACCGAGAAGTGATTTGGGTGAGGTTTAAGGGTCCAAAAGGGAAGATGGAGGATAGTGCTAAGTGGTTTGGGTGAGCTTTAAGGGTCCAAAAGGGAAGATGGAGGATAGTGCTAAGTGATTTGGGTGAGCTTTAAGGGTCCAAAAGGGAAGATGGAGGATAGTGCTAAGTGGTTTGGGTGAGCTTTAAGGGTCCAAAAGGGAAGATGGAGGATAGTGCTAAGTGATTTGGGTAAGCTTTAAGGGTCCAAAAGGGAAGATGGAGGATAGTGCTAAGTGATTTAGCTAAACATTGTAGTAGAAGTAAGGGTGGCAAATATGTAGGCGAGCACTTTAATGAGTTAAGTTTGTAGTGCGCAGGCGCAAGATCGTAAGGATTTCCGTCTGGATGAATATTTATTGAAAAAGGGAAACAGAATTGAACGGGAAACGTAAAGGATTCGTTGGAGCCTATCCTCCAGGCATCTCCTCAACTGGGCATCTCCCTGCAAACTAACCCTGGACATCCCCTGCATCCCGCACCCCAAGAATCTTTCCTTTCTACTCCCCCACCCCATCAACTGGGCATCCCTTTAAAACCACTACCAGGACATCTTGCTGCAAGCCTAACCCTGGGCATCCTCTGCATCTCCTACTCCCTAGGCATTCACCTGTATTACACACCCTCGGCTTCCCCCTGCAACCCTGACATCTCCCACCTTGGGTATTTCTCTGCAACCCTAACCCCAACCCCAGACATCCCCCCACCCCGAGGTAATCCCCCACCCCCAGGTAAACCATCCTAGCCAAGGGGCACCCCCACGATTTCACTTTCTATCCACAGCACTGGCTATCCCCCGAATTAACAGTGAGTGTGGGGAGTTAACATGTATGTGGGGGGTTTAAAGAGAACCCACCATCTCCATAGAGTCTATAAGACGCTAAGGCAGATGGTCTTCCTCAATATGGGGCATCTCGAATTGGGTAATCCCCACTGTGTAAACTCTGGGTGGCTAACAAAACATTCAAACAAATCTAGTGTAGTTGCTTTGACATTTTAATACAGATACATATTCTGCTATTGTGTGACTTCTCTACACTTGGTCTCCTCTATGGTCTCTGTGTGCAGATTTTTGGGGATTAGAACAAACAGTCACAAATGTCTAGTCCGCTTACCCCTCCCCTAATCTAGTAGTAAGGCCCAAACCAGGCAGCACTGACATTCAGCTGAAAATCAGGATTGCAGGGCATGCTTGCCCATTGCCAACTCAGGTTGCCCATTGCCAATCCAGGTTGGGGGGTACCCTCACTGTGGAGCTGCTCTCCTGACTTATCTGCCGACCAGAACTTTTCCAGTGCACAGCAAGTGCCGTACTGATGTTACCACTTTCTCATTGAGACTGTCCAGGCCGCACAGCACAGTGCACTGATCTATTGGGGAGTGAAGTGGTGTGTTTTTCTGGGGGCGGGTTCTATAGTTTGGTTTGCCTAAGACAGCAGAGTGGCTAGGTTCACATCTGGCTACCAGTGCATAAGAAGGACATATCAGAACTGGAGCACATACAAAGGAGGGTTAATAAATGGAATGAGGGAACTAGAGTACCCTGAAAGATTGTCAAAGTTAGGTTTATTTAGCTTTGAAAAGAGACACCTTAGGGGTGATCTAATAACTATCTTATCTAATAACTAATAACTAGGAATAAATATATTAAGGTCCAATACAAAGATCTGTCCCACAATCTATTTACATCCTGAGTGTAAGAGGAAAGGCGATTCCTCCACTGACATAGGAAGGGATTCTTTTCTGTAAGAGCAGTAAGACTATGGAACTCGCTGCCAGTGGAGGTAGTCATGAAGAATACACAAAAAATTCAAAAAAGATGCCTTCCTTGTACATAATAACATTACCAGCAATGGCTACTACACCACTGGAAGGGGATCTTCTTTTATATACAGGCTGAACTGGATAAACTTTATTCTGCCATACATACTATGTTACTATGCAAACCCAGAGCAGGGGCATTTTGGGGATGTGGAACCCAAGGGGTACCTGAGTTTAAGGGCCCACCATGGGATTCCCTGGTCACCTGGTGGGGCAGTTTACGCTTGTTGTTACCCAGTGAATTTGTATTGTTCTTGTTGGCCCCTGTAGCTGCAAATTTGGTCGTCCTACCCTCTTTTATCTGGCTTATCTTGATAAATAGCCATACTGCAAATTTCTGTAAAAAGCAGGCTGGGATTGCTTCAAGTGTCTATGAAGAAAGGGGTAGCTTTTTTTCTTCATGTCTGTGTAGTTAAAACTACACTACACTTTTTACTGCTAAAAAAAGGTGGTCATAAATAAATAAAATCCAGGGGCTGGGCTACGGAAAAGCTGCTGGATCTCAGCTACAACAACTTTATTCTGCTGTGCACTAGGATGAATACTCTGTATGACAGATAAGCAAAGAATGATATGTTTGTACACTTAGCCTGGAAAATCCTTTTCACACACTCTAAGAATACAGCTGCATCAGCTTTCGTGGTAACAGGCATTGCAGTCCCTTCATTCTGAATGTGGCTCGCAGGTAACATAGTAAAAGTAACATAGTATGTAAGGCTGAATAAAGACTTTAGTCCATCCAGTTCAGCCTGTTTAACGCCTTCCAGTGGTCTAGTAGCCATAGCTGGAAATGTTATTACATGCAAGGAGGGCATCCCGGCCACTATAGATCTTCTTCCAGTGGTCTAGTAGCTATAGCTGGAAATGTTATTACATGCCAGGAAGGCATCAAGGCCACTTTTGAAAGTTTTTACTGTATCCTTCATAACTACCTCCTCTGGCAGCGAGTTCCATAGTCTCACTGCTCTTACAGAGAAGAATCCCCTCCTATGTAAGTGGAGAAAGCACCTTTCCTCTAACCTTAGTGGATGCCCTCGGGTTATAGTTACACTCCGAGGTATAAATAGATTGTGGGACAGATCTTTGTATTGACCCCGAATATAATTATACATAGTTATTAGATCACCCCTCAATCGTCTTTTTTTCTAAACTAAATAAACCTAACTTCTTTCAGGGTACAGCACCTATGCCCCTCCTGATGCACCCCATGATCCTATTTGCTTTGGCAGCAGCTGCCTGGCATTGATTACTACAGTTGAGCTTATTGTCAACTAAAACCCCTAGGTCCTTTTCCATTGTTGTTTTACCAAGTGTTTGTTTATTTTGTGTGTAATTATGATACAGATTTCTCCTTCCCATGTGCATAATCTTACATGTATCTGTGTTAAACGTCATTTGCCATTTAACTGTCCATGCTTCCAATTTATCTAAATCTGTTTGTAGCTGCCTGCTGTCCTCTTTTGTTTTAATTACTTTACACAGCTTAGTATCATCTGCAAAGATTGAGACTTTACTGTTTAATCCGTACCCAATGTCATTTATATAGATATTGAAGAGAATTGGTCCCAGAACTGACCCTTGTGGTACTCCACTAGTAACAGTGACCCAATCTGAGTGTGTACTATTGATAACCACCTTCTACTTCTGATCATTAAGCCAATTTCCCACCCATCTGCACACGTTTTCCCCGTGTCCAAGCATTCTCATCTTTTGTACCAGCCTTTTATGTGGCACAGTATCAAATGCTTTAGAAAAGTCAAGATGTATGATATCCACTGACTCCCCCTGATCCAATATTGAACTTACCTTATCTTCTTCATGGGGTCATCAATAACATAATTGTAAAATGTCATGCACACTTAAACGGACCAGATGTCCAACTTTCTGTGGTAGAGTCCAACTTTGAGGCCTACTGTCCCTCTGAAAACTCTGGAAACACCTAAATGTCCCACTTTGCTTATATGGGGAAGACTGCCCCACCAAATACAGAATGCTGGATGTCTGGGTAGGTTACAACTGCTCTGACTCTTTTGGATGAATGGTGGTAGTGGAATGCATGGACTTCTGAGAATTGGCTCTATCACCAACATCTTTTATGGACCAAATCCATAAAGCCACGTGCTAAACCATACCCATCACCCAAACTTCTTTAAACTGCCCCACTTTGAGGACCCCCGAAAATGGTCAGTTTATGTACACTAATATATGTATTACACCATATGTGGCAACATAAAATGTATATAGTAAACTAGATCCATAAGCTACTTTCTACTTTTGTAGAATATGGATTGAAACAAAGCTGTTACTGTACATACTGTCACTTTAAGCCCCTAAGTCCTTCATCCGATTGGCCAGAAGACCACCCAAATAGTTTTTGTTGTCCCAGCAAATTATTTACCTGGTGGCTGTTGTAAAACAGCTCTTCAGCCTTGAATTACTAAGAGTTGAAAAAAAATCTCATGGTAGTAAAAAACCCAATTCATGAGAAAAAAGCCTGAGAATGTCACTGTTAGTGAATCACCAGATAGGAGAATAATGAAAGTCAATTTAAAAAAAAGTAAAAAAGTAGTAAAATGTTTAATACTTTTCTCAGTGATTTCTTTTTCTCTTCTCTGGTGATTCACTAACAGTGAAATTCGTAGGCTTTTTTTCTCATGAATTGAATTTTTTACTACCATGAGAAATATTTTCAACTTTTAGTGAATCAAGGCCCTCTTTTGTTTTCAACATTCTCAACATTTCCTGAGCCCTCTCCCTCCCTCCCCCCACAGTGGAGTAACAAGAACCCCATGGGCCCCAGAGAAAAATGTTGGACAAATGAAATAGACCTTTAAGAAAGTACTCTTCTCCTTGGCAGTCTTTCTAAATCCTTCTAATGTGCAGGGCTGGTCTGCAGATGATTTCTCTTCATCCGTTCAATAAAAACTACAAGAGATGACGCAGATGGTGAGCTGATTGTAAAGAGAATTGCTGTATGATTTATTGTGTACCTAATCAAACAGAAAAGAGAATGAGACTGAAAACAACCAAGAAGAGTTTCTGGAGAACTGGACAGGACAAAATATTCTGCTAAGGAATGATAACAGGGCGACTATGAGATATATCCAATCACAGTCCTACTTACTAAGAACTGTTTATTTAGCTTATACCACATAAACGACTAACTTTTCTGTAAAGACATTTCAGAGAGAGAGTACACAGGAGTACAGGAGCTAACCCTAAAACCCCTCCAGCCATTTCAATAGGATTAGACAGGGGGGTGTAGGCAGGGCTGAATTAAACCCTCTGGAGGTCAATAGGCAGTTGAAATCTCATGGTTCCCCTGAGACACAAAGCAAAAATGACTAAAGGGATTTTCCAGGTTCGGTGTAAAAACAAAGCATTGTTTGCTTACCTGCCATGTAGATCATTCATCCTGTTATGCAGCTGAATAAAGTGGTTGTTATTGAGATTCAGCCTCTTCTGTACCCCAACTCCTGTTTTTATTTAATTTATTAATGACCAGCTTTTTCATTGATATGTGGACTTATCTTCTCCCCTCTTTCAGCAGCCTGTGTATAGCAGAGGATAACCGCTCCTTGCTTTTATTGTCTGACTTTTCACTAATCATTTGTATAGGTCCGCCTCTCGATGCTGAATAAAAGTGGTCATAAATAAATCCAAATCCAGGGTTTGGGTTATAGAGGAGGGTCTGCAACTTAGTAACATCAGGATGAATCTTCTGATTATAGGTAGGCAAACATTGAAATGTTTTTACACTTAGCCTGGACAAACCATCAAATTAAAAATGTTATTAAACAAATATAATTTATATGAGTTAAGGGGTAATTCCACTTCCGATTGCCTTTTTACAATTTTCCATTATTGTGTGCCAAAATGATGTGCTGAATATACCTGCATTTTTTTCTTTTTTGCTTGTTTGCAGCTTTGTGTTATAAAAGAAGCCAATTTTCTGCAGCAATAATGTGTTTATATTAGCAATGTGTTTTGGAGAACATATCAGAGACTTCCTGACTCTGTCTTGCTAATCATCTGAATGGCTGAGGCAGATATGACAGGCTTAACCCCATCTGCTCTACTTCAAACTCTGCAGACAATCTTGTGTCCCAGTAGCTAAAGGGTTGCTGGCAGCATTCTTACCTTGGGGTGTCATTGTGATTTATCTTTCAATCTTTTTATTGAATTTTCATGACAACGCAATATAACAAGATCACATTGAAATCAGCAGCGTTACATTCATAATAAAAGAACTGTGTCAAAGACATCAAGAAAGTATACTAACTATTATCTGAAGCCAGATACATAATGTGAAAGAGGGCTGGTCCAACTCGAGAGGCAGGAGGCACAAAAGGGGGGCCTCCCCTTCTCCATCTCCGGAGATACCTCCCACTATCTCGGGCCCAGACCAGCGATGCCACACTACACAATACATAATACAAGAATCATGTCAATCTGGATCCAACATCAATCAAAGATATGGTTTCAACAAGGAAAGGGGAGGGGAAGGAGAACCACAAAGGGGGCGACTAGGGGAGGGGAAAGGGGATAAGGGTCCCTGGTCTGCTCCTAATAGCTTCTCTACATATTCATCAATTCAATGCTAGCGTCGATATGTTAGGCGTTGCAAATTGGATCCATGGCTCCCAAACCTCTAGGAAGTGCTCGTGTTTATCATTCAAGATGCTGGTAAGTTTTTCATTTATCAAGAATCCATTAAGTCTAGCTTTAACCTCCGATATAGAAACCAACTGCTGTTTCCAGGCCTTTGCAATCGCCTGTTTAGTGGCCAGCATAATAAATGAGAACAGCTTGTTTTGCAGCCTATTGAGTTCAGGGGCCTTATGGCGTAGCAGCGCCACCCAGGGGTCCCTTTTGGGGGAAACATTCATGATCTCAGCTACCAAGCGGAAGACCTGTTGCCACAGGCGTGATACAAAGGGACAAGTCCACCATGTATGAAGCACATCGCCTTTTACCGAGCAGCCCCTGAAGCATTGTTCTGGGTAAGCGGGATAAATTTTATGGATTCTAGCAGGGACCAGATACCAACGTAACAAGACTTTATAGGCTGACTCCACTGTGAGTGAGTTAATTGAGCAGCCCCAGGTCGCCCTCCACACCCCTGACCAGTCCACCTCCTCCCTCTCCAATCTCAGGTCCTCCCCCCATTCTCGAACATAGTTATGATCAAGAGGTTTTGGAAAGTCATTAAGGGAAGAGTATAGTAAGGAGATCCTCCCTGGACTATCCGACTCCCCCACACACAAGGACTCGAATTTGGTCCATTTCCTATACGAGGCTAGTCCAGCAAGCCTAGGTCTAAGCCAGTGGCTCAACTGTGTGTAGTGGAACCATTCTGTCCGAGGGAGCCCATATTTATCCCTCAATTCCTCAAATGACATAAGGCCTTTGTCCGTCAGGAGATGATGAATCGCACAGATACCCGCCGACACCCAATGCGAAAAGGACACCCCTCCCCGGAGACCCGGTGGGAATAGGGGATTATCCCATAAATTCAAGAGAGGAGCGTGAGATGACATTAATCCCGAAGAATATTTTACTGTGTCCCAAACCTTAAGGGAGTGTACCATCAAGGGGCTCAGATCTTTTGGTCTATAACAGGGGTCTGTCCATAGCAGAGCCTCTAATGGTGACTCCCCCAGGTTCGGGATCTCCAGCAGGGCCCACAACGGTAGATCTCTCGCTGCATGCAGCTGAGACAACTGTGCTATTTGTGCTGCTTTATAGTAGTGGGCAATATTGGGCACCCCCAAACCTCCTTGAGATTTATGAGCATACATTGTGCGTCGTGCCACTCGGGGTCTAGTTGTCCCCCAGACAAACTGGAATATCCGTCTCTGAAGGATGCGGAGCATATAGGCCGGGATCCTGACAGATAGTACTCTAAAGTAATACAAGATTTTGGGGAGGATTGTCATTTTGACCACGGCCACTCGTCCCAACCACGATATGGGAAGGTCTGCCCAGGATTCCATCAGAGAATTCAGAGTTCGTATCAGAGGTGGGTAGTTGGCTGCGTAGAGGCCCCCATATGTGGGTGCCAAGTGAACACCCAAATAGGGGAGGCCATTTGAGGTCCACTTAAAGTCATATGTGGACTTGAGGTGTAACACTGATCCCGCCGAGAGCCCAACATTCATGGCAACCGATTTGGATCTATTTATCTTAAGCCCAGAGATCTCAGCAAACTCGTCCAGCACCCCGAGAAGGTTAGGTAGAGTAGTGATAGGTTGCGACAAAACCAGGACAGCATCATCTGCAAAAAGCGAAACTTTATGGTGGACCCCTCCAATATCAATGCCCTTGATATTTTTATTAGCTCTAATTTTAAGAGCCAAGGGCTCCATGGCCAAAATGAATAGGATGGGGGAAATGGGGCATCCCTGGCGGGTGCCTCTCTGTATACCAAACCTGTCCGAAGAAAAACCAAGGTATCTGACCCTCGCTGACGGTTGGTGATACAATGCCGAGATCCACTGTAAAAACCTGCTACCAAAACCCCACTTCTCTAACGTTGTATGCATGTATTCCCAAGAGATTGTGTCAAATGCTTTGTAGATATCTAAAGATAGTAAAAAAGCGGGAATTCTTCTGGTCTGAATGGAGTGAATTAAGTGGGCTATACGTCTAACATTATCGCCAGCTTGTCTGGAAGGAACAAAGCCCGACTGATCTCTATGGACCAACGAGCCCAGGAAGGAATTCAGTCTCGAGGCCAGGATTTTAGCCAGGAGTTTAACGTCTTGGTTGAGTAATGAAATTGGCCGATAGTTAGAGGTTAGCAGGGGATCTTTCTCCGGTTTGGGGATCATGACAATATTAGCCATTGATGACTCAGGACTGGGATGTGTGCCTGATCTAAGGGAGTTGAATAGTGCCACCAGGTGAGGCCCCAACAACGGGGCAAATTTCTTGTAATAGAGTCCCGAGAAACCATCTGGACCCGGGGTCTTTTTGGGTTTAATGGTCTTAATTGCAGCCAACAATTCCTGTAGTGTGATGGGCTCTTCCATACTATCTAGACAGTCCCGAGGGGCAACCGGTAGCTCAATGCCTGAGAAAAATTCTTCAATTTTTTGTGAATTGTTCCCCCCCCGGGCTGGAGTAGAGATCCGCCAGAAAAGTTTTAAAGGCGTCCACTATCTTTAAGGGATTGGCAGTTGTGAGCCCTTGTAACTTCAGTTGAATGGGTTGGCTTTTGGGTTTGCTCAGCCTGAGTTTTTTGGCCATCATGGAATCCGGCTTGTTGCCCCTGGAGTAAAAGTGCTGTTTGGACCACCGCAGCTGCTTTTCTGCCTGGCAGTCCAGGAGTAAGTTAAGTTCCAAGCGGGCCAAATCAACTCTGTCTTTGGTGGTCTGACATGGGTTGCCCCTCCACTCCTCCTCGGCCTTCCTAAAGTGATCAGATAATTCCTTCACTTTGGCCTCCCTTTCCCTCTTTCTTGCTGTGGCTATTTGTATTATGTGCCCTCTCATCACCAATTTGTGGGCTTCCCATAAGGAGACTGGAGAGTCCACCGATCCCACATTGTGCATAAAATAATCAGCTAGGTGCTTCTGGATTTTGTCACAAGTATCTTTAGTTGTTAGGAGCGAATCATTAAGATGCCAGGAGTCAAGAGATCTCCCGGGGACCGCCAAGTCCACCGAGATCATCATTGGGCTGTGGTCAGACCAAGGCGTGGAGAGGATCGTGGCTCCTTGAAGTTGTGTAAGTGAATGTTGCGGCATGAAGACATGGTCTATTCTACAGAAAGATTTGTGTGGATTAGAGTAGAATGTAAAGTCTCGACCTGTGGGGTGGGCCTCCCGCCAGGTGTCCCACAGCGCATAGGAGCCCAAAAGTGTACTGAAAGCCCCCGGTCTGCTTGTCCCCGGCTCTCCACCTCGGCCCGGCATTGTGGGGAGTGACTTGTCCGCCCTGGGATCTATTACCAGGTTTGAGTCGCCCGCCAGGTATACCACGCCTCTGAAGTGTTCCTTGACTACCTTGAATAAGTGGGACAGAAATCTAAGTTGGTGTGCATTGGGAGTATAGTACGAAACTACCGTGATTTCCACGTCATATATGGATCCAGACACCAGGACATAGCGGCCTGTCGGGTCCGCTATCTCCTTATGGCAGATAAAGGGTAAATTTTTCCTGAAAGCAATCGTGACCCCCCGTTTCTTTTCTTTAAACATAGCATGATAATGGAGGGGGAAGTGTCTGTTCAGGTACTTAGAGTGTGAATGGCGGGCAAACCTGATTTCCTGCAGACAAAGAATGTCAGCTCTGTTGGCTTTATAAAATTGGAAGGCCTTGTTTCGTTTGGAGGGAGAATTAAACCCCTGTACATTATGTGAGATTATTTTCAAACTATTGTGAGACATAGCCATATAGTGCAAGCGTTACTATCGTCCAGGGCGGACCAGGGACCCAGTGAGGGGGGGCCATCGGGGTAAATACACAAGAGGACCGGGGTAGGGTGGGTGTTGAAACCAATAATGGGGACAAACTATAAACTTCTGATCTGCAAAATATTCATAAACAACAGTATCATTATCCGGGATAATACAAGGGGGCCCATCAGGACCAAGGCCGGAATTTCACTGCCCGTTCAAACGGGCCTATCAATAGAGGGAGGGTTATTACAACTCCTCCGTCTACCGTAATGCAGTAGTAGAAAAGTACAGTGGGGGTGTGTCCCCCAGGGCAGGCTAAGGACGACTATATTACATAAGAAAAATGTTGACCGGTTGGATTCTCCCGACTGAGAGAGAGTCAGGAGAAAACCCAAGAGATCTTAAAACATCACTATAGGAAATGCAGGAAAAAATATATAACCAACGGCTAACAGGTTGAAAAGCCAGAAGAAAGAACTTGCGCACTGAGCGCATAACCTGAAGTGCTTGCCGCGCCGACTGCAGAAGAATCTGGCATCAAAGTCCTGGACTGAAAGGGACTCACACAACGTCCTGGAGTTAAAGCAGACAACAGCATTCCACTGGGGCTAAAAACTGCAAAGGACGAAGAGGGAGAGCATAGTTCTGCGCCCATCACCTTTGATTGGTTTGTATGGGCTCCCAGTGAACCCGAGGTAAAGTGGAGGCTCTTTTCTTGTTGTCAAAGGAAGGCCTGTCCCGGGGTGGTCTAAGGGCAGTTCGCTTCCTTGATAAGGGAGGGCTGGAGTCTCGGCTCCCCGGTCCCCCTGTGTCCATGGGTATAGCAAGATCCTTGAGAATGTGGCACAGTTCGCTTAAAGAAGAGGCTGAGTATTGATCCCCTTTGTACGCAAAGAGGACTTTAAATGGGAATCCCCATCTGTAGCTAACATTATGTGCCCGCAGGGCTTCCAGGGCCGGCCTCATCTCCCGTCTTCTCTGTATGGTCTGGGGAGCCAAGTCCTGAAAAAGCTGGTAGCTGTGGCCTTGAAAAGTTAGCTCCTTCTTCTCCCTTGCTGCCCGTAATAAGGCTTCTCTTGTGCGGAAATATGTGGGTTTTAGGACAATATCCCGGGGCAGCCCATCTTTGCGTTTGGGCCCCAGTGCTCTGTGGGCCCGGTCCAGCTCCAGTCTCTCTATCGGCAGGTTAGGGACCAATTTCTGGAACAAGGCCGTCACCGACGCAGTTACATCTAGCATGGATTCTGGCAGGCCTCTGATACGCAGGTTGCCCCTTCTGGCCCTATTCTCCAGATCCTCCAGTTTTAACTGTATGGCCTCAATATCCCTGTCCCGGGATTGTATGGTGGCTAGAGTGTGCTCCATTTTACTTTCTAGAGCCTCTGTTCTTTCCCCCAAGCCATGGATCTCCGCTTTCAGTGGGGTGGCCCATGCATCTGTGACAGCTTGCAGTTCCTGCTGTAAGAGCAGCTTAAACTTTGCTAGTAGGTTGGCGTCTCTGAGCTCAACCAAGTCTGGGGCTGGCTGGGCATGGTTCCCCGGTTCTAGGGACGGGAGCGGGGCACAGGGGCTGCGAGGGCCCGAAAAAAGAGAAGACTCACTGTTCGGCGGGCTGCTGCTTGATGGGCTGCTGATGGAATCTGCGTTGTCCATGTGAGGGAGCCTCGTAGATGACACCGGGGCGCTGGATGGGCCACGTGTGATGGTAGGGAGCGGGCTGCCAGCCCTGCTACTGTCACTGCCGCCATTCGCCTCTCCCGCCGTTGTTTCCCGCCAAACGCGACTGCTGA
This sequence comes from Gastrophryne carolinensis, assembly GCA_027917425.1. Lineage (NCBI taxonomy): Eukaryota > Metazoa > Chordata > Amphibia > Anura > Microhylidae > Gastrophryne > Gastrophryne carolinensis. The sequence continues at coordinate 279,865,443 of CM051238.1, read as the reverse complement.
CCTTTCGCCATGGCCGCCCATGCCAGATCTGGCGCGCCTCCTTCGTCGCAGCTTCTGTCAGGGAGCACCTGCTGGCTGGTTGCAGGCCCGTTCGCGAGCTCTGTCTGACGATCACCCGACTGGCGCAGCCGTTCTTGTAAGTCATGTGGGCCGTCTCCCTCCGCCATCTTTGCTGGACCCGCGCTGCGCCTTGAACTATGTTGGTGCGTAGGCGCCGTCCTCCTCCTACCTCCGCCTCCGCTCTTGCCCATCGAGATGGTGCCAGCCTCCGCAGGGTCTAGAGGCACTGTCTGAGTCTCCTGGCACCGGATTACTCTAGGTAGCCGCCCTTTTGCCTGCCCGGGGTGCTGAGCTGAACTACAGTGCGACCATCTCTCTCGGCAGCCAGCCACGCCCCCCCCCCCCCCCCCCCGGTGTCATTGTGATTTAGCCAAAGGCAATGACGATAATAAGGCAGCAAGCAGCCCTGATGCCTGTCCCATGTCCTATATTTCATACAGAGCAGGTAAGCATCCGAAGCAGGTATCTAAAATATGCCTTCCTTCTATTCCATTCCTCCACAACCAAAGTGCTTGCCCCTGTCTCTTGCTAAGTCACAGAGGTCCCACAGCTGGCTCTGACTACAGCAGATCATGCTCATGACAAGCTCTTCACAGTTCTGCCACACCCAGGAATGAAAGCAAAGCCAGTGGCTTCTTTTAGCATCCATAAGGTATTTACATACCAGAGATTGTGTACAGGGACATTAACAAATATTATACAAGGGATTGAACACCCAAACAACAAAGCAAAAGGGTGCTCACATTTGGCACCTGCAACTGATCAGTCCTACTCCCTTGCTCAGCGACTCACCTAATAGCTGGATCACATCCTACGCTGGCCGTGTCAGAACTCCAGTCATTTCTGTGTCAGGATAATGCCCTTATGCCATCAGGCACTGTGGCGTGGCCACACCCTCTCCATTCACTGCAATGGAGTGGGCATGTCAGGCCTTGGCACACCCCCTCCATTTCAGTAAATGTAGAGAACGCGGACGCGGCTCAGTGACTGATGGTGGAAGGTTGTGACACTGAAACTGACTGGAGTTCGAGCGTGGCCACCACGGGATGCAAACCAGTTGATGAGCACAAAAGTAGGACTGGACAGCTACAGGGCACAAAAGGGGAGTACCTTTTTGTTTAGTTATGTGGCTAGTCAATCACTTTAATAAACAAAAGATACAAAAAAAAAAAATAATTAAAATAAACCATTAAAAACATTAAACATTCACATACTCTCTTTTTTATGGTGAAGTTTCCCAGGGGATGGATTTCACTTTAGTAAATTAGGGCTTAATAGGCTTTTTTGTGGTTCCAGATGTAAGAGTTCAAATAGATGAGTAATTGGAATAATTGGTAGGGTACATTCTATGCGTGACCACACTTGAGCTGTTTGCATTTACTTGTTGTGTATGTTCTAATAATAACTCTAATCTGATGAAACAGTTTGTAATTTTATGATGGGATTATGATATTAACCAAACAATCCTTGTAGAGGAAAGGTACATTCAGCAACATTACTTACCTGATCTGTTTATCCCTGGCAGCTCCTGATCTGCGCTGCTCTTTGCCCACACAAATTTATCTTATTCATATGCATGAGCTAGTTTTATGAGGAGAAAAACATTCTATGCTTCATAGAATTTATTTTAACCCTTAAAACACCAAGCACGTAGATTCTCCATGCTTGTTTCTGACAGTTAACTGCCCAGCATGTAGAATTTACGTGGCTGTTCTTTCCTCAGGTGTGTGTAAAAAAAGAAAGAAGCCGCTCTCCTCTGTCTGAGATACAGCGCTGGGCGTCTTCTCATCATCCAGGGGGAAATTTGATTCCCCCCCTGGGTCTTCAGCGGGGTATAGAACACCCGTTTCCCTGCCCCACAAGCCAGCTCCGGACAGCTCGTTCCCCACCATAAAAATACAATTCTGTGAAATACTCACCTGTAGAATTGGTATTATAAGTATACAGTACGTCCTGCTCCAGATAGATTACTTACACTTGGGGTTATCCTCCGTCAGATGGCGCTGCACTGCAGAGACATGTAAAACAGGCTCCTCCCGGCCCCTCAAATACCCGGGGACCTCCCAGCATCGAAAAGCAGTGAACGAAAAGCCGGGAGAATTTAACCACCCAAACTGGTAACTATAACAATGATAACAATCACCATACAGGGGATCCAGAATAATGCAAAACCAAGGGTGGGGTGGGGCAGGACGTACTGTATACTTATAATATCAATTCTACAGGTGAGTATTTCACAGAATTGCTCCAGATAGATTACTTAAACTTGGGACATCCAATAGCAGTGTCCATAAAGTAGGGTGGGATCCCCAGCAAAGAAGGTAACAGCAGACAGTTTAAACCACTGCCGCCTACAAAACCTTGCGGCCAAAAACAGCATTAGCTGAGGCCCTAACATCAACCTTGTAAAACTTTGAAAAGGTATGAACAGAAGACCAAGTAGCAGCCTTGCAAACTTGTTCAACAGAAGCCTGGTGCTGGAAGGCCCAAGAGGCACCAATAGCACGAGTAGAATGAGCAGTAAGGCGGAAGGGAGGATTCTTCCCCTTAGCAGAATAGGCCTGAATCACAGCCTGGCGAATCCATTTGCTAATAGTAGACTTGGCAGGGGCCAAACCCTTCCTGGGCCCAGAATGGACCACAAAAAGAGCATCAGTTTTCCTGAAGGACGCAGTGACTACCAGGTAATACTTCAGACACCTGACCACATCCAAGGAATGCAGAACCCTTTCCTTAGCGTTGCTAGGATTAGGGCACAATGAAGGAAGAACAATATCTTGATTTAAATGAAAAGCAGACACCACCTTAGGCAGAAAGTCTGGCTTAAAGCGGAACACCACCTTGTCCTGGTGTCTCTCATAGTATGGGGGCTGAATAGACAGAGCCGCCAACTCAGACACACGCCTGACCGAAGTAATGGCCACCAGAAAGACAACCTTGATGGTAAGCACAGCCAGAGCAGCATCCTGTATAGGTTCAAAGGGAGCACCCTGCAAGGCAGACAAAACCAAGTTCAAATCTCAAACAGGGCCATAGCTTTACGTGGGGGACGCACATGAGTAACCCCCTGGAAGAAGGTCTTAACCAAAGAATGCTGAGCAAAAGACTTCTGAAAGAAAACAGACAGGGCAGAAACCTGACCCTTCAGAGTACTGAGTTGGAGTACCGACTCCAACCCATGCTGTAAGAACTCCAGAACCCTGGGAACTGAAAACACCCGACAGGGAAGAGACCTAGACTCACACCAGTCAATGTAGGTACGCCATACCCTGTAATAGATGGAAGAAGTTTTCTTCCTAGCCTTCACCATGGTATCAACCACCAAGGTGGACAAGCCTTTCTCCATCAAGATGGAGGTTTCAGCAGCCAGGCCGTCAAAGCCAGAGTTTGTAAATTGGGATGGCGTAAGGGGCCCTGAGTGAGCAGATCTGCCACCCCTGGCAGAACGTACTGGTCTACTGCCATCTGCACCACGTCTGCGAACCGCACTATTCTTGGCCACCTGGGGGCCACCAGAATCGCTGACACCCCTTCCAGAGCAATCTTGCGCAGAACCCTGCCCAGCAGGGGGAATGGAGGAAAGACATACAGGAGCCGAAATTCCTGCCATGACATGGACAGAGCATCCGTGGTCAAGGCCAGAGGATCCTGAGACAGGGAGACAAAGGCCGGGAGCTTGTGATTGTGACGGGACGCAAACAGATCCACATCTGGTAGACCCCAACGGTGACACAGGGACTGGAATACCCTGTTGCAGAGGGACCATTCTCCCGGATGAGAGGTCCCCCTGCTCAGAGAGTCTGCCAGTAGATTCTCTGCCCCCGGGATGTACACAGCCGTAATGCATTGAACATTGGCCTCCGCCCATGTCAGAATCCGCGACACCTCCTGGAGGGCCCCCCTGCTCCGGGTCTCTCCCTGATGGTTGATGTATGCAACCGCTGTCCTGTTGTCTGAGCCCACCTGCACAGACAGACCCCGCAGGTGGTCGGTCAACTGATCCAGAACCAATCTGATCGCCCGTAGTTCCAAAATGTTGATAGGTAAGTGGGCCTCCTGAGGCCCCCACCTCCCCTGGAACCGCAGGGACTTCCAGAATCCCCCCCATCCTGACAGACTGGCATCCGTGGTGACCGTCTCCCAGGAGGGGGCTGTAGAGACCGAGAGGTGATGAGTATGTCGTCCAGGTAGGGCAGCACGCGGATGCCCCTTGACCTCATCAGAGACATCACCCGCGCCAGCACCTTGGTGAACACTCTGGGAGCTGAAGTGAGGCCAAATGGCAAGGCCACAAACTGGTAATGTTGATCTTCCAACGCGAATCTGAGGAACCTTTGGTGAACCTTTGGTGTCCTGAAAACACAGGGATGTGAAGGTAAGCGTCTTTGATGTCCACAGACGTCATGAAATCCCCTGGGCGCAGGGAGCTGATGGCTGAGCGCAGAGTTTCCATGCGAAAACGCCTGTTCTTGACAAATTTGTTGAGGATCTTTAAATCCAGAATGGGCCTGACTGACCCATCTTTTTTGGGAACTGTAAAGAGGTTGGAGTAGAACCCCTTGCCTCTTTCTCTTAAGGGGACCCTGCAAATGACCCCCAGACCCAGAAGGCCTTGCACGGCCTGTGCCAACACCTGAGCTGAGACAGGGTCCTGGGGGATCCGGAACCTGAAGAATCTTGGGGGAGGTCGCACAGCAAACTCTATCTTGTAACCGGAGGACACTACCTCCTGAATCCACCGGTCTGAGACGTGATGCCTCCAGACGTGAGCAAAGTGCTGCAGACGTCCCCCCACCCTGACGGGCGAGGGCGCCCCATCATGCCTGAGGGGGCTTGGGAGAGGATTTGGGCTTAGCCCCCCAGGAGGAGCCAGGACGTCGTCCTCTGCTCCTGTGCCAGGAATCTGCACGAGTCCCCGCGAAGGACACCCCTTTACCTTGCTTAGCACCACGGTAGGGGAGTGAAAGGGAGCCCTGGCCCCGAAAGGGCAGAGACTGCCGTCTGCGCTGGGGTAACTTACCTCCCTTAGCAAAAAGGTCTAGGCGGTCCCCAAACAGGCGTAGCCCCTTAAATGGAAGCCCAGTGAGGGCCTTCTTTGCAGCATTGTCAGCAGCCCACTGGCGCAGCCAAACCGCGCGGCGTATATCTACCACCAAGGCGGCGTATATCTACCACCAAGGCAGAAGTTCTCGCACACATCCTAATGGCATCATCCAAGGCAGATAGGATAAGGTTCACAAACACATCACAGTTAGACAGTGCATTAAACACATCAGGTAGCAAATCATCAGGAGCACCGTCAAGTACACTTCTGATCAGGGACCTGAGCGCCACAGATGTAATGGCCGAGGCGCAAACCGGGCGAAGCGCCATCCCCACAAATGCAAAGGCATGGCACGCCAATTAATCAATGCGCCGGTCCTCGGCAACCCGCAGAGTAGTAGAGTCAGGGGAGTGCATAACAGAGGTGTTAGACAGCCCTAGAATAGGAGCATCCACCTTGGGAGGGGATGACCAGCACTTGACCATATCAGCAGGAAAGGGGTACTTTCTGTCCCAACTCTTAGGTATACCAGGAAGTCTACTGGGACGTTCCCACTCCTTAAGCACGAGATTATTGAAATGGGTTTGCTCAGGAAATTCCAAACGAGCCTTAGCAGTATGAAAAACCTCACCCCTTTGCCTCTGAGCCGCAACAGGGGGAGAGATGGACAGAACCTCAAAAATCTGAACCAGCAGTCTGTCAGTATCATCCGGGGTCCAGGAGTCAGAGCCAGAATCGTCATGACCCCTGGGTCTCTCAGCAGATGATCCTGAATCAGAAAACAGCTCCCCTTCGTCCGAGGGGGTATAGCCACATAGATGCAACAACTCATCAGACTCCATAGGGAAAAGAGTGGCATCAGGGGTTAAGTGACGCTTTTTAGCAGTGGCCTTACGCGCTAAAGTATTAGCAATCAATTTTTCAACACTGGCCAGTCTAGCAGACACATCAGGCTGAGAATCCCCGCTTGTATGCAATTCAATGGGGGTGAGACTCAAGCTTGGGGGAGTAGGTGAAGTGAGGTGCAGGCCCAGCCACAGGAGGGGCGGATTGCAACGTTAGCACCTGCTGTGCGCAAGGAACACAGACCCGTGCATTGTCACCGCTAATAGGTGAGACCCCACAAGCTACACACAGCCGGTCTTGTCCCGAAGGAACCCCGGTCACATTATCCTGAGATGCCTCCATATGGTGATTATTAGGCACAATATGCCAGTAGGGATTGACGCTATAAAGCAACCCTGGATGCCCCAATGACCCACTAGGGAAGTGGGAGTAATTATACAAGGCCCAACTATCAGCGCCGAGAGTACCTCGAAGGGCGGGCCAGAGTGAGTCGTGACGCAGAGAGCGCCAAGCCAGGCCCCGCCCCCCCTGAAGAGCGCGAAGCCCACAGACAAGCAGCCAATGAGAACACAGAAGCGTCTGAGGTAACGCAGCCGCCCAGTGCGGAACATCCAAATGAAGGAAAAGACGTGCGCAGCAGCGGCATTTGCAATAGTAAAAAGACAAGTCAGCGCGGTGGCTGACACCACATATACTAGTAAAAAAACATGACAAAAAGCCGTATGCACGAATCACGATACACGCTCACCCACACCCCCCCCCCCCGAAGGCTACAGGGAGAATGAGGGAGGATGGCGGCCCTCTGTACAGGACCCACCGCTACACGGGGCATGGGACAATAATGCGGGAGGGGCATCCCATAAAGGCTCACCATCAGCCTATACCGCCTACCCTTTGGTGGGGGACTGCGATGGAGCAGCGCTCCTTAAGCACACATGGTGCTGCCTACCTTCACCCGACCAGCGCAGCCCAGGCTGGGAGGCACATCACACGAGGAACGGGTGGGAATAGTCCAACAGGGCCGCAGGCTAATAGCACCGCTCACCTGCGAGAGAGTGATAATTTCATGTCTTCGCAGTAAGCACTGCAGAGAAATCTGGGGACTTGTGGGAGGTTCCCGGGTATTTGAGGGGCCGGGAGGAGCCTGTTTTACATGTCTCTGCAGTGCAGCGCCATCTGGCGGAGGATAACCCCAAGTGTAAGTAATCTATCTGGAGCAGAACGTACTGTATACTAAGAATAGTGGCCTTTTTAGGGCGAGTGAGCTGATAAAATCTCACTCAGCCGGTATAAAAGGCTCCTCCCAGCAGCGGTAGTGAGCAGAATCTGGATGCAGGGGCAGGGGGCTCCAATCCTCTGCCCCGGCACCCATCGATCACTTCGGTCAGTGACAGCAGTGGCGTGGGACACAAGGATCGGTGATGGTTCCGATGTAAGTAAAGAAAGAAAGGCAATAAATGACTTTATTCTAGTCTGCCAGCCCCCATAGCTGATGCCTGGGAGGATGGTTGTACTGGGAAGGAAGACCCTACGTTGTTTAACAAAAAAAAAAAGGGCCCCCTTCCTAATTTTTAACATTTATTTTTAAGGGCTTAACCTTTGATAGTGCACATAGTAGTTGTATTTTATTTGAAAACTTCATAAATCACTCTTTTCAGTTGCATTGTGTCCTGGGCAGGAACGGGGGGCTACCAATACATATGTAGTACCGTTGTACGGGGAGGAATGGGGCTTTTGCAGGCTATATGATTTTCTTGGAAAACATACATTTTTTATTTTAAAAATAAAAAATATATATTTTTATTTTTTTTACACACATTTCACCCAAAAGTATTGGAAAAGCACATAAAAAATTACAAACAAGACATTTCATGTTAAAGCCCCAAAAATACAATTCTGTGATTACTCACCTGTAGAATTGGTAATATACGTATACAGCACGTCCTGTTCCAGAATATTCCTTACACATGGGGTAATACATCCACAAGATGGCGCTGGACTGCAGAAAACAGCTTGTGGCTCCTCCCGGCCCTATATAAGTTAGGGACCTCCCACAAATTCCCCAGTATTGACAAACAGTTAACAAGAAGCCGGGAGAACAATAATAACCAGAATCCAAAAATGAACAAATGAACAACCACCATACAGAGGTAACTAGGAATAATGATAACAAGGCTGGGATGGAACAGGACGTGCTGTATACGTATAATACCAATTCTACAGGTGAGTAATCACAGAATTGTATTATTCTAAGTATACAGCACGTCCTGTTCCAGAATATTCCTTACACATGGGACATCCAATAGCAGTGTCCGTAAGGTAGGGTGGGATCCCCAAAAAGTAACAGCGAGCAGTTTAAACCACTGCCTCCTGCAGAACTTTGCGACCAAAAGCAGCATCAGCTGAGGCCCTAACCTGAACCTTGTAAAACTTAGAAAAAGTATGAACAGAAGACCAAGTAGCGGCCTTGCAAACTTGTTCAACAGAAGCTTGGTTCTGAAAAGCCCAAGAGGCACCAATAGCACGAGTAGAATGAGCAGTAAGGCGGGAGGGAGGCTCCTTCCCCTTAGCAGAATAGGCCTGTACCACATCCTGACGGATCCACTTGCTGATAGTGGACCCAGACCCTTCTTAGGTCCAGACGGGAGCACAGAAAGAGCATCAGTCTTCCTGAAGGATTCAGTAGCCACCAATTAGAACTGACCACATCCAGAGAGTGTAACACCCGCTCCTTAGGATTACTAGGATTAGGGCATAGAGAAGGCAAAACAATGTCTTGATTGAGATGAAAAGCAGACACAACCTTAGGCATAAAATCTGGCTTAAAGCAAAACACTACCTTGTCCTGGTGTCTCTCAAAGTAAGGGGGTTTGATGGAAAGCACCGCCAACTCAGAAACACGCCTAACATAAGTGATAGCCACCAAAAAGACTACCTTAAGAGTCAAAATGGACAAAGGGGCCTCACACAAAGGCTCAAAGGGAGACCTCTGCAAGGCAGATAAAACCAAGTTCAAATCCCAGACTGGTAACATAGGCTTACGTGGAGGACGCACGTGAGTAACCCCCTGGAAAAAAATACAATTCTGTGAAATACTCACCTGTAGAATTGGTATTATACGCATACAGCACATCCTGCTCCATCTATAATAATTACACATGGGTAATACTCCGCCAGAGGGCGCTGTTCACTGCAGACATGCAAAAACAGGCTCCTCCCGGCCCCCCATATACCCAGGGACCTCCCACAAATCCCCAGTATTGAAAAGTAGTGAGAAAAGAAGCCGGGAGAAACCAACCACCAACTGGTAACAATAGTAATGATAACAATCACCATACAGGGGATCCAGAAAAATGTAAAACCAGGGTGGGGTGGAGCAGGACGTGCTGTATGCGTATAATACCAATTCTACAGGTGAGTATTTCACAGAATTGTATTATTCTAAGCATACAGCACGTCCTGCTCCATCTATAATAATTACACATGGGACATCCAATAGCAGTGTCCATAAAGTAGGGTGGGATCCCCAAAAACAAGGCACAGCGGACAGTAAAGGCACTGTCACCTGCAAAACTTTGCAACCAGGTATGACATGAGCAGAGGCTCTAACGTCAATCTCATAACAAGACCTTTGAAAGGTATGAACAGATACAAGCAACAGTCTAGTAACTTATTCAACAGAAAAAACCTGGTGCTGAAGGGCCAATGGTACCCAAACACCAATATAACGGAATAAAATGAAAAAGGGAGATTCTTCCCCCTTAAAGGAATAGGCCAGTGTAACGGCCCAACCAGCCCAAAGGCAACAGAAGCCTCGTGGAAAACTTAGAACTCTCCCAAGGGGAATGAGAACTGGTCACCCGTCAAAAGGCGGGAATACTGACCCCTTCATTAGCAAGAAGCCAAAAGCTTTACTCAGGACCAGAAGGTATCCAAGTAAGATCAATCCAAAGGGCGCAGTGGCCCTGGAAGCAAGCGATATCAGGCGCATACATAAGGAGGCGCCCGCAGACCCCAAGGGCATCAGTCCCCCTAAGGGACAAGAAACCATCAGGAAAAATTGCAACACCTGTTGAGGGAATGTAGACCCTTAACATTAGCATTATTAAGAATAAGGTCCGTAGTTAGACTAAAAGGACTTAAACAATGATCATAAAAACACCACTTGGGCAAAGAGGTCCGGCATGAGACGGAATACCACCACGGCATGGTGTGCATATATATATATGCCAAGGCTAAGTAATCAGATCCACCTTCTCAGGCACACGTCTGACTGAGGCAGGAGCCCCCAGAGAAGCGACTTGGACTACAAAGCAGCTCAGACAGCATCCAGCATAAGTCCCAAGGGAAGATCCGCAGGGCAAACAGAATGAAAAATGGATCCCAACAGGAACCACAGAAACTACTTGGGAGATGCCCATGAGCAAACCCCAAGAGAATTCCTCACAAGGAAGACAGAACCAAACTCCTACAGGAAGACAGCCAGGACAGAACCTGGACCTTCAGAGTACCTAGATGGGGAGCCAACCCCAACCTATGCTGTAAAGACTCTAGAACCCTGGGAACCAAGAACGTCCAACAGGTAAGAGACCAAAACTCATGCCAATCAGTATGGGTACATCATGAACCACAATAGACGGAGGAAGAGGAAGCCAAGGAAGCCTGCTCCTAGCCCCCCATATACCAAGTCACCCAGAAGATAAGCCCGTCTCCAAGGGGTGAATGAATAAGCTGTCAAGCCCCAGACAAGAGTCTGTAGAGTGAGATGACAAAAGAAGGTGCCTGACAAGGGCAGAACCGCACTCCTGAGAGAGCGTACAGGTCAGCAAACCTCAGCAGAAGCATCTGCGAACCACAGTTCACAAGGCCACCCAGGCCATCAATCTCACGGGTCTCTCTATTAGCACAACTGTGTGTAGAACCCCACATAGTAGGGTGAACAAAGAGAAGGCATATAAAATAGAAAGTCTATGCATAAATTTACTAAGCCCCCATGACCAGAGTCAGAATATTCTGGGACAGTAAAAACAAGGGCGGAGCCCCTGTGGTATAAGCGAGACCCAACAGAGCCACCCTAGTTGGCTCTCAGAGCACCACCGGGATAGCATAACCTGCCACTGAAAGGCATCTATTGGAGCGAATACCGCTGAGGAGCAGGGGGCGTAGACCCCTGCCCAGATAGGGATCAGGAACCCTCCAGAGGGATCGTCCTGCTTCAAGCTCCAGACCAATAATAAAACAGACCGTTGTCTTCCAACAGACCAAGAGTCCCCAAATAGACAGGTCTAGCCGTATAGAGTCAACGAAAGGCTCACTGTTGCAACAACCAGTAGGTAAGATGGACCCTCTAAGGGACCCTACCTAGGAACCACGGGGGGCTTGGGAAGAAAGTCCCCCCCCCGCCTACCTGCGAGACTTGGTACCCAAGGTAACCATTCACAGGAAGATGCAAACAAAGAAGGGGGGTGCCCCCTGACAGGGCCCTTGAATATGATCAGCTCAAGAGGAACCACCTTACCAAGGGGGAATGAGCACAGACCAAGCCCCAGGGGTGCTGGAACCCCATGTAGGATCAATAACCTACTGTGCCGAAGAGCCCAAGGGCTCGGTATATAGGGGACATCATCTTATACGCCACCAACGGGCCCACCAGCTGCAATCCTGCCTGGTGAAAGCAAGATGTCAGCAAAGGGGGGCAGAGCCCCCGTAACCAGGAGTCCACTTGTTGCCAAGAAAGAAGGCTCAAGCCTGACCCGAATCCAAGGAATGGAGATGGCAGATAAGGGACCAAGAGGGATTGAGGTGACTGAGCACCCATCCAGTAACTCCCAGGGGACACCGCCGGCCGACCAATCTACTCGGCCTGACGTAGAGACTGGGGAGTAAGGAAAGACGACCCGGTAGGTCCTAATGCGGACGCCCCCCCCCCCCCCCAGGCATGTCCGAGACATCACCCCCATTCGCGCCATGGCGAGTAGCCTGGGAGCGAAAGAGAGGCCACCAACAATGCCTCAAGCCGCAGGGTTGGTCCTGCCACACCGCCTAGTAACGTCTTGGTGTCCAGCAGACACAGGGGGAACTAAGAAGATCTAGAACTCCACAGGAGGTCGGAAGCCCCCCTTGCACAGGGCGCCTGTGTCTCAAGACAGAGATGTCATATAGGGACTACCTGTGAGAGTAGAATTGCCAGGCGTACCATAGGCCAGCATGGCCCAGACTGCCTCATACTGTTGAGGGAAGGAGGAAGGTTAATATAGAGGCCATAGCCCCATACTGTTAAGAGCAACCTGTAAGTAAGCCCAAACTCTGTAGGCCCAGTACGGCCTGCACCAATTCCTGAGGGAAAATAAGGGGCTAGCACCCTGACAACCACTGAGAGGGACCGCTCAGCAAAAGCTATCCTGTGTCCAGGGGAACTACCTCCTGGAACCACCAGAAGGAGAAGGTACATTCCTAGATGGGAGACAGCTGCTGCAGGAGTACCCTCCCCCAGAAGGGCGAGGGCGTCCTTTCATGCTTGGGAGGTCTTGGCAGATTTGGACTTAGTCCTGCCAGAGGGCCCAGGGCGTTGCCTGCCCACCCCATGGTGGAAATCCACACCGAACAGTTGGAAGCACACTTCAGGTTCGCGTTTGACACTAACGTAGGGAGGTGGAGGGGTGGCCCTGCCCCGGGGAGGCCGGAGCGGCCTTCTGCGCAGGGTTGCCTTAACCTTTTTCCCAAAAAGGTCCAAACGGGCCCCAAATAGTCGCCGTCCTCTGAAGGGAAGGCCAGTGAGAGCCTTTTTTGTAGCATCGTCAGCACCCCACTGTCGCAGCCAGACCAGGCGGCGAATAGCTACCACAAGGGCAGAGGTTCTAGCACACATCTTAGTGGTGTCATCCAGCGCTGAGAGGATGAACTTCACAAACACATCACAGTCTGATAGCGCATTAAACACCCCCCAGGGGAGGTCCTAAGGCCGGTGGTCAAGTACTTTTCTAACAAGAGTCCTGGCGGCCACCGCAGTGATGGCCACGGCACAGACCGGGCGCAGAGCCGTCCCTGAACACGAAAAGGCATGGGAAGCCAGTCTGTCAATGCGTCGGTCCTCAGCATCCCGAAGGGTACGGTAATAAGGAGCCGTCATGAAGAGGGGTGAGTAACCCCTATAATCGGTGCATCCACCACAAGAGGTGCTGACCAAAAATTAACCACATCAGGAGGGAAAGGGTACTTCCAATCCCAGACCCCTGGGACCCCTTTAAGTTTACAAGGTGATTCCCATTCTTGGGATATAAGATTCTGGAAGTGATCCTGTTCCAGGAATTCCGAGCGCGGCGGCGCTGTGTGGAAACTCTCCTTCTTAGGCTTGGTAGCCTCTCCAGGAGGGGAGATTGACAAAACCTCAAAGATCTTAATAAGAATTTCATCTGTGTCACACAGGCCCCAAGAACCGGGCCCAGAATCATCACAGCTCCCGGGCATCTCATCCGAGGAGCCCAAATCTGAGAATAGCTCACCTTCCTCAGAAGGATCAAGGTCCTGCCTATCAGCAGAGTCATCGGTATCGTTAGGAACCGGAGAGCCAGGAGGCGTCAGGGACCGCTTCTTTCCAGGGCCCATACGCTCCGCCAATCCAGACAGCACCTGCTCCACCATAGGCAGCACGCGCGGCACGGCTTGCAAGTCATCCCCGCTCGAGTGAGACTCATCAGGAGTGAGGTTTAGGTCCGGGGAGACGGGTGTATTGAAGGGAGGTGCAGCCACTGGCAAACCTGATTGCAGGGTCAGTGCCTGTTCAGCACACGGTCCACAGACCCGTGCTCTGTCAGCATCAGCATGGGGCTGACCACACACCGCACACAGCCGGTCACGTCCCAGAGGGACCCCGGGTACATAATTCTGAGATGCCTCCATATGGTGATTATCTGAGCAGTATGCCCGCAGGGATTTACGCAATAGGCAACCCTGGATGCCCCAAGACCCGCTAGGAAATGACAGAATTTGTTATGTGGACCCGCTGTAATATATGTGAGGCCACCGAAGTCCTGGCGTCTGAAAGACATAATGGGACAAGAGGGGTGGTGTCAGTGCTATGCGCAGCCAAATAAACACGTAGAACAATGCCGCCCCGGAGGGCACTTACATGACCAAGGGAGGAGGCGGATCGCACGACGCGCGCGCAAAAATTGTCAAAATGGCGCCAAGCGAACCTCGAGGGGCGGGCCTGACCAGGCTGTGACGCGGAGCGCGTCATGCCGAGTCCCCGCCTCCCCCAAAGAGCTCGAAGCTCTAACCAACGGAAAAAAGAAAGACAGTAGTGGATAGAAAGCGCATACATTGCTGTTACGCTGGAAAATGATGCTGCCGTCTGTGCAGTACGCTAATGTTAATGAAAGGACAAACAGGCTCGCAACTGTGGAGCAAGGAGCGCGACACTGACACCCAAGTATAATAAAAGATCAAAGGCCTTAACGTGTTATATTGCACTAGGACTGCCACACATACCCCCCCCTTTCTTTTCCCCCGAGCTACGGGAGGAAGCGAGGGACTAACTCTGTGAGGGGCACGGGCAACAATGCGGGAGGGGCATCCACTAGAGGCTCACCATCGGCCTAACCGCCTACCCTATGGTGGGGGATTGCGGTGGAGCATGGCTCCGTTAAGCACACAAGATGCTGCCTACCTTCACCCGACCAACGCAGCCCAGGCTGGGAGGCATATTCTTCATAAAGAGGACGGGTGGAAATAGTCCCACAGGGCCATGGGCTGCAAAGCCCCGCTCGCCTGCGAGAGCGTGATATCTTCATGTCTTCGCAGTTCAGCACTGCAGAGAAATCTGGGGATTTGTGGGAGGTCCCTGGGTATATGGGGGGCCGGGAGGAGCCTGTTTTTGCATGTCTGCAGTGAACAGCGCCCTCTGGCGGAGTATTACCCATGTGTAATTATTATAGATGGAGCAGGACGTGCTGTATGCTTAGAATAAATCCTTAACCAGACGATGGTGAACAAAGGATCATTGGAAGAAAATGGCCAAAGCAGAAACATGATCTTTGAAGGTACTAAGTTGAAGAACCAAATCCAAACCATGTTGCAGGAATTCCAGAATCCTAGGGATAGAAAACACCCGACAGGGAAGCGACTTAGACTCACACCAGCCAATGTAAGCATGCCAGACCCTATAGTAGATGGATGACGAGGACTTCTTCCTAGCCCGAATCATGGTATTAACAACAGTGGCAGGCAGCCCCTTTTCCATCAAGATGGAGGTTTCAGCAGCCAGGCCGTCAAAGCCAGCGTTTGTAAATTGGGATGGCGTAGCTGCCCCTGAGTGAGCAGGTCTGGATCCTTGGGCAGAGCATACTGATCTACTGCCAACAGCACGACGTCTGCGGACCACACCCTTCTTGGCCAACAGGGGGCCACCAGAATGGTTGGCACCCCTTCCTGAGCAATCTTGTGCAGCACCTTGCCCAGCAGAGGAAAAGGAGGGAACACATAGAGAAGCTGAAAGCTCTTCCAAGACATTGCTAGTGCATCCATGGCCAAGGCCAGAGGGTCCTGGGACAGAGAGACAAAGACTGGAAGCTTGTGATTGTGACGGGACGCAAACAGATCCACATCTGGCTGACCGCAGCGCTGGCACAGGGAACGAAACACCCTGCTGCTGAGGGACCAGTCTCCCAGGCGAGAGATCCCCCTGCTGAGGGAGTCTGCCTCCAGATTCTCCACCCCAGGGATGTACACAGCTGATATGCAGGGAACATTCTCCTCTGCCCAAGACAGTATCAGGGACACTTCCCTGAGGACCCTCTTGCTCCGGGTCCCTCCCTGATGATTGATGTAGGCAATCGCCGTCTGGTTGTCCGAGCGGACCTGAACCGCCCGACCCCGGGTGTGGAGCCAATTGGGCGAGAACCAACCGTATCGCCCTCAATTCCAGAATGTTGATAGGGGTGTGGGCCTCCTCCTCCTGACCCTGGAATTTTAGGGATTTCCAGAAGCCCCCCCAACCTGTCAGACTGGCATCTGTGGTGACTGTCTCCCAGCACAGGGTCAGAAAGGATCTGCCCACCAACAGGTTTCTTGAGTCCAACCACCACGAGAGAGACCATCTGGCTGAGGGTCCCGATCCCAAACTGACAAGAGGTGAAGTTGAAGAGGTCTCATGTGAAACTGAGCGTATGGAACCGCCTCAAAGCAAGACACCATCAGGCCCACCAGCTACATCCCCTGTCGGATGGAGGGATGAGGGCAAGACATAAGGAACCTGGCTTTGGCCTGAGGGAGAAAAATCTTGACCTGAGATGTATCCAGAGTCATGCCCAGAAAGGACCTCACCATTGACGGTGACAGGAAAGACTTGGGGTGGTTAATCACCCAGCCGAAGGACTCCAGTGTGGACACCACCAGCTGAGTATCCAGCTCGGCCTGCTGGAGGGACTGAGAGGTGATGAGAATGTCATCCAAGTAAGGAAGGATGCGAATGCCCTGAGATCTCAGCAGAGCCAGTACGCCGCCAGCACCTTGGTGAATACCCTGGGAGCCAAGGTGATACCGAAAGGCAAGGCCACAAATTGATAGTGCTGATCCACCAGAGCGAACCTCAGAAATCTCTGATGACATGGAACATGAAGGTAAGCATCCTTGATGTCTACAGAGGTCATGAAGTCCCCTGGGCGTAGTGAATTGACAGCTGAGCGCAGAGTCTCCATGCGAAAATGTTTGAATGTGACAAATTTGTTGAGGCACTTTAAATCCAGGATAGGTCAGATGGACCTGTCTTTTTTGGGAACAGTGAAAAGATTGGAGTAGTAGCCTCTGCCCCTTTCCCTCAAAGGCACCTGGCAGAGGACCCCCAACAGCAGAAGGTTTTGGGCAGCAAGGCACAGACCCTGAGCTGACAGGGAGTTTTGAGCCATCTGGGATTTGATGAATCTTGGGGGCGGCCAAGCTGCAAACTCTATCTTGTAACCGGAGGACACTACCTCCTGAATCCACCGGTCTGAGACGTGAAGCCTCCAGACGTGAGCAAAGAGCCGAAGCCGTCCCCCAACCCGGATGGGTGAGGGCGCCCCTTCATGCCTGAGGGGGCTTGGGTGAGGATTTTTTCTTGGGACCGCAGGAGAGGCCAGGATGGCCACGTCCTCTGCCCCTTCCCCAACGATCTCCGCGGGCCCCAGTAAAGGAAACTCCTCGTCCAGTTCTGGAACCACGGAAGGATGGGAGAAAGGCACCCATCCTCCAGAAAGGACTGGGACGGCCTCCTACGTTGAGGTAACCTACCACCCCTGGCAAACAAATCCAAGAGTTCACCACTCTTGAAAGGGAAACCAGTGAGAGCCTTCTTAGCAGCATTATCAGCTGCCCACTGACGTAGCCAGACAGAGCCGTGTATAGCCACCAACAGGGCAGAAGTCCTACCACAAATTCTAATGGCATCATCCATGGCAGACAGAATATATGCAACAAATTCATAGCAAAGCTGGAGAGATCTATACTCTTCTCCTCCCGCGTCATCAGAAGCCCCCTCTAAGAGACTCTTAAACAAACCCTTAATAGCAATAGCTGTAATGGCAGAGGCACAAACCGGACATAGCGTGGTCCCCACACAGGCAAAGGCATGGCAAGCCAGTCGGTCCATGCGCCGGTCCTCACCATCCCTCAGGGTAGTAGTGCCAGGAGAATGCATGACAGATGTATTGGATAGCCCCAGATAGGGCGTGTCCACCTTGGGAGGACATGACCAAGGCTTAATCACATCAGCAGGAAAGGGATACCTCTTGTCCCAACTCTTGGCAGCTTGCTAGGCCGCTCCCATTCTTTGAGCACCAGATTATTAAAGTGCGACTGCTCCGGGAATTCCAAACGTGGTTTAACCACATGAAAGAGCTCACCCTGCTGCTGCGGAGTCACGGCAGGAGGGGAGATACAGAGCACTTCAAAAATATGAGCCAAAAGCCTGTCAGTGTCATCTCACGACCATGGATCTTCGCCAAAGGGAGACCCTGTACCACCATAAACCCTAGGCTGCTTCTCAGATGATTCTGAATCAGAGAACAATTCCTCCTCCTCCAGGGGGGAATAACCAGTAGTGTCAAAAATTCCCTCAGCTTCCACAGGAAAGAGGAAATGCCGCTTCGTAGCAGAAGCCTTACGCGATGCAGACCCAGCAATATGTTTCTCAATGCTGGCCACCCGTGCAGCCAAATCAGGCTGAGACTCCCCGCTGGTATGCAACTCGCAGAGGGTCAGATGTAGGCGTGGGGGGGTAGACGAAGCCCGAGGGGGCGCAGGCCCAGCAACAGGTAACCCAGACTGCATTGCAAGTACCTGCTGGGCGCAGGATACACATACCCTGACATCATCACCGATTGGGGATACCCCACACGCAACACATAGCCGGGCTTGCCCCGAAGGAACCCCAGGCCCATTATCCCCAGAAGCCTCCATATGGTGATTTGAATGGCACAGTAGGACAGTAAGGGTTAACGCTAAAGAGTTACCCGGGATACCCCCCAAAAAACGATAGGGAAGTGGGAGATAATGAGGGGAGAAGGCCGGGAGAAACCACAGGACCGGCGCTTCAACCCGCCTGAAAGACATAAACACTCCCATGAGAATAAGGCATAAGAAAAAAACAGAAAAAAATCACCCCACCGGGCTTACTCACGGACCGCAGAGAGCCAGCAGCATGCAAAATGGCGTCCACAGACCACGAGGGGCGTGCCGTGGAGACATGAGGTAAAATGCATCATCCACAGAGCCCGCCCCCCGGAAAAGCGCAAAGCGCGCCCACGTGATCCGGCCAGCTAGTAGCGGCCCGGCATCTCTGAGGTGAATGGGGCTACCAGCCACGGAGCACAGTACAAACGCGCGGTGGCGCGTTTTAAAAAAAGTGACAAAGCACAACATATGTATACAGTCTTAAACCACTAGACAACCCCCCCCCCCCCCCCCCCCCCCGGAGAGTGAGGGAGGATAAAGGCAAAATTCCCAGGGAGAAACGGCGCCCAGGGACTAAGATGAGGAGGAGTGAGAATGGAGGGGGAAATTGGGAATAGGGTTTAACTGCACATGATAAACCTTGCAAAACCCATGAGACAGTGGGGGCATCCCAAAAGGCTCACCATTAGCCTACACCGCCTACCCTGTTAGAGCAGGGACTGCGGTAGGAGCCTAGCTCCTCAGCACCATAGTGCTTCAATAGCCTACCTTCACCCGAACCTTATCAGCCGAGGCTGGGAGGCAGTAACTGGAACGGAACGGGTGGGAATAGTCCTGCAGGGCCGCAGGCAATAAGCCACGCTCACCTGCGCCACAAGAGAGCTGTCTTCTATCTTCTCAGTGCAGACTGCTGAAAAGAACTGGGGAATTTGTGGGAGGTCCCTGACTTATATAGGGCCGGGAGTAGCCACACTTCCTGTTTGCAGGCAGCCTGAGACTCTATGGGCCGCCTGGGTCTTGGATGTTTAAAGGTTTGGAAAATGCAACAAATGCAGGAAGGATGATTTTTAATGTGGGCAATCTGTATGTACCAAGTGGGGGAAGCTTATAAGATAGGCTCTTATTCGGGGTGAAGGTCCGGTTTAAACATGTATAGCACAAATTGGTGAAAAACAGAGAGCAATAAGATCTCTAGGTAGGCTCGCACTCAAAGGATTAAAGACAGAAGGAATAAGCTTTTACCATTAAAATATTCCAGACCCATCACATACCTGTCATTGATGCACCCCCAAACATCCCTGAGTACCCCCAAGGTATGCGTACTGTCATTGACATACCTGTCGTTGATGCACCCCCAAACATCCCTGAGTACCCCCAAGGTATGCGTACTGCAGGTTGAGAACCAGTGGCCTAACCTCGAACACAGGTGCCAAATTGTCTCATAGTGGCGTCAGATTTGGCCTGAGTGTAAAAAATACAGTAACCTGTTTTCTCGTATGCTGGAATTCCGGCGGCTGTTTCCTATGGACTCTGTATGTCCCTGCACCATCCCTTAGCTCGCTAGTAAAACCCCTGCAACTCTAGTCAACTCTCTAGGAAGACAGACAGTGTTAACTCCTCAGCCCCAAGTATGTGGGCAGAAAAGTTAAATGAAAGTAATGCCTGATTCCCTGCCACCAAGGGCACCCCAAATTGGGAACGTAGTGAAAAACATTGGGTTTGGTCCTATTTAAAAGTCCTCTGAGGCCCATGGGCTACTTATTTTGGTTTTTGGTTGGGGTTCTCTGTTGGAACCTCTTCCATCCTCCATCCCTAGGAGGTACTTGGAGTAAGAATTCAGGAACCACTGCTCTAGGAAAGCACTGTTAACTGAGCAGTTTGCAATGGCAAATCTATGCAAAAGGAAGCTTGTCTACACAGGCTCTTAATAAGTTTACTAACTTTCCTGGTGTTATTCTCTAAACCTGTTGCTTCCTAAAGTAGTTACAAAGTAACATACAAACTTTGCTAGTGACCGATAGCAGCCCCCGGCAATATGATGTGAGTTGGCTAAAAATATCATAAGTGAAATGATGCAATCGGAGACATTCCAGTGATGCAATTCATCTGTAGTAATTAAAACCTGGAGGTATAAAAGCTCAGAAAAACGTGTGTTATACAAAAAGAAACATTCCACAGAAACACTAAGCCATAGAAAGTTGTGGTTAGAATCCAGTGTGGGAACGCTGTGAGTAGCAGGCTCGGCCCAGGGGAGGAGCGGTGGTGTCTGGCTCAGGAAGCTGCGGATCTACACTACATGACAGCACAGTGACAGGCAAGACGCGCTCCTATCTCCCCCGTAGATGACACAGTACTGTAAGTAACTCTCATTCCTGTCGTAACTCGCGACTGTAATACTGCTCAGCTATGCGTACGCAGTCCATGTCTGTAATCTATGTACATATGGCACACGTGGAAATCCTGCATAACCAGTATGCTTTTTGAAGGAAGGCCTTTATGTACCTCAATGTACAGATGTCTTCTGTGCACAAGATAAGGCCAAACACTAAGCACTGGCTGTATACCTTACACTGTGTATACTGGTGTTCGGTAGGTATATCTGATCATTTATTACCTTTAGGTATCTTTGTTAAGTAAGAATCCTATTTGCATTTGTTAATTTTGCTTTTGTACCCCTGTGGATTTAAAAGTGTCCTGGTTACAGATAGGATACAGAGATGCTTTGTAGATAGGCCTGTGTAGCAGCATTTCTCTATATATGATACCTGGATTCCGAGGAAAAGTGGCAGCATGCACAATACTTTACAGGGACAATATGGATTTGTATATCGTCTTTTGCTTAAAGCATCAGCAGAGATATTTTAATAGTAGTGTGTATTACTTTATTATTGAACTTTGCAAAACTAAGTCAGTTAACCAATATGGCAATTTCATCTCCTTCTCTAGCAAAGACTGCCGACTTCACTGACTAACAGGCTTATTTCATTCCTAAAATACATGCTGGAGGCATCCGGCATGTTTTATTTAGCAATGAAAGTATCAGCCACAAGTTTTTTGTCATAATTTTTCCCTTTTTTTGTATTTTCGGTGAAAAAGATTTTTGCAAAAATTGGCAAAGTTGACAAATCTTAAAATCTTTAATGCTAAAAACACCAAAAAAGTGGACAAAAATTTCTTTTTACGGATTGTGAATTTGTCTATCCAGCTTCTGTGTTTTAGGGGAATCTCTATTCTCCATTTCAGTGTATATTCCCTGTCACCTGACAGGGAATCAGGGAATACACTCCAATCTGGAGAATAGAGATTCCCCTAAAACACAAAAGCTGGATAGACAATCTAAAAACGTTAAAGAAAGGGGAGAAACATGGGGGGCCATGGGGATCGGTCCATTTACGCTTCAAAACAACACAATTTGAGGGGGAAGGCATCAGCAGAAGAATTTTGCACTCGCCCCAATGCACATGTGATCGATTTGGACGCACACTGCCATGAATCATGCGCCTAAGTGCAATCAAAATCATTTACACTTAGTTTTGGGCATGACCATGAATCGACCTTATACTCTCCCACAGAACCCCATTTCTTCCTCCTTCACACACATGATCCCGACTTCTAATATTGTCACACAACACACAGATGTCTTACACATGTCCACAATCACATATAAATGTCCCCACATGCTTTTAATTCAAACGTAGAATGACTTAGTTATCAGGATGTAGTCCCATATTTATAGCTTAACCCATCAGCCCCACATCTTAACTGTGTCTCCAATAGGCAAGGCCCACTAATGCTAAGCATACCATTTTATTATAACAGAGAGGGGCTCTGGTGCTGTTGTTCAAGGGATTTTCCTCTTTATTGCTGTTTCAGCTTGCCTTATGCCACCAATCAAAGTCTTCCAAGTCCCCGTTTCCATCCCTGTTTGCCGTTGGGCTCCTCTTAGATCACTCTCCTTGCAACTACTCATCATTATTCTTATTTAACTGCCTTTACATGCCTGTTCTATATAATCTTCCCAATTTCTCCATAGAAGAGTACTTACATCCTTCTCTGCATCATGCTTCTGTTTAGGCTGTGTTTTACCTCTACATTCTTCCAGCCCTATGGTCCACTATTTGAGGTCATGGTCCACATCACCACAGGTTTTGTGCTTTAGAGGCTTCAAGCAAAGTTATTTCAGATGTTCAAAACTGCAATGTTGATACAAAAGTTTCTTCACCTTCAAATGTGTGGTTGATTAATTGTACCATTTTATTTCCTGATTTGCAACATAATTGAAATACTGTAGAAAAAATCTAAAAAACTGAGTCAGACTAAATGAGAAATGTCCAAGCACTTACAAAGGATGAGTTAGTCACTTATTTCACTGCTTTAGTTAGTCACTTATTTCATTGCTTTGTGTTTTCCAGATACATTTTCCAGGGTACACAACACAACTAAGATACAGTATCTGTCTGCATAATATGACAACAGGTAAGCTTTTAATTTTATAACATATTAAAATGGAACCGAAAAAGCGAACATGATCATAATATGCCATGCGAGTGTAAGTTATAGGAAATATAAATATATTTCTTAACACTCGCAAAAAAAGCTTTGAGAGGAAAGGGTCTTAGATCTTCCAAGTCTTCAAAGGTTGTGTCCCATATTGATTTATGCTCTGGCCCTAAAAATCAATGTAGAACAACCAAAGTCTAATGCTGGGCATTTGTGGTTGACACAAAGTAAGCCATTGTCCAAAAAGTCAAGATACTCAGATATTGTTGGGCATTGTGTTTGACTGCCAGGAAATTAAGAAGTAAAGTGCAATTAAGTGTCCGCTCATATTTGATCATTGTGGTTTATATTTGTCATATTCATTCTAAGTTTGTATCTAGTAGTAGTAGTAGTATCTAGTAGTATCTTGCATCTGTAGTAGTAGTAGTTTTCTGAACAGTATATATATTATATATATATATATATATATATTCATATTTTTCACCCCATAAGATGCACCTAGGATTTGGAGGAGGAGATAATACAATTCTGTGATTACTCACCTTGTAGAATTGGTATTATACTGTAAGTATGCAGCACATCCTGCTCCAAATAATAATTCATAACAGATGGGATTACCTCCGCCAGAGGGCGCTTGACTGCAGAGATGGCAAAAAGAGGCCCCTCCTGGTCCATATATACCCGGGACCTCCCACAAATTCCCCAGTATAGAAAAGCAGTGAGGAGAACCAGGAGAAGCCAATGATAACTAACAACGTTAACAAGGATAACAATCACTATACAGAGGATCCAAGATAATGCAAACAGGGTGGGGTGGAGCAGGACGTGCTGCATACTTATAATACCAATTCTACAAGGTGAGTAATCACAGAATTGTATTATTCTAAGTATGCAGCACGTCCTGCTCCAGATGATAATTCATAACAGATGGGGCATCCAATAGCAGTGTCCGTAAACAGGGTGGGATCCCAAAAGCAACAACGCGCAGTTCACACCACTGCCGCCTGCAGAAACTTGCAGCCAAAAAAAACAGCATCCACTGAGGCCCGAACATCAACCTTGTAAAACTTGGAAAAGGTATGAACAGAAGACCAAGTAGTAGCCTTACAAACTTGTTCAACAAAAGCCTGGTGCTGGAAGGCCCAGGAGGCCCCAACAGCACGTGTAGAATGAGCAGTAACACGGAAAGGAGGATCCTTTCCCCTAGCAGAATAGGCCCCAAAAAATAGCCTGACGAATCCATTTGCTAATAGTAGACTTAGCAGGGGCCAGGCCCTTCTTGGGACCCGAAGGAACCACAAACAAGGCATCAGTCTTTCTAAAAGGTGCAGTAGCCACCAAGTAGAACTTCAAATTCCTGACCACATCCAGGGAATGTAAGGTCCTCTCCTTGGAATTACCAGGATTAGGGCACAAGGAAGGAAGCACAATGTCCTGATTGAGATGGAAGGCAGAGACAACCTTAGGCAAGAAATCAGGTTTAAATCTGAAAACCACCTTGTCCCTGTGTCTCTCAAAGTAGGGGGCCTGAATGGAAAGGGCCGCCAACTCCGAAACACGCCTGACCGAGGTGATAGCCACCAAAAAGACAACTTTAAGAGTAAGAATAGACAGAGCAGCCTCATGCACAGGCTCAAAAGGAGGGCCCTGAGGGCAGACAAAACCAAATTCAAGTCCCAAGCTGGCAACAGAGGGTTTGCGAGGGGGACGCACATGAGCAACCCCCTGAAAGAAAGTCTTGACCAGAGGATGTTGAGCGAAAGATCTCTGGAAGAAAACAGCCAAGGCAGAAACGTGACCCTTGAGCGTGCTGAGCTGAAGTCCCAGATCCAAACCATGCTGAAGGAACTCCAGAATCCTAGGAATGGAAAACACCTGACATGGAAGGACCCTAGACTCACACCAGTCAATGTAGGCCAGCCAGATCCTATAGTAGAAGGTAGAAGAAGATTTCTTCCTAGCCCTGATAAGAGTGTTAACCACAGACTCAGAAAGCCCCTCATCCCTTAAGATGGAGGCTTCAGCAGCCAGGCCGTCAAAGCCAGCGTTTGTAAATTGGAATGGCATAGCCGCCCTTGAGTGAGAAGGTCGGAGACCAGGGGCAGAGCGTACTGGTCTACCGCCAGCTGAACGATATCTGCGAACCACACCTGTCTTGGCCACCGGGGGGCTACCAGGATTGCTGGCACCCTTTCCTGAGCCAGCTTGCGCAGAACCCTGCCCAGTAGGAACCCCTGCCAGGATAGAGTCAGAGCATCCACCACAAGGGCCAGGGGATCCTGGGACAGAGAGACAATGACTGGGAGCTTGTGATTGTGACAGCAAACAGATCCACTTCCGATACCCCCCCCAACGGTGACATAAGGACAGGAAGACCTCGTTGCTGAGAGACCATTCCCCCAGGCGAGAGGTCCCCCTGCTCAGGGAGTCCGCCTCCAGATTCTCCACCCCCGGAATGTACACTGCTGAGATGCAAGGAACATTGTTCTCCGCCCAGGACAGAATCATGGACACCTCCTTGAGGGCACTCTTGCCCCGAGTCCCTCCCTGATGATTGATGTAGGCAACCGCCGTCTGGTTGTCTGAGCGAACTTGGACCAGCCGGCCCTGAAGGTGAGGAGTCAACTGGCCCAGTACAAACTGAACCACCCTCAGTTCCAGGACGTTGATGGGGGCATGGGCCTCCTGAGGGCCCCACAGCCCCTGGAATTGTAGGGTTCTCCAGAAGCCCCCCCAACCTGACAGACTGGCATCCGTGGTGACCGTCTCCCAAAAGGGGGCCAGAAAGTATTTGCCCCCCAACAGGTTCCTCGAGTCCAGCCACCACAAGAGGGACCGCCGGGCAGAGGAGACAGAACAAAGGCCTGATCCAGAGATAGGGGACTCTTGTCCCAGATTGATAGGAAATGGAGCTGAAGAGGTCTCATGTGGAACGGAGCATAAGGAACTGCCTCAAAGCAGGACACATCTGTCTCACAAGCTGCATCCCTTGCCGGATGGAAGGGCGAGGGCAGGACAGAAGGAAATGAACCAGAGCTTGAAGAGAATCCACCTTCTGCTGAGGAAGAAAAATTCTGGCCTGAACAGTATCCATTTTCATGCCCAGGAAGGAGGTCACCAGAGACGGAGACAGGGAGGATTTGGGGTGATTGATCACCCATCCGAATGTATCCAGAGCAGTCACCACCTGCTGGGTATCCAATTCTGCCTGCTGGAAAGAATGAGAAGTGATGAGGAGGTCGTCCAGATAAGGAAGAATGCGAATGCCCCGAGCTCTGAGGAAAGCCATGACACCTGCCAGCACCTTGGTGAAGAATCTGGGGGCCGAGGTGAGACCGAAGGGCAGTGCTACAAATTGGTAGTGCTGGTCCTCCAGTGCGAACCTGAGGAATCTCTGATGCCCTGGGAAGACTGGTACATAAAGGTAAGCATCCTTGATGTCTATGGAGGTCATGAAGTCCCCTGGGCGTAAAGAGCTGATCGCGGAGCGCAGGGTCTCCATGAGAAAGAGTCTGGTCCTGATGAACTTGTTGAGAAGCTTTAAGTCCAGGATGGGTCTGATGGAACCATCCCTTTTGGGTACTGTGAAGAGATTGGAGTAAAAACCCAGACCTCTCTCCCCAGGCGGAACCTGACAGATGACTCTCATGTCCAATAGTTTTGCACAGCCAGAAACAGACCCTAAGCTGCCAGGGGTTCTAGAGGAATCCGAGACCTGAGGAATCTTGGAGGCGGCCAGGCAGCGAACTCTAGCTTGTAGCCGGAGGACACAACCTCTAGAATCCACCTGTCTGAGACCTGCTGTCCCCAGACATGAGCAAAGAGCCGCAGCCGCCCCCACCCGGATGGGTGAGGGCGCCCCTTCATGGCTGAGGAGGCTTGGCGACAGATTTTGGCTTGGACCCTCAGGAAGATCCGGAGCGGGCACGACCTCTGCCCCTGCCCCAGAAGTCTCCCCTAGGGCCTGCAAAGGAAACCCCTCTCCCTGGTTCCACGGTAGGAGGGGGCAAAGGCACCCGAACCCTGAAAGGGCCGCAACTGCTTCTTGCGTTGAGGCAACTTACCCCCCTTGGCAAACAGGTCCAAGCGATCACCAAATAGGCGCAGCCGCTTAAAGGGGAGCCCCGTGAGGGCCTTCTTAGCAGCGTTATCAGCTGCCCACTGAGCGGCGTATAGCAACCACCAAGGCACAGGTTCTACTACACATCCTAATGGTGTCATCTAAGGCAGAAAGGACATATGCAATGAACATTTCACACTGTGACAAGGCCCTGAACTCGGCACTAGAAGTATCATCAGGGGCGCCTTCCAACAGACCCCTGAGGAGAGTCCGCACAGCAACAGCAGTAATAGCAGAAGCACAGACAGGGCGCAAGGCAGACCCCATACAGGCAAAAGCATGGGAAGCCAGCTGGTCAATGCACCGGTCCTCACCATCCTTAAGGGTAGTGGAATCAGGGGAATGTATAGTAATGTATCACAGAGCAGTTATAATAGTTATTTCAATCAGCATGTCCAACCATTAAAGTAATGTCCCAGTGTTGTCCCGCAGGCACATGCAAAGTTTCAGCGTTGCTGAGGTGAATCTTACAGCACCATTCTACATGCCCACCTTCTAGGTTATGCTCTTACCAGAGGAAGGTTTAGTTATCAGCCTTTTTGTTATATGTCTCCATAGGGTTTCTCCTGAATTAGCCTGCAATTATCCGTAGAGCTCCTCTTAATATAGGTCCCAGATGCTCCTTCCAAAGGTCACTGATATAAAGAGCATGTGCCTTCGCACCAGCTCATTTAAATTTTTACCATAAAAACATAAAGGAGAAAGGGGATCTAGCGCAATATGTTTTTTATTAAAAAAAAATATAGAAAAAGTGCTAATCACGCACTCACATATAGGTATCTGTACAAGCGCAATATATGCCAAGAGCGGTTCTCACCCAACCTCAATGTCACCTCTGCCGATGGTGGTAGGAGGGGGAAAGAAGACCGCTGCTGGTACCCAGGTTCCAAGGACTGCAGTATAGTAGTGTCGCCGCCGCTGTCCTCAGTAACGCGTTTCGTTGCGGCTTTTTGTATTGTAATGGTCAGTGCACGCTGTGAGAGACGTGTGACGACAGCGCGCACGTGGGTAAGTTAAACAGCCTATTACCGGCTGTGTGTATTATTTAGAAACAGCCGATTGGAGAGACTATGCAGAGTTCTCGCCAATCGGAGGGCTGTGTATCAGCCTCACTTGTGTCCAATCCTAAGTTCTAAATGGTGAGTGACAAGAGGGCTAGCCAATCAGCTCAAACCTGTCAGTTGATCCGTGCTCGATTAAGAGTAGTGTCCTATTCCAAATAGCAGGACGGGCACCTGTCTATATTAGATGATATATTTTAGCAACAATTTGCTATTCCATGAATTAGGTGGCCAGACACTGCCCAAATCATATTAACATTATTTGGCACTAGGAGTGGGTGGTGGGTCTGATTGACAGAGCGATTTGTCAGGGGAAGAGGGGTTTTACAGTGCATTACTGTCACTGCATTAATATCTGGCTTAGCATGAATACCAGCATGTTAATGCAAATATGAGGGAGGGGGGCCCATGGGTGAGGAAAAACATATTATGAAGTGTCTAAGAAACAGTTTAGGTCAAACTCCACGTTTAGACCTTTCGGTGTAAAGGTATCCAGTGTATATATCCACTGGCTTTCCTTACGGGATATTTCTTTTAAGATGTTGGATCCTCTCCAGTGTTTATCTGTTTGATCTATTCCTAAAAAAGACATTACTTTTGGATCTTGGGAATGACAAAATTTAAAATGTGCTGATAGACTGTGCGTTTCCAGCCCTTTTCTGATGTTGTATAAGTGTTCACGTTGAATCAGGGGAATGGACCACAGATGTGTTGGACAACCCCAATACTGGCGCATCCACTTCTGGGGGGGTTGACCAACATTTAACCACATCAGTGGGAAAAGGGTACCTTTTATCCTAGCCCTTAGGGATTCCGGGAAGCCGGCCGGGACGCTCCCATTCTTTGAGCACAAGATTATTGAAATGGGCCTGTTCTGGAAACTCCAGACGTGGTACTGAAAAGTTCCCCCTGTAGCTTGGGAGCCGCAGCAGGAAGGGAGATAGAAAGCACATCAAAAATCTGAGTTAACAGTCTATTGATGTCATCAGCATCCCAATGGTCAGAGCCATAGTCAGCACCACTGAAATGCTGATCATCGGATAACTCTGAATCGGAGAATAATTCCCCCTCCTCAAGTGGGGTATAATCAGACAAATCAAGGAAATTCTCAGTCTCCATAAGAAGGGCAGACGCACCCGGCGCCACATGCCGCCTTTTAGCCGGGGCCTTACGGGCCGCAGAGCTAGCAATCAGCCTCTCAATGTTAGCCAACCTGGAAGACACGTCAGGCTGAGACTCCCCACTAGTATTTAGCTCACTGGGAGTCATAATCAAGCGAGGGGGAGTGGGTGAGGACATCGTGGGTGCAGGCCCAGTCAGAGATAGCCCAGAATGCAGCGCAAGCGCCTGCTGGGCGCAGGGTACACAGACCCACACATCATCGCTCACAGGGGATGCCCCACACACTACACACAGCCGGGCTTGTCCCGAGGGGACCCCGAGAACAATATCCTGTGAAGCCTCCATATGGTGATTAAGGTGGCACAACTGGCCGTTAGGAATTACGCCGTAAAAGCAACCCAGGATGCCCCAAATGTCCGCCAGGGAAGTGGGAGGATTTTACAGTGTAGGCCTCTAATAAAGTTACAATAACTAATAGAGGGGGCAGGAACGGGAGAAACCTCTAAAAACACAGTTATCCCGCCTGAAAGACATAATAAAGACACCCCATTAGCACATTGAAATGACAGGGGCACTCAAGGTCCACGGTGGGGGACCAGCAATCACACCAGACGAGGACCAAAATGGCGCTGGAGGGACCTCAGGGGGCGGGAGGGTCCGACGCGGAACGCACCAACCGAGCAAGCCACGCCCCCTCCGAGAAGCGCAGGCATAGGCCAGAAGCTCCAGCCAATGGGCGCACAAGGATTCTTGATGATGATGCCACCGCTGACCGCTGGACACCAAAAGGCGCGCGTGTCAACGGCGGCAAATTCAAATAAGTAAAAGACAGAACTGAACTAATAAAGTGCAATAAACACACATATACAAGGCAAAAAACCACATACACCCCCCCCCCCCCCCCGAACGGGACACTGAGAGAGGGGGAAAGGTGGATGTCAGAGACCCACCAATGACCAGGGCAGGGAAGGGCAAGAGCGGACGGGCATCCCAAATCAGGTTCACCATAACCCTGCACTGCCTACCCTTCGGTGGGGGATTGCAGTCGGAGCCAGGCTCTGCAAGGAAAGCACCTCTGATAGGCCGACTGCAGAGAAGAAACTGGGGAATTTGTGGGAGGTCCTGGTTATATATGGACCAGGAGGGGCCTCTTTTTGCCATCTCTGCAGTCAAGCGCCCTCTGATGGAGGTAATCCCATCTGTTATGAATTATCTGGAGCAGGGTGTGCTGCATACTTAGAATATATTCTGAAACAAATGTTGTGCTCAAATCCCCCCCCCCCCCCAAGAACCAAATAGTAGGCAAGGTGCAGAATCCCCTGCTTACAGGCAGGGTGGCATCCCCTCCATTCCCCATGAGCAGTGTGGCATTTCCCCCTCCCATTTCTATAGGCAGTGTGGCATTTCCCCACCCCACCCCCATAGGCAGTGTGGTATTCTTCCCTTCCCATTCCCCATATGCAGTGAGCATTCTCCCCTCCAATTCCCCCCTCCCATTCCAACAGGCAGTGTGGTATTCCCCTTTCCCATTCCAATAGGCAGTGTGATATTCCCCCCTCCCATTCCAATAGGCAGTGTGGTATTCCTCCCTCCCATTCCAATAGGCAGTGTGGTATTCCCCCTCCCATTCCCATAGGCAGTGTGACATTTTCCCCCTCCCATTCCCAGAGGCAGTGTAACATTCCCCCCTCCCATTCCCCACGGGCAGTGCGGCATTTCCCCCCTTCTATTCCCCACAGGCAGTGTGGCATTCCCCCCTCCCATTCCCCATAAGCAGTGCGGTATTCCCTCCCATTCCCCATAGGCAGTGTGGCATTCCCCCCTCCCATTCCCATAGGCAGTGTGGCATTCCCCCCTCCCATTCCCATAGGCAGTGTGGCATTCCCCCCTCCCATTTCCATAAGCAAAAGAAACCCCCTCCCCCCAAAAAAAGTAAACTCACATATACATCACTACTGCACTGCTGGCCAGGCTGCCACAGCCATGGGAGGCCAGCCATACAGGCAGGCGGACGGTAAGGCGGGGACAGTGTAGACCGTGCACATCGGGCAGGCATCAATTACCCTGCCTGCCACTCCTTCTCCTGGCTTCCTGTGGCTGTGACTGCCCGACCAGCAGCGCACAAGGGATGTATATGTGAGTTTTCTTTATTTTTTTTTAGATACGCTCAATAAGACGCACTGGCATTCCCCCCCCCCCACCCCCCCCCCACTTTTAATGGAAAATAAGGGTAAAAATATATTTATATATATATCTTCTCATGTTTGTCAGCAGTAATAAATATATTTTATGTGAACTGTGTTCATTTACAGAGATTAATGACATAGATATTTAGAACATATATAGGGCACACCCGGTGTTAATACGACCTAGTTTAATTGCCATAAAATGAAGCAACCAATCTGTCCTTTATTACACAATTTCATACAGAGGGACATCGCACAACACAATCAACATATTTTGGAGACACATTTTTCTAAAATGATGATCATTTTTTTCCATTTTCAACAAATTACAACAGAAAAAGGGTAAATATATTTTAATACCGTAAAGACTATATCTTCTGCATATGCGGTGGACATAGGCTGGAGTTCTTCTTTATTCATGACAGTGGGGGGTTAGGGCACTGCCTTCAGTATTGCGAATACTTGTCAGTTAAAGTTGTTTCACTCCTGGATAAATCAACCCTGCCAGTTCAAACCAAGCAGTAAGAAAGGAGACATAAACAACAACCTTAGAAACTCAGATAATTGTAATGCAAAATGTTCAGTCATGAAACTGAGAAGGACCTGCATCCTCCACATATGCAGAAGAAAGAGCCGTTACAGTAATCTATTTTCATCATGTGGAGGATGCAGGCTGGAGTCTTTCATAATTCATGACATTCATGATTTCATAACAGAGAAAGGACCCATAGCAGTCAGAATCATGGTAATGGCTGCAGCAGGTACATCAACAGCCAACACCAACTTATCAATCTTGTATGAATAGAAGACCACTTGGTAGCCTAGTAACAAAGTATCCAGGAAGAACCAACCTCAAAAGGGGTTGCTTACTCTTAGCAGGGCAAAAACCATTGATCATTAATTCTATTCCTCTATTAATTGTTTTGTGGAAAGAAAAAAAAAAACCTTAAGCACAAAACTAGAAATCGTGGGGATGAGACCTCCAGTTATCACACATCTGAAATAAGCATACCAACGCCTTTAGTAAACTCCTGTGGAAGAATCTTTGTGTGCCTTCAGCAATGTGGGTATCTCCATAGGCGTATATCCCTATTTCTCTTAGGCAGACTTCAACAGCGACACTATCAGACCTTATACATTGGGATGTAGTAACAGATTCTGGAGCAGGTCCTGTGCCGGGAGCGAATGGTTGTCAATTGCCAGATTGACCATTTCTGTGTACCATGCACATCTTGGCCAGTCTGGAGTGACCAAAAATACAATTATGTGAAGTACTCACCTGTAGAATTGGTATTATACGTATACAGTAAGTCCTGCTCCAGATATAATACTTACACTTCGCCAGATGGTGCTGTGCACTGCAGACATGCAAAAACAGGCTCCTCCCGGCCCTTCATATACCCAGGGACCTCCCACAAATCCACAGCATTGAAAAGCAGTGAACAAGAAGCTGGGAGAATTTAACCACCGAAACTGGTAACAACAACAATGGCAACAATCACCATACAGGGGATCCAGAATAATGCAAAAACCAGGGTGGGGTGGAGCAGGACGTACTGTATATGTATAATATCAATTCTACAGGTGAGTACTTCACAGAATTGTATTATTCTAAGTATACAGTACGTCCTGCTCCAGATATAATACTTACACTTGGGACATCCAATAGCAGTGTCCATAAAAGTAGGGTGGGATTCCCAACAAAAAAGGCAACAGCACGCAGCTTAAACTACTGCCGCCTGCAAAACCTTGCGGCCAAACACCAGCATCAGCTGAGGCCCGAACATCAACCTTGTAAAACTTTGAAAAGGTATGAACAGAAGACCAAGTAGCGGCCTTGCAAACTTGTTCAACAGAAGCCTGGTGCTGGAAGGCCCAGGAGGCCCCAATAGCACGAGTAGAATGAGCAGTAAGACGGAAAGGAGGACTCTTTCCCTGAGCAGAATAGGCCTGAATCACAGCCTGACGGATCCATTTGCTGATAGTAGACATGGCAGGAGCCAAACCCTTCCTAGGCCCAGAAGGCACAACCAAGAGAGCCTCAGTCTTCCTGAAAGCCGCAGTGACAACCAGGTAATACTTCAAACACCTGACCACATCCAAGGAATGCAGAACCCTTTCCTTGTCGTTGCTAGGATTGGGACACAATGA
Organism: Gastrophryne carolinensis; assembly: GCA_027917425.1. Classification (NCBI taxonomy): domain Eukaryota; kingdom Metazoa; phylum Chordata; class Amphibia; order Anura; family Microhylidae; genus Gastrophryne; species Gastrophryne carolinensis. The sequence goes on along the minus strand of CM051238.1, from coordinate 279,831,924 downwards.
AGGAAGAACCATGTCCTGATTCAAATGAAAGGCAGACACAACCTTAGGCAGAAAATCCGGCTTGAAGCGGAACACCACCTTGTCCTGGTGCCTCTCATAGTACGGAGGCTGAATGGATAGAGCAGCCAGCTCCAACACACGCCTAACCGAAGTTATGGCCACCAAAAAGACAACCTTGAGAGTAAGAACAGCCAGAGCAACATCGTGAATAGGCTCAAAGGGAGCACCCTGCAAGGCAGATAAAACCAAGTTTAAATCCCAAACAGGGACCACAGGTTTACGAGGGGGGACGCGCATGAGTGACCCTCTGAAAGAAGGTCTTAACCAAAATATGTTGAGCAAAGGACTTCTGAAAGAAGACGGACAGGGCAGAAACCTGACCCTTCAGAGTACTGAGTTTTAGACCTAACTCCAAACCATGCTGTAAGAACTCCAGAACCCTAGAGACAGAGAACTCCCTACAGGGAAGAGACCTAGACTCACACCAGTCAATGTAGGTACACCTTACTCTATAATAGATAGCAGCAGAAGTCTTCTTCCTAGCCTGCACCATAGTACCTACCACAGAGGCAGACAAACCCTTCTCCATCAAGATGGAGGTTTCAGCAGCCAGGCCGTCAAAGCCAGCGTTTGTAAATTGGGATGGCGTAGGGAGCCCTGAGTTAGCAGATCTGGCACCCCTGTCAGATCGTACTGGTCTACTGCCATTTGAACCACGTCTGCGAACCACACTCTTCTTGGCCACCTGGGGGCCACTAGAATCACAGGCACCCCTTCCAGAGCAATCTTGCGCAGAACCCTGCCCAGAAGGCGGAATGGTGGAAATACATACAGGAGCCGAAACTCCTTCCATGACATGGACAGGGCATCCATGGCCAAGGCCAGAGGATCCTGAGACAGGGACACGAAGGCCGGGAGCTTGTGGTTGTGACGGGATGCAAACAGGTCCACATCCGGTAGACCCCAACGGTGACACAGGGACTGGAATAGCCTGTTGCAGAGGGACCACTCTCCTTGACGGGACGTCCCCCTGCTCAGAGCATCTGCAAGCAGATTCTCCACCCCCGGAATGTGAACAGCCGAAATGCATTGTACATTGGCCTCCCATGTCAGAATCTGAGACACCTCCTGGAGGGCACCCTTGCTCCGGGTCCCTCCCTGATGGTTGATGTAGGCAACCGCCGTCCTGTTGTCTGAGCTTACCTGGACCGACAGACCCCTCAGGTGTTGGGTCAACCGCTCCAGTACCAACCGGACTGCCCGCAATTCCAGAATGTTGATGGGTAAATGGGCCTCCTGAGGACCCCACTTCCCCTGGAAGCGCAGGGACTTCCAGAATCCCCCCCAACCTGACAGACTGGCATCCGTTGTGACCGTCTCCCAGGAGGGGGCCAGAAAGGGCCTGCCCCCTATCAAGTTCCCGAGGTCCAGCCACCACGCAAGGGACCGCCTGACCGAGGGGGGAAGCACACAGACCCCATCCAAGGACGCTGGGTTCTTGTCCCATACTGACCGAAGGTGAAGCTGCAGAGGTCTCAAATGGAACTGAGCAAAGGGCACCACCTCGAAGCCCACCAGCTGCATTCTCTGCCTGATGGAGGGCTGTGGGCACGAGAGCAGGAACCTCGCCTGCACAGTCACAGCTTCCACCTTCTCTTGAGGAAGGAATATCCTTGACTGAACCGTATACAGAATCATTCCCAGGAACGGAGTCACCGAGGAGGGGGACAGAGAGGACTTGGGGTAATTGATCACCCAGCCGAAGGACTCCAGGGTGGACACTACCAGCTGAGTGTCCAACTCTGCCTGCCGCAGAGACTGAGAGGTGATGAGTATATCGTCCAGGTAGGGCAGCACGCGTATGCCCCTTAGCCTTATCAGGGACATCACCCCTGCCAGCATCTTGGTGAGCACCCTGGGAGCCGACGTGAGGTCGAATGGCAAGGCCACAAATTGGTAATGCTGATCTTTCAGTGCAAATATGAGAAACCTTTGGTGTCCTGGAAACCCCGGGACGTGAATGTAAGCATCCTTGATGTCTACGGACGTCATAAAGTCCCCTGGGCGCAGGGAGCCAATGGCCGAGTGCAGAGTTTCCATGCGAAAGTGCCTGTTCTTGACAAATTTGTTGAGGATTTTTAAATCCAGAATGGGCCTGACTGACCCATCCTTCTTGGGTACTGTGAAAAGGTTGGAATAGAACCCCATGCCCCTGTCTCCTAAGGGGACCTTGCAAATGACCCCTAGATCCAGCAACAAGACCTGAGCTGAGGCAGGGTCTTGAGGAATCCGGGACCCAATGAATCTGGTGGAGGGCCATACAGCAAATTCTATCTTGTAGCCGGAGGACACTACCTCCTGAATCCACCGGTCTGAGACGTGGCGCCTCCAGACATGCTTGACAAGTGCTGCAGACGTCCCCCCACCATGACGGGCGAGGGCGCCCCCTCATGCCTGAGGGGTCTTGGGAGGGGCTTTGGGCTTGGGCCCCCAGGAGGAACCGGGACGGCGTCCTCTATTCCTGTGGCAGGGATCTGCGTGGGACCCAGCGAAGGACACCCCTTTTCCCTGTTTAGCCCCACGGTAGGGGATTGAAAGGGTGCCCTGGCCTCGAAAGGGCCGAATCTGCCGCCTGCGCTGGGGCAACTTGCCTCCTTTGGCGAAGAGGTCTAGACGGTCCCCAAACAGGCGCAGCCCCTTAAATGGAAGCCCAGTAATGGCTTTCTTAGCGACATTGTCAGCAGCCCACTGTCGCAACCAAACCGCGCGGAGTATAGCTACCGCCAGGGCAGAAGATCTGGCACACATCCTTATAGCATCGTCCGATGCAGACAGGATAAAGTTTACAAACACATCACAGTTAGACAGTGCATTGACAGTATCAGGTGGCAACTCATCTGTGCCATCGAGTGCATTCCTGACCATGGCCCTGAGCGCTACTGCCGTAATGGCCAAGGCGCAAACCGGGCGCAGGGTCGCTCCCTCAAATGCAAAGGCATGGCATGCCAATTGATCAATACGCCGGTCCTCAGAGTCCCGTAGCGTAGTAGTGTCAGGGGAGTGCATAATAGAGGTGTTGGACAACCCTAGAATATGAGCATCGACATCGGGGGGCGATGACCAGCACTTAACCAAGTCAGCCGGGAAGGGATACTTCCTATCCACACTCTTAGGGATTCCAGGAAGTCTGCTGGGATGTTCCCATTCTTTAAGCACGAGGCTATTGAAATGGGTTTGCTCGGGAAATTCCAGACGAGCCTTAGCAGTATGAAAAAGCTCACCCCTTTGCCTGGGAGTCGCAACAGGGGGAGAGATGGACAAAACTTCAATTATCTGAACCAGGAGTCTGTCAATATCATCTGAGGTCCAGTGCTCGGAACCAGACTCGTCATGACCCCTTGACTCCTCGTCATATGACCCCGAGTCAGAGAACAGCTCCCCTTCGTCCGAGGGGGTATGGCTGTAAGGATACAACAACTCATCAGATTCCACAACTCATCAGATTCCATAGGGAAAAGAGCAGAGTCAGGGGTTAAATGCCGCCTCTTAGCGGTGGCCTTACGCGCTAATGAGCTAGCAAGCAATCTTTCAACACTGGCCAGTCTAGTAGCCACATCAGGATGAGAATCCCCGCTTGTATTGGGGGTTAGACTCAGGCTTGGGGGAGTAGGTGAAGTGAGGCGAGGTGCAGGCCCAGCCACTGAAGAGGCGGGAAGAACCGATAACGCCTGCTGTGCACAAGGAACACAGACCCGTGCATTGTCACCGCTGCTAGGTAAGACCCCACAAGCTACACACAGCCGGGCTTGTCCCGAAGGAACCCCGTTCACAATATCCTGGGATTAAAAACAAAAGCACAGAGCTAATAAAAGTAAAGTCCTCCACTGGAAATTCTCATCCCGTAGTGCATGCTCCACCACCTTTAACTCAGGTCACCAAGTGTGATGCTACCGCTCTTACCAGAACTCAGTAGATAAGGCGCCTTATAGATAACCCCTTAGGTCTTCACTTTTAATTGTTTTATTACTACAAAAGAGGAGGAACTTTTGACTGCACGTTGAGCTTAGTGTATTATTGTTAGCGCGGTATTTTGTTTTGTATATTAATATCCTGGGATGCCTCCATATGGTGATTTAATCGGCACAATAGGCCAGTAGGGATTGACGCTGTTATCTACCCTGGATGCCCCAATAACCCGCGGGGAAGTGGGAGTAAATTTAATAGTCTCAACCGGGAGATACACCGGGCCGGGAGAAGCCACCGAAATCCACGGTCTGAAAGACATAAGGGGAACAAGAATGTTCGAGCCATGCGCAAGGGAGAAATAAAGGTAATATAAAGTCGCCCGAGAGGGCACTTACAGACAGAGGAGGGAAGACGGCCTTCACCACGCGCGCGTGAGCAAAAATGACGCCAAACCGTGACGCGGAGCGCGCCAAGCCAGGGCCCTGCCACCCCCCCCCCCCCCGAGAGCGCGAAGCTCCAAAAACGCGTAGCCGATAGAGAAAACAGGGCAGTGACGCCTGAAGGAATTGATCGAGTGGATTACCGCAGCAGAGCCACTACAGGCTAAGGTGACCCTTTACACAGGGTCCACGGCTACACGGGGCGTGGGGCAATGATGCGGGAGGGGCATCCCCTAAAGGCTCACCATCAGCCTAAACCGCCTACCCTTTGGTGGGGGACTGCGGTGGAGTCTGGCTCCGTTAAGCACGCATGGTGCTGCCTACCTTCACCCGACCAGCGCAGCCCAGGCTGGGAGGCACATCACAAATAGGACGGGTGGGAGGAGTCCAACAGGGCCACAGGCTGTAATAGCCCCGCTCACCTGCGAGAGAGTGATACTTCATGTCTTCGCAGTCGACACTGCAGAGAAATCTGGGGATTTGTGGGAGGTCCCTGGGTATATGAAGGGCCGGGAGGAGCCTGTTTTTGCATGTCTGCAGTGCACAGCGCCATCTGGCGGAGGATAACCCAAGTGTAAGTATTATTTCTGGAGCAGAACATACTGTATACTTAGAAGATCATTCGAATAAGATGGTGCAATTCTGGAATATGGGCAAGGCGTACACCAGCCTGTGCCCAGAATAGGATATCAAGTGAGTCCTTCCTAAATGCTTGTGGATTCCTTTTTCTAATGACACAGGCTTCGAGTCTGGACCCAAACAGTTCAATTTCCAGCATCCAACACCAGCAATTCAGCTCCCACCTTCTATGGCATATGTGCTATTTGCTGACAAAATACGCTGTTGTGTTTTTGATTCCTAGAATATGGACTAAAGACAGTATTTTGCTCAGCATGGAATGAGTGTATCAGTTTCCCTTGCAGCATTGCTGGTGCTACCTTGATGTAACCTGCTTTATTTGACTGTACTCACAGCAGGCAACCAAGAGTTTTGGATTAATGCCCAGGAGACAAATAGTTCTTATTTCAGAAGGTGGGTCCTTAGACTCCAGCCCGCAGGGTTGTGTCTTGGCCTTAGCCCAGTAGGTTCCAGGGTTGATCCTTTCCAGGTAGTGGGGCCCTGGTTCCTCGAATTCGGTGTTCCCCCTTGTTACGGGCACTCCTTATCCAGCTTAAAACATGTATTCAAAATTTAATGGATTGATGGAAACATCATTGCTTTTAACCCTTTCACTGCCACCCTACCTATAAATGTTTTCACCACTTGTTGCCAAGCAATTTGTAAGCATGTTTCACTATATATGTTTAACTGTGATTTTTGAAGGAATTTCCAGGAAAATTATATATATTTTTTCAGTAGAGTGTAGACTTTAACATGAAATGTATGGTTTGTCATTTTGTCTGCGCCTTCACAATATTTTGGGTCAAATATATTTTTTATTTTGTAGCATTTTTTTTAAAAATTGAAAATCATATTCATAAAAATACCATTTTGTGAGTACTCACCTGTAAAATGGATATTACGAGTATGTCACACACCCCACTTCCAAATATTCATGACACTTGGGAACCCGGCCTGTAGAGGGCGATCTTGCAGAGACGACATGGAAAAAGGAGCCCCTCCTGGTCCATAAGTACTGGGTTCCTCCCACTATTCCTCAGTCTTTTTAAAAAGCAGTGAAGAACCAGGAAGAGCAAATTATATCCGATGATTAAAAATAGTTTGAAAATAATAATCACCATATAAAGGATCCCTTAGAACAAAAAAAGGGCAGGGGAAGTGGGGTGTGTGACATACTCGTAATAACCATTTTACAGGTGAGTACTCACAAAATGGTATTATTCCTAGTATGTCACACACCCCACTTCCAAATATTCATGACACTTGGGACATCCAATAGCAGTGTCTATAATGGGTGGGGATCCCCAAGGAATAATGCATAACTTAAATTACTGCAGCTTGCAGAATTTTGCGGCCAAAAGCAGCATCCGCTGAGGCCCGCACATCAACCTTGTAAAACTTAGAAAAAGTATGCACAGAAGACCAAGTCGCAGCCTTGCAAACCTGTTCAACAGAAGCCTGGTGCTGAAAAGCCCAGGAAGCTCCAATAGCACGAGTAGAATGAGCGGTGACACGAAAAGGGAGAACCTTCCACTTAGCCAAATAGGCCCCAATGATGGCCTGACGTATCCACTTACTAAGGGAAGATTTGGCAGGAGCAAAACCCTTCTTGGGCCCAGAAGGCACAACAAAAAAGGCATCCGTCTTGCGGAAGGCCGAAGTAGTAACTAAATAATACTTAACACAACAAACTACATCCAAAGAATGCAAGACCCTTTCCTTGTCGTTACTAGGTTTAGGACACAAGGAAGGAAGAACTATATCCTGATTTAGGTGGAAAGCAGACACCACCTTAGGAAGGAAATCCGGTTTAAAACGGAAAACAACCTTATCTTGATGCCTCTCAAAATAAGGGGCTAGAATAGACAAAGCCGCCAGTTCAGAAACTCGGCGGACAGAAGTAATAGCAACCAAAAAGGCAACCTTCCGAGTAAGAATAGGAAGAGGAATATCCTGCAAGGGCTCAAGGGAGCAGCCTGCATAGCTGAAAGCACTAGGTTAAAGGTCCCAAACAGGAAGTATAGGCTTTCTGGGAGGCCGCACATGCGCGACTCCTTGGAAAAAAGTCTTAACCAAAGGATGAAGAACAAACGACCTTTGAAAGAAAATAGCCAAGGCAGAGACTTGCCCTTTCAAAGTACTAACCTGGAATCCCATATCCAGACCTCGCTGCAGATATTGCAGAATTCTAGGAATAGAAAATACTCTACAGGGCAAAGCCCTGGATTCACACCAATCAATATAGGACCTCCAAGTCCTGTAATAAATGACAGAGGAAGACTTCTTCCTAGCTCTAATAAGAGTCTGAATAACCACATCAGAAAGACCTTCTTCTTTCAAGATGGAGACTTCAGCAGCCATGCCGTCAAAGCCAGCGTTTGTAAATTGGGGTAACAAAGTTGACCCTGAGTGATGAGATCTGGAAGAAGAGGCAGATGGAAACGATCCACTGCCAGCCTTACGACGTCTGCGTACCAGACGTCTTGGCCACCTTGGTGCCACCAGAATTGCTGGCGCCTCCTCCAGTGCTAACTTGCGCACCACCTTGCTGATCATGGAGAATGGGGGAAACAGATATAGGAACCCCAGATCCTTCCAAGCCAGAGACATGGCATCCGCTGCCACTGCCAGAGGATCCTGGGATAGAGACACAAAAGCTGGAGCTTGTGATTGTGGCGAGAAGCAAACAGGTCCAACTGTGGAGTCCCCCACTTGTGACAGAGGAACTGAAAGACCCTTGGATTGAGAGACCATTCTCCCTGGTGAGAACATCCCCTGCTCAGGGAGTCTGCCTCCACATTCTCTATCCCCGGAATGTAAACTTCTGATATGCAGGGAACATTGATCTCTGCCCACTGAAGGATCAGAGACACTTCCCGGAGGGCACCCCAACTGCGAGTCCCTCCCTGGTGATTGATGTATGCAACAGCTGTTCGGTTGTCCGAATCTGAACTGGCAGACCCTGTAAGAAATGGGTCAGTCTAAGTAGAACAAGACGTATGGCCCGAAGCTCTAATACATTGATTGGAGAATGAGCCTCCTGAGGCCCCCACAATCCTTGGAACTGATGCTTCTTCCAGAAGCCCCCCCAGCCCACCAGGCTGGCAACCGTGGTAACCAGTTCCCAACACGGAGTCAGAAATTACTTGCCCTTCTGGAGGTTGAGCGATATTAACCACCACTGAAGGGACTGCAAAACGTGGGGAGACAATAGACAAGTCTGATTCAATGATAGTGGGCACCTGTCCCACTTTGCCAAGAGGAAGAGCTGAAGCGTCCTTATGTGAAACTGGGCAAACGGGACTGCCTTGAATGCAGCTACCATCAATCCCACTAGTCTCATCCCTAGACGGATAGACTGACGAGGGTTGGACAAGAATAGACGAATCAAGTCCTGAATCAGAACCATTTTGGACTGAGGAAGAAAAACCCCGGCCTGAAATGTATCCAGAATCAGGCCCAGGAAGGGAATTTCCCTGGACAGACAGAGAGAGGATTTGGGGTAACTTATTACCCATCCGAACCTCTCTAGCGTAGAGACCAACGTCTTGGTGTCCAACTCTGATTGTTCGAGGGAGGAGGCCGCAATAAGAAGATCGTCGAGAAAAGGCACAATGCGGATGCCCTGGACCCTAAATATAGCCATCACTCCTGCCAGCATCTTGGTAAAGACTCTTGGGACCGAGGTAAGGCCGAATGGCAGGGCCACAAATTGATAATGCTGGTCTTCTATAGAGAACCTGAGAAATCTCTGGTGACCCGGAAAAATAGGAATGTGCAAATAAGCATCCTTGATGTCTATGGCTGTCATGAAGTCCCCCTGACGGAGAGCATCGATCATTGATCGCAGAGACTCCATGTGGAATTTTCTGAAACGGATAAATTGATTGAGTCTCCTTAGGTCTAGGATAGGCCGACAGAGCCGTCCTTTTTGGGTACTGTGAATAGGTTGGAGTAAAACCCCAAACCCGTTTCCGCTGGAGGCACTAGGCAGATGACAGCCATGTTTAACAGATTCGCTACTGCTGCCCGCAGTCCCTGCGCAATTGCCGGATCTGACGGCATCCGGGACATGAAAAATCTGGGAGGAGGCCGGAACTCGAATTCCAGTTTGTAACCGGAAGAGACTACTTCCAGAACCCAATTGTCTGATACCTCCTGACCTGGAAGAAGAACCGCAGCCATCCCCCCACCCGTAAGGGTGAGGGCGTCCCCTCATTGTTGAGCGGGCCTATTGGCAGATTTGGTTTTGGACCCCCAATTCTGACTTGGACGGCCACGTCCCTTTCCTCTATTCCATGCATTCCCTCTAGGGGCTGAAAAGGCCGATCCTCTACCGGATCTAGACCCCCGAAAGGAAGGGTTAAAAGAGGCCACTCCACGAAAGGAACGACGTTGTTTCTTACGCTGAGGTAATTTACCTCCTTTAGTGACAGAATCCAATTTTTATCCAAAGAGGCGCAATCCCACAAAAGGGAGCGCTGTAAGCGATTTCTTGGCTACAATATCAGCTGCCCACTGCCGCAACCATACTGACCACCGAATGGCGATTAACAAGACAGAGGTTCTGCTGCACATGAGCAGAGTATCATCTAAGGCAGAAAGTACAAAAGATGCAAACATCTCACATCGCTTAAGAGCGGCGTACTCATCAGAGGCCGGATCAAGCCCTGAGTAATTCATTAGGTTTCTCACAACAGACCTAATAGCCACTGTCATGAGTGCAGAAGCACCAACAGGCAGCAAGGCCGAGCCCACACTGGAAAAAGCGTGGCACGCCATTTGATCTATACGCTTATCCTCTTCATCTTTAAGTGTAGTGGAGTCAGGAGAATGCAACACAGAAGAATTGGATAAATAAAGCACAGGGGCATCCACCACAGGTGGTGATGACCAACGCTTAACAGTATCAGCTGGGAAGGGATATTTCTTGTCCCAGCCCAAGGGAATGCCAGGAAGCCGTGCAGGCTTCTCCCATTCTTTAAGAATAATTTCATCAAAATGCTTTTGATTTGGAAATTCTAAACAAGGTTTAGAGACTCCAAAGAATTCCCCTTTTTGAGGAGGGACTACTTCAGGAGGAGTGATAACCAAAACCTCAAATAACTGAGCAAGAGCCTTAGGGGTATCCACAACACTAGCTTCACCCTGCTCAATCACAGTACCAACAAATTGCTGTTCATCAGAAACATCTGAATCCTCATATAATTCTCCTTCTTCTAACTGAGAAGGATCAGACCAATAAAGCATTTCACAATTATCCAACTCACTTACCGGAATGGCCTGAGTCAAATGTTTCCTTTTAGCTGAGGCCTTCTTGGCCACAGAGCTAGACATTAATTTTTCAAGATGAGCCAATCTGGCACATAAATCAGAATGCGACTCACCACCCATGACAATATCACTGGGGGTACGGACAAGACATGGCGGAGTAGGAGATAAGGCAGAAGCCGCAGACGCCGAAGCCTGGGCCCCAGTTTGTTGCATAATAGTTAATTGAGCACAAGGGACGCAAAGAATTGCGTTATCCCCAACAAGGGATGCCCCACATCCAAAACATTGCTGAGTCTGTGCAGAGGGAACTGCATGCCCGTTGTCCTGAGATGCCTCCATATGGTGTTTAGTATTATACTATAATTGATTATAGTCGCCAAGTATATATGGGATTTACGCAATTGCTACCCGGGATGCCCCTTTAAATAGTCCCAAGTGGGAGGATAATAACACAAATGGACCCCCAAATAAGGCTTTAAGGGCTAAAAACCAGGAGAAACCCCTTTAAATTAAAGAGTTTCCACCTACAAGGAAAACAAACAGTCACCAATGCACACAATACAATAAATGACAAAGCATGAAAAAAATGGCAGAAACTCCCTTCAGTAAGCTGAGGGGTACTCACAGCACCTTTAAATATGGAACGCTTCATGAATTTGCGTGTCATCCTTGCACAGGGGCCATGCTAATCCTCTCTGTATTGTTCTAATCTTAGTATATGTGCTGCCAAAGCAAGCACAATGAGGGAAGACCATAGGGAAGCAACAGGAGCCAGGCAGACAAAGAGAGCACCCAGGTGCTCTTGAGAATGAAATGATTGCTGTGTGCCTAACCCCGCCCACCACCAGAATCACATGACCAAGAATGGAGGGAAATTCAAATCTGAACATAGCCAGAAAACAAAGAGCTTTAAAAGGTAAGCAAAAGAATGCTGCCTAGACAGAAATAGGAAAATCTAAATAAAACATATCCTATTAAATAGTATAATAAACATATATAAAATCTTTATTACATATATATTATGTATCTTTTTTTTTATTTTTTTTATTTTTTTTTTATTATTATTTGTGTGCATGGTGACAAATAAGCCCAGATAATGCCCCCCCCCTCCTTTTTACCCCAGCAGGGTAAAGGAGAACTAAAGGGGAGAGGATAGAAATGCACCCATAAGGCACAAGGGGATTATAAAGGGACAGGGGCATCCCATGCCGAGAGCACCAACCCGGAAACCGCCTACCCACATTTGGGTCTCACGGAGGAGTAAAACTCCTGTATACACCAGAAGGTGTATGTATCTACCTTTGCCTGAACCATACAGCCAGGGCTGGGAGGCATACAATATAACCAAACAGGTTTAAAGAGTATCAGACAGAAATAGAGAAAAAAAGGGGCCGGGAGCAAACCCGGCTACCTGCAGCTTGAAGGAGAGTCATCTTCTGAATGCTTCGCCGACTGCAGAGACGAAAAGACTGAGGAATAGTGGGAGGAACCCAGTACTTATGGACCAGGAGGGGTCCTTTTTCCATGTCATCTCTGCAAGATCGCCCTCTACAGGCCGGGTTCCCAAGTGTCATGAATATTTGGAAGTGGGGTGTGTGACATACTAGGAATAAAATCATATTGTGAAAGCCCCATTCCTCCTGATTATAATGGTACCACATATGTATCAGTAGACACCTGTTCCTGCCCAGGAGACACAGCAAACTGAAAAGACACAACTAACTGCAACTTGCAAACTATCAAACCCATTTAAAAAAAAAACAACTTTTCAGCTTTTTTTGTCCACTTTTTTTTTTTTTAATTCTGAAGAGTTAAATCCTACCACTCACTCAGCTTCCTCCGTTCACTGTTGCTGCAGGGAGGGGCTTTTTATTCCGGCAGAGTGAACAGACATCAGCTCACTCCAGGGAGGGAGCTGTCAGAAACCCAGTGCGGGACAGAGAATCGGTATACTCTGTCACACTGAAGACACTGGGGGGATCAGAGCCCCCCCCCCCCCCCCCAAAAAAAAAAAAGAAAAAAAAAAAAAAAGAAGAAGAATAGGACATGCCCAGCCCTGGAACCTGGACAGAGGCAAGCTTTTTTTTTTTAATCTATAAAGGAAGGAAAATACCAGTCACATGAAATTAATGAAATGTGTGTGGCTGGCAGTTAACAGTTATCGATACAGCTACAGAAATTTGTGGTTGGCAGTTAAAGGGTTAAATTCTCATAGGTTTAAAAATGGTCCAAGATATATATATATGTTGTTCAAACTGAGTGGCAAAAATAGCAAAGATCAGCCTGCGTCAGTGATGCTGGGTTGAAGTGGAAAAGGACCCCAGGAAAGTGTGCTCCAGGCCAAAAGGCCTAAAATAGGCTGATGAGCAAGTGGTACCTGCAGCCAAACGTTGGAGAGTGCTGGAAAGGTCGCAGCCCAACAGCCGCATGGGCTACATGGTGCAGGTGGCACCAGGAGTGCGGCCGGCTAGAGGCTTGCCGCCAGAGGACATCAGGGCTGAAGTTCCCAAGAGACACTTGTAGGAATTGTGAATCAGTTATGAGGACATGTGTTCCCTTATGATGCTGAAGAAAGCCTGTTAAAGTTGGTCGCTCCAAATAAACCATTTGAGTTAATTACCCCCTGTGTCTCGCTCCAAATAAACCATTTGAGTTAATTACCCCCTGTGTCTGTTCCCAAAAAGATCCCGAGGTGCTACAATATATGTATAGCATAGCAGTAATATGTACAACTGAAAAATTCCAGTCACCTATACTAAAGAAATTATGCGCAGAAACATTTTTTTTGTTCATTTAATAATAGGTCAGTAGCAGACATAAAAGTCATTAAAGGAGCAGTATCGCGAAATTTGCATTAAAAAAGATAAATAATTAAATAGCCACACAATAGCTTCTAACATGTGTATAAATAATGTGGCGATAGAAAAAATATATGCCTTACTTTTAAATTGTATAATGACAATGGCTCAGTCCATTTGCTGAATAGGGGGATCTGCTGGGTTGTATTTAGTGAGCTGCTTCATTTAGCCCACTGGTCTGGTAACGGGTGTGTGTGTGTGTGTGTGTGTGTGTGTGTGTGTGTGTGGTGCTGCTTTTGTTATGAGACCAGGTGACTCAAATGTGTAAAATCTATGCAAAATAAACTAAACTGACTGAAAATGACTGAAATTCTTCTTTGAATAACTGTGCAGGAAAATCTAAAGGTATTAAAGTGGAACAAAACCCTGAGTGGCCGACCCTGAAGTCTATAAGACCCGGCCATTGACCTTCCCCCTTGGGCATTCTAAATCGGGATGCCCCACTGTGTGAAACGACCCCTGGATAACCACAGATCCCCCCATTTTTCTAGCACGCTCACGCAGATAGTCATTTAGACAGGCCGGGCGGCCAGGAAGGTTACTGCTCAGGCTCCCCATATGCGTGCAAACAGCGCTGATTGGATGAGAGCCCGTGCATGCGGTGTGGGACAGGTAAAGGTACGTTTTCACAGGCGAACATGGGGATTTCACATATCAGGGCATCCCAAGTCGGGATGCCTCTAGGGCACAAAACAAAACTCCAGATAGTGAAAATCCTGGGTTGGGCTTTGCTCAAAACACACAAAGCTGAAAGAAAGATCATATGGAAAAATGTGTTGAGAAAAGAGAGAGATAATGGTAAACTGAAAGATTCTGCAGCAGAGTCAACATGAAGGGAAAACTGTCAAAATAAAAAATGTTTAGAGCAAAAAAACAGGTTCCAAACATAAAAATCCAATTCTGAAATAAAATACCCCCCCCCCCAAAAAAAACAAAAAACAAAACTGGTGAGTCTGAGATTCGAACCAATGATTCTCTGGTTCAAACTGACATTTAATTTACCAATCAGCTAAATGACTTCTAGAGCTTTGCTCTCTGTTTTAGATATACGAGTTCTGGCCAGGCAATGTTGTTATCTTATGCTGGACGGCTGCCAGCACTGAACAGCTGATTACTTTGTTACATTGTTTCACCCCTCTCCTCAGCGTGGAACAGGCCAGAGTGTCGGGCCCCGACACTCAGCAGACATAAACATGAGCTATTAGTCTCCAGCTGCACAACACAGACATCATTTTTTTCTAAATTTGTAATTCTTACTCTTACACTTAAGTACCATTTAAATATAAGTCACCAAGAAAAATTCGCTCCTTTAAGTGAATAAAGGGATGCTGCAGGCAAAGGTAATTGCTACACCATTGCATACACCAACATTTGACACGGTTCTAAGCGGTTTTCCGTTTTTTTTTTATTGGAAGTGGAAAGTGGAAATGGCCGAGATATAAAGGTTTACAAGTTCAGCCAATGACATTGTTTTTGTCATCCCATCTCCCAATCAGCTCAGCAGAGCGGGGCAGGATTGTTGGTTGGTCCCGCTTCCTCCACCGCCAAATTCTTCACATTTCTGATTATTATGCAGCATCACAGATCTAAGGGCCACCCCACTTTTGGAGAAATCATGAGGGAAAGTGTAAACCTCGATATCTCTGCCATTTCTTCTTCAATTTAAAATGGAAAACAATTTAGGACAGTGCCAAACATAGCCCGGCAAAATGGTGTAACAATTACCTTTGCCTGCTGTAACACTTTAATGCTTCTTTGGGGACAGGATGAGGTGGACTTCTAAGCAACATGTGATATATAAGCAAGTAAATGATTAAAAAAAGAGTTCATAGTCAGAATATGTTCAATCTATTTTATGGATTTCTCTCACTGTGAGTGATGGTGAAGGTGATTTGTATCTCTCTCATGGATGGTGCCCCCTTGTATGTATTTAAGCATTGTACTTCTCAGTCAAGTTCAATCCAATTATAAAATGCTGCAGCAGAGCAGCGCGATCTGGGCTGCCCCTTTGTGCATGGTGCCGAAAAAACAAAGAACTGGTCGTTCGGGTACTCATCAATTCCAAGATCCCACTTCTACAACTGCAGTAGAGCATCCTTTCAGCTTCCAAAGCCAGCACCGGCCGCGCTGATAAGCTACTTGTGGTCACGTAAGCGCAATCAGTGATTCTGGTTGCCGAGCCTAACAGCACAGCCAGCGCTGGCAGTGGAAGGGGATGATGAGGAAGAGGATCATAGAAGCACAAGTACCTGGGCCGGTTCTTTTGTTTTCTCAGCTGCGAGATATGAAATATATGCTTGTCAAAAGATACCTTGTCAATTAGAAGGCTGCTAGTACATTTGTCTGCAGTTACATATGACAAGCCGCTTTGCAACCATGTGCTAAATAGGTTTCCTGGCGAAGGCAGATCACACCTCCACATGTGGTAATTGACATCTACTTACTACAAACCAGTGAATGAGACATTTTAGACACATCTCGCTTCAAAAGAAATTTAAAACATGACTATTACAATAAAACACCCCTAACACATTATTGGCTGCAGCCAGCATACGGCCCGCCCCAATAACCAGTTTAAAAATGAGTGAGTTGACACAGATGATATGACATGCCAGGGGATTGCTTCCAATAAGTAGGCTGTTATCATTACTTTCCATGTGCCCCCTCACAAGACATTATCTTTAAAAAAGGTAACAATCTCTGTTTATTTCTCCCTTTTATTTTATAAGCATCTCGCCATATATTGTATGTCTGTTATTTTTTATTGTACATCTTTGTTTTACATGCACTGCCCCTTATGGGTGAATTCAATCTTAAAAATTTATAAAGTGGTCTTCTGTGTGCTAACCCTCTAAACCTTTAGAAGAGACATTGTAAAATGCTAAATCTTGTGCCCTGTGTGCTTACCTCTCGCTACCAGTGTGACTTTATTGCTGTATAGTCGGGCCTAGGACCTTATCGGGTGATTGGGTATATTGACTGCATAAGACGAGATCTTCGCTTAAAGCGGACCTTCACTCTGAATAAGAGTCTATCTTATATGTTTCCCACACCCTGTACATACAGATTGTCCACATTAAAAATCATCCTACCTGCATCTACTGTATGTTATGAGCCTTTAAACATTCAAGATGGCGGCTTATGGAAGCCGCCATCTTATCAGGCAGCCTGCAAACAGGAAGTGCCTCCTGACTGTGCTGCTCTGCATTCTGGGACTGCTGACCTTTACCTGACCCCCAGCTATGATCTGTCTGAGCAAAGCACAGCTATAACCCGCCCCCCTGTACCTTATCCCACTCTCCTCTCCTCAGTAAGTGTGATGCTTCTGAGTCAAGATGGCGGCGCCCATATCCTAAGTTCCTGAACAGAGTTGCAGCCCAGTGGGGGAAAGAATAATAAGTTAGTGACTAAAACTTAAAATATATTAATTTTAGATGCTGGGGAAACATTTTTTAAGAGTTTGGGCTTTTCATTAAATCACGCTGAAGGTCTGGTTTAAAGACCTGTGTGTGTATGTAGTGTCTGGCTATTAGGGCCAGGTCCCCAAAAAAACATCTGTGTGTAACGATTGTTTGTAGTCCAATCAAAATCCGGTCTGGATTAAGGCATAAAACCTCCTTGATTCATGACAGAGGGACTAAGCTCATTCCTGACCATAGTTCCTCTTTAATGGTCTCTGGTCTGTTGTATACTTTTTCCTCATCTTTCTTGTGTTAATTCCCTATAACTCTATAAACAACAGATTACCTGTGTTTCAGGTCACGGAGAACCCTGTGCAGAGAGAGAGCAGAAAACTTTCTGTAAGAATGGAGGCATATGCTACACCATAGGCTCTACACAACTGTGCAAGTTAGTAACACTGCTTATTTCTTTATTTATTAATTAATTAAGCCACACTTATTAAAGCATGGTAAATGCCATCAAGGCTGGTCCTGGATTTCATAGTTTCTAACAGGTGTGGTAAGGTGCAAGGTGCCATCATTGACGGTAGGTATGTGGCACCAAGGTACCTGGCCCTGCTGCAGTAAAGCTGTGTAGTTTTCTCCAGCATCAGCTGCTTATGGCAGTCTGCTGCTAAAATTTTAGTATAGCCGAAAGGCTAACCCGGGACGGTTTTACTGGGATGGAGTAGAGCAGGGTGGGACTCCATCCCCTACCCAGGTCCGGGTTTTGCGGGCCGCATAAATAGCCTGGGGAGTCAGCTGTGCACTGGCTGTGTCTAGAGCTCACTTGTGGAGCGAGACTCTGTGTGCCTGACTGGAAGCTCTTATACAGGCTATTTCATGTGGACCCGAGATGGATTCGGCTACAAGTGTGCAAGCTTGGACAAAAAACTAAAAAGGGTCGTTGCCTGTCTGATGCAATTCTGTGGCATTTTTCCTGAAAAGGTGATGTAACCCAAAAAGGATATTTTGTGTTATGGACTTTTTGTGTGAATAAACACGGACTTTAAGACTCCAGAGCAGCACACGCACATTCAAGAAATCTAAACTAGAACAAGGTAATTGCAAAATGCAGACTGTAAACTATCCATGAACTCTGGACCCTGTCCATAAGCAAGTCTGCTAGATTTCATTAACTATGGTTTGAGTAAGGCTGACCTTAACCTTTTTTAAACGCAAACTAGAACTTGCAATTACACGTTCAACTGTTGGGCATATCGTGTATTTATCATCATAAATAGATTGTATTATAGAATAAATGCACCTGCTTTCAAATCAAGTAAATAGTGTAGCTTATGAAAAGATAAACCTTGGAGTAGATATATATGCTTAAATTGCACAACCATTCACAGAAACACCTAGGGAACAACGCCAATATTTTGGAAGTCACCAAGTATCACCTTATGGATGCTCTAGCACAGACCTTTTATAATTAAATGTTTTTATTGAAAGAAAGCAATAGTTACAGCGCTTGGCAACGCAGTGCCAGGAAAACAAAATGCAGATATTACAGCCATCTAACATGGTAGCATCATACAATGTCATTTACCATCAACCAAAATCAGACACGAGGATGGCAAGATAAAGTATAAAATATAGGGCAACGTGGAGCCCTGCGCCAGGTGTTGTAAACTGCAATTCCACTCAACAACCTGATACAGCAGCTGCAACCCATGCCTCCAACCATTTTATAAACAGGTAAAAGAACAGGGATAAAACCCACAAGCAAAACTATTGGGAGACAAGTAACATGTGGGGGAGAAGAGGGGGAGGAGAGACAAAACAGACACATCAAGGGGGGAAACCATGGGGAAGGAGAGACAGACAAGACAAGGACAAGAAAGAGGGAGGGAGGAAGGGAAAGACCAATCCTCGAAAAGAAAACCCAAAAAAGCACCCTGGAAGGACCGGGCTATGTGTACTGAAGGAAGTCGGAGGAGAAAGTGAAACTGTCCCAAATCTGCCAGGTTCTCCTATGCTTTTCCAGAGTCCCCCTCAGCGAGGCCGTAAGCTCCTCCATCCTACAAATATCCCTCACGACAGCCAGCCACTGCGCAATTGTGGGGGGATCAGGGGACCTCCACCTAGCCGGGACGCAGGTTCCGGCAGCACTCAAGAGGGGGGCAAGCAGGGATCTACGCCTGGATCTCATAGAGACCGGTGCAAGGTTAAGTAGATAACATGCGGGATCCTCCCCCAAATCGACATCCGTCAATTTCTTGACAATCTCTCTCACGCCTGCCCAAAAGCTAGACAGCTTCTCACATTCCCAGAAGATGTGTGTCATAGTCCCCCTCGCCCGCATGCACCTCCAGCAGAGGGGGGAGGAAGAGGGAAACATTTTTGCTAGCACCGCTGGGACCCGGTACCAGCGTGATAAAATTTTGAAATTAGTCTCCTGATACTTGCAAGAGATAGAGCTCTTATGGGCAAGCTGGACCATAGCCAGTCGTTGCTCCTCCGTAAAGGTCCTGCAAAGTTCCCTCTCCCAACCCCTCACGTAGGAGGGAACAAAGTCCCCTGGAGGCTCCGTCAACAGCGAGTAAGAATATGACAGGGCCCCCCTAAAATGACCCGAATCTAAACAGGTATGTTCAAATTGCGTTAACTGTCTAGACGCTGCGCATTCAACAGACCGCTGGTAATGCAGAAGTTGAAGGGTTTGTAACTGCGTAATTGGTCTGAGTGCAAGGTCAGCGACCAAAGTCTCCGGCCTCCTCCACTCACCGCCCACCTGCATATGGAGTCTCCTGTAGCAATTCTGCCTGATCCAGGCTCTGAAGGGACCCCCCGCTATCTCCACCGGAAAATCAGGGTGCCCCAGAACTGGTGTCATAGGGGAAGGAGAGAGGCCTGACCCAACCAGGAACCTGTCCACCACCCTTCTAGTCGGACCAACTGTGGGGTGCGTACTCCGCTGTGAAAGTCCATGCAGCGGGATCCAAGGCAGTCCAGGAAGAGGGCAGGGGGAAGCAACCTGCTCCATCTGAACCCATTGCTTCAGGGCAGAATGACGGCACCAGTCAATTACACGGCTTAAATGAGCCGCAGCATGGTAACGCCTCCAATCCGGGAGACCCAATCCCCCCCTAGATTTAGAGACCGTCAGCAGAGAGGCCGCCAGGCGGTGAGAGCGACCAGTCCAAACAAATCTAGTACAAATCCCAGTAAGCTGCTTAAAGAAGGTGGGGGGGATGTCTATTGGAAGGGCCTGAAACAGATATAGCACCCTAGGGAGGATGTTCATCTTGATGACGCTGACCCTTCCAAACCAAGAGTAAACCCCTTTGTTCCACTTAAGGAGGTCCTCCTCCAACCTTTTTAATAGTGGGGGGAAGTTTAAAGCGTATGTTCCCTGTAGCCTGGAAGGGATACGTGTGCCCATGTATGTGACGGCCTCCCGCTCCCATTTAAAATGAAAGTTTTCCGTGACGTGTCTCAAGCGCTCCGCAGGAATGGAAATGTTCAAGGCAGAGGACTTCTTATAATTGATTTTGTAATTAGAGACCTCCTGAAAGTTTCGGAGCTCAGCAAGCAAATTCGGCAAGGTGATCTCAGGCTTTGCAACGAAAAACATTAGATCGTCGGCGTATGCCGCTACCTTGTGCTCAGTCCCTCCCATCCTCACCCCCGAAGCGTCAGCGTTTTGCCTAATCAAACGTAGGAATGGCTCCAACGAGAGAATAAAGAGGAGAGGGGAGAGCGGGCAGCCCTGACGCGTCCCATTAGATAAATTAAAAGCCCGAGAAGGTACGCCATTCGCCACCACGGACGCCGAGGGACAAGTGTAGGAGGCCAGGATCCTGTTGAGCATCCTGTCACCCAGCCCAATGTGACGCAGAGTCTCCTCTAGGAAGACCCAGCTTACCCGGTCAAAAGCCTTTTCGGCGTCCGTGGAGAGAAGCAGCGCGGCCTCCCCAGTCTGTCGAGCGTGATGAATCACATTTAGGACTCTAGTGGTATTGTCCCTCCCCTCGCGATCGGGAACGAAGCCCACCTGATCCCAGTGAATGAGATCCGGAAGGAGTGGGGCCAGCCTATCCGCCAGAATTTTGTTGTAGATCTTAAGGTCACAATTCAGCAAAGAAATGGGCCTGTAGCTGCCGCACTGCGCTGGGTCCTTACCCGGCTTAGGGATCACGGCAATTCCAGCCCGCAGGGTATCTCGAGGGGGGGGGGGGGAAGGCCATCACTCAGAGAGCCGAAAGAGGAAACAAAATGAGGGCCTAAAGTGCCCGCCTGTTCCTTATAGTACTCCAGACTATATCCATCTGGACCAGGTGCTTTTCCAGGTTTCATGCTCCTGATGGCCCTTGTAAACTCCCCCGCGTCTATCTCCCCCTCCAGGGCCTCCACCACGCTCTGCCCAAGCTGGGGAAGATCCGAGTTCTGTATGTACGCCCTCACCTTTTGCCGATGCGCCAGAGACTCATTTTGCGGTAGGTTATACAAGTCATCGTAGAAATCCCTAAAGGTTCTAGCTATATCCCCTATTTTGTAGTGCCTAGCACCTCCGGGGTCAAGGATGCTGGGAATAAAATTCCTAGAACGCTGGCCTCTCAGAGCTCTAGCAAGGGCCCTACCACTTTTGTTGCTGAACTTATAAAAATACCTGCGACATCTCGCAATCTGTCCCCTAACCTTTACAAAGCTAATATCACGAAGGGCCTCGCGCAATTTAATCAATTTGGCAGACATCACGGGATCCAAGGACTGTTTATGTCTGGTCTCCAGGGTCCGTAGCTCCTGAAGCAAGAGAACTGTTTGTTTTTCCCTTTCTTTCTTAAGATAGGCGCCCCGTCTGATTAATAGGCCCCCGAATCACACATTTGTGAGCCTCCCACTGAGTCATACGCGACACGTCCGGAGTATTGTTCTCAGTGAAGAACTCGGTGATTGCCGTCTGAATTTCCGCCTTAAACGCAGGGTCCTGCAGGAGGGAGCTATTGAGCCTCCAATGCCCCGGGGGGGGGGGGGGGGAGAATCCGGGACCGATAAGGTGACTGAAATAGGAGCGTGATCAGAGATTGAAATCGAGCCAATAGTAGGCCGCGAGATAAGATGTGCATACCTATGAGGGATCAAGAACCAGTCTATACGTGAATATGTGTTGTGAGGGGGGGAAAAAATAAGTATAATCCCTACCCCTGGGGTTGATCATCCTCCACACATCAAGGAGTTGATGGTCAAACAGGAGAGCCTTAACCCTCCTAATAGCCGAATAAGGAGTGCAAGAAGTCCCCCTAGAGGTATCAATTTGAGGGTCCAGTACACAGTTAAAATCCCCTCCCAGAAGGAGAATACCGGCAGTGAACTCCGCCAGCCTCTCCAGGGTAGACCTCAAGAAGCTAGCTTGATTTGAGCTTGGGCAGTAGCAAGTCGCGAGCGTCACCCTCTGTGCATAGAGAAAGCCCTTAACAAAAAGGTACCTACCCTCGCAGTCGTGAACCACCTCCTCCAATGTCCAAGGGAGATATCCTGCCAGGACGATGGCCACCCCCCTAGACTTAGAGTCAGGAGAAAGGCCATGATACTGGTGACGAAAGTGGCGGCTAGACAAGCTATGCACCCTCCCCTCCTTAAGATGAGTTTCCTGAAGAAAGGCAATCCCTGCTCCCAGGCGTTTCAACTCACCCAGAACAGAAGCTCGCTTTACAGGGGAGTTCAGGCCCTTAACATTCAGCGAAGTACATTGGACCTTGGACATGGCAGTGCAGGACTGGCACCCCCTATCTCAAGGGCCAAAAATTCTGAGAGGAGGGAGTTCGCAAGCGAGCGAAGAGACGAGGGAGCAGGGTAAGAAAGACCAGTAATAGAGGGAGGAAAGGGATGGGCCGAAAGAGCACTAGACAAGAAGAGAAGACGACCACAGGAGGGGGAGGAGAATACAAAAGGAAAAAACACACAATGAACTAAAACTTACGGGGCAAAAAACCTAGTGTATAAGGGAAAATTCAAACCCAGAGGGATCTAAACGGGGGAGGGATCTTCCTGTCCCAAAAAAAGGAAACCCCGGGGCTAGCAAAAAGCCAACCCAGAGGGCCACAGGGTCCCGGCCTACGGTGAAGGCGAAACGGGTCCGAGAGACAGAGGAGGTCCCCCCGACCGACCCACGGTTAGATTGTCTATAGGGCAACCACCATAGAGTACACTAACAGAAGAGAACCCCGCCACGGGGCAACGCCCACATGAACACCAATGCAAAGAAATTAATGAAAAACCCACGCCCGCCGAACCTCCACGCAGCGAAGGGCCCCGCTGCGACCCCAAGGGCCCACAGACCAGAGGTCGATCAAAGCGCGCAGGCCGGCCGGCACCGAGACCATGTATATGAACAGTGATCGCTTTAAACAATGACGCAAGAGGCTCGAGAGTCGCCACGACCACCCCCAATGGCACCCAAGAGGCACACCCAAAGCACGAGGTCAGGCACGGGGAGACGGAGCGCCTACGCATGGCGCACCGCTCCATGCCGCCCCCCCCCCGCAAGAGTCAAAAAGGAGGGGTGGCGACCCATCGAGCCCGAAGCGCAAATAACCAAAATAGGTAGTGCGGGCAACATCTTGCAAAGTGAAAAAATTATTAATATTATTATGAATGTCCATCTGCAAACAAACAATCAAAAGAAATGCTATATACAGTTAAGTAAGTGTGTAACAGGATTCAGAGCTCGTCGCATGCCGATCCCGGGAGATAAGTCCCGTCACGCACGAGTTAAGGCTCGTCGCGGAGGGCCAGTCTATGAGAAAGGCGAGATGCACCCCAGGGGATGCCTCCGAGACACAGACTCAACCGGCAGACCAAGTGATGCAAGGGTGGATCAGCCCGACGAGCCCGAAACGCAATCATCAAATGCACACAGTTCAAAGAGCAGTCAACATAGCTAGAACAGTGAATGCTAACACCGCTGGTGGCAATGAAGCTCGCCTAGACCTCACTGGCCAGGCGACGAGGAGCTCTCGCTGTCCCACCGCCGCGTCCCCTGCGGGCCTCGGCGCCTTCCCTCGCCCGGCGGATCCGCTGCGGCCGACCCCCGGAGGGCCGAGGGGGACCAAAGGAGAGGGAGACATCACGCCAATCCGGGATCTCCACCGGAGAGGTGTCCAAGAAGATAAAGAGATCTGGAAGGTCCGCTTGGGTTTTCACAGTGAAAGTACGCTGATTCCGGCGGACCACAAGATGAAAAGGGTATCCCCAACGATATGAACCACCGCACTCCCGGATCTTGGACAGCAGTGGCTTCAGAACCCGCCTCATCAAAAGAGACCTACGCGAGACATCAGGAAACAACTGCAGAGACGCTCCATCGAAGCAAATCTGGCCATGCGCCCAGGCCTTTGCCAAGATGTCCTCTTTCACGGTGTAATAATGCAGACGGCAGACAACGTCACGCGGGCGAGCTGGGTCAGAAGATCTGGGGCCAAGGGCCCTGTGAACCCAATCAATCACGATCTCGGTGTCCGGGGGGCGGCAGAGTAACTCGTTAAAAATGCCGATGACGGTAGGTCTAAGCTGCTCCGGTCCCGTCGCCTCTGGGAGGCCCCTGATACGGATATTATTGCGACGGCTCCTGTTTTCGAGGTCGTCCAGGTGCAAGACCGCCATCTGTGCCACAGCCTTCTGCTGGGTCAAGTCCCGCTCCAACCTCTGGGTAGTTGTAGTGCGAAACTGCTCCAATGAGTCGACTCTGACATCAAGACCGCCCACCGACTGCTGCAGATCAGAGATGTCCTTCTTGAACGTGCTCTCGACCCTGTTGATGAAGGATTCCAGGTCTTCCCTTGATGGCAACAATTTCAACTCGGCTTTGAGGGTTGCTAGGATGGGGTCAAGATGATAAAGCGTCGTCGTCGGGGGAGTATGCAGGGTCGCAGATGGTGCCAGCGCCCCCCCCTCCTGCTGAGGAGCCGCATGGCATCGGGTCTCGAGGGCATCCCGAGCCCAGGGGCGTGGGAGGCTGGACCGGGCGTGCAATGTTATGGTCAGGTGCTGGCGCCCCAGTGCTGCAAGGCTCCACCACAACTCTCCTCTCATCCACCGGAGTGCGGCCACGGGGCCAAGTAAAGGAAGAAGAGTCATTCCGCTGTTGCCACGCAGGAGAAGGGGGCATCCCAGGTGAGGCCCCGCGCTCAAACCAGGCCCCACTCACAATCGGAGAGGCCAGTGCTGCAGGTGTTCCGGGCGAAGCACCTGTAGGGGCTGACACGCCCCGAAGCTGGGGGAACTCCAACAGGGACCCCCCATCTGGGCCGGGGCTGAACCCCATCTCTGGCTGCTCTTTCCATGACAGCGGGGAGGGGGCGTCCATGGGTGAAGCACCCGGGGAAATGGCCATGAGGTCTGATCCAGGCGCCCCCTATGTTGTGGTGAGGGCGGGCAGTCAGGGCTTTGGCAGGCAGATGCAGACCGTTCTGTGTAAGAGTTCATTGGCTGCATTTCAGCCCCTATGTGGCCAGATGGGGCTTGGCTCCTCTGCCCCTGATCCCCCGTATTTGCAGGCAGCATAGGGGGTTAATGGTGGGCGCCCCCCCCTCTGAGCCATTTGACGGTCATGGCTTCCAGGCCCAGCTCCCTTCCTAGCCGGCAAGGGAGCGCAGATGACACCCGGGCTCTCCTGATCCGAGCAACTGCTGCTGTCTGGTGAGCTCCATCCAGGCCGGCGCCGCTCCCCGACCTCATCTGCGGCTTCTGCTGCTTCTTCACGGCCGCCGCCGCTCTCACCATGCGCGGGAGGCGGCTCAGACCAGCGCCTCGCTCCGGCTCCCATCCCCCCGCAGCCTGCGGCACCGTCTCGCGGACTGGGCCCCCCCGCCGAGGGCCGGGCTTCACCCTCTTCAGCCGGCACACTCACCGGCACAGAAGCCGACGTACTCCTCGCCTGCTCCTGAGGATCTCCCCGCGCGCTGCAGGCTTCAGCCCCTGCATTCTCCGGCGCCGCCATCTTGGGAGTCCCAGCTCTGCCGCCTCTCCCGCGATCCGGAGCCAGGTAAGAGCTGATCTTCCTGTGGGAAGGGGATGGGGATTTGTTCTTCAGCTTCCTACCCTTAGCCATGGCTCCTGGCACAGGGTATAGGTGGGTAGAAAGCCCCAGAAATGCGAATAAATGGGTCGGCCGGAGGGAGCTCAAAAGGTGTGCGACCTCACGCTCTCTTCGCCGGCCACGCCCCCAGCACAGACCTTTTAGATCTGATTTCAGTTCATTGGCTCCCACTTGCCATGTATAAACATAATCTACATATAAATCCTCCCTCTATTTTGCACTTAAAGGGACATCCCAGGCAAAGGGGGAATCTAGCCTGCTTTCTGCTCTCCCCATGCTGGCTGTGAAGAGCTGCATGTTTCATTCAGCCTGCTTTATATTTTATAACAAGCCTAGGATTAGTAATCTCTGCTGCTGTCTCAATGTATCTTTATGGGGGGCTGTGAATGCAAACAGGGGGCCCTTAAAGGCTCAAGTTTAATAGGGTTTATCAGGGAATTCAAAGTGCTGGTGATACAGTCCCTGACAGCCAGCATGGGGCAAGCAGAATCCAGGCCGATTTAACCTTTTGCCTGGAATGTCCATTTAAGACACCAGTTTTCATTTGCTGTTAAATATAAAGTCGGGGAAATGGCTCCCCTAGAACAGACAAGAGCATTACAAATCTGTAAGTATTACAATTAGACCTGAATTGTCAAGCCCCCCCTCAAACAAGAATGCCCCTTCTTCTTCAGGGGTAAGCAGACCAGCAATCATTTTGACTGTTGGTCTTCTTTAAAAGGGATACAAACTGGAAGCAAAATGAAATGATTGAACAGACAAAAACAAGAATATACTAGAGTGTCTGACCCAAGGCAAACATTTGAGTTTCATACAGACATGCAGTAAAACAAAGCAACAAAGTCAGCAAATTACATTGGGAAACAAGACTATAGCATATCCAGAGATTAGTAAATTTTATACCAGGTCAGCAGCTGAAAGGGAACCATTTTATGGGACAGTTAGCCAATTAAAAAGCAGGGTCAGAATTTGTAAAGCATTATAAGATACATAATTATATAGAATTAAACTTAATTAAACTTAAAGAATCAAATTCCCCTAAAATGTTCAGCTTTCAGCCAACTTGAGTTTAGTTACTATAGTGAGTGGTAAACATTTTAAAAGTGTTGTATTACATTCTCCTGTTTTGCATATTTTACTCTAACACCTTGATCACAGTTCCATGGGTGAGAAAAATGTTATAAATTTGTTTTGCAGATGTATTAACAACTACACAGGCCAACGCTGTGAAGGTGCTCTTTTGGCTAGTGTGGAAGCTGAACACAAAAGTGACTTTTTAATTAACTTTGTGGTTTTAGCGTTTTTCTTGGCCCTTTTGTTTTTTGTTTTTATCTATTTCTATTGCAGGTAAGTGAATACTAAAGCAATATTTTAAGAGAATATTATATATACGGTAGTGACTCAGACGACTCAAGTTCTCCTTCTCCTTCAAATCAAATGTAGTTTATTGAAAATAAGAATTCCACAGCCAAAGCATCTCTTAACATCAGAGATGGTTGCAGCACAAAACACAGTATAAGTGGTTACCTCACCGGCTCTTAGCAAAGTCCAGGGTAAGAAAATGCAGCAAGCTGAAAAAGTCCTTGTTGGACAAGGTCCACTTTCAGGGCACACAAGCCCACGCTGTAAATCCCCACAAGTCCAAGTTTGGGGTGACAGAAGCAAAGTCCTTCGGCTTTAATCCAGTTCTCTCATTCACATTGAGCAGTACGGCCTGGGCTCAGCTTTGCTCAACAGCAAAATTGACAGACTCAGCGGCTCCTTTTATTTAGGCTTCCCCTGCAATCAGCCTCATCACCTGTGCGAGGCCTGGAATCAGGGAACAAACCTGTAGAGGATTTGGGAATGTGAACTGGGTCCTGAAAACCCGGCATGGATCGTGCCTGAGCATAGAATAAAATTCTGTGAAACTCACCTGTAGATTTGTTTTTGAATATATCCAGTCCAGGTCGTCCCAGAAGTAATGACATGTGGGTATTCCACCGCTAGGTGGCGCTCGACTGCAAGATCAAAAGCTGTCGCTCCTCCCGGCCCCCTATAAAAGCAGGTGTCTCACTATGATTTCCCAGTGGTTAAACAGCAGTAAGAAAGAGACAGACCGGGAGGCCAAGAAACCATGTTACTGTTAGGAACTTACCTGGCTCCCGCGGCGCCTCTGCACGGCCCGTGCTGGCGCCGGTCTTCCAGCGGCCGCCTCCACACCTCTTGCTGGGGCTTCAGCTTCCGCCGCCCCCCTCCATCGGCGGCGGCTGGGGTCACCGGCATCACAGGCGCCCCCTCCACATCCTCAGGCGGCTCCTCCTCTTCGGCCGGCGCGGCGTCCTCTCCCCTCCTCTCGGGGAGCGCCCGCGAGCACGTTCCTTATATGCCCCCCGGCAGCTGTGCTCCCAGCGCATTCGCCGGGGGCAAGTTCAAAGTTAGCCAGGTAGGTCCTGGTCCTGGGGTGGGATGAACCCAGGGACTGGACAGCCTGACTGGCCTGGGCGGTCCAGACCCTGGGGCTGCTCCTATCAGGAGCGTGTTCCTAAGTTGCACCAATCACCCTCACAGTTGCACCAATCACCACATTCCCCCTTCCCATTGGCCAGTTCCCCTTTAAATATGTTCCTGCCTGGTCCTCCAGTGCCCGTTATAGCCATTATTAGCTTGGGTGTGCTGTTGGAATTGCGTTTAGTGTGTTTTGATCCGGCTCCGTCTTTGACCACTCCTGTCCGCCGCCCGCACCGACCTACTGCCTGTCTGACCTCGTCTCTGCCTTACCCCTTGGATACCGTGCCCTGTGACCACCCGGCTTTGACCCCTCCCATTCTCGACTATTCTCTGCCAAACCCCTTGGATGCCGCGCCCTGTGACCACCCGGCTTTGACCCCTGCTTGTCTCGACCATTCTTTGCCCAACCCGCTGGATTTGACGTTTCAAACTCCTGATTTGGGATACCCCGCAGTTCACCTGTCTTCACCATAAGCCAGTAAGTCCTGGGGGCAACCGAGTCTGGAGAGGCATAACCCGCGTCTCCAGTGAGCGGGGGCTTGACTATAGGCACAAGAGGCGGTGGAGATTGGGGATTGTTGGCTTATGCAAGAGGGGTGTCCGGCGATCCCTGACAGTTACTTCACATAGCTTCAGCATGTACTCTCTCCAACAACAAACTAAGGACTACGGTCCAATATAAAAATGGTAATCACCATAACAGGCAAACAAGAGATAATTAAACAAGGGCGGGGTGGGACGACCTGGACTGGATATATTCAAAAACAATTCTACAGGTGAGTTTCAAAGAATTGTATTTTTCACTATATCCAGTCCAGGTCGTGCCAGAAGTAATGACATGTGAGACATCCAAAAGCAGTGTCCATTAGGGGGGGATCCCCAGTGCGGAACAGCATGTAGTTCATTTCACTACCGCCTGAAGCACCTTTCGGCCAAAGACAGCATCAGCTGAGGCCCTAACATCAACCTTGTAAAACTTGGTAAAGGTGTGAACTGAAGACCAAGTGGTGGCCTTACAAACTTGTTCAACAGATGCCTGGTGCTGAAAAGCCCAAGAGGCACCAATAGCTCTGGTAGAATGAGCTGTAATACGAAAAGGGGGTTCCTTTCCCTTGGCAGAATATGCTTGCACCATCGACTGTCTGATCCACTTACTGAGAGTGGACTTGGCTGGTGGCAAACCTTTCCTAGAGCCCTCTGTTAGGACAAAGAGCAAATCCAATTTCCTGAAGGATTCAGTCGCAACCAGGCAATACTTTATGGCTCTGACCACATCAAGGGCATGGAGGGTCCTTTCCTTAGCATTAGTCGGTGCTGGACACAAGGAAGGCAATACCACCTTATCCTTATGCAGCTCAAAATAAGGAGGCTTCATACAAAGCACGGCCAACTCTGACAGGCAACGCACCGAGGTTATTGCTACCAAAAAGACCACCTTGAGGGTGAAAATAGGCAATGCAGCATCGCACAAAGGGTCAAAGGGAAGCCCCTGGAGAGCAGAAAGTACCAGATTAAAGTCCCACACCGGTAATACAGGCTTATGCGGTGGACGTACGTGGGTGACACCCTGGAAAAAGGTCTTGATCAATCTATGATTGGCAAAGGATCTCTGGAAAAAGATAGCCAAGGCAGAGACCTGGCCCTTGAGGGTGCTCAGCTGGAGACCCAAGTATAAACCGTTTTGTAAAAACTCCCAAGATCTTAGAGATAGAAAAAGTGCGACAAGAGAAACTCTTGGATTCACACCACGCTATATAAGCATGCCAAACTCTGTAATATATCACGGAAGAAGACCTCTTCCGTGCCTGAATCATGGTATGCACAACCGTGGCAGACAGGCCCTTTTGCATCAGGATTGAGGTCTCAATAGCCAGGCCGTCAAAGCCAGCGTCTGTAAATTGGGGTGCCGCAGCAACCCCTGTGTGAGAAGCCCTGGGTCGTCTGGCATGATTTAACGATCCACTGACATCTGAACTATGTCCGCAAACCAACTCCTTCTGGCCAGCGAGGAACCACCAGGATGGTTGGTACCCCCTCCTGGGCTATCTTGCGCAGCACTCGGCCCAGGAGTGGAAACGGAGGGAATGCATAAAGGAGCCTGAACTCCATCCAGGGAATCGCCAGAGCGTCTGTGGCGAAGGCCAGAGGATCTCTTGACAGGGAGATGAACCTTGGGAACTTGTGATTGTTTCTGGACGCAAACAGGTCCACATCCGGCTGGCCCCAGCGGGGAGACAGAGCGTGAAAGATCTTGTCGCTGAGAGACCATTCCCCCAGACGAGAGGCCCCCCTGCTCAGAGAGTCTGCCTCCTGGTTTTCTACCCCGGAGATGTAAACCGCCGAGATGCAGGGAACATTTTCCTCTGCCCAAGTCAGAATCTGGGTCACCTCCTTGAGGGCTTGCTTGCTCCGAGTCCTGCCCTGGTGATTGATGTAGGAGACAGCCGTCTGATTGTCCGAGCGAACCTGGATCGCACAACCCCTTAAATGGTGAGTTAAGTGAAAAAGCACCAACCGGATCGCTCTCAGCTCCAGGAGATTTATGGGCAAGCAGTTCTCCTGCGGACCCCACTGGCCCTGGAGTCTCTGCGTCTGCCAAACGCCTTCCCAGCCAGTCAGACTGGCATCCGTGGTTACTATCTCTCATCGGGGGGTCAGAAAGCCCACCAACAGGTTTCTGGGGTCCAGCCACCACAAGAGGGGTTTCTGGTCAGGGAGGACAGTGAGAATTCCTGTTCCAGCGACTCCTGCATCCGGCCCCAGCCGGTCAACAGGTTCAGTTGAAGAGGTCTCATGTGGAATTGGGCGAAGGGCACTGCCTCGAAGCATGACACCATCAAGCCCACCAGCCTCATCCCCAGATGGATCGATGGCCGCTGACAAGACAGCAAGGTCTGCACCTGCGTCTGAAGGCACAACACCTTCTGCTGTGGCAGAAAAACCTTGACCTGAGCGGTGTCTAACGTCATGCCCAGGAAGGACCGCACCATTGAGGGAGTGATCGAAGACTTGGGGTAATTATTACCCATCCGAAAGCCTCTAGAGTGGATAACACCATCCGTGTGTCGCTCTCGGCCTGCTGAAGGGACAGAGCCGCAATCAGTAAATCGTCCAGATAAGGCAGCACACGAATGCCCTGATTCCTCAGAATAGCCATGATGCCCTCCAGCACCTTGGTGAAAACCCGGGGGGCTGAGGATATCCCGAATGGCAGAGCCACAAACTGGTAATGCTGGTCCTCCAGAGCAAATCTCAGGAACTTCTGATGTCCCTGGATATCGGGATGTGCAAATAGGCATCCCTGATGTCCACCATGGTCATGAAGTCACCGGGCCGAAGCAAGCTCACCTCTGACCGCAAGGTTTCCATGCGGAAATGCCTGACTCTTACAAACCTGTTGAGACCCTTCAGGTCCAGGATAGGTCTTAATGTTCCATCCTTCTTGGGAACCGTGAACAGATTGGAGTAAAAAACCTTGACCCTGCTCCTGACGAGGTACAGGACAAACCACACCTAACCGCAGGAGGTGCTGCACGGCCATTCTCAGACCCTGTGCCACCACTGGATTCTGGGATATGCGAGACTGAAGAAATCTTGAGGGCGGCCTGACTGCCAGCTCTATTTTGTAACTGGAGGACACCACCTCCTGAATCCACCGATCCAAGATGGGCTGTCTCCAGATATGAGCAAATGACAGAAGCCGTCCCCCCACCCGGATGGGTGAGGGCGCCTCCTCATGCCTAAGGGGCCTTGGCAGGGGGCTTGGATTTGGATCCCCAGGAGGGATTGGATCGGCAGCGGGACCTACCTCGTCCCCAGGAATCTCTGCAGCCACCTGAAAAAGAAATGCCTCTTCCTCCACGAAAGGTGCGATAGGCAGAAGAACCCCGAAAGGGCCGCGCAGGCTTCCATCGCTGAGGGAGTCTACCATCCTCAATCAGGAGGTCCAGACGCTCCCCGAACAACCTGTTCCCCACGAAGGGAATACTAGCGAGCGACCTCTTGGCCGCGGCATAAGCCAACCAATGTCGCAACCAGAGCGAGCGACAGAGCGCAACAAGCAGGACCAAAACCCTGGCACCGAGCCGGACACCATCGCCCATGGCAGAGACAACAAAGGCAACAAAATCCATGCAAGCTTTGAGGTCTGTATACTTCTCCGCTTGCTTGCGAGACTTAGCAATATCCACAAGACGTCTCACCTTCTTTCTGATGGCTAATGAGACAATACAGGGCGCGGCACACACAGGGCGAAACCAAGCACCAGCAAAGGTGAAGGCATGACAAACTAGCTGATCCATGCGCCTGTCAGCTGGATCACGCAAGGAAGCAGTATCGGGTGACGGCATAACCGTAGTGTTGGATAACCCCGACACAGGGGAATCCACTTCGGGGGTACGGGACCATAGGCGGACCAGCTCCTCAGGAAAGGGATACCGCCTGTCCAGGCCCTTAGGCACTGACGGTAGCTTGTTAGGCATTTCCCACTCCTTGAAGATCATATTAGAAAAATGGGCCTGCTCAGGAAAGACCAGTCTCTGTCTCTCATGCCGAAACAAATCACCCTGCTTCCTCTTAGCTGCTTTAGGAGGGACAATAAGCAACATCTCAAAAACAGAAGCCAGCAACTTCTTCGTATCATCAGGGAGCCACATGTCGTCCGCGAGGAAGAGCCAGGCCCACTGTCATAGCCGGCAGAATAATCCACAGAGTAAATAGAGTCCTCATGCAACTCGCATTCCTCCATGGAGCCCAGACCTCCAAAAAGGTCATCATCATCATTATCCGAGTAAATGGGCTCGATGTGCCGCTTCATACTCGTGGCCTTCTTAGGAGCCGTGCGAGAGATCCGTCTCTCAAGGTTGGCCACCCGGTATGCCAAATCAACTTGGGACCCCTTGCTGGCTTCCCCCTCGCTGGGGGCTGAATGAAGTAGCGGGGGTTCTGGAGAGGCTGCAGGCAATAACGGCTAGGGGCAGATACGCCTGCCCGATCATGCTCCAAAAAGACGCTCCTGGCGCAAGTGACACAAACAGTGCTGAGTCCGCTCAGAGGGCTGGCACTGCACATGGGGCAGAGCTTCACCCGCCCAGATGGGGCCCCTAGCTCACTATCCCCAGATGCCTCCATTATGGTGATTAGCAGACAAAAAATCTTTATGCAGGTTACAAGGCACTAACGGCCCAAGCCGCAATAATACAATTCTGTGATTACTCACCTGTAGAATTGGTATTATACGTATACAGCACATCCTGTTCCAGAAGATATTCCTTACTCTTGGGTTATACATCCAGTAGACTGCAGAAACAGAAAAGTGGCTCCTCCCGGCCCTATATATACCAGGGACCTCCCACAAAATCCCCAGTAGTGAAAAGCAGTTAAAATGAGACCGGGAGAACTAGAACCAATCTATAAAAAATTTGAACATAAGAACAATCACATAAAGAGGTAAGATAATGATAACAAGGGTGGGGTGGAACAGGACGTGCTGTATACGTATAATACCAATTCTACAGGTGAGTAATCACAGAATTGTATTATTCTAAGTATACAGCACGTCCTGTTCCAGAAGATATTCCTTACTCTTGGAACATCCAATAGCAGTGTCCGTAAGGTAGGGTGGGATCCCCAAAAGTAACAGCAGACAGTTTAAACCACTGCCACCTGCAGAACTTTGCGACCAAAAGCAGCATCAGATGAGGCCTTAACATCAACCTTGTATGAACAGAAGACCAAGTGGCGGCCTTGCAAACTTGTTCAACAGAAGCTTGGTGCTGAAAGGCCCAAGAGGCACCAATAGCACAAGTAGAATGAGCAGTAAGGCGGAAGGGAGGCTCCTTCCCCTTAGCAGAGTAGGCCTGTATCACAGTCTGACGGATCCACTTGCTGATAGTGGACTTAGCTGGAGCCAGACCCTTCTTAGGTCCAGACGGGAGCACAAAAAGAGCATCAGTCTTCCTGAAAGGTTCAGTAGCCACCAGGTAGAACTTCAGAGTCCTGACCACATCCAGAGAGAGTGTAAAGCCCTCTCCTTAGAAGTACTAGGATTAGGCCACAGAGAAGGCAAAACAATGTCCTGATTGAGATGAAAGGCAGAAACAACCTTAGGCAGAAAATCTGGCTTAAAACAAAACACCACCTTGTCCTGGTGTCTCTCAAAATAAGGAGGCTTGATGGAAAGCGCCGCCAACTCAGAAACACGCCTCACAGAAGGGATAGCCACCAAAAAGACCACCTTAAGCGTAAGAATGGACAAAGGGGCTCCTTGCAAGGGCTCGAAGGGAGACCCCTGCAGGGCAGATAAGACCAAGTTCAAGTGTCCAGACTGGTAACATAGGCTTACGTGGGGGACGCACGTGAGTAACCCCCTGAAGAAGAAGAAGGTCTTGACCAGGGGATGCTGAGCAAAAGATCTTTGGAAAAAAATGGTCAAGGCAGAAACATGACCTTTCAGAGTACTGAGCTGAAGATCCAGACCATGTTGCAGAAACTCCAGACTCCTAGGAATAGAAAACACACGACAGGGAAGCGAGTTAGACTCTCACCAGTCAATGTAAGTACGCCAAACCCTGTAGTAGATGGAAGAAGAGGACCTTTTCCTAGCCCTGATCATGGTATTTACAACCGAGGCAGGCAGCCCCTTTTCCATCAAGATGGAGGTTTCAACAGCCAGGCCGTCAAAGCCAGCGTTTGTAAATTGGGGTGGCGTAGGTGTCCCTGAGTGAGCAGATCTGGAACCCGGGGCAGGGCGTACTGATCTACTGCCATCTGCACGATGTCTGCGAACCACACTCTTCTTGGCCAACAGGGGGCCACCAGTATGTCTGGCACCCTTTCATGAGCTATCTTGCGCAGCACCCTGCCCAGCAGGGGAAAAGGGGGAAACACATACAGAAGCTAAAACCCCGTCCAAGACATTGCCAAGGCATCCATGGCCAAGGCCAGAGGATCCTGGGACAGAGAGACAAAGACTGGAAGCTTGTGATTGTGACGGGATGCAAACAGATCTACATCTGGCTGACCCCAGCGGTGGCACAGGGAATGAAACACCCTGCTGCTGAGGGACCATTCTCCCAGACGAGAGGTCCCCCTGCTCAGAGAGTCTGCCTCCAGATTCTCCACCCCCAGGATGTACACAGCTGATATGCAGGGAACATTCTCCTCTGCCCAGGACAGAATCAGGGACACTTCCTTGAGGGCCCTCTTGCTCCGGGTCCTTCCTGATGATTGATGTAGGCAACCGCCGTCTGGTTGTCCGAGCGGACCTGAACAGCCCGACCCCGCAGGTGTGGGGTTAAGTGGGCAAGAACCAACCTGATCGTCCTCAATTCCAGAATGTTGATAGGGGCATGGGCCTCCTGAGGGCCCCACTGACCCTGGAATTTCAGGGATTTCCAAAAGCCCCCCCAACCTGTCAGACTGGCGTCCGTGGTTACAGTCTCCCAGCAGGGGACCAGAAAGGATCTGCCCCCCAGCAGGTTCCTTGAGTCCAGCCACCACGAAAGAGACCGCCTGACCAGAGGAGACAGGACAAACAACTGATCCAAGGACACAGGGTCCCGATCCCATACTGACAAGAGGTGAAGCTGAAGAGGCCTCATGTGAAACTGAGCATATGGAACCGCCTCGAAGCAGGACACCATCAGGCTCACCAGCTGCATTCCCTGCCTGATGGATGGATGAGGACAAGACAGAAGGAGCTGAGCTTTCTCTTGAAGACCCTCCACCTTCTGCTGAGGAAGAAAGATCTTGACCTGAGAAGAATCCAGAATCATGCCCAGAAAGGACTTCACCATGGAAGGAGACAGCTCTGCCTGATGGAAGGACTGAGAAGCGATAAGCATGTCGTCCAAGTAGGGAAGAATGCGAATGCCCTGAGATCTGAGCAGAGCCATCACTCCTGCCAGCACCTTGGTGAATACCCTGGGAGCCGAGGTGAGGCCGAAGGGCAAGGCCACAAATTGGTAGTGCTGATCCTCCAGAGCGAACCTGAGGAATCTCTGATGACCTGGAAAGATAGGTACGTGAAGGTAAGCATCCTTGATGACTACCGAGGTCATGAAGTCCCCTGGGCGTAGGAAAGTCACAGCTGAGCGCAGAGTCTCCATGCGAAAGTGTCTGAATCTGACAAATTTGTTGAGGTGCTTCAAATCCAGGATGGGTCTGATGGACCCATCTTTCTTTGGAACAATGAAAAGATTGGAATAATAGCCTTTGCCCCTTTCCCTCAAGGGCACCGGCAGATGACACCCAGTTCCAGAAGGCCTTGGACAGCCAGGGACAGACCCTGAGCTGACAGGTGGTTTAGAGCTAACCGGGATTTGATGAATCTTGAGGGCGACCAGGCTGCAAACTCTATCTTGTTACCAGAGAACACTACCTCCTGAATCCACCGGTCTGAGACATGACACCTCCAGACATGAGCCAAGAGACGAAGCCGTCCCCCCACCCGAATGGGTGAGGGTGCCCCTTCATGCCTGAGGGGGCTTGGGGGAGGACTTAGTCTTGGGACCCCAGAGGGGGCCAGGGCGGCAACGTCCTCTGCATCCTGCCCCAAAATTCTCCACGGGCTCCAGCAAAGGAAGCTCCCCGTCCAATTCTGGAGCCCCTGAAGGAAGGAGAAAAGATACCTGAACCCCGAAAGGATCGAGGCTGCCTTCTACGCTGAGGTAACTTGCCTCCCTTAGCAAACAAGTCCAGATGTTCACCAAAAAGGCGCAGCCCCTTGAAGGGAAACCCAGTGAGAGCCTTCTTAGCAGCGTTGTCAGCTGCCCACTGGCACAGCCAGACCGAACGGCGTATCGCCACCAACAAGGCAGATGCCCTGCCACACATTCTAATGGTATCATCCAAGGCAGAGAGAATTCCTCACAACGCAGAAGACCTCTATACTCCTCACTACCTGCATCATCAGGAGCCCCATCTAAGAGACTCCTGAGCAGGCTTTTAATAGCAACAGCCGTAATGGCACAAGGCACAGACCAGGCAAAGGCATGGCAAGCCAGATGATCAATGCGCCTGTCCTCCCTATCCCTCAGTGTAGTAGAGTCAGGGGATGCATGATGGATGTGTTAGACAACCCCAGAACTGGTGCATCCACCTCTGGAGGACATTACCACCTTTTAAACATTTCAGCAGGAAAGGGATACCTCTTATCCCAACTCTTTGGTACCCCGGGAAGCCTGCTAGGCCGTTCCCACTCTTTGAGCACCAGATTATTAAAATGAGTTTGTTCAGGAAACTCCAAGTGTGGTTTAACAGTATGAAACAGCTCCCCCTGCTGCTGCGGGGCCACGGCAAAAGGAGAGATACAGAGCACTTCAAAAATGTGAGCCAGAAGTCTGTCAGTATCATCTGAAGCCCATGGACCAGACCCAGACTCAGCATAACCCCTAGGCTGATCCTCAGATGATTCTGAATCAGAAAATAATTCCCCCTCTTCCAGGGGGGTATATCCAGAAATATCAAAAAACTCCTCAGCTTCCAAAGGAAAGAGAGTAACACCGGGTGCCAGATGCCGCCGCTTAGCAGGAGCCTTACGCGGACCAGACCCGGCAATATGCCTTTCAATGCTGGCTACCCGGGCAGCCAAATCAGGTTGAGACTCCCCACTGGTATGCACCTCACTGGGAGTCAGGTGTAAGCATGGGGGGGTAGGCGAAGCCAGAGGGGGCACAGCACTAGGCCCAGCCGCAGGAAACCCAGACTGCAGCGCAAGTACCTGCTGGGCGCAGGGTACACAGACCCCGACGTCATCACTGACAGGGGATACCCCACACGCAATACACAGCCGGGCTTGTCCTGAAGGAACCCCCGAGCACATTATCCTGAGAAGCCTCCATATGGTGATTATCACGGCACAACAGGCCAATAGGGATTGACGCTAATAATAGCAACCCGGGATGCCCCAATAACCCGCTAGGGAAGTGGGAGGTAAGGGAATACAATAGCCCTCCAACACTAAATAGAGGGGATAGGACCGGGAGAAACCACAAAATTTTGACCCGCCTGCAAGACATAAGCAAAAAGATCCCATAAGCAATATGCAATACAGAGAAATAGGAAAAAATTCAGCCCGCAGGGGCACTTACGGACCGCGATAGGGAGACGCCAGGCACACGCAGCAGAGAACTAAAATGGCGCCCGCATATCCCTCGTGGGGCAGGGCATGGAGACAGTGATGCAGAACGTGTCAGCCGCAAGGCCCGCCCCCCCCCCCGAAGAGCGTGCCCACATGACAAGGCCAGCCAAAGATGGCGCAGCGGTGTCGCCGCCGACCGCGGAGTGGAGTACAAGCGTGCGGCGGCAAAAGAAACCAGTGCAACCAATTCAAAAGGGATCATCACATAAATAATATAGTCAAGACATGCACCCCCCCTTCCTTCCCCACCGAGATCTATCAGGGAGAGCGAAGGGGAAGCGACGACCAGCCTAAAGGGAGCCAACTGCGGGGACAGGGAGCGAGAGGCATAAGACGCAGGAGGGGCATCCCATAAGGCTCACCATGGGCCTGTGCCGCCTACCCTTTGGTGAGGGACTGCGGTTGGAGCAGCGCTCCTTAGCACCTGACAGCGGTGCTGCCTACCTTCACTCGAACCAGTGCAGCCTAAGCTGGGAGGCAGTAAAAGGAAACGGGTGGAAATAGTCCTACAGGGCCGCAGGCTAATAGCCCCGCTCACCTGCGGTAGAGAGAGCCATCTTCTAGTCATCGCAGCCCAGACTGCAGAGAACTGGGGATTTTGTGGGAGGTCCCTGGTATATATGGGGCCGGGAGGAGCCACTTTTCTATCTCTGCAGTCCAGCGCCATCTACTGGATGTATAACCCAAGAGTAAGGAATATCTTCTGGATCAGGACGTGCTGTATACTTAGAATATCCCTCCGATATATTCTCTCTTTTAGTGTGATCCCTCTTAATAAACAAAAAAGGGGGGAAGAGGGAGGGGGAGGGGGACCGGGAGGAACCACAACCCAATCTATAAGGGCACAACCTGAAAGACACAAGCAGAGAAAGGGGCCATAAGTATCCCACAGCACAAGCACATGGCAGAGTACAATAAATATAAAACAAGTGACTCACGACACCGACAGTGATGGATCACCGGATCACACAGCAAGCAGAAGAGCAGCAAGGCAGGAGAAGCAGCAAGATGGCGCCCGCAGCCAGCTCCGCGCGTTCCTCGAGGGCCGGGCTGCACTGGCAGTGACGCAAAAAGCATCACAGTGCAGCCCCGTCCCCCCCCTCGACGGCGCGAACACAGCGCCCATCTCCTGCTTCCTCACAGCAATCAGACAAGATGAAGGCCGACCTCCAAGCAGCCAAGCCGCAGGGCAGCCCACGGAGGGGCCCCCGCACAGCGCGCCGTGCGCACACACCCCGAGCCGGGGACAAGGCCTGCGGCCTCAGGAGAGGTCGCCGAGCAGCGTCGCCCCCCCTCACAGTGTAATGTGCTAAAGATGGAGGGGAGAGGGAGCAGGAAGAGGCACTCGAGGGAGCGAGGGAGGTAAATATGGCCAGCGCAGAACAAGTAAAGTGCAATCACACACACATCTAAGATAATAAAGCTTGTGGGGCAGAGGGAAAAACAAGGGCATAAGTGGTTCCTCCCCCCCATAGGCTCACCATCAGCCTATGGCCGCTACCCTTTAGACAGGGTCTGCGGCCCAGAGCCTAGCTCTGTAAAAAAGCCTGACCCCGGCGTTCTCCCTACCATCACAGTCCTGATCAGCCAAGGCAGGGAGGCAGTAGTGGGTCCACAGGATCAGTGGGAATAGGGTCCGCAGTGACCGACGGGCTAGGAGGCCCCACCCAGCTGCAATATCCAAGAGAGAGTATCCAACGATCTTCAGCAGCAGACTGCAGGATGAACACAGGAAAATCATAGTGAGGCATCTGCTTTTATAGGGGGCCGGGAGGAGCGACAGCTTTTGATCTTGCAGTCGAGCGCCACCTAGAGGTGGAATACCCACATGTCATTACTTCTGGGATGACCTGGACTGGATATAGTGAAAAATACAATTCTGTGAGTACTCACCTGTAGAATTGGTATTATAAGTATACAGCACTTCCTGTTCCAGAATATTCCTTACACATGGGTTATACATCCACAAGATGGCGCTGGACTGCAGAAAAAAGACTTGTGGCCACTCCCAGCCCCTTAAATAGCCAGGAACCTCCCACTAATTCCCAGTATTGACAAGCAGTTAACAAGAAGCCGAGAGAATCAAAAATGAATAAGAATCCAAAATGAACAATCACCATACAGAGGTAACCAAGAACAATTATAAAGGCCGGGGTGGAACAGGACGTGCTGTATACTCATAATACCAATTCTACAGGTGAGTACTCACAGAATTGTATTATTCCAAGTATACAGCACATCCTGTTCCAGAATATTCCTTACACATGGGACATACAATAGCAGTGTCCGTAAGATAGGGTGGGACCCCCAAAAGTAACGGCGGGCAGTTTAAACCACTGCCGCCTGCAGAACTTTGCGGCCAAAAGCAGCATCCGCTAAGGCCCTAATATTAACTTTGTAAAACTTAGAAAATGTATGAACAGAAGACCAAGTAGCGGCCTTGCAAACTTGTTCAACAGAAGCTTGGTGCTGAAAGGGCCAAGAGGCACCAATAGCATGAGTAGAATGAGCAGTAAGGCGGAAGGGAGGCTCCTTCCCCTTAGCAGAAAAGGCTTGTATCACCACCTGACG
The DNA here is from genome assembly GCA_027917425.1 of Gastrophryne carolinensis. Taxonomy (NCBI): domain Eukaryota; kingdom Metazoa; phylum Chordata; class Amphibia; order Anura; family Microhylidae; genus Gastrophryne; species Gastrophryne carolinensis. The sequence continues at coordinate 279,791,080 of CM051238.1, read as the reverse complement.
AATCCACTTACTGATGGTGGATTTAGCCGGAGGCAAACCCTTCCTAGGTCCAGAAGGAAGAACAAAAAGAGCATCAGTCTTCCTGAAGGATTCAGTAGCTACCAGATAAAATTTCAAAGTCCTAACCAAGTCCAGAGAATGTAATACCCTCTCCTTAGGGTTACTAGGATTAGGACACAAGGAAGACAAGACAATGTCCTGATTGAGATGAAATGCAGACACAATCTGGTTTAAACCGAAACACCACCTTGTCCTGGTGTCTCTCAAAGTAAGGAGGTTTGATGGAAAGCGCCGCCAACTCCCACCAAAAATGCTACCTTAAGAGTCAAAATGGACAAAGGAGCCGCACGCAGAGGCTCAAAAGGAGAACCCTGCATAGCAGACAAGACCAAATTTAAATCCCAGACTGGTAACATAGGCTTACGTGGGGGGCGCACGTGAGTAACCCCCTGGAAGAAAGTCTTAACCAAACGATGATTAGCAAAAGATCTTTGGAAGAAAATGGCCAAAGCTGAAACATGTCCCTTAAGGGTACTGAGTTGAAGATCCAAGTCCAAACCATGTTGCAGGAACTCCAGGATCCTGGGAACAGAAAACACCCGACAGTGAAAAGATTTAGACTTACACCAGGAAACTTAAGCATGCCATACCCTATAGTAGGGACGAGGAATTCTTCCTTGCCCTAATCATGGCATTAACTACAGAGGCAGACAGCCCCTTGTCCATCAAGATGGAGGTTTCAGCAGCCAGGCCGTTAAAGCCAGCGTTTGTAAATTGGGTGGCGTAGCTGCCTCTGAGTGAGCAGGTCTGGATCCTGGAACCACACTCTTTTTGGCCAGCAGGGGGCCACCAGAATAGTAGTATCTTGCGCAGCACCCTGCCCAGCAGAGGAAACGGAGGGAACACATAGAGGAGCCGAAAGCTTCTCCAAGACATTGCTAGGGCATCCATGGCTAAGGCCAGAGGGTCCTGGGACAGAGAGACAAAGACTGGAAGTTTGTGATTGTGACAGGACGCAAACAGATCCACATCTGGCTGACCCCAACGGTGGCACAGGGAGCGAAGCACCCTGCTGCTGAGGGACCATTCTCCCAGACGAGACGTTCCCCTGCTCAGGGAATCCCCCTCCAAATTTTCCACCCCCGGGATGTACACTGCCGAGATGCAGGGAACATTCTCCTCCGCCCAAAACAGTATCAGGGACCCTTCCTTGAGGGCCCTCTTGCTCCGGGTCCCTCCCTGATGATTGATGTAGGCCACAGCCGTCTGGTTGTCCGAGCGGATCTGAACAGCCCGACCCCGAAGGTGTGGAGTCAAATGGGCGAGAACCAACCTTATCGCCCTCAGTTCCAGAATGTTGATAGGGGTATGGGCCTCCTGAGGGCCCCACTGACCCTGGAATTTTAAGGACTTCCATAAGCCCCCCCAAACTGTCAGACTGGCATCCATGGTGACAGTCTCCCAGCAAGGGGACAGAAAAGGTCCTGCCCACCAAGAGGTTCCTTGAGTCCAGCCACCATGAGAGGGACCGTCTGGCCAGGGGGGACAGAGCAAACATCCGATCCAGGGAAACCGGGTCCCGATCCCATACTTATAAGAGGCGAAGCTGAAGAGGTCTCATGTGAAACTGAGCATAGGGTACAGCTTCGAAGCAAGACACCATCAGGCCCACCAGCTGCATTCCCTGCTGGATGTAGGGATGAGGACAGGACAGAAGAGACCGGGCCTGAGCTAGAAGACTCTCCACCTTCTGTTGAGGGAGAAAAACCTTGACCTGAGATGTATCCAGAGTCATGTCCGGAAAGGACCTCACCCGAGACGGTGACAGGGAAGACTTGGGATGGTTGATAACCCAGCCGAAGGACTCTAGTGTGGACACCACCAACTGGCTATCCAGCTCGGCCCGATGGAAGGACTAAGACGTAATGAGAATGTCGTCCAGATAACGAAGGATGCAAATGCCCTGAGATCTCAGCAAGGCCATCACGCCCGCCAGCACCTTGGTGAATACCCTGGGAGCCGAGGTGATACTGAAAGGCAAGGCCACAAATTGGTAGTGCTGATCCTCCAGAGCGAACCTGAGGAATTTCTGATGACCTGGAAAGATTGGTACTTGAAGGTAAGCATCCTTTATGTCTACAGAAGTCATGAAGTCGCCCGGGCACAGTGAATTGACTGCTGAACGCAGGGTTTCCATGCGAAAATGCTTGAACCTGACAAACTTGTTGAGACGCTTTAAATCCAAGATGGGCCTGAGGGACCCATCCTTTTTGGGGACTGTGAAGAGATTGGAGTGAAAGGCACTGGGCAGAAGACCCCCAACTCCAGAAGGTTTTGGACAGCAAGACACAAACCCTGAGATGACAGAGGATTTTGAGCCATCCGGGATCTGATGAATCTTGGGGACGGCCAGGCTGCAAACTATCTTGTAACCAGAGAAAACCACCTTCTGGATCCACCTGTCTGCTACACGTCGCCTCCAGACATGAGCAAAGAGCCGAAGCCACCCCCCCCACCCGGATGGGTGAGGGCGCCTCCTCACCATAGCCGGTCCTCACCATCCCGCAAGGTAGTAGTATCAGGAGAATGCATGACAGAGGTATTTGACAACCCTAGAACGAGCGCGTCCACCTCGGGAGGACAAGACCAACGTTTAATCACATCAGCAGGAAAGGGATACCTCGTGTCCCAACTCTTTGGCACCCCAGGAAACTTACTAGGATGCTCCCATTCCTTGAGCACCAGATTATTAAAATGAGGCTGCTCAGGGAACTCCAAGCGTGGTTTAACTATATGAAAAAGCTCACCCTGCTGGGAAATACAAAGCACTTCAAAAAAGTGACAACCTGTCAGTCATGGTCATTTGAGGACCATGGGTCTTCTCCAAAGGGAGACCCGGTACCACCATAAATCTTAGGCTGTTCCTCAGATGATTCTGAATCAGAGAATAATTCCCCCTCCTCAAGGGGACAATAACCAGAAATGTCAAAAAATTCCTCAGCCTCAACAGGGAAACAGTGGGGGATAAATGCCGCTTCTTGACAGAAGCCTTACGCGGGGCTGACCCTGCAATATGTTGTTCAATGCTGGCCACCCGTGCAGCCAAATCAGAGTGAGACTCCCCGCTAGTATGTCCCTCGCTGGGGGTCAAATGTAAGCGCGGGGGGTAGGCGAAGCCAGAGGGGGCGCAGCCCCAGGGCCAGTAACGGACGACCCCGACTGCAGCGCAATCACCTGCTGGGCGCAGGGTACACACACCCCGACATCATCACTTATAGGGGATACACCACACGCCACACATAGCCGGGCTTGTCCCGAAGGAACCCCAAGCACATTATCCCCAGAAGTCTCCATATGGTGATTTGAGTGGCACAACAGGCCAGTATAGGGTTAACGCTAATAATAGCTACCCGGGATGCCCCAAAAGCCTGCTAGGGAAGTGGGAGATTGCCAAGGGGAGAGGGCTGGGAGAAACCACAGTACTGAAGCTCACCCCACCTGAAAAACATAAGAGACAACCCCATAAGTATATACACGAGAAAAAATACACAGAAGAAAACCACCCCGCAGGGGTACTCACGGACCGCACAGGGAGCCAGCAGCGCACGCAGCACCAGAGAAGGAAAAATGGTGCCTGCATAGACCACGAGGGGCGGGCCGTGGAGATGTGATGCAAAAGGCATCATCCACAGAGCCCACCCCCCCGAAGAGCGCGAATCGCGCCCCAAGTGATCCTGCCAGCCAATCACAGCACCGCATCTGAGGAAATGTCGCCGCCGTCCGCAGAGCGCTGTACAAGTGCGCGGCGGCGCACAAAGTGAAAATAATACAATTCTGTGATCACTCACCTGTAGAATTGGTATTATGAGTATACAGTACGTCCTGCTCCAAATATAATACTTACAATCGGGACAGCAGAGACATCGAAAATAGGCTCCTCCCGGCCTCTCAAATACCCAGGGACCTCCCACAAATCCCCAGCATTGAAAAGCAGTCAACGAGAAGCCGGGAGAATTAAACAACCCAAACTATCAACTATAACAATGATAACAATCACCATACAGGGGATCCAAGATAATGCAAAAAACCAAGGGTGGGTTGGAGCAGGACGTACTGTATACTCATAATACCAATTCTACAGGTGAGTAATCACAGAATTGTATTATTCTTAGTATACAGTACGTCCTGCTCCAAATATAATACTTACAATCGGGACATCCAATCCAGTGTCCATAAAGTAGGGTGGGATCCCCAAGAAAAAAGGCAGCAGCAGGCAGTTTAAACCACTGCTGCCTGCAGAACCTTTCGGCCAAAAACAGCATCAGCTGAGGCCCTAACATCAACCTTGTAAAACTTTGAAAAGGTATGAACAGAAGACCAAGTAGCTGCCTTGCAAACTTGTTCAACAGAAGCCTGGTGCTGAAAAGCCCAAGAGGCACCAATAGCACGAGTGGAATGAGCAGTAAGGCGGAAGGGAGGATTCTTCCCCTTAGCAGAGAAGGCCTGAATCACAGCCTGACGAATCCACTTGCTGATAGTAGACTTGGCATGAGCCAAACCCTTCCTAGGACCAGAAGGGACCACAAAAAGAGCATCAGTCTTCCTGAAAGGTGCAGTAGCCACCAGATAGTACTTCAGACGCCTAACCACATCCAAAGAGTGCAAAACTCTCTCCTTAGCATTGCTAGGATTAGGGCACAAAGAAGGAAGAACAATATCCTGATTCAAATGAAAAGCAGACACTACCTTAGGCAGAAAGTCAGGTTTGAAACGAAACACCACCTTGTCCTGGTGTCTCTCATAGTAGGGGGCTGAATGGACAGCGCCGCCAACTCAGACACACGCCTGCCAGAAGTGATAGCCACCAGAAACACAACCTTGAGCGTAAGAATGGCCAAGGAAGCAACCTGCACAGGTTCAAAGGGAGCACCATGCAAGGCTGACAGGACCAAGTTCAGATCCCAAACAGGCACCATAGGCTTACGTGGGGGACGCACATGAGTGACCCCCTGGAAAAAATTCCTGATCAGAGGGTGCTGAGCAAAGGACTTCTGGAAGAAAATAGCCAGGGCAGAAATCTGACCCTTCAAAGTACTGAGTTGGAGCCCCATCTCCAACCCATGCTGCAGGAACTCCAGAATCCTGGGGATAGAGAACACACGACAGGGAAAAGACCTAGACTCACACCAGTCAATGTAGGCACGCCAAACCCTGTAATAAATGGAAGAGGAAGACTTCTTCCTAGCTTTAATCAAAGTATCCACAACCGAGGAAGACAGCCCCTTCTCCATCAAGATGGAGGTTTCAGCAGCCAAGCCGTCAAAGCCAGAGTTTGTAAACTGGGATGGCGTAGTGAGCCCTGAGCAGATCTGGCACCAAGGGCAGAGCGTACTGATCTACTGCCAGCTGTACCACATCTGCGAACCACACTCTTCTTGGCCAACTGGGGGCCACCAGAATTGCTGGCACCCCTTCCAGAGCAATCTTGCGCAGAAACCTGCCCAGCAGCAGGATTGGAGGGAAGACATACAGGAACTGAAAGTCCCTCCATGACATTGCTAGCGCATCCGAGGTCAGGGCCAGAGGATCCCTGGACAGAGAGACAAAAATACCATTTTGTGAGTACTCACCTGAAAAATGGATATTGTTGGTGTGCCACACACCCCGCTTCACTTCTTAAATATTCATCCATTAATGGGTTAATCCACCGCCAGGTGACGTAGTGCAGAGAGGAAGTCTTGTAACGAGCCCCCTTCCGGCCTATATATACCTGGTACCTCCCTTCAATCACCAGTATATTAAAAAGCAGAAAAACAAGGTACCAGTATTCCACCGGTAACCTCAAAATCAATTTTGATATAAATAAAAAGCTTCACCATATAAAGGCTTCGGTAATACCGAAAAGGGTGGGGGTGAAGCGGGGTGTGTGGCACACCAACAATATCCATTTTTCAGGTGAATACTCACAAAATGGTATTATTCTTGGTGTGCCACACACCCCGCTTCACTTCTTAAATATTCATCCATTAATGGGACATCCAAAAGCAGTGTCCACAAGGGAAGGGCATCTCAAGGCCAGGTGAAGCATAACTTAAATGACTGCAGTCTGCAGAACCTTGCGGCCAAAAACAGCATCCGCTGAGGCCCGCACATCAACTTTGTAAAACTTAGAAAAAGTGTGAACAGAAGACCAAGTGGCGGCCTTACAAACCTGTTCAACAGAAGCTTGGTGCTGAAAAGCCCAAGACGCCCCAACGGCACGAGTGGAATGAGCAGTGATACGAAAAGGGGGAACTCTTCCCTTAGCAGAATAGGCCGCAGTAACGGCCTGACGTATCCACTTGCTAATAGTAGATTTGGCCGGTGCCAAACCCTTCTTAGGCCCATGGGGCACAACAAAAAAGGAATCCGTCCTACGAAAAGGAGACGTGATAATCAAGTAGTACTTAACACAGCGTACTAAATCCAAACAATGCAAAACCCTCTCTTTGTCATTCTTAGGATTAGGACACAAGGAGGGAAGAACAATATCTTGGTTCAAATGAAAAGCAGAAACAACCTTAGGAAGAAAGTCTGGTTTGAACCGAAAGACCACTTTATCCTGATGCCTCTCAAAGTAAGGCGCCTGGATAGACAAGGCCGCCAACTCTGAGACACGCCGGACCGAAGTGATCGCTACTAAGAAGACAATCTTCTGAGTCAGGGTAGACAAAGCAATATCTTGCAAATGCTCAAAAGGAGGAGCCTGAAGAGCAGAAAGAACCAAATTCAAATCCCAAACAGGGAGTAATGGTTTCCTGGGAGGCCACACATGCGTAACCCCCTGGAAAAAAGTTTTAACTAAAGGTTTAAGCGCAACACGCTTCTGAAAAAAGATAGATAAGGCAGAGACCTGCCCTTTCAACGTACTTAGCTGAAGACCAGAGTCCAGCCCTGATTGTAAAAACTCCAGAATCCTGGAGACCGAAAAGACCCTACAAAGGAAAAGATCTTATCTCACACCAAGCGATATAGGCTTTCCAAGTCCTATAGTAGGTGATGGAAGAAGACCTCTTCCGGGCACTGATCAGAGTCTTAATGACAGAATAAGAAAGACCCTCCTCCTTCAGGATGGAGGTTTCAGCAGCCAGGCCATCAAACCCAGCGCTGGTAAATTGGGGCAACACAATTGACCCTGAGTGAGCAGATCGGGCCGAAGAGGCAGAACGAACTGGACCACTGCCAGCCGAACGATGTCTGCGAACCTCACTCGTCTTGGCCACCTTGGGGCCACGAGAACGGCGTACACCTTTTCCAGAGCCAACTTCTGAAGAACCCTGCCCAGCATGGGCATCGGAAGAAACAGGTATAGAAATCCCAGAGCTCCCCATTTCAGGGACATGGCGTCCACTGCCAGAGCCAGAGGATCCTGGGAGAGCGACACGAAGTTCGGGAGCCTGTGATAGTGATGAGGGGCCAACAGGTCCACCTCCGGGTTCCCCCATTGGAGACACAGTGAGCGAAACACCCGAGGATGGAGAGCCCATTCTTCCAGACGGGGAGAGCCCTTGCTCAACCGGTCCGCTACCTGTTTCTTCACCTCTGGAATGTAAACCGCCGAGAGACAGGGAACATGGAACACTGCCCAGGTCCGGATCAGGGACACTTCTCTGAGAGTACTCAGATTGCGAGTCCTTCCCTGAAGACCGACGTAAGCAACTGCTGTTCGATTGTCTAAACACATCTGGACCAGAAGGCCCAGAACGTGCTGAGTCAGGAGAGCCAGCACCTGACGGATGGTTCTCAGATTCAGAATAATGATGGGTAAGTGGGGCCTTTAAGGTCCCCACTGCCCCTGAAACTGCAGCTCCTTCCAGAATCCGCCCCATCCCGACAGACTGGCGTCCGTGGTGACAATTTTCCAAAGGGGGGTCAGGAAAGGCCTGCCCTACACAAGATTGGTCGAGACCAACCACCACAGGAGGGACTGCCGTACACGGGAGGACAACTGGAAGGACTGATCCAGCGACTGAGGTTGCTGGTCCTAACACGCTAACAGAAATAGCTGAAGCGTTCTCGTGTGAATTTGGGCAAAAGGAAGACACACTCTGTTTTGATGAGAGTTCAGGCCGGGATGAACCGACCCACGAACGAACCGTGAAGGAGGGTGAGACTCGAATTCCAGGTCGTAACTGGCCGACACTACCTCCTGGAACCATCTGCCTGGAACCACTTGGTTCCAAACCTGGGAGTAGTGTCGCAATAGTCCCCCCACCCACACGGGTGAGGGCAGCCCCTCATTGCTGAGAGGGTCTATCAGCAGGTTTGGGCTTGGTGCCCCAGGACTGAGTGGGCCGGCCACGGCCCCTCCCCCGAGTCCAACCTGCGCCACTGGTAGCGGGAAAGGAAGCACCCCTGCCCGCTCTGAATCCTCGAAAGGAAGGCCTACCGGAACCTGCCCCCCCAAAGGGGACACAAGGCCTCTTGCGTTGTGGCATCTTACCACCCTTTGCGACTGAATCAATTTTCTCCCCGAACAGACGCAACCCCAAAAAGGGGAGAGCTGTGAGCACCTTTTTGGAAGCCGTGTCCGCTGACCACTGACGCAGCCATACTGACCTGCGAATAGCCACCAGCATAGCTGCTGCCTTGCTACTCATAGTCAGCGCATCGTCCTGAGCGGCCAGGACATAAGCCACAAAAGATTCACACTGCTTAAGCGCAGTGAACTGTTTGCAAGCGGGATTAAGATCCTCATATAGCCCCTGAATTAAGGACTTAATTGCCAATAGAAGAAGGGCTGAAGCACATACCGGGCGCAACGCTGACCCGGAATAAATAAAACCATGGCGAGCGTATTGGTCAATCCGACGATCTTCCCCATCCTTAGGGACAGTGGTCTCAGCTGACTGTACCATAGCCGTGCTGGAGAGCCCTAGTACAGGGGTATCGACGTCAGGAGGGACAGACCAAAGCTTCACCAATTCTGGCGAAAAAGGGATGTTCCCATTCCTTAAGAACCACCCTCTCAAAGTGGTGTTGTCTGGGAAAAACCAAACGCGGCTGAGGCTCCTTAAACAACTGACCCTTTGGCAGGGCGGCCGCCTCAGGTGGATCTAAACTCAAAATTTTAAACATTTGAGCCAGAATAGAGGGGGTGTCAAAAACAACCCCCTCTGACCAATCGCCAATCTCATCAGCCACAAGCTGACCTGCAGGCTCATCTGACTCTGACGGGAATTCATCCTCGTCCGGGGATCCATCTGACCATTCCACAGGTTCACATAGCTCGTCCTGTGGAGCCGAAGGTACCGGAGTCAGGTGCCTCCGTTTTGCAGCGGTTTTGCAGCGGCCTTTAACGCTGCTTTAACGGGCACTACTTTCCGGGGGCTGGGCTGTGCCGCCGCCTCGGAATGCAAATCCCCACTTTTGACAGTGTCATGCGGGGTCCGGAACAGGGAGGGAGAGGTAGGAGATGATGGAGGATGCGATGGGCCCGCAGCCGAAGCAACGGACTGGCGCGCAATAGTCTGCTTTGCACAAGGGATGCAAATAAAGACATCATCAGCTGGGAGTGGAACCCCACAACCTACGCACCCCCCGAACGGCTCAGCAGAACCGTTTCCGGAAATTACGGAAGCCTCCATATGGTGATTTATGGTATTCGCAATACTTGGGACTTTTAAGGCATAAGCCAACCCGGGATGCCCCTTTATTAGTAATGTCCCGGAAGGGAGGATTTTATTTTTTTTTTAAGTTAAGGTCCCCTTTAATAAAATATATATATATATATATATATATATATATATATATATATATTTATATATAGTCTATATATATATACAATTAATAGATATCCCAATAATTAGCCAGGCACATAGAGCCGGAGGGCCACCATAAGCAGGGATCCCAGGATCTGCAAGGAAAAGAAAACCATCAGATCCTCACATGTGTATAAGAAACATATAAGCATGGCACCAAAGTGCCTTTAAATATGAGCAAAATCATGCCCCCTTAATAAAAAGTGACTCCCCACAATATCACTACAAAGAAATATACATTCCCCACTTAACGGCCCCAACGGGTGGGGCCGCTTACCTGGTCCAGCGAAGGCAGCAGCCGGAGCAAGACCGCAGCCAGCAGCCAGCACAGAAGACTAAGTGCGGCCGCGCGCCCACGCGACTTCCTGCTCTTGAAGGGAAGTAAACGCTGGGCCCGCCACAAGACGCCGCATGACGTCGGCGCCGCGCCCCCGACGCCGCGTCATCGGGACCCGCCCCCCCTACGCCAATCAGCTGGAGATCACTCTCAGATGGGCCACTACACGTGCGCCCAGGCGGCGGAGGGGGGAGGATAATAACAAAGACCGCATGGCGCAGCCTAAAAGAGTACCTAAAATGCCAGGCGGGGAAGAGGGGAGGGGGTAGGGGGCCACAAAGCAAAAGTCTGCCAAGAAAAGTGGCCAGCCCCTACCCAGCGCAGTCTGTCCTTCAAGCAGACCAAAACCAAAGGTATACACATGCTGAATAACAGTGAATGCATAACCAGAATATACACACATGTTGAATAAAGTGATACAAGTGAAACACGCATACATAAAGCATACCCTCAACCCCCCCCCCCCCCAGTGAAGGGAGAAGGGACCGTAATGGGAGAGAAAGGGGCTACGGGGGCATCCCATTTCCGGATCACCATGCCGGATAGCCGCATTGCCCCACGCATGAGGTCGAGCGGTAGGAGATAAGCTCCTAGGCACTTAAAGTGCCATCTACCATTTGCCCGGTGAGCAGCCTAGGCTGGGAGGCTTCCATTCCACCATAAAGGTATACAAACTCAAACCGGGCAGAAATAGACCAAAAGGGGGGTGGCGGGGTAAGAATACCTCGGCCTACCTGTAAGCAGGAGACTTCCATCTTCTGACTTGTCAGCAAGCAGAGAGAAAAATACTGGTGATTGAAGGGAGGTACCAGGTATATATAGGCCGGAAGGGGGCTCGTTACAAGACTTCCTCTCTGCACTACGTCACCTGGCGGTGGATTAACCCATTAATGGATGAATATTTAAGAAGTGAAGCGGGGTGTGTGGCACACCAAGAATAGCTGGGAGCGTGTGATTGTGGCGGGATGCAAACAGATCCACATCTGGTTGGCCCCAACGGTGACACAGAGATTGAAACACCCTGCTGCATAGGGACATTCTCCCCGGCGAGAGGTCCCCCTGCTCAGAGAGTCCGCCAGGTGATTTTCCACCCCCGGGATGTACACAGCTGATATGCAGGGGACATTGGCCTCCGCCCAAGTCAGGATCAGAGATACTTCCTGGAGGGCCCCCTTGCTCCGGGTCCCTCCCTGATGATTGATGTAGGCAACTGCCGTCTGGTTGTCCGAGCGCACCTGAACAGGCAGGCCCCGAAGAGGAGTAGTCAAGCGAGCCAGAACTAACCTGATCGCCCGCAGCTCCAAGACATTGATAGGTGTGTGGGCCTCCTGAGGGCCCCACCTCCCCTGGAACCGCAGGGACTTCCAGAACCCCCCCCCCCCCAACCTGACAGACTGGCATCCGTGGTGACTGTTTCCCAGGAAGGGGCAAGAAAGGATCTGCCCCCCAACAGGTTCCTTGGGTCCATCCACCACAAGAGGGACCTCCTGACCAGGGGGGAGAGCACACAGACCCTGTCCAGGAACGCTGGGTCCTTGTCCCATACTGACAATAGGTGAAGTTGCAGAGGCCTCAAGTGGAACTGAGCATAAGGGACCGCTTTGAAGCATGCCACCATCAGGCCCACCAGCTGCATCCCCTGCCTGATGGAGGGATGGGGACAAGCTAGGAGGGACTGAGCCTGTGCAATCAGACTGTCCACCTTCTGCTGAGGAAGGAAGATCCTTGCCTGAACTGTATCCAGACTCATTCCTAGGAATGGAGTTACCAAGGAAGGGGACAGTGAGGACTTGGGGTGGTTGATCACCCACCCAAATGACTCCAGAGTGGACACCACCAGCTGAGTATCCAACTCTGCCTGATGTAGAGACTGGGAAGTGATGAGGATGTCGTCCAGATAGGGAAGCACGCGGATGCCCTGACATCTGAGCAGAGACATCACCCCAGCCAGCACCTTGGTGAACACCCTGGGGGCTGAAGTGAGACCGAAGGGCAAGGCCACGAACCGGTAGTGTTGATCCATCAGAGCGAACCTGAGGAACCTTTGATGACCTGGGAACACAGGAATATGAAGATAAGCATCTTTGATGTCCACAAAAGTCATGAAATCCCCTTGGCGCAGGGTGCCTGCCCCTGACAAACTTGTTGAGGATCTTCAGGTCCAGGATGGGCCTGACAGAACCATCCTTTTTGGGTACTGTGAATAGGTTGGAATAAAAGCCCTTGCCTTTTTCTCTTAAGGGGACTTGGCAGATGACCCCCAGCTCCAGGGGGCCTTGCACTGCTTGCACTAGCTCCTGAGCTGATACAGAGTCCTGAGGAATCCGGGCTCTGATGAATCTGGGCTCTGATGAATCTTGAAGGGGGATCGGCAGCAAACTCCAACTTGTAACCGGAGGACACTGCCTCCTGAATCCACCGGTCTGAGACATGAAGCCTCCAGACGTGAGCGAAGTGCTGCAGCCGTCCCCCCACCTGGATGGGTGAGGGCACCTCATCATGCCTGAGGGGGCTTGGGAGAGGATTTAGCTTTGGGACCCCAGGAGGAGCCAGAATGACCACGTCCTCTGCCTCTAACCCAGAAATCTCCCCGGGCCCCAGGGAAAGAACCCCCCCTTCCCTGTCTTGCACCACGGTAAGGGAAGGAGAAGGAACCCTGACCCCGAAAGGGCCGAGATTGCCGCCTGCGCTGGGGTAACCTGCCTCCCTTAGCAAACAGGTCCAGGAGGTCCCCAAACAGGCGCACTCCTTTAAAGGGAAACCCAGTGAGGGCCTTCTTTGCAGCATTGTCAGCAGCCCACTGGCGCAGCCAAACCGAGCGGCGTATAGCCACCACGAGGGCAGAAGTTCTGGCACACATTCTGATGGTGTCATCCAATGCTGATAGGACAAAATTTACAAAAACATCACAACTGGAGAGTGCATTAAACACCTCACAAGGGAGATCATCAGGGGCACTATCAAGCATATTTCTGATAAGGGTTCTAGTGGCCATAGCAGTAAAAGCAGAGGCACAGACTGGGCGCAGCGCCGTCCCTGCACATGCAAAGGCGTGGGAGGCCAGCAGGTCAATACGCTGGTCTTCAGCATCCCGCAGGGTAGTAGAATCAGGGGAATGCATGACAGAGGTGTTAGATAGCCCTAGGATTGGGGCATCCACCTCGGGGGGGGGGGGGGGATGACCAACATTTAACCACCTCAGGGGGAAAGGGATACTTCCTATCCCAATTCCTTGGAACCCCGGGAAGTTTACTGGGGCACTCCCATTCCTTGAGCACAAGGGTATGGAAATGTGCCTGCTCTAGAAGTTCCAAACCTGATGTAGCAGTATGAAAACGCTCCCCTTTTTGCCTGGGAGCCTCACCAGGGAGAGAGATAGACAGAACCTCAAAGATCTGGGTCAATAATCTGTCAGTGTCATCCGGGGCCCAGGGGTCAGAGCCAGAATCGTCATGACCCCTTGGTCTCTCATCAGATGAGCCTGAATCAGAAAAGAGATCTCCATCAGATGGGGTATAGCCACACAGATTCATAAACTCCTGAGATCTCATAGGGAAAACAGTAACATTAGGCGTCAAGTGCCGCTTCTTACCAGGGCCCTTACGCGCTAAAGACCTCGCAATAATCTGTTTAGCAGTAGGCAGTCTAGAAGACACATCAGGCTGAGAATTCCCACAAGTATGCAACTCAACAGGAGTGAGATTTAAGCTGGGGGGAGTAGTGAAACGAGGTGCAGACACTGGCAGGCCAGATTGCAATGCAAGCACTTGCTCAGCACAGGGTAAGCAGACCCATGCCTTGTCAGCGTCAGCATGAGGCTGTCCACACGCTACACACAGCCGGTCTTGTCCCAAGGGGACCCCGGTCACATTATCCTGAGATGCCTCCATATGGTGATTATTAGGCACAATGTGCCAGTAGGGATTGACGCTATAAAGCAACCCTGGATGCCCCAATGACCCGCTAGGGAAATGGGAGTAAATTTACAAGGCCCGACTATCAATTACACCAGGCCGGGAGAAGCCAATGGATTCACCCGTCTGAAAGACACAATAAGAAGAAAGGGTGTCAGAACCAAACACACTACAATGAGTATAAAGCCGCCCGCGAGGGCACTTACGGACCGCGGTAAGTAAGAACGTCACACTTGCGCACGACCTCGAAGGGCGGGCCAGAGCGAGCCGTGATGCAGGGCGCGCCAAGCCAGGCCCCGCCCCCCCCCCAAGAGCGTGAAGTCCACCGACAAGCAGCCAATGAGAACGCAGAAGCATCTGAGGTAACACCGCCGCCCGGCGCGGAACATCCAAATGAAGGAAAAGGCAGCGGCATTTGCAATAGTAAAAAGACAAGTCAGCGCGGCGGCTGACACCACATATACTAGTCAAAAAACATGACAAAAGGCCGTATGCACGAATCACGATATACGCTCACCCACGCCCCCCCCTTCTTTCCCCCCCGAAGGCTACAGGGAGAATGAGGGAGGATGGCGGCCCTTTGTACAGGACCCACCGCTACCGGGGCATGGGACAATAATGCGGGAGGGGCATCCCATAAAGGCTCACCATCAGCCTATACCGCCTACCCTTTGGAGCACCGCTCCATAAGTACGCATGGTGCCGCCTACCTTCACCCGACCAGCGCAGCCCAGGCTGGGAGGCACATCACACGAAGGACGGGTGGGAATAGTCCAACAGGGCCGCAGGCTAATAGCCCCGCTCACCTGCGAGAGAGTGATAATTTCATGTCTTCGCAGTAAGCACTGCAGAGAAATCTGGGGATTTGTGGGAGGTCCCCGGGTGTTTGAGGGGCCTGTTTTTACATGTCTCTGCAGTGCAGCACCATCTCGCGGAGGATAACCCAAGTGTAAGTTATCTATCTGGAGCAGGACGTACTGTATACTAAGAATATAGGAGAAGGGAGGGGGGCACCTAGAGAGATATGGGTTAAAGCAAAACTCAGAGTGCAGGGAGGGGCATCCCACAAGGCTCACCATAAGCCTAACCGCCTACCCTGTCAGAGCAGGGACTGCGGTAGGAGCAGCGCTCCTCAGCACCTGACCCTGGTGCTAAACCTACCTTCACCCGAACCGGTCAGCCGAGGCTGGGAGGCAGTGGGTTCGGAACGGGTGGGAATAGTCCTGCAGGGCCGCAGGCTAATAAGCCCCGCTCACCTGCGCAGAGTAGAGAGCCATCTTCTATCTTCGCAGTCCAGACTGCAGATAAGAACTGGGAATTAGTGCGAGGTTCCTGGCTATTTAAGGGGCCGGGAGTGGCCACAAGCCTTTTTTCTGCAGTCCAGCGCCAGTGCTGTAAGGAATATTCTGGAACAGGACGTGCTGTAAACTTGGAATATAGACACCATTTATTACACCATACACCTCACAATATTTTATTATAATTTTCATTAACAGACCTTCTGTAATCAAAAGGGTAGTCATCTTAACTCACCTTCCAGAAGGAAAAGGCTTCCCCTCTTTTTGCGTTTGGGTGCAAGTCTGAAAATAACTCACTGTCAACTGAGAAGGAATTAAAAGACCCATCTGCAAAACCTTGTGTCCAAAACAGCTGCAATGCATTTTACCAACTGTACAACCACAGCAAAATATTTTATAGGGGTTTATACAACCACAGCACAACAACCTATGGGGGTCTGTACAACAAACAACCACAGCACAGAATCTTTTAGGGATATTTACAACCACAGCACAGCATCCTTTAGGAGTTTGTACAACCACAGGAAAACTTTTTATAGGGGTCTGTACAACCACTGCATAGCATTTTACAGGGGTTCGTAAAACCACCAGTCACAGCAAATAATTTTTAGTAGTCTGTACAACCAACACACACAGCGTCTTTTAGGGGTCTGTACAACCACTG
Source organism: Gastrophryne carolinensis (assembly GCA_027917425.1). Lineage (NCBI taxonomy): Eukaryota > Metazoa > Chordata > Amphibia > Anura > Microhylidae > Gastrophryne > Gastrophryne carolinensis. The sequence goes on along the minus strand of CM051238.1, from coordinate 279,775,067 downwards.
CATAGAATTTTACAGAGGTCTGTACAACCACCAACCACTGCATAGCATTTCACAAGGGTGTGTACAACCAGCAACCACTGCTAAGCAGCTGATAGGAGTCTGTACAACCACAGTAAATGATTTTATAAGTGTCTGTACAACCATCCACCAAAGCAAAACATCTTTTAGGGGTCTGTACAACTACAGCAAAACATTTTATAGAGGCAACAAGTAGGGGACGTGGACATGGATGCTGTGCAGCTGATGAAGCAGCTGCAGGAAGAGGAAGTGCTTGAACTGTGCTCAAATGAAGCACCTTCCCCTGGTGCATGCAGGCTACAGGACTTTCTGCATAATTTAGTATACACAAGTACCACTGTACGAATGGGCAGATCTGAACAAGTAGAGTTGGTTTTACATTGAGCAATTGACAGTGCCTCCAGTTCCTTTGCTTTGTCTCCTTACAAATCAGCCAAGCAGCCTAAGCATCAAATAATGCAGCAGTCACTTCTGCTTTTTGATAGCCCCAATTGCTGTAGTTTCCTGGGCCATCTCCCTGGGCATGCCCCATAAGTGGCTAAGATTGAGTGTACTGATGCTCAGCCACTTATTTCAAAAGGGATGAGGAAGTGGGAAGGTTAGAGCATGTGGTCAACAGACCACAGCAGCACATTTCTGATGATAACAGGATGAAACACAGGTGCAGACTGCTGTGGCTTTCTGCAGTGTGCAGAAAGACAAGGGGAGTAGGAGTGAGGAATGGGTGGAATATGATGAGGTCCTAGACCCCACATGGAGGCAAAACTGTCCCAATAATGTGTGCAATTCAAAGGTGGTCATGTTGCCCCAGCGACACAGCAAAAGAGGGAGCATGGTGCCAAAGCACAACTGACAGCCCGTAGCCAGTATGTTGGCTGATACCGCCCACTGCCAAGCATACAGCTCATGGCATTTCTTCAGTCTGTGTTCTAACCACAGGACACATGTGGTTTGCATCAGAGCCTGAAAGCCTGAAGTGACGCCAAAATATTCTTAACCTTCATGACGAGGCATCTGACTGCAAAGCATGAGCTGAAGGGGAGTACGCTGCTGAAAAATCAGTAAAGATATGAAGCTACTCCTGCTCCCTCTTCTTCTGAGGTCTCTTACTCCCCCTCTCGAGCAACGGGCCACCTTGGTCCCAGCAAATACAGGGTGTGACAGCGGCAGTACCACAAGCAGTGTCACAGAGCACTTCCACACAGTCCCATGGAAGTGGTCAGCTGTCCATCCCCCAAACACTGGAGAGAAAAAGAGTGTAGCTTATGAAAAGATAAACCTTGGAGTAGATATATATGCTATTTTTTTGTCTTTACAATCACTTTAACATGTATGCTGGTTCCCCACCCCCTTTTTTTAAAAAGGTCCCTGGTGAGCAATCTTAACATGTATGCTCTTTCCTCTGCCTCTGTAGACAGGCCCTTAGTGGGCAATCTAAATATGCATTGTGGTTTCTAGGCTGCCATGGTGTGAAGGGACCATTTTAGGCTGCTGTGTGGTGGTGGGGTTCACAATGAAGGTTTCATTCTCAGTATAGGTGTATTTCCCAGAGGCAGGACCTGCAACACATTGGTGGTATATCTTAGTGATATGTAACAAATAAGCCCCCAGCCCTTACAACAAGCATTTTAAGGCCATTTTACCTCACAAAAGTTCAGGTCCTCATTGACTTCTATGGTGTTCGGGCCCGGGGCTGGTTCCAAAACTTTCACACAAGTACGGCACAATCCGAACATCCATGAGTCCACTTAGCTTACAATGAAAGCATTTACATTTACATAAAAAACAAATGGGGTGAGATGTAAGGTTTAGGGAATATATGTACTTAAACTATCCCAACATAAATGAAGTACTGCTCTAATGTAAAAATGCGTTACTCAGAATTTAACTGCTTGTTTTTATACATTTACAGAAGAAAACTAAAGAATCGTACTGAAGAAGAGCCATAAATCATTACTAATGACAGACCGCAAAACTTCCAAATAGCCCTGGATACACAATATACTGCAACTGTAACCACATTTGCAAATGTTACCCTGACACCACCAGTACTGATCTCTTCAGTAGGCATCACTAGGAGTGGTTTCATTAAAGACTTGTCTCTAAAAAAGCAGGATACTAGAAGTGCTACAATGCGTTGTGGGAACTCCAGAATTATGTACATCAACAATTTCAATTGTTATTTTGTATTTAAGCTTTGTTTATCTAGCATTTGGGAAACTGTCCTAAAACATCTTATGCGTAATCTAGACCCCATTACATGAGATGTGTTTTTTTACACTAATGGTTTATAATTTACTATACTTTGTAAAATATCTTAAAACACACCCTAGGAAGGGTGCCAGTCTAGATTATCAATACAGGAGATTCAAAATGAGAAAAAAACACCAGCCATTGTGCATGGCATGACTTAAAAATCTCAGCAAGGCATGTGTCATGACATGATCATACACAGCAAAGACAGACATTCTAGATCGTCCAGTTTACAGTAAAAATCAATATATATTTAAAAGAAAGGTGGCAAAAGCAACATAGAGGCTGCCAATGCCGACCACCTTCAGAACATGGCGGTGGTCTAGGTGCAGGGGTAGTAATCCAGACCCACAGCTTACATCACACACTTCGGCTAAACATGCATCCTGAATGGCCAGAGCGCCAGGTTTCCACTCAATTCCTGCTTAGTGGCTTACAAAGTTTTACTGCAGGAGGGGCCACTTTGTAGCTCATATAGCTTATTTAAAAGGAATCACAACACAAAAAGGATTAATGATCTGCTCAATAAGAATCAATAAGGTCATCCAAGGGCCTGTAGATCACAAGTATTCAATATGGACTGTCCGCCTTGTGCAAATGGCGTTCTCCGAATTCTCTGAATCCTTTGCTACATACTAATGTTTCGAATTGGAACGCAACAGCACCCCTTATGACAAATGAGCCATAAGGTCCGGCAGCCACCAAGGTCAAGGCCATGTGCCTAAATCTTGCATATAGAACATGATATGCATCTGAATATAAAGCAAATGTCCAAGCAAAACAAGGCCTCTGGTTCTGTTGCTGCATATTAAAATGGTTGTATTTTATTATATGGGGCAGGGTAAAATAAAAAAACTGGAACTTTACGAAAATAAGCTACTCCACATGCCTCCCCCCGTTAAGAACCTACATAATAGATCCACTCCCCTTCCCTACTCCAGTTAGCTGCAATCCATGTGACCTGCTGGCACAGAGATTAGAAAGACATGAGAAGGGGTTCGTAAAGGTCTCCTTTAAACTTTGAGTCGTTGCAATTTTATAGAACTACCTGCCATTTTAAACCTTGACTGTATAATAAACAATTTTTGGTACTGTATTACTTTAGAATACTTCCAAGGTAAATTATAGCATAGCACTCATGAAATTGATTAAAAATGTATTTAACTTTATATGCCTGCTTTGTGGTTCAATAAATTCCTAGTAGTAAGTCTATTATGTGTTTTTTAATCATAACATTGGTATCGCTTTTGGGCAGTCATCTGATATACAGAAATCTAGTTCTATGTGTAGAGATTTCTAACTCTGTGCAGAAACCTTTACATTTAAATAAAGATACCAAACTATTTCAGTAGAGCTGAATTGTTTATTACAGTAAAAGCTGAGTTATTAAATGTAACGCCGAAAATATGTTATCTTGTTTTTAAGTAACGTGGGAAAGCAGCAGAAAATAAAGAGTTTCTGTACTGGTTAGCTGAACTGTGTGGTGAACAGAGCTGTGAAGTCAGGTCTTGTTCTGGCTGCAGTTAGAAGAAATAAAGAAAACTTCTTACTAATATTGTATAATAAATGTAACTTTCAGAGGATGTATAGAAATGTAAATTAAATGCATTTTACATTCCATCAATTCAAGGCTCTTGTTTACAAAAATCAGTGATAATCAGCATTAGCATGTTCTAGTGGTGATAACGTGTCCTCTAATCTCCTTTGCCTTTTACCAGGTACCTTCATGCTGCCCCAAGGCCCTTTGTTACAATGTCTGAAATTTACAGGCATGATGCAAGAAAAAAAAAAAGGGAATAAGGATGCCCCATTCCATCCACCCCCCCCCCCACAGCTCCTTCATGTAGGTCCGGTGTTCCACCACAGCTCCTCTGAGCAGCACCGGTATCTACATACTAACCAATAATGCAATTATAGGTGAAACCAGGCACCTGACTCCAGCTTCGGGGTCCGGCAAAAAAAGCAATTCTGTGAGTACTCACCTGTAGAATTGTTTTTGTTCTTGCATGGCATGGCCCGCTTCGATATTCATAGCAGATGGGTTATTCCGCCACAAGGTGGCGCAGTGGTACTGCAGAAAGCTGTGGCTTCTTCCGGCTCCCTATAAAAATGGGATCAACCATGGAGTTCGCCAGCGTAGACAAGCAGTGAGACAAGAAGCCGGGAGAGAATAAAGTAAAAAAGGTAAAAAAAAACCCATTAACTTGGAACAATCACCATAAAGAGGCAACCAAGAATAACGATAACAAGGGTGGGGCGAAGCGGGCCGTGCCATGCAAGAACAAAAACAATTCTACAGGTAAGTACTCACAAAATTGCTTTTTCTTTATTGCATGGCACGCATACCGCTTCGGTATTCATAACAGTTGGGACATCCAAAAGCAGTGTCCAATGTAGGGTGGGATCCCCAAAGAGTAACGGCCAGTAGTTCAAGTCACTACCGCCTGAAGCACCTTGCGGCCAAAAGCAGCATCCGCTGAGGCCTTAACATCAACCTTGTAAAACTTTGAAAAAGTATAAACAGAAGACCAAGTAGCGGCCTTGCAAACTTGCTCAACAGAAGCTTGGTACTGAAAAGCCCAAGAGGCACCAATAGCACGAGTGGAATGAGCAGTAATTCTAAAGGGAGGTTCCTTTCCCTTAGCAGAATAGGCTTGAACCACCTAAAAGACTCAGGAAGCTTTATAGAACAAATAAAGTACAAAGACCATCCTGAATACATAATGGCCACAGCAGATGTGAGTTCGCTCTATACCATTATCCCACACCACAAATGTCTGGAAGCAGTAAAATTTTTCCTAGAAAGAGATAACAAACTTCCCGTAGTACAGATAATCTTCTTACTGGAGTGTTTGGATTTTGCATTGACGAACAACTATTTTTGGTTCGAAAACCAATACTTCCTCCAAAAGGTTGGTGTGGCAATGAGTGGAAAATTTGCTCCAAGTGTTGCTAATTTATTTATGGCCCTTTGGGACAATATAGTACTAAGCACTATCCACCCACAAGAATTAACATATTATAAAAGATATATTGATGTTTTTATTTATGGAATGGCACAAAAGAAAACTTAGAAGAATTTTTAAAATCCTTAAATTCAAATAAATGGAATATTTCTTTCACCCATGATGTTGCTGAACAAGAGACCCACTTTTTAGATATCACTATTTATAAAGAAGGGAATCAAATTAAAACCAAAACTTTTTTTAAGGAAACTGATCGCAACAGCTTCATCCCGGTCGATAGCTGCCACCATCCTATGTGGATCAAAAACATACTGAAGGGACAGATAAAACGAATAAGAAGAAACTGTACAGACGAAAAATCGTATTACGAGCAAGCTAATGAAATTAAAAGAAGATTTCAACAAAAGGGATATAAAGAAGAACCAATCAAACAAATAATTATGGAAATTAATAATGAAGCCAGTAAACATTTAGAATCACAAACAGAGACCACAACAAAAAACACCAACAATAGAATGGATAAAGTCCCCTTTATCACGAAATTCAGCAGAAACTACAAACAAGTGGAGAAAATCATAAAAAAAAATTGGGAAGTTTTAAAAACAGACAGTACTCTCAAAGGAATAATCGAGGAGAAACCAAGGTTCATTTACAGAAAGCCGCAAACCCTAGCTCAACAGATAACTAGTAGTTTCCAAAACCCCCCAGAGGAAAAAGCGGAACCCACACAGATGATGGGTTTCACCAAATGCAGGGATTGCATTGGCTGCAAAATAACAAAGAATAACACAGATTTGCCAAAAAAACGTAGAGAATTCTCCAATCCAATCACAGGTAAAACCTACAAGATAAAAGAGGATCTTACGTGCAACACCTCTGGGGTGATATATTGCCTTCAATGCCCCTGTGAGTTATTGTATGTGGGAGGGGAACAAAAAGACCCTTCAAGCAAAGGCTGATGGAACATATCAGGAACATCAAAAAGGAAATAAAAACACATAGTGTATCTGCTCACTTCTCAAGTAAACACAATGGAGATCCAAGTAAATTAATGTATTGGATTATAGAAAAAATTAAGCTAAACTGGAGGGGCGCCGATATCCAACGTGAAAAAAGAAACCCATTGGATATACGAATTGGACTCATTAGAAATAGACTTAAATTGTTTTCTAGAGAACAAATAGAATAATTGCATAACGCCCCGTTTGTATTCTGATAGTATAACTTTATCCTTTTTCCTAGCCTCCTGGTACTATTTTTACATAATTTTATAGAGTTTTCACATAATTTTTATACACACACAGACATGGATTCATTCTTTTTCATAATCTATTCTATATCACTTTATATTTTCCTCTTAGATCTCTTATTTTTATACATATTTTATAGGTTTTTACTTTATGTTTTATTAACTTAGCGATTTATCAATTTCACGCAATATATACAACATTATTCATTTACTTATTTATTCATTCACTCATTCCACTTATTTAATATTTTCCATTTTAGTGTCTTTTATACAATCATTTTAGTATAATTCAAAGTTCTCAAAAAAGTAACAATAATATTGTTCAAGACTCATCAATTATAATTATAACCAAGTTAACAATATGTCTATGCATCTATATACCTTATAGATACTTTTAGTTCAATCTACAAGCAATTTTAAGAACAAGATCAAGGCAAAGAGGTGTACATAGCAAATGTCGTAGTTATAAAGCATTAAATGATGAAAGATACTGCCGCTTGTTTACTCTTTTACAGCCCTAAACCACAGCTAAGGAGTTAATAAAGGAGGCCGTTAATACGGAGAGATCAAGAACTACCCTTAGAGACTACAACACCCAGAACCCTCTGCGGATTATATGACTATATAAAGACGACCCTGCGCAGGCGCTTTAGGGACCTGAGGAAGTGTAATCACGAAACGCTCGTCGGACCCTTCAGCAAGCCGCAGTGTAAGCAGACGGGAGCAGCTCAGCACCGCCGACAAGAAGCAGCACAGAACTACCTATGCGTATAATGCACAGAAACATACGGATTTATATGAGATACACCAGACGGACAGACATCTCAGATCCAAGAGAGGACAACCTACATTTGTTTGAATTTTTAACTAATAAATATCAAATCCCAGACTGGTAGCAAAGGCTTACGGGCTGGACGCACATGAAAAACACCCTGGAAAAAGGTTTTAACCAACTGGTAATTGGAAAAAAATTGCCAAATCTGAAACATGACCTTTTAGGATACTAAGTTGAAGGGCCAAATCCAAACCATGTTGTAAGAATTCCAGAATCCTGGGAATAGAAAACACCCGACAGGGAAGAGACTTGGACTCACACCAGGCAATGTAAGCATGCCAGACCCTGTAATAGATAAAGGACGAGGACTTCTTCCTAGCCCGAATCATGATATCAACAACAGAGGCAGGCAACTCCTTTTACATTAATATGGAGGTTTGAGGCGCCAAGCCGTTAAAGCCAGAGTTTGTAAACTGAGATGGCGTAGCTGCCCCCGAGTGAGAAGATCTGGATCCTTGGGCAAGACGTGCCGGTCTACTGCCAACTGCACAACGTCTGCGAACCAAACTCTTCTTGGCCAACAAGGGGCCACCAGGATGGCTGGTACCCGCTCCTGGGCTATCTTGCGCATGACCCTGCCCAGGAGAGGAAATGAAGGGAACACAGAGAAGCTGAAACTCTGTCCAAGGTATTGCCAGGGCATCCGTGGCGAAGGCCAGAGGATCCTGAGACAGAGAGACAAATCTGGGAAGTTTGTGATTGTGACGGGATACAAACAGGTCCACATCCGGCTGACCCCAGCGGTGACAGAGGGAGAGAAAAACCCGGTTGTTGAGAGACCACTCCCCCAGACGAGACATCCCCCTGCTCAGGGAGTCCGCCACCTGGTTCTCCACCCCTGGGATGTAGACCGCGGAGATGCAGGGAACATGCTGTTCCGCCCAAGACAGAATCAGGGACACTTCCTTGAAGGCTCGCTTGCTCCGAGTCCCTCCCTGATGATTGAGGTAGGCCACCTCCATCTGGTTGTCTGAGCGGATCTGAACAGCCCGCCCCCGAAGGTGAGTGGATAGGCAAGAAAGAACCAACCTGATCGCCCTCAGTTCCAGGACATTGATGGGAGCATGGACCTCCTGGGGGCCCCACCGACCCTGGAACTTCAGTGACTTCCAGAAGCCTCCCCAGCTGGTCACACTGGCATCCGTGGTGACCGTTTCCCAGCACAGGGGCAGGAAGGACCTGCCCCCCAGAAGGTTCATTGAGTCCAGCCACCACGAGAGAGACTATCTGGCCAGGAGAGAGAACAAATTCCTGATCCAGGGACACAGGGTCCCGATCCCAAACTGACAAGAGGTGCAACTGAAGAGGTCTCATGTGAAACTGAGCAAAGGGGACTGCTTCAAAGCAGGACATCATCAGGCCCACCAACTGCATCCCCTGACGGATGGAGGGATGAGGACACGACAGCAGAGCCCGAGCCTGCAGCTGAAGACCCTCCACCTTCTGCTGAGGAAGGAACACCTTGACCTGAGAGGTATCGAGAGTCATGCCCAGAAAGGACCTCACCAAGGACGGAGACAGAGAAGACTTGGGATAGTTGATCACCCAGCCGAAAGACTCCAGAGTGGATGTCACCATTTGAGTGTCCCGCTCGGCCTGAGGAAAAGACTTGGTCACAATCAGGATGTCATCCAGGTAAGGAATGATGCGGATGCCCTGGTTCCTTAGCAGAGCCATCACTCCCGCCAGCACCTTGGTGAACACCGTGCCGAGGTGATACCGAAGGGTAGAGCCACAAACTGGTAATGCTGATCCTGCAGCTCAAACCTTAGAAATCTCTGATGACCTGGGAAGATAGGCACATGAAGATAAGCATCCTTGATGTCCACAGTGGTCATGAAGTCGCCCGGGCGAAGGGTACTGACAGCAGAGCGCAGCGTCTCCATGCGAAAATGTTTGAATCTGACAAATTTGTTGAGGCCCTTCAGATCCAGAATGGGCCTCAGAGAGCTGTACTTTTTGGGAACCGTGAAAAGATTGGAATAGTACCCCTGACCCCTTTCTTGATGAGGCACCAAACAAATGCAGCAGACATCTTGTTAGGACGTTCCCATTCTTTAAGCACCAAGGTGGTAAAATGTTCCTGCTCAGGGAACTCTAGAAGCCGTTTACCAGGACGAAAAAGCTCTGCTTTCTCTTAGCTACCTCAGGGGCAGCAATGTGCAAAATTTCAAAAATATGTGACAGCAGATTATCAGTGTCCTCAGGGTACCATGATTCCTCTCCGGACGCAGACCCAGGGTCACTATCGCAACGCCCCTGCTGGTTCCCAGAGGAGTCAGAATCCTGGGAGAGCTCCCCAAGATCACAGCCGCCAAGATCATCAATCCCCACATACATCTCAGTAAGGGGAGTGGGCCTGGGGTCCAGGTGTCTCTTCTTGCCAGAGGCCTTCCTAGGAACAGTCCTGGCAAGCTGCTTTTCAATGTTAGCCACCTGCAGAGCCAAATCAGAATGTGACTCCCTGCCAACATTCCCCTCACTGGGGACCAATTGCAGGAGCGGGGGAGTAGGTGAAGCCGAGTGAGGCGCAGAGCTGGGAAGCGAAGCAGGCAAACCAGCTTGAAGCGAAAGGACAATTTCAGCGCACGGCACGCACACCATGACACTAACTCACAGGGGATATCCCACACATGGAACACAGCCGGGCTTGCCCCGAAGGGGCCCCAGGCACGCTATCCCCAGAAGCCTCCATATGGTGATTAACACAGGCGCAATAGGCCAGCAGTGGTTACAGGCTTAAGACAGAAGCCACCCGGGATGCCCTCCCACGGGATGCCCCCAGAAGGCAATAAAGGGGGAATGAGGGGGGATGAAGGAGTGGAGCCAGGAGAAACCACAACCCAATGGTATCCCGCCTGAAAGACATAAGTAAAAACACATGAGCATCCCACAGCAAATAGACCCCAATTCAATAAAAAAAAAACCCCAAGTGGGACTCACGGACCAAAGACACAGCGGGGTCACACAGGCACAGACTGCTGGATAAGGCGACCCACCGGAGGAAGCAGCGCCGCAGCCAGGAAGGGACGCGTCATCGCCCGGCCCAAGAGAAAAACGGCGCTCATGTGACCCGGCCGGCGCCATGACAAAGTAAAATCCCCTCAGGTTATAGCACCCACAGCCACGGAACGCAGTACAAAGCGGCGCGGCAGCTAAAAACACCCCAAAATACACAAAAAACTTCAAAACACCATAGATATCACCACTCACCGCTACCACCCTCCCCTCCCCCCAACGAAGTCAGAGAGGGGGAGGAAGAGAGAGAGACGAGAAGGCAGCGGCGAGCAGCCATGGCCAGGGAGAGGGGGCGCGTGGAGGACCCAAAAAGGAAAATAAGGGGACACAGTGCTCAAACTACTTACCCCCTCAGACGCCAGGACAAAAACTCTGCATCCCTATTAGGCTCACCATAAAGCCTATGGCCGGCTACCCTTTTGGTTACAGGGTCTTCAGCACTTGACCCTAGTGCTCTTCTACCTTCACCCGATCTGTCAGCCGAGGCTGGGAGGCAGTGAGGATCCAGAAAGGATGGAAATAGACATGCAGGGCCGCAGGCTTGGTTGCCCTGTTCACCTGCGCAAGAGAGAGAGCTATCTTCTAACTGTAAGGCGGAAGTCAAAAGAGCAAGCTGAATGCTTGCTCACTGATCTACTGGAACGGATGCATCCTTCCCTGTGCAGGTATGGCACATGGGTCACGGGCGCGTTCCAAAAGTGAAACCAGCTACTTTGTCTACCCAAGAGGTCTCTCAGACGCAGGTGTTCCGCTCGAACGGCCGATCAAGAGACAGCGGGGGACAGAAGAATGCTGCAGATTCTTAGGGGCTCTGGGCTAGTGTGACTGACAGGGATGGGCTTTGTGTTTCCAATTAGAATGGAATTCCCCTTTAAGTCTTTGATAGTGTGTGGAGGGATCTGGCAGATGTAGCCCCACTTTCATGTTTGGTGGGCACTAGGGGGTATAGGTTTTTCTTTCTAACGGGAGAAAATAAAATTAGGGTGCGACAAGTTTTAAGTGTACTATTTTAATTCAACAAGGGAAATACTGTTCACCGTTAACTAAGGGGGTTACTTAAAGGAGCACTATTGCGAAATTGCATAGTATTAAAAATCTAAATAAACATGTCGGCTAATGAGAGGAGGGGTCACTTATACACCAGAACTGAATAAAACTGCTGCCAAGCTTGAGGTTTTCTTCTCCCGGTAGAAACAAAATCCAGGGGTGACAGTTTTAGTCTATGAGGGGTGACAGAGCCTGTCACCCCGGACTTCCTCTTCCTTCCATTAAAATAAAAGATACAAGCATGGATGGATATTTCTTGATGCCGGGTGTATAAGTGACCCCTTCCCCTGCCATCCAGCATATTTATATGGATTTTTATCACTGGGCCATTCCTTTAAGAAACGATAACGCCAGGTAGTGCCACGTAACGCCGGGTGAGCGCTGGGTGCTGTATGTGAAGACGCTCTATATTCAGCAGCGCCATGTAGTACCTTTCGCTCAGTAGCGCTCTGCCATACATTTCAAGGGGGTCTTATTTGGTTGTGTTTAAAGAGCAAAAGTAAACTTTAAAACTTTCGTCTCAAATCATTGTGTGGCCTCTGCTGACATGCAAACAAACACTTTTATAGTATTTTTTTTTTTTTTTATATGTAGAATTGTATGTGCAGGTCTGCCATTGCAGTATCATTGTCACAGTATTAAAACAATGTCATTCCATGTGTTTTGTTATTGGTGTATATGTGTTGATCACACAGCGTCTGGCGCTTGGCGCTAAATCACCCAGTTTTAGAGCACCAGCGCTGGTTGTGTGTAGTATTTTCCTAAATATGGGTTGGAGCGCCAAGTGCAGGTCGCACTTAACTGGGGCTACCTTTCGCTCTATGCAGCATTGTCCTGTTAGATGTAGCGTAGTGTTAGGCGCTCTAACCTCAGGACACCACCTAGTGTTCGTGATGGCTCTGCAGTGAGAGAGAGAGCGCGCGCATATACAGCTCCCTCCAGACATAACATTAAAGTGGACCAACACCCTGAGGTGATCGGCCCGGGAATCTATAAGATTCCCGGGCCGATCACCTCACACACCGCGGGACATCCGCGGGGTGAACCCCCCCTGAACACCCCAAATCCACCTACCTGGTCTTCCTCCCTCGTGCCCCTCTAGGCATGCGCGTGCCCGTGCCGGCCGTCTCTGAATGGCCGGCGCGGGCGCGCACACGTCAAGAGTGACGCGCGGGAGGCGCCGACGGGCAAGCTGCTTGTACGTTGCTGTCAATCAGCTTGTCCGTCGGCGCCGATTGGACGGCGCGGCCACGTGGGAGCGGGGAGAGGTGAGTTTTGGGGGCTTTCTGGGGGGTTTCACACAGCGGGGCACCCCCGATCGGGGTGCCCCAGGGAAGTGGACCAATACCCAGGATAGTCAAAATCCTGGGTGTTGGTCCACTTTAATCAGTGCTGGACAAGATAGTAGAGCGCCACTTGTCTGCCCGCTAAGCTAGGTCACAGCACCAGACACCCGCTTACAGCGTCTACTAGTGGTAGCTTGGAGCGCCGCTACACAGATGCTCACATGGCACTATGTGGCGCTAGTCTTAAATCAGCCTTCACTAGTCCTTTAGGCCAGTAACATGAACCATTTTAACATCTGCTCAAAACATTGCCTGAAAGGTAAAACATTTATCAGAATACATGCAATAGCATTAAGCTGCTATTCTGGCACTGTTCTCCTCTGTAAAAGCACAACAGCACATTCCCAAACCCATCACCCCGGATTATTCTTTCTCCTAGAAGAAAAAAAATGAAGGCAAGTTTCTTTTTGTGCAGGGTTTATGCTGGGTGTTATATTGCTATCTAGCATATTTATGTGGCTTTTTTATTATTGGACCATTATTTCACAATAGTGTTCCTTCTAAAGAAATAATAATGTGATATATACATACACTAATACCTCAGCCTGAGTATGTACAAACATGACATGTGACATGTGCATATTAATCAGATACAGCATATATTACAAGGTATTTTGACACATGTTCAGGCAATTATTTAAAAGAATATTAATAAACATTTATAAAGAAAGCACAAGCGATTTGAAAGAAGGTAAAAACTAAACAAGAAAAACAGTTGTGTTTTTTTTTATGTCTTGGTTTCTCAGATTCTAAAACCCTTGTGATGGTGGATGATACACAGCATATATTGTAAGCGATGTCGCTGCCAGTACATCACATTTATTAAAGCTACGGAAAAGAAGAATTTGACGAAACTAAAACCGGTTTTCATTTAAAGCAGTATCCAGATGCATTGCCGGTCACTGCAGTCAGGACCATCTGCCCTCACTTGGGGAGTCCAAAATGAAGAAGAGTCATCACAGTGGTGTATTCATGTAAAAGCTCCTCCTTCTTACAGTTACTCTCTCGAAGAGTGAAATTGCCGCTAACTACCCGGTCACAACCAATCTCACCGTTACCAAAGAAACCAAACAAAGGGACGTTGGGAAAGTGTTTCCGAAAAGAGCTTGATTCCACGTTTTGCTTTTTGTAGTGCTCCTCTCCTCGGCCAATACATGCAAACATGAGGCCCACGGTGTTCTCTAAGGGGATATTGGCAGCTTTCAGCCGCTGCATGACCGAGTCTACAGCCTTTTCCTTAAAGACATCACGGCCCAGAAGAACCGTGGCTCCTTGGATCTGCGACCCACTTAATGCGAGTCCAACAACACCAATACAGTCTGTTCCATGGGTCTCTCTAAAAATGCACAAAAAACAATTGCTATTGTGTAGTTTATTTACTTGCATACAGGGTTAGTTAATTCGGCAGCCAGTATTGTATATTATTGACCCTTACAGGGTTGTTTTTCTTTATGTTAAACATGAATTTGGGTTAAAGCAGTTTACCCACATAACCCCTTTCCATTGTTCCCCTCACCTAACACAATTAAAAACACAAACTATACTCAATTGGAGCAATCCTTCTCTATTTTGTACTTAAAGGGACAGCCTAGGCAAAATTATTATTATTGTTTATTTATAGGACGGCAACATAGTCTGTGGAATTGTACAAGACAGAAATTACAAGAGGGAAAAATAAGTAATATAACAAGGTCTATAATATACACAGTACTTTGAGTCAGGTGTAACAGAAGTGTAACTAAACACATACAGATGCGGAAGTACGTTGGAGAGAGCCTTGCCCTTGTGAGCTTACAATCTAAAAAATAGACATTTAATAGTCAAGAAAATAAAGTTTAATAATTTGCTCCGCTAAAGCCCCCTTTGATGATCAGTGGTGTATGCCGTTTCAGAGGGCAGAAGAAGTTGTGGAATCACTTCGCTACTGGAATTACATGGGTACAGCCATTTTGGATCACACCTGAGAGCCCTACTTACACATAAGCAAGGAATGAGGGAATAGGGAGAGCATTTCCAAACACACTGCAGCTGAGCTGGGAACTTCCTTATGATCAGCCAAACCACTCAGAATGTTAGGAGATAAAATCATTCTCTAGCTGCCTGCATTGATAAGAATGGCTGCAGTAAGCTTGTATGATATTGTTTCTCCACACAGGCTACCTGGAGCTTGGGATGTTGCTAAAAGCAGCCCACACCAAAAAACATATTTACTTCAGAAAAGAGACCAGCATGGCTGTCATGTTACACACACTGAATCACCAGCTGCTGGAGGGCATGAATGCAAGTATGTATTAATCATTGGCCCCCGCAGCTGCAGAGCATTTAAACAGTTGTTTACAATATGGATACAATGGCCTCGATTCAATAAAAGTAGAAAAAAATTCAATTCATGAGAAAAAAGCCTGAGAATTTCACCGTTACTGAATCACTAGATAAAAAAAAACAATGAAAAGTCAATGGCAGCTTTTACTACAGTGTAGAAAGGAGTAAACAGTTCTCTACTTTTCTTAGGAGTAAAAAAAGTGCCATTGACTTTCATTCTTAGTTGGTGATTCAGTAACAGTGAAATTCTCAGGCTTTTTTTCTAATGAATTGAATCTTTTACTACCATGAGAATTTTTTTCTACCTTTATTGAATCGATGCCATTGTTTTAAAGTGGAACAAAACCTGGGAATTTGACTTTCCGGAATCCACATCCAGAATTTGGAAGTGCCACTGAGTGAAACTGATCTGAAAGCCCACTCGAACTGACCTTTCCCCACTCCACTGGCGCATGCACAGGCTCGCATCCAATCAGAGCCCTTTGTCGTGTTTACTTCCTTTTGGCAAAGGGCTCGCTGCCGCATCCCCTGTAACCCCAGTCTCATGCGGGCTTCCGGACCAGCTATTTAGATAGGGAGCCCGCACATGCTGCCAGGGATGCAAAATTATGGATGCTTGGTTTTGACCCACTTTAGAGCTTTCCGGGCAGTGCTTTTTAATTCTGGGCGAGAAGTAGATTAAAGGTAATTTTGACTGTGGGTCTGGATTTTTGAGAAGCAGGCCTGTCAGACTTGGACAAAATGACTGCTCCCATGCAGCTCTGAAGCATAGGATCTGCCTGCTATTCCACAACATCTGCATGGAATTAAAGCAGACCAGCAGTCAAAAAGGACTTAAACCAGACCAACACAACAAACAGCGCTCATATGCATCCCTCCCCAGGGCAATTTAGATTGCTGCGCATAAATAACTTACCTTTTTCTAACTCTAACATGAGATGGTGGCTCATGCATTTGCAGGCTATCTGCAAAAAGGAAGTGCTGCTGGGCTTCCCGTTACTGTGCATGGTCAGTAATGTCAGTTGGCATTGGAAGCTCCAAAATGGCTGCTACCTTTTTTTTCCAACTGCGCAAGGCTGTTGGTCCTCTCAAATAGCTTACATCACTGATTGTGAAAGAAGGAGGGGTTAAGGGACCAATTTACTAAACTTTTCGACTGAAGGTCCACTTCCATATACATCTGTTGACCCCCTCAAATTTTAGGTCTTTTTAAAAACTGTACCTAATCCCCAAGATCAAGTCCCAGCGTGAACGTATTACTTGGGTGCTTGTCGACCATTCTCCTGCCCTGCATCCACCACATTGACTGAAACGTGCCACGCTCTATTAGCTTTGACAGAAGGGATGCGCCAGACTCACCCTTGATTTCCACACACTATAGGAGGCTGGGGCACTTGCAAGATCCGATCTTAAGACATGGTACATTTTAGAAGACTGAAATAGATTAGTTAACACTTGAAGTGGACCTCCAGTCAAAGAAAAAAAATTCAAAGCTTAGTAAACTGCCTCCCTCTAGCAATCAGCGATGTAAGCTATAGGATAGTGCTTAAGCACATGCAGATGTTATGGAATAGCCCAGCTTCTCAAAAACCCAGTCCCACAGTCAAAATTGTCTCAAAGAGGCCTGAAACTATTAGATACAAAGTAACAGCTTCCCTTCATCCTTCAGCAGCTGGTTATTCAGAGCGAGCAGGAGAGAGAAAGTGTGTGTGTAGCACGAGAGAGAAGCTTCCGTGTTTCTGAGGCATATCGCCCTCTCAGTTTGGTGTGTGCTGCTGCTAGCACAGTTCCCCCCTCATGAACGGTCAGCAAGATGGCCACTACCATGTAATTCAGGAGCACAGATTCTGCTATTCCCAAACATCTTTATGGGGTTAAGCCCTCTCAAAACAGGTTTTGCCTATCAGAGGGGGGGTTTAGGGGAGCAATTTATTCAACTTTCTTTTATTGCCCGGAGGTCCACTTACTGGGATTAGCCTGGGGGCTGAATTCCTAATACCTAAAGCTAGCTCAAACTGGGCGGTAAATTAGTTCCCAGGCCCTGAATAATAATAATAATTTTGTATAAATAATAGTGATTGAGCTACTCCCACCCCCTTTATTCATGTTCACCAAAGACAGGATATCATACAAAACAGAAAAAATATATACTTACGCCTGAGACGAGAAGGTTGTTAAGTGGTCTATATGACCTCCTGCAATTATAATACTTTTCTCATTTAGAGGGTTTAAGATTTCATGAAGGAAACGTGTTGAGCCATTTCTCCATGTGTTGTATCCAAAAATCAGAACTACTCGTAGGTCTGGATTATTTGTAAGGCCTGTAACGGTGAAGCATAAAAGGGTATAAACAGCTGCATTTACTCAGTCTACAAGGGTCTAGGGCCAGTTGTCTCCTGCTCGGAGATTTGGGATGCCCCAGTTTGCCCTGAATCCTACCTTTTTGACGATCCTACACCTATGCAATATATTTAATGGTATTTCTACACACAAAAAAAGATGGCTAGAAGAGTTCAAGAAGACCAAAAACTCAGTCCTCCCGACCCCCGAGTCTAAGACACTAGGGCCAGGAGAAATCCTGCTGGGTGAAACCCACCGATACTCACCTTGGGATTCAATCCCACGGTGTATGTACAGGGCTCTGGTGGGTGTGTGCAGCCGTAGTTAACGACCAACGCAAGGTATTCCAGCATGTGGGCATTTATATGCACAGCAATGTATTTGCAGCAATCCCGGGGGTTTCAAACACAGGGGAATTTAGAAGAAGCAACTTAGTGCTTCTCTTGTTAATATGTGTTTTTTCACAATACTATAATGTGTTATACACTCACCAGCTTCTTCAAGTTGGCTCCCATCAAATATTTTATTTTTTGCGTCCTTGAAAAACTGAAACTTTTGAATCTTGACTCCACTGATTTTAGGAAACAGAAGTGCAAAGCCAGATTCTTCATCCTTAATTTCTGTAGGCTGGTTGTTGGCAGATCCCATAGGGGTTACTGATTTTTAATAACAGAAAGAGCACATGAAACAAGTGGCATTTTATATTTATTTACTATATATATATATATATATATATATATATACTTACTTAAAGTGGAAGTCAAGCCTCCGCTGCAGTCTGCCCGATGCTGTGGTGGATTGGGGGTTAAAATAAATAAAAAGCTTAACCAGGGCTTAACCGGAGAGAGACATCAGCTTTTTTGATTTTACCCCTGTAATCCACCTCAGCACCAGGTGGTGGGGGGAGGGGGGCATAAGTAAAGACTGGACTTCCGCTCTAACTGATTAACAGCAGGTTGACAACTATTAATAGGTGTCTACCCCAGATAACCAGGCTTTATTTAAAGCGGACCAAAACCCGCTGAGCTTGTGAAATACATTTGCCTAAAGTCCCCGCTGATTCTCCCTTCTTCGGGTGTAGAACTAGAAATTGATATTTTTGCTTTTCAAATAGTCCTGGAACACTTTTTCTTGCTGTTCCTCTCTGGAAGATGGCAGGTGATCAGTCATTGCATAGTTGTGCAATTACATCATTGCCACTGACAACAGAGGCAATAAATGGAAGAGGCAGAGCTTTACAGCTAAAAGAGGCGCCATTATCTGGGATAAGAGTGAAGCAGGAGCAGTGAAAAAATGGCAAAAGTTACGCTTCATGGGGGGAGCAATTCAGGGGTTGCTAGTTAAAAATGTGGGTGTTGGTATGTGGGTGTTGGTATAGATGTATAGTAACTTAAAAATTCAACATCCTAAAAACCCTTTAAAAGGGCTGTACACCCATTTCCAAGGTTTGCAATGAGTTTCATTCCACTGTCCTTAATGGGACTGGGTCATTCCCAGCCTTAGCCTGCCAAGCCCTGCCTTGCCTTGTGCGTGCGCTCTCAGCAAAACTCAAGCAAGTCGCAATTAACCACAGTCGGAAAAATGTTCTGCTGGTTTTTGGTAGTTTTAGTTTAGAATTTGTGTATTCTCTACATCAGCCTAAAGACTGTTAGGGAAGCACTGAATCCCCAAATCACAGTGGTCCAACTTTACTTATGTCCCAGACCTTCCTTTGATGTAATGAAATGATGCACAAATGAATCAATCACATTTGGGAAAATGAAAGAATATATCTTACTGCCCCACTTTTCCCACTCAGCACAGGTTTGATTTACCGGTAAATAATGTTTAGGATAAATTGCCACATTCCTCACTTGATTTCCGCTTAACATTAAAGGGTGATTCTACATTCAATGACATTTTTAAAGTTTCCGTTATTTTCCAAATGATGAAATCAACGTGCTAATCATGTCATGCAACAATGTGTTTACCTAGCAATGTACATCAACTGGTGTGTTAAAAGTACAGATCACAAGACTTCCTCACTCTGGCTTGTGAATCATCTGAGGCACAGGTGACAAATCTAACCCATTCTGCTGTAATTCAACTTATTCAGATAGGGAGTATCACAATCTTCCGGTAGCTAAATGGTTACAGGCAATGTTCTCAGCTGGAAGCATCATTACTGCTGTGTGACTAAGCCAAAGCTGCTAAAGAGTTCACCTGTTACAGTGCAAGCATTCTGGGATATGTAGTCAGTAGTTTTTACTCAAGGCCAGCAAAAACACCCATTTTAGAAAAACAAACACACAGGAATATAGGAAACATGGAAAAAGTGTGCCGATAAGTAAATCACAGGTTTGAAGGCACAATCCTAATGCAAATGTTTTCCTTTAAAGATAAACTGCAGTCAGAAATGATCGGCCTCCCTCTTTAATATGCAGCAGCAGGACATCCTGGGTTGGGCTGCCGTGCTGTGTATAGGTGCCACTAAACTAGAGAACAGGCCCCCCAGAAACTCAACTTTTCCGGGTTGCACATCTCACATGACCATGTGCAGCCTATAAACAACCACAATTGTAATTGGAGTCTGCACCGCTACCTCAGATCAATACTGGTGCAAGCCTATGGGACCATAATGAACATTAGATAACACCAATGGTAAGGCTACAGGGCTAGCCCTCCTATGTCCTCAAATATAAGGCTGCACACACCTTATAAAATTAATTAGAAGTTTATTGCTCACATGGATCTTTAAATGTACAGACAACATAAATCTTGACAAAACACTCTATAAAAAACATATAATTAAAAACCAACAGTGGGGAGGAGCATTAGGGCTAATTTCATGACACCAGTATAATGATGTGTCTAAATCATTAGATCAATTTATATAATGCCTGCTGTATACATGCATATGCGGATGCCCACGTGATGAGATACTAATAAAAAAGTGAAATATGTATATAAAATCTATAGAATCCTTATAGGGGAGTCATCAACTCCACAAACTATGAAAAATATTGTGCAAACTACATATAAAGTGCGTGCAAAGTGCAAAGGTGCTCATCTCTATAATAAATAAATAGTGCCACTACTCATCTCCATGAGCATCCGCCATATCAAGTATCAAAAACCGCAGTATTAGTACATATTCAATAATATAAATGCTGAACGCCCCTATTTCCTCCCCACCTACGCGCTGCGTGGAACAGGTCCTCTTCTCCTGGGTGTGATGATCGGCCTCCCTCTTTAATATGCAGCAGCAGGACATCCTGGGTTGGGCTGCCGTGCTGTGTATAGGTGCCACTAAACTAGAGAACAGGCCGTCCAGAAACTCAACTTTTCCGGGTTGCACATCTCACATGACCATGTGCAGCCTATAAGGGCAGCTGAGCACATTACTGTGCAACCGCCCATGTGTGCGAGCCTCATAGGCTGCTCCACGGCTAGAGTAAAAAGATCCCAGAAGAGGCGAGTAGCCGGGCAGTTCCATAGTTTAGCGGCACCCATGCACAGCAGGGGGAGCCTGATCTGGGCTGCATATTGGAAAGGGAGCCCGGACATTTCTGACCAAAGTTCCTCATTAAAAGCATCTTCACTGCCTTCTCCTTGTGGGTGAGGAGACATGCTTGCTCCATTGCTCCCGTGGAAATGCAGTTTAAAATACTTTGATGCCAGGAGGCCGAGAATGTCTCATGGCCACCGCTAAGGGAACCAATGTTCTGGGTCGAAGACAGAGCTGCCCCTAACCGATCTGATTTCAAGGCAAAGAAGATCTCCACTGGAAGCGAGGAACAGTGAGGGAGGCAGAGGAATTTGGGGTTGAACTTACTGTTGAGCTTTAGGAAAGAGGATTACATTTGTCTATAGGGGACTGCCCTGGCCTTCTATTAAAATAGATTACCATATTTTTACATTAGTCCCACTAAATAAATAATAAATGATACATGAGGACAGGTTACCAACAATTCCTGGTGTACAAAGTCCAATGACTTGACATTCTTTCGGGAGAAGCTTTTCCAAAGCTGCAGCAGTTTCTGCTCTACGTTTCTTTTTTTCTGTGTTGAGAAAAAATAAATAAGGCCCTGAGTTAGTTGGAGTTGGCATATGATCCCAAACAATACAGATTATACCAGTGGAAATATGCAAAGGAGACAACCACACTAGACACATGGAAATGTGTTTTGCTTAGGGAACCGGTATCATCAGATGTAAGGACAAGAAATAGTATTCAGCACTATAGTTATTAAAGTCATACTATACCTAGAAAAGATGTCTATGTCGTCACCTACTATCCCCAGCCCCCCAAAAAGCATGTGTTTCTTTTATTTTACTAAAGCCTTTAGGGGTAGGATGTCTTTTGCCCCATTATCCACAAAACGACCCTGTTCCCTTGCCACTCACATAATTCCTCTGTCCTGTATGGACTGTGGTGGTGATGGGGTGGGAGGCTAGCAGGGACTTGGCAAGTCCTTTTTCTTTTATTTTTCCACAAAAATAATGAGGTGGGGGCTTCTAAGGCCCTCTACACAAATATAAATCATGGTCACAATTAAACAATATAACAAAATATACTATACACAGACAGCAGAGCTGTGGTTTGGATCAGAGAATAACAGTTAAAACCCTACATACCCTGCCGTTACCTCTACTTTCTGATGGTATGGACCCATCTTACCTCTGTTGGGTTAATACAGGCCTGGTAGCATACCAGGTAGTATACCTTTCTGCTGCAAAAAATAGCCAAGCCTAACATTTTGTACAAAAAAAGATGAGATGCTAAAATATGGAAATGTATTTTCATCTGCATTTACAGTATATAACCTATAAGGACAAAGCTACAGCGGCCGAGTGAGTCAGAAATGTAAAGCGACACCATCTTACCCTTTTTTATCCTGCTGCTTAATCTATAGTCATTAAGAGACTCGGAGTCTGTGAAGTAGAGAAACAAGTCCGGAATAATATATATTTTCTACAAGAGAAACACAAAGCCACAAAACAATTATAAATATAAATCCATCTGTTGGTATCAGTAGAACTTTAGTTCTGCGCAACCCTGCTTTGGAAAAAGACCAAGCATTACCCTGTAGCACTTCTATGCCAGTTGTGTCAGTTGTTTCTGGAAGGCTAAGCCCATCCCTTACAATCATACACAGCTCTGCCAATTACCAGAACAGTGCCCATGTACCTAACCCTTTCAAATGTAACCGCACAGCACCAGTGCTATACAGCCTTCAGTTTTTTTTTTGCAAGTTAACATTTTAGCTTGTAGAAAGCAGGGCTGTGGAGTCGGTAGGCCAAAGCCCAACTCCGACTTATCAGGGCCCAAAATGTTAACAGGCTTTTTAAAAGCATTATATAATTAGGCTACTTAGAACATAAAGCATATTTATTGGAATACAATTATTAAACAAATACCTTAAACCGGACCAACAGCCTGGCACAGTTGAAAGAAAGGTAGCGGCCATTTTGGAGCTTCCTCTCCCAGCATCTCAGACAATGCTGCTGCCTGGATGCAACTGACATAAATGACAATGCAGAGTAACAGGAAGCCCAGCAGAACTTCCTGTTTGCAGGTGACCTGCAGATATAACAGGAGTTATAAAAAGATAAATGAATGTGCAGCAATGTAAATTGCCCTGGGGAGGGATGCATATGAGCACTGTTTGTTGTCGTTTGTCCACTTTAAACAACAACAATTGTATTTGCATTTCAAGTACAGAGGTGAGGTTTGTACAGAATTTTGATATCATTTATTATTATGAGAACCTCTTGTTAAATTGTACAGAAGAAAAATAATGACTAGGTTAATAACACTCCCAAGGTAAGTCCAGTGTTAGAGAGGGGGTCCTCAGATGCTTCACTGGGGATACATTTCTCCCTGTTATGGAGGCACCCAGTGGCTCTCACTGCCCTGAAGCATTTTGCCAATGGGCATCATCAGAGGGTGAGAGGATTCATTCTGCTGGGGTGAATAGGTGGTTCTATGAATTGTGGGTGTGCCAAGGCTCTCTTCAAGGAGTGCTGCCTGGCTTTTAGACCCATCCAAAACATTTGACCTGCCTTTCTAAAAGTAAAGGGTTAAATTAGCTGATTTCTGCTTGCCCCATGCTGGCTGCATCTTTCATTCACCAGCACTTTGGATTCCCTGATGAACCCTGCAGAACTTGCTCCTTAAAGTGGATCAACACCCAGGATTTTGACTATCCTGGGTTTTGGTCCACTTCGGCGGGGCACCCCGATCGGGGGTGCCCCGCTGTGTGAAACCCCCCAGAAAGCCCCAAAATCTTACCTGTCCCCGCTCCCGCGTGACTGGACGGTCCAATCCCCGCCAACGTCCAGGCGGGGATCAGGAACGTCCAAGCGGCTGCCGCCGCCGCCTCCCTCGCGTCACTTTTGACGGCCGGCGCGGGCACGTCTACAGGGGCGCGAGGGAGATCAGGTAAGCGATTTGAGGTGTCTGGGGGGGTTTCACCCCGCGGGACATCCCGATCTCGGATCTTATAGATTTCCGGGCCGATCACATCTCGGTGTTGGTCCACTTTAAGGCCGATTCCCTCTTTTCAGTTCCCAATATGAATTCAAAAGAACTGTCACACTGAAACATGCATGGATGAGTCATTCTCTGCTTGCTGAGGAGGCCCAGCAGAAGGTAGGACGTTCACTAAGACTTATTAAGAAATATAAACCAGGCTGAATAAAAGATGTAGCCCCTCACATTCAGAATGGAAAACACAGAAAACAGCCTCATTTTTTCCTTTGTCTGGAACGTCCCTTCAAAGTTTCTGTCCAGGAAATAACATAAAAAGGTATACACCCCCTTGCTACTCTGTACAGTGCTGGCATCTTCATACTTACCAATGAGGGAGAACAAGCAATTCCATCCTCCCATCACTGGGCAGACATGGTGGCATCCATCGCTGTGGCTTTACATCCCCTAACACTCCTACTCCATTTATTCAAATGAAGCGGGCATGCCGAGGCAAGATATGATTAACCCGGTTTGGTACGCCCCCTCCATTGCAGTTATTGCAAGTAGGCTTATGGGGCAGTAAACAAGGCTCAGTGGATGCCCCCATGAGAGGCCACCAGTGCTGGAAATACAATGAAAGTCAATTGCACTTTTTTACTCCTGAGAAAAGTAGTGAACTTTTTACACTGTAGTAAAAAGTGCCATTAACTTTCATTGTCTTCCTAACTAGTGATTCATCAACAGTGACATTCTCAGGCTTTTTTCTCATGACATTTTTTACTGCCATGAGAATGCATTTCAACTCTTGATTAAATAAGGCCAATGAAAGATGAAAACAAATGGCACTTTTACACCTGAGAAAAGTATTCTCTATACTTTTTACTCTGTAGTAAAGTGTCATCCCCAAGTGATTGGAACTTTACATGTATTTGTAGATAGACATTGATTCTGTAATCACATCATCTTTACCTAGTCATGTGATAGAAGAGTTTAGCATAAAGCCAGTGTAACAGCCTCCTCTACAATTTAGGCCAGCTTGTAAGCTGCATGCAGCATGGAGCTGACCACAGAATACTCATTATTGACATCAAGCATAAAACAATGTTCTATTTCAGCAATGTATGGAGTCCATGTAAAGTGCTGACTTAACATAAATTAGCATAAATTAGCTAGAATGACGCATCATACCTCAATTTCTTCCTGGACTATGTGGACCAATGAGTGATTATCCAAGATCACGTCTCCTGCTCCTATAGAGGAGATCCAGGTCACTTTTTCCCTTGCTTTTAATATACGCCAGGCACAATTCCTCCAGAGTCTACAGACGCTACGACCAACAAAAAGGTATTAGAGAGAAAAAACAGACAAAACCTCTGGCTAGAACATGTGTTAACCTACTATGAGCCATTTAGGGAGTCTTACAAAATCACTCAGACCAGACAGTTTGAAGCCTCGTACTGTATTAATAGCAGATCTACCCACATGACATGAGCTGCAATAGCAATACATGGTTGTTCCAGAACAGGCTGTTAGAGTTGAGCTGTTCTCCCCTGTAAAAGCAGAATGGTAGATTCAAAACCTGCTATACATGTCACCCCCTGATTCTTCTTCCCTCCAATGAAAAAAAAGACACTTTGCTGGAGTTTTTTCTACCTCAGCACACGCCAGGGTGCGGGATGTGGCACACGTTTTCTAAATCCCTAGCCTATCTGACGTTAAAGTGGACCAAAACCCAGCTGGATCCACCGATCCATTTCCTCCCCCCGGGGCATCCAAAAGCAGGATGCCCCTGTGTGAAACCCCCCAAGTCGCCTGCTACACTTACCTTAATGCTGGTCCAATGACGCATGTGTGGACGCATCCCTGCTATCCCTCTAGCAGGGCGCCTGCCCGTGCCAGCCATTTGTGAATGCCCGGCGCGGGCGTACTCCCTGTTAGAGGGAAGCGCGAGATGCGACCGCCAGCGTGCTCGGAGTCACTGAGCTAAAATGTCGGGTTAGACATCCATAGCTCAGCGGCTCCAAGTGCGCTGATTGGACAAGCAGCCGCGCATACGCCGGAGGACCGGGATGAGGTGAGTTAATGCGCGATCTCTGGGGGGGTTTCACGTAGTGGGGCAAAACCCAGGATAGAAAAAATCCTGGGTTTTGGTCCACTTTAATTCAACTAAGGAACATATGAATAGAGCATGAGCACGGACTGGTTGGCAAGGCGCGCATGCACAGTGGGATCGCCAGAGGGCGAGTTTCTCAGGGATACGCTTAGCGGAGCACCATTAGTCACAGGGGCTGTTCCACTACTACAACTACTGCTTCCCATGATAAAGTGGAACAAAACCCAGGATTTGCAATATTAATGTTACTCCTTCCTTGGAAACCCCAATTTTGGATTCCCCAGGATCACCTTGTTTAATTAACTCACCCACAAGCCCATGAAGCAAGTGCGGACCCACAGTAAATCAGATTTCCTAGCCGCTCATTCATATACAGGGCTAGGAAACCAGAATGGTAGATCAGGATTCTTAGGGACTCTTTACAGAAGGCTGAAGCTAGGACCTTGCATGGTAGGTCAGTCACTCAATCCTGTGCAGCAGTGTAACTGTACTGATTAAAGAGGACCAGAACCCACATTTTTAACTAGAAACTCCTGAATTGCTCCCTCCAGGAAGATTACCATTTGCCAATTTTCACTGCTTCTGCTTCACTCTAATCCCAGATAATGTAAAGCTCCGCCTCCTTCATTCACTGCCACTGCTGTGTGTAGCAATGAAGTCATTGCCACACCTATGTAATGACTGATCACCATTTTACAGAGGGACGATTTGAAAAGCAAAGATATCCATTTTTAGTTCTACACCCAAAAAAGGGAAAATCGGCAGGTGTTTTGGCCAAATGTATTTTACAAGTTCAATGGGTCTTGATCTGCTTTAACTGTCACTCAAGTCTAAGGATGTCATGCAGAGCCCCGCCTCCCACCAGCATTAAAGTGGACCAACACCCAGGATTTTGACTATCCTGGGTTTTGGTCCACTTCGGGGGGTGCCCCACTGTGTAAAACCCCCCGCTCCCACGTGACCGCGCCGTCCAATCCCCACCGACGGACAAGCGGGTGACAGCGACGGACAAGACAGCACGTCCGCCGCCGCCGCCGCCTCCCGCACGTCACTCCTACAGCCGGCGCTGGCACACCGCCGCCGATAAGGTAAGGTTTTTTGGGGGTTTTGGGGAGGTTTCACCCCGCGGGACATCCCGATCTCGGATGTCCCGCGGTGAGGGAGGTGATTGGCCCGGGAATCTTATAGATTCCTGGGCCGATCACCCCTGGGTGTTGGTCCACTTTAAAAAGCAACACACAGGAATTTCACTTTCCCGTGTGTGGTTCCTCTCAGGGGGCATCCCAAATTCACTCACCTTCCTGTCAGTCGCAAGGCGCAGATTCAGCTGAAACCAATCGCGGTCCACTCAGCCAATTGTTGAGCTTGATTTAACTCAGCTCCATTCGGCTCTGTCAGTGGCTAAGCCATCTGAACAGTTAAGCAGCCAAGCAGAGCCAAAGGAAACCAAGTACACCACCCGCCACATTGCCCATTAAGCCTCTAGCTGTGGTGTGCCCGGGCCTCCCTCAGCTAGCGGGGAGCAAGGATGCAGCTGTGAGCTCTCTTTCCTGATTCATGGACAGGGAAGCATACATGAGACCCCCTCTTTGGGTGTGGAGTGGCCCAATTACATAAATGGGGGGGGGGGGGGGTGTGCGCTTCTGCTGAGACTGGGAATGAGGTCACAAAATCAAATAAGCTTTTAAAACAGGTACGCTTTTCAGTTCGTCATTGCACGTGGATGTGGTGGGGCCCTGATGCAAGCATTAAATGATACATACAGAAAATGTTTTCTGTCTTAACTCAGTTGGATGTTTATAGACAACTAAAGACTGAAACAGCAGAGACAAATGCTGCTTCCTTTCTCTAAAGCAGGCATACTCAACTGGCAGCCGCCAGTTATCCGGACCGCAAAGAAGACGCCGCAGATGAAGTGCGGCTCAGTAAGATGAAGTGCGGCTCAGTATTTGGGTCCCTGCTAGCGCCGCCGAGCAGCCTGATAACCATCAGGGGGTGCAATGACGAGGCACGCAAGGGGAGAGGTCCAGATGAGGTGGATGAGACGCACGCTACTTGTATCTGTGAAGCCGAGCCCTCAGATGTAAGCTGTAATGGGGGTCATCACTGCCTTGTGACCTGTGCTTCATGACTGTGCGTCTCACTTCCTCCCAGTGTGTATGTTTCCCCCCCCCCCCCCCCCCCGAACACTGTTCCCCTTCCATCTACCAGCTCTCACTGCCTTCCCAATTGTAGTCACATCAGAGCCGTTAGGCTCCTGCTGCCCTCTGCATGACCCCTCTGTGAGAAGTGATACTGACACCCTTTGTATACCTGCAATACCATCTTGCTGTGCTGTGCAACACCCTGTATTCCTGGTAAGCTTTGTCTGTCTGTCTGTCTGTCTACTCACTCATTCACTACTTTCCTGCACTCTGTGTGTGTCTCTCCATCTGTAACTCCCTGGACTTTGTCACCTTTCTGTTTCTATTTCTCCATGAGTTCTCTGTCTTTTTATCTCCATCTGGTTGCACACTTTCTCTGACTCGCTCTTTATCTTTCTCTATTTTCACTCCCTTCTTTCTGTTCTTTCCTCACTGCTAGTAATCCTCTTGCCTCTTTTTGTGTCACCTCTATACTAGGGGGAGGGGTCGCCATGCATCAATGGCACAGAGAGCTTTGTTTTGTTCTTAAGCAACTATTGTCCAATTTTTTTTTCTCTTTTAATTTTGCTTTCATTACTGTTCGGGATATTTACCAGCCCTGGCATCTAAAAAAACCCAGGGCTGGCTGTTGCTCTTTGGCAGGGCATTTGGAGTGCCCTGCGGTGTGAAACCCCCAGGTTCACCACTAATTTTTACCTGACCGGCGGCGCAATGATGCATGCACAGGCTCACCACCAAATAGCGTGGCTGTATCTTCATTCATGTTTCTTTGCTGCATTTGCATAAGAGCAGCTAGGAAACATAAATGAAGATACAGCCACACTGATTGGTGGAGAGATGTGCATGTACCATTGTGCTGCCGGTCCCATAAGAATTAAAAGCAAATCCAGGGGTTAAACATGGCAGGGCATCCCAAATCAGCATACTCAGCAGAAGAGGAATATCCAGCCCTGTTGTCATTTAGACACCCCTCATCCCATCCCCATCCCTCTTATTCCCAGCTCTTCCCATCCCTCTTATTCCCAGCTCTGTCCCATCCATCCCTCAAAAATAGAATATATAGCCTCCGGTGTGCTAATTTCCCCCCCGCCACGATTAACGGACCTCTACTAAAAGTTCTTGAGTACCCCTGCTCTAAAGGATTCCAAGGGAGCACAAATGTGATAAATAAGGTGGAAGAGCAGCAATAATAGGACCCCCAGACCACATAAGCTCCAGTACAGTTGCACCCACTATCTGCAGCAGCAAAGGGGTAGCTGGAGGTTACAATAATACAGGAGCAGCAATACAGAGTCACATGATGGGGTGAGCCATTCTGCTCCCCCGCACAGTGTAAACAGAACCCACCAGGCCGCCCTGAGAAGAGCTTTGCTGGGCAGGAAGCTCATGACCCGCTCCACCACCTCCGCCAGGCTGCTGAGCACGTAGTGACCTTGCGTCTCCAGGCTGGGGTGGCATAGGCAGCCATTGTTCTCCAACACTTCCCAACACGAATCCATCTCCAGAGCCGACATAGTCACTCAGCCTGCAGCTTCCTCCGGAGGTAGCGTCATCCAGCTGCGTCGTTGCCATCAAACGGCGACTAGCAACACTGCCGCGCGCACACACAGGCGTCATAAGGGGGCGTTCTCAGCAACCGCTTCGCCCCGCCCACCAGTGGGCTAAATGACAGCAGGATGCTGCGCTGCTGCAGCTGTTGTGCATTCCCCATCTTACAGAGGCTGCATTGGATTCTAGTTGTGTAGTTTCTGCTCCGTACATGTTATCACACTGCCATCAATGTATATGGGTGACATGATCAGGAGTTTACTGGGACCCGGGAGTGGGCACACCGAAAGGGGACCATGAGAGGGAGTGCGCTAAGAGAGGACCACAGAAGGGAGATCACTGAAAGGGGACCACGAGAGGGAGTGCGCTAAAAGAGGACCACAGAAGAGAGATCACTGAAAGGGGACCACGAGAGGGAGTGCGCTAAAAGAGGACCACAGAAGGGAGATCACTGAAAGGGGACCACGAGAGGGAGTGCGCTAAAAGAGGACCACAGAAGGGAGATCACTGAAAGGGGACCACGAGAGGGAGTGCGCTAAAAGAGGACCACAGAAGAGAGATCACTGAAAGGGGACCACGAGAGGGAGTGCGCTAAAAGAGGACCACAGAAGGGAGATCACTGAAAGGGGACCACGAGAGGGAGTATGCTAAAAGAGGACCACAGAAGGGAGATCACTGAAAGGGGACCACGAGAGGGAGTGCGCTAAAAGAGGACCACAGAAGAGAGATCACTGAAAGGGGACCACGAGAGGGAGTATGCTAAAAGAGGACCACAGAAGGGAGATCACTGAAAGGGGACCACGAGAGGGAGTGCGCTAAAAGAGAACCACAGAAGAGAGATCACTGAAAGGGGACCACGAGAGGGAGTGCGCTAAAAGAGGACCACAGAAGGGAGATCACTGAAAGGGGACCACGAGAGGGAGTATGCTAAAAGAGGACCACAGAAGGGAGATCACTGAAAGGGGACCACGAGAGGGAGTATGCTAAAAGAGGACCACAGAAGGGAGATCACTGAAAGGGGACCACGAGAGGGAGTGCGCTAAAAGAGGACCACAGAAGGGAGATCACTGAAAGGGGACCACGAGAGGGAGTGCACTAAAAGAGGACCACAGAAGGGAGATCACTGAAAGGGGACCACGGGAGGGAGTGCGCTAAAAGAGGACCACAGAAGGGAGATCACTGAAAGGGGACCACGAGAGGGAGTGCGCTAAAAGAGGACCACAGAAGGGAGATCACTGAAAGGGGACCACGAGAGGGAGTGCGCTAAAAGAGGACCACAGAAGGGAGATCACTGAAATGGGACCATGAGAGGGAGTGCACTAAAAGAGGACCACAGAAGAGAGATCACTGAAAGGGGACCACGAGAGGGAGTGCGCTAAAAGAGGACCACAGAAGGGAGATCACTGAAAGGGGACCACGAGAGGGAGTGCACTAAAAGAGGACCACAGAAGGGAGATCACTGAAAGGGGACCACGAGAGGGAGTGCGCTAAAAGAGGACCACAGAAGGGAGATCACTGAAAGGGGACCACGAGAGGGAGTGCACTAAAAGAGGACCACAGAAGGGAGATCACTGAAAGGGGACCACGAGAGGGAGTGCGCTAAAAGAGGACCACAGAAGGGAGGTCACTGAAAGGGGACCACGAGAGGGAGTGCGCTAAAAGAGGACCACAGAAGGGAGATCACTGAAAGGGGACCACGAGAGGGAGTATGCTAAAAGAGGACCACAGAAGGGAGATCACTGAAAGGGGACCACGAGAGGGAGTGCGCTAAAAGAGGACCACAGAAGGGAGATCACTGAAAGGGGACCACGAGAGGGAGTGCACTAAAAGAGGACCACAGAAGGGAGATCACTGAAAGGGGACCACGAGAGGGAGTGCGCTAAAAGAGGACCACAGAAGGGAGGTCACTGAAAGGGGACCACGAGAGGGAGTGCGCTAAAAGAGGACCACAGAAGGGAGATCACTGAAAGGGGACCACGAGAGGGAGTGCACTAAAAGAGGACCACAGAAGGGAGATCACTGAAGGGGGACCACGAGAGGGAGTGCGCTAAAAGAGGACCACAGAAGGGAGGTCACTGAAAGGGGACCACGGGAGGGAGTATGCTAAAAGAGGACCACAGAAGGGAGATCACTGAAAGGGGACCACGGGAGGGAGTGCGCTAAAAGAGGACCACAGAAGGGAGATCACTGAAAGGGGACCACGAGAGGGAGTGCGCTAAAAGAGGACCACAGAAGGGAGATCACTGAAATGGGACCATGAGAGGGAGTGCACTAACAGAAGGGAGATCACTGAAAGGGGACCACGAGAGGGAGTGCGCTAAAAGAGGACCACAGAAGGGAGATCACTGAAAGGGGACCACGAGAGGGAGTGCACTAAAAGAGGACCACAGAAGGGAGATCACTGAAAGGGGACCACGGGAGGTAGATGACTGAAAGGGGACTGCAGGAGGGAGAGTGCCGAAAAGCAGACCACGGAAGGGAGATCACTGAAAGGGGACTGCAGGAGGGAGATTGGTGAAAAGCAGACCACAGAAGGGAGATCACTGAAAGGGGACTGCAGGAGGGAGAGTGCCGAAAAGCAGACCACGGAAGGGAGATCACTGAAAGGGGACTGCAGGAGGGAGATTGGTGAAAAGCAGACCACAGAAGGGAGATCACTGAAAGGGGACTGCAGGAGGGAGATTGGTGAAAAGCAGACCACGGAAGGGCGATCACTGAAAGGGGACTGCAGGAGGGAGATTGGTGAAAAGCAGACCACAGAAGGGAGATCAATGAAAGGGGACTGCAGGAGGGAGATTGCAGAAAAGCAGACCACGGGAGGGAGATCACTGAAAGGGGACTGCAGGAGGGAGATTGGTGAAAAGCAGACCACGGAAGAGAGATCACTGAAAGGGGACTGCAGGAGGGAGATTGGTGAAAAGCAGACCACAGAAGGGAGATCACTGAAAGGGGACTGCAGGAGGGAGATTGGTGAAAAGCAGACCACGGAAGGGCGATCACTGAAAGGGGACTGCAGGAGGAAGATTGGTGAAAAGCAGACCACAGAAGGGAGATCACTGAAAGGGGACTGCAGGAGGGAGATTGGTGAAAAGCAGACCACGGAAGGGCGATCACTGAAAGGGGACTGCAGGAGGAAGATTGGTGAAAAGCAGACCACGGAAGGGCGATCACTGAAAGGGGACTGCAGGAGGGAGATTGCAGAAAAGCAGACCACGGAAGGGCGATCACTGAAAGGGGACTGCAGGAGGGAGATTGGTGAAAAGCAGACCACAGAAGGGAGATCACTGAAAGGGGACTGCAGGAGGGAGATTGCAGAAAAGCAGACCACGGGAGGGAGATCACTGAAAGGGGACTGCAGGAGGGAGATTGGTGAAAAGCAGACCACGGGAGGGAGATAACTGAAAGGGGACTGCAGGAGGGAGATTGCAGAAAAGCAGACCACGGGAGGGAGATCACTGAAAGGGGACTGCAGGAGGGAGATTGGTGAAAAGCAGACCACGGAAGAGAGATCACTGAAAGGGGACTGCAGGAGGGAGATTGGTGAAAAGCAGACCACAGAAGGGAGATAACTGAAAGGGGACTGCAGGAGGGAGATTGGTGAAAAGCAGACCACAGAAGGGAGATAACTGAAAGGGGACTGCAGGAGGGAGATTGCAGAAAAGCAGACCACGGGAGGGAGATCACTGAAAGGGGACTGCAGGAGGGAGATTGCAGAAAAGCAGACCACGGAAGAGAGATCACTGAAAGGGGACTGCAGGAGGGAGATTGCAGAAAAGCAGACCACGGGAGGGAGATCACTGAAAGGGGACTGCAGGAGGGAGATTGCAGAAAAGCAGACCACAGGAGGGAGATTAATGAAAGGGGACCACAAGAGGGAGATTGCTGAAAAGCAGAACACGGAAGGGAGATCACTGAAAGGAGAATGCAGGAGGGAGATTGCCAAAAAGCAGACCGCGGAAGGAAGATCACTGAAAGGGGACCTTGGGAGGGAGTGCACTGAAAGAGGTCTGCAGAAGGGAGATCACTGTAAGGGGACTGCGGGAGGGAGATTGTGGAAAAGCAGACCACGGAAGGGAGACCACAGGAGGGTGATTGTGGAAAAGCAGACCACGGAAGGGAGATCACTGAAAGGGGACTGCAGGAGGGAGAGTGCTGAAAAGCAGACCACGGAAGGGAGATCACTGAAAGGGGACTGCAGGAGGGAGATTGCAGAAAAGCAGACCACAGAAGGGAGATTAATGAAAGGGGACCACAAGAGGGAGATTGCTGAAAAGCAGAAAACGGAAGGGAGATCACTGAAAGGGGACTGCAGGAGGGAGATTGGTGAAAAGCAGACCACAGAAGGGAGATCACTGAAAGGGGACCTTGGGAGGGAGTGCACTGAAAGAGGTCTGCAGAAGGGAGATCACTGTAAGGGGACTGCGGGAGGGAGATTGTGGAAAAGCAGACCACGGAAGGGAGATCACTGAAAGGGGACTGCAGGAGGGAGAGTGCCGAAAAGCAGACCACGGAAGGGAGATCACTGAAAGGGGACTGCAGGAGGGAGATTGCAGAAAAGCAGACCACAGAAGGGAGATTAATGAAAGGGGACCACAAGAGGGAGATTGCTGAAAAGCAGAAAACGGAAGGGAGATCACTGAAAGGGGACTGCAGGAGGGAGATTGGTGAAAAGCAGACCACAGAAGGGAGATCACTGAAAGGAGAGTGCAGGAGGGAGATTGCCAAAAATCAGACCACGGAAGGAAGATCACTGAAAGGGGACCTTGGGAGGGAGTGCACTGAAAGAGGTCTGCAGAAGGGAGATCACTGTAAGGGGACTGCGGGAGGGAGATTGTGGAAAAGCAGACCACGGAAGGGAGATCACTGAAAAGCAGACCACGGGAGGTAGATTGCTGAAAGGGGACAGCGGAAGGGAGATTGCTGAAAATCAGACCGTGGAAGGGAGATCACTAAAAGGAGACCACAAGAGGGAGATTGCTGAAAGGGGACCATGGGAGGCATACAGATAGCTCTTCCCAAGTCCACTCAGTGTCTCAATGTGGCGGCCACATCCCCAGCTTCCCTAGGATGGCATGCAGCAGGACTTCTGGAATGGCCAGCGCGGGGCACGCCCACAACCAGAGCTGAGCGGGAATGCAGCCAGTGGCGTGCTCCAAGCAGCTAGCAGAGCCGAATAGAGTGGAGCAAAACGGAACATGCTGATTGGATAAGTGGACCATCTGCACCCTGGGAACGCAAGAGGTGAGCAGGGCATCCCAAATCTGGATACTCCACCAGAGAGGAACAACACCTTAGAGAGTGAAATTCCAGGGTGTTTGTCTTTCAGATAAATAAAAATACAAAATTATTTTATTGAAAAAGTTGCACACACATAAACACACAAATAAAAAAGTGGGGGGAGGGGCACTGCTGGTGAAAACTAGCAATATCATAAATCACTGTGAACCTATTTAATTGGCACAATAAGTCATCATTTAAGCTGAGAACTTTTACCAAATACCAAGATCTAAAACCATTCAGTGTACAATACTAATAAAGAGCTAGTGCAGAAAAAGAAACTGAATACTAACAGCGGTGACAATTCTCAATATAATAATCTAATAATTCTAATAAAGTGCAAATCAAGTTTTCACAACAATCCTCCAATCCAGAGCAAGAAAAATATATACCTAAAAGCATGCACACAGCCAAGATAAATAGGAGCAGTATAAATTGAATCATTAAATATACATGACCACAAGGATCCTTAAAGTGGGCCAAAACCCACCGCGATCAGCCCTCCTCTTCCCTTCCCCCAGGGCATCCAAAATCGAGATGCCCCGCTGTGTGAAACCCTCCAGGTTGCCCCATACACTTACATTGTTTCTCGGTCCAATGGCGCATGTGCAAGCCTTGGCCGCATCACCCCTATCCCTCTAGCAGGGCCACGGCAGGCATTTGTGAATGTCCGGTGCGGGTACGCTCCCTGTTAGAGGGAAGCGGGGATGCAGCCGCCAGCTCACTCTGAGCCACTGGCCTTAGACGAAGCATTAGCTGACGTGACATCAGTGGCTACGCACATTGATTGGATGAGCGGCCGTGCATGCGCCGTAGGACCGGGAAGAGGTTAGTTGGCTTTGGCAATCTGGGGGTTCACGCAGTGGGGCACTCCCGATCGGAGTGACCCGGGGGAAAGGACCAAAACCCAGGACAGCCAAAATGGGCTGGTTCTCCCAGGACAGCCAAAATGGGCTGGTTCTATTTGTTTTTAACTGTTTAAAGAGGAACATCAGACCTTTTTGTGAGGTTCCTCTCTAAACATCCCTCCCCCCTCCATCACTGTCTTTTGGATGTCGGTGTTATCTAAAAAGCACACATCCAGCAGCATTCCCGGCCCGTTTGCAACCCCTCAGCCATCCCAGAGTGAAGGCTGCAGAGCCTTAGCCATGCTCTTCACCCTTCACCGTCCCTCTTCAAATGGCCCATGCTGCTCTTCAATCTTGCGGGAATTGCTGTGACACTGCGCATGCGCAAGATCTGAGGGGCGGTGCAGAGCATGATGGGACAGCAAGATGGTGCTGCCCAACAGAGACGACGTGGGACCGAGGGATGCCAGAGCATGATGCGACCGGACAAGTAAGTTTATCATTTTAAATTGTTAAACCGAAGGGGCAGGGGGGCCCCTCAATACTTGCAATGTTCCTCTTTAATATGTATTTTTATTGTTGGTAGATTTATTAATACATCGATTATTTACTAAGTGAGGTGGGGTATGTGTGGGTAGCAGTGCTCCCCACTTTTTGTGACTAGGAGATTGTTCTGACTGCCACCTTGGCTTTCCTGGCAATTTATGACAGACCTACACTTTCAGGAGTTATACATGTCTACTTTTGTTGTTTTTATTTTTGTACCATTATGATAGCAATGTTCTCTGAGGATTTATAGAGCGAACACAATGATCAAAGTGGTTCCAGAAATGCTCAATTGGATTCAAGTCTGCGGAATTAGGGGTCCAGGGTAGTACATGGCCATGCTCTTCTAAGAAACGTTGAGACATTTCGCTGTGTGACATATCTCTTTGTATTGCTAGGGGCTTGGAGGACAATGCCTGTATAGGTAAGCATATGCAAATTTCAATCCATCTGTGACCCAAATCAAAAAGGACCTTCTTCCACAGGACATTCCCCAGATCATAACCCTGCCACCACCAGCTTGTGTGCCTGTGTGTGCCTTGGGTTGCCTATGTTTATTGAAGGATTTTATGGATGTCTGACCTCATTGTCCTGGTGAAGTTCTGCCAGAAGACTTAGCTGCATGGAAGCCAGAGAAACTGGAATCACATCTAGATTCTCAGCAGAGGTAAACCAAAGAAAGCCTTTGGGCATTTATAGGGGTGGTCTCCTCTCATATCAGGTCTAGTTTTGTGTAAAAGTTTGTAGTCTCCAAGGGTAGCTGCTCAATCAGCGGAACAGGATTGTGTTTGTGTATAAGGCTCGGTAAGTAAATTGCTCATGGTCTAAACATATTAGAATTATGTTATTTAGCTTTGGCGCTCAGAGAGACAATCCACCTCAGACATTCAGTCATGCACAGCCTCTCCCTTTTCTGGAAAAGAAAATATCACTGCTGGCAAAGGTGGGCCCATCGGGGAGGCCAGTTACGGGATCTGAACCAGGGAGCGAGCGGAGGTCCAAAAAGTTTAACAGTGATACTTGATCACCACAAAGACTCTAGTGTCTGCCTTAGTCCACATCCTCAGAAACAGGTAGGGGAAGATATAGTAAGCTTAAAAGCAGAACAAAACCAGAATTTTGACTATCCCGAGTTTTAGTCCACGCCATATTGGGATGCCCCACTATGCAACTTCCCCAGATCACCTATAACAACTCACTTCTTCCCAGTCCAACAGTGCATGAACGGTGCTCTCATTTTCTGTGACTATGTATCTATGAATTTGCCAAGAAGCTCAGATTTGCTTTAAAGGGGAGCACAAGCAGCCACAGTGGTGCATGCGCTTCCGTCCCAACCTATCTGAATGGCTGGGGAGGGAGTGCGCACACAATCTGAAGATACAGCCGCTCTTTCTCCCCCTTGTCAGAGACATTTGCCGAATGACAGTCACAGCAAATGTCTCGGGTTGGAAAAAATACCATTTTGTGATTACTCACCTGTAAAATGGGCATTATAAGTATGTCACACACCCCGCTTCAGATAGTCATTACACTTGGGTTATAACGACCTGTAGAGGGCGATCTTGCAGAGATGTCATAAAAAAAAAGGGAGCCCCTCCCGGTCCATAAATACCTGGGACCTCCCACTCATTCCCCAGTATTAAGACAGCAGAAAAGGGACCAGGAAGAGCCAAAACCATAGAAAGGATCCAGAATACCAAAGGGCGGGGTGAAGCAGGGTGTGTGACAAATTGGGGTTAGAGCAGTTGACCCTGAGTGAGCAGATCCGGCAGAAGGGGCAGATCTAACTGATCCGCTGCCAACCTTCGTCTGCGAACCAAACCTGTCTTGACCATCTTGGAGCCACCAAGATTGCTGGCACACCCTCTAGGGCCAGCTTGCGCACCACCTTGCCCACCATGGGAAACGGAGGGAACAGGTACAGAAACCCCAGATCCCTCCAGTTCAGAGACATAGCATCCACTGCCAGAGCCAGTGGATCCTGCGAGAGAGACACAAATGCCGGAAGCTTGTGATTGTGACGAGAGGCAAAGAGGTCCACCTCCGGAGTCCCCCACCGGTGGCAAATCGACCCAAACACCTTGGGGCTGAGAGACCATTCCCCCCGGCGAGATGAGCACCTGCTCAGGGAGTCTGCCTCCGTGTTCTCCACTGCCGGAATGTACACCGCCTAGATGCATGGGACATTGCTCTCTGCCCAAGCCAGGATCAAAGACACTTCCCTGAGGGCACACCTGCTGCGAGTCCCTCCCTGGTGATTGATGTAGGCGACCGCCGTCCCATTGTCCGACCGAACTTAAACCGGTAGGCCCCGTAACTGATGAGACCAGAAGTGAGCCAGAACCAACCTGATGGCTCTCAGCTCCAGAACATTGATGGGATCGTGAGCCTCCTGAGGCCCCCACAGTCCCTGAAACTGAAGATCCTTCCAAACCCCCCCAACCTGACAGGCTGGCATCCGTGGTGACTGTCTCCCAACGAGGGGTCAGAAAGGATCTGCCCCTCAGCAGATTGCTTGGTACCAGCCACCACCGAAGGGAACGCCGAACCCGGGGGGACATCAGAAAAGACTGATCCAAAGACAGTGGAGACCTGTCCCAGGCCGCCAAGAGATGGAGCTGGAGCGTCCTTGTGTGAAACTGGGCAAAGGGAACCGCCTTGAACGAAGCCACCATCAATCCCACCAGTCGCATCCCCAGCCGGATGGACGGACGAGGGATGGATAGGAGAAGCTGAGTCAATTCCTGAATCAGAAGAACCTTGGGCCAGGGGAGGAACACCCTGGACTGAGAAGTATCCAGAGAAATTCCCAGGAACACCACCACCCTGGACGGAGAGAGGAAGGACTTGGGATAGTTGATCACCCAGCCGAATCTCTCCAGAGTGGCTACCACAGTCCTGGTATCTAACTCCGCCTGGCTGAGAGAGGATGCCATAATAAGCAGATCGTCCAGATAAGTCACGATGCGGATACCCTGGGCTCTGAGGAGGGCCATCACCCCCGCCAGCACCTTGGTGAAAACCCTTGGAGCCGAGGTAAGGCCAAATGGAAGAGCCACAAACTGAAAATGCCGATCTTCCACCACGAACCTGAGAAATCTCTGATGTGCCGGGAAGATTGGAATGTGCAGATAAGCATCCTTGATGTCTATGGACGTCATGAAGTCCTCCTGCCTCCTGAATTTACTTCCTGGGACGGATAAACCTGTTGAGAAACTTCAGATCCAGGATGGGACGAACGGAGCCATCCTTCTTGGGCACCGTGAACAGATTGGAATAGCATCCCAGGCCCCGGTCCGAGGGAGGCACCGGGCAGATGACAGCCATGTCCAGGAGATCTTCTACTGCCGCCCGGAGCCCCTGCGCGGCCAGAGGATCCAAGGGCACCCGAGACCTGAAGAATCTGGGAGGAGGCCGGGTCTCGAACTCCAGTTTGTAAACGGAAGACACCACTTCCCGAATCCATCTGTCCGAGACCTCCTGGTCCCAGACCGGAGAGAAGTGTCGCAGCCGTCCCCCCACCTGCGAGGGTGAGGGCGCCCCCTCATTGTTGAGCCGGCTTAGCAGTGGCTTTGGGCTTGGAGCCCCAGCTGTGACCTGGACGGGCACGTCCTCTTCCCCTGTTCCTGGAATCACCTCTGGAGCAGAAGACAGCCGATCCCCGTCCAGGTCTGGCCCCACGAAAGGAAGGGGTAAAGGAAGCCGCCCCCCGAAAGGGACGACGCTGCTTCTTTTGCTGAGGTAACCTACCTCCTTTTGCGACCGTATCCAATTTCTCTCCAAAGAGCCGCAATGTCATGAATGACTTGCCTTCAGTCCGAGCCCGTGGTGTCCCTAGGCAACTGGCCAGGGTTTCTCCTGCCCAGCAGCCGCCTCTGCCTCCGGTGCCATCCCCAGCGGCGCGTGTGTCGCCGAGTAAGTCCTCCCCCCTTGCCCATTGTCACTCAGCTTGTGCTTGCTGGCCTATACAATAAGCTCATGTCCTCCGGTGGTGCAATACTCAGAATGGCCACCAGAGGCTGTTTAAAAGAACGAAGTCTAGAAGGTGCAGCTCTGAGCAGTTTGCCTGGGAAGCTCAGCTGGAGCAATCAGCCCAGAGCTCACCAATCAGACCACAGGGCCAGTGCTCCAATCTGCCGTCAGATCCTAAGTGCACCAATCCCAGCCACTGTCTCCCTGTCCAATCCTGCCGGTTTTCCCACTATAAAGGGATTTCCACTGCAGTGTGTCATTGCCTGTTATAGCGCCTAGTACTTAGTTGTCTAGCTTGTCTCTAGTGATTGAACCGACCTTTTGCCTGCCTGACCCCTCTGATACCTCGCTCTGTGACCTTCTGGATTTGACCTCGGCTTGTTTGACTACTCTCTGTACCTCCCATTGGATACCTCGCCCTGTGACCTCCCGGCTCCGACCTCGGCTTGTAATCGGACTTCCGCCATCTGGCATCCTCACTTGGGACTCCCTGCCGTTCATCAGTCTCCATCTTAAGCTGGTAATCTTTGCGCCCTATAAGTCCTGGGGGTAACCGAGTAGGAGAGGCATAACCCGCGTCTCCTACAAGCAGGGACTTGTCTATAGGCAGAAGAGGCGGTGGAGATTGGGGATTATCAGCTCAAGACAGACTGGTGTCCGGTACAGTCCTTACACGCAAGCCCAGAAAGGGAAAAGCCATAAGTGACTTTTTGGATACGAAATCAGCCGCCCACTGGCGCAACCAAACCGATCACCGAATAGCCACCAGCAAGGCCGAAGTTCTACTACACATCACCATGGTGTCATCCAGGGCGGCTAGCACAAATGACAAAAAACTATTTGCACCGCTTAAGGGTGGTGAACTCATCACTAGCCGGGTCAAGCCTGGAGGTAGACAACAGGTCCCTGACAACCGACCTAGAAGCCAAGGCCGACCCGACACTGGCAAAAACGTGACAAGCCATCTGGTCAATGCATTTGTCTTCACCGTCCTTGAGAGTAGAACAGTCAGGAGAATGCAAGACAGAGGTGCTAGACAACCCCAAAACAGGGGCGTCCACCTCGGGAGGGGATGACCAGCGCTTCACCGCATCCACCGGAAAGGGATATTTCTTATCCCACCCCGGAGGGACACCCGGAAGCCGAGTAAGCCTCTCCCATTCCTTAAGAATAATGCCGTCGAAATGCCTTTGATTAGGGAATTCTAAGCGCGGCTTAGCCTCTTCAAAGAACTACCCCTTCTGCAGAAGGGTCACTTCAGGAGGAGAGATTGCCAAAACCTCAAACATATGAGCCAGGACCTTAGGGGTATCCAAAGAATCCCCCTGACCCCGCTCGGCATCAGCGCCCACAAACTGCTGATCGTCAGAACCATCTGACTCCTCAAAAAGCTCCCCTTCCACTAGCGGGGGGTAATCAGTCCAGTGAATCAAACTCCTCAAGATCAGAAGCCTGCATGGCTGGGGACAAGTGCTTTCTCTTAGCCGGGGCCTTTCTGGCCACAGCGCTAGAAAATAATTTTTCAAGATTGGACAATCTGGCACACACCTCAGATTGCGACTCCCCACTCGTGACAACATCACACGGGGTACGGATCAGACGGGGAGGGGTAGGAGAAGGGACCGGCGGCGCAGAACCAGAGGCATGGGATCCGGACTGCCGCGTAATAGTCTGCTGTGCACATGGTATGCAAAGGAATACATCATCCCCTGTAAGGGATGCCCCACACCCCAAACACTGCCGGGGTTGCCCCAAGGGGAGCCCGAGCCCGGTATCCTGGGAAGCCTCCATATGGTGATTGGGAGAAATGGGAGAAGAACGGCGGGCCGGTGCGGTTCACGCGTTGCGCCCGGCCCCGCCCCTCCCCCCTGACAACGACGCCGCTCCCGGCCAGAGGCCAGGCTCTGCGGCGGCGCCAGGAGCACGGGGGGCAGCCCGTAGGCGCTCGCGCCGAGCGCCCGACCCCGTCCCCCTACCAACCGCACCTGAGGGGAAGAAACTCCCCCACTGAAGCTACCACAATGACCGGCGCCGCGGCACAACCAGCGCCGGCTGAGTCCTCCATGAAAGTGCACCCACGTGAATCACACACACACACAACAAAAAGTACAGCTGCAACCAACACACAATAAAAATGATTACACTAAGGGAGAAAGGCCCCCCCCTCTAAGGAGCAAGGGCAATCCCGGAGAGGGGGAATCCACGCTGGAAGGTGGAAGGGCAAGGGACGGGGCATAACCGGGATCACCAACCCGGCAAACCGCCTACCCCTTAGTATGGGGTCTCACGGTGGAGCGTAGCTCCTAAGCACCATTAGGTGCCGTCTACCCTTGCCCGGACCAGCAGCCTAGGCTGGGAGGCAAGGTGAAATACTAAGAAAGGGGGTCCAGGCAGAAATAACAAGCACGCCGGGAGTTACCCCGGCTACCTGCAGGGAGGAAACATCCATCTTCTGACTTGCTCGCCGTCTGCTGAGATGAAAGACTGGGGAATGAGTGGGAGGTCCCAGGTATTTATGGACCGGGAGGGGCTCCCTTTTTTTCATGACATCTCTGCAAGATCGCCCTCTACAGGTCGGTATAACCCAAGTGTAATGACTATCTGAAGCGGGGTGTGTGACATACTTAGAATAGAACAAATGCAATCTTCAGACAATAGCACTTTTCATCACCATTCAGTAGAGTGCCATCGCTGCAAGAAAGAGGCATGCTGGACTTCTGCCATAGTTACAAGGCTAGGTGAAAGCACCCCTTAGGGTAGCACTTTCATAGTGATTTAGGGCAATCACCCTGAAATAAAGATGGTGATCTTGATGCTCCCAACCACGGGAGTGGCACTTATCAGCTGGTGGAAAGCAGAAAGTATCCCTTTTGTGTTTTTTTCACATTAGTGGTAGGATGAGAGCCCGATCATGCACCTTGGGGCTGGTGCAAAGACAAGTTCTGAGGGGAATCTGGGGAGTTTCGCACAGCAGGGCATTCCAAATCAGGATGCCCCAGGGACAAGGACTACTATCACCAGA
This sequence comes from Gastrophryne carolinensis, assembly GCA_027917425.1. Classification (NCBI taxonomy): domain Eukaryota; kingdom Metazoa; phylum Chordata; class Amphibia; order Anura; family Microhylidae; genus Gastrophryne; species Gastrophryne carolinensis. The sequence continues at coordinate 279,731,749 of CM051238.1, read as the reverse complement.
ATAGTAAAAATAGGTCCAACGACGTATAGGTTTACTGCAAAAGAACAGTAAAGTATCCTCAACCTTTAGGAATTTTCCAGTAACTCCACCAGCCACACTTATCAAGTGTAGCAACTACCTGCATGGGTCACCTCCCTCTAGCTCATCAAGAAAGTATGTAATCTCATCAAGCAACAATGAAGGAGCTCAAAGTACAGTCATGCTAGATCATCAACAGTCACTGTGGCCACCAGTCACCTTACCAAATCCAGGTCCATGCCAAAACGCTTCTACCACAGAAACCGTTCCGCCAAGATGCTTATCACAGCTGAGAATGGTATGGATGTGCTGCTTAAAAGATCCCGCAGGAAACGAGTAGTATTTCCATGCCAGGGTTCAGTCACAAGATTCCAGGAAGCTACTGCAAACATCTTTCTGAATGAAACATTAGTTCCTCTTCAAATTTCAAAAGAGCATAAAGTCGAGTCAGCCAGTGCTTACCACTTCCTCATTAATTCTATAGCTGCTACTTACATGACTACTAGTGACCAATTGGGTTTGCCAAGTGCACATGAAACCTGAATGGTTGCGAGTGGTCACATAACTGGCTGCCATACAAGTGAATGAGAAAGGAACTGAAGACATATCGCCACTATTTAAAAGTAGAAGGAGGGGATAACACAATTCTGCGATACTCACCTGTAGAATTGTTTTTTCTGTTAATCCATTCCAGGCCGCCCAATCAACACGATTGGGTAACTCCTGCCCGAAGGGGTGTGACTGCAAGACAAAAGCGTGGCTCCGCCTCCCGGCCTATATCCTTCCGGCTGACTTCCTAGATTGCAGTTAATTAAAAAGCAGTATAACCAGCCACCCGGGAGGCATACCTATATCTCTTTGGAGACAAAAAGGCTGGAGACAACTTAAAAGACTCCTCTCTCTGATTATAAATATGTACCATTTCATTTTTTTTTTTATATATCCACAAGACTAGGCATCCAAGACATGGATATATCAACCTAACATTCTTTTCAATGGAAAGTATTATGAAAAAAGAACACCATAAAAAGGGTATCAAGGATAGATCATAACTTCCTATATTCCCCCAAAAGAGGCGGGTCAAACGGCCTGGAATGGATTAACAGAAAAAACAATTCTACAGGTGAGTATCACAGAGTTGTGTTTTTTCTTCCAATCCATTCCAGGCCGTTCTTATTCAATGCGATTGGGACATCCAAAAGCAGTGCCAAATATGGGCGGGATCCCCAACGCGGAACAGCAGGTAGTTCCTTTCACTACCACCTAAAGAACTTTTCGACCAAATACAGCGTCAGCTGAGGCCCTAACACTTACCTTGTAAAATTTGGTAAATGTATGAATCGAAGACCAAGTGGCAGCTTTACAAACCTGTTCCACCGAGGCCCGATGCTGAAAAGCCCAGGAAGCCTTAGTGGAAAGAGCTGTGACCCAAAACAAGGGACTCCTTCCCCTTGGCAGAATAGACTCTTACCACTGTCTGTCTAATCCATCGACTGATGGCAGACTTAGCTGGTGGAAGACCTTTCCGTGGACCCTCAGGTATGACATAAGAAGTCCAAACTATGGAAAGATTATGTAGTAGTGAGATAATACCTTAGTGCCCTCACTACATCCAACAGTGAAGAACACCCCTTCCTTATTAGACACTGGAGCAGGACATAAGGAAGGCAAAAACCATCTCTTCATTAAATTTAAAGATACCTTTAGCAAGAAAATCCTAAAACACTCAAATAACGAGGCTTCCTGATAAGCTGCTAATTCAGAAAACCGCCTGCTGAGGTTATTGCCACTAAGGGATAACCATAACCGCCCTTAGACTTAATGACACATCTACCATTGTTCAAAAAGGAGGACCCTGAAAAACAAGTTCAGGACCAAAAGCCGGCAGAAGTGGATTATGAGGAGGCCGCATCTGAGTGACTCCTTGTAAAACAAGTTCTGATAAAAACATTCTCAGCTTTGGGTTTCTGAAAGAAGATAGATAGCAGATATTTGTCCTCAATTGAAGACCTTCATCAAGACCTCTGCAAAAAAAACGATATATTCTGTAAAACAGAACAGTACTACAAGCGAACCCCTGGATTCACAAATAATTGCTTGCAACACTCAATATTAGTTCATTTGGTAAAGATTTCTTCCTGGCCTGAATCATAGTCTGGATAACTGGCAGAAAAAACCCTTTCTACTAGCCAGGCAGTCCAAGCCAGAACTGTGAATTAGGATGCCTTAGAGGCCCTTGTGTGAGAAGATCTGGATCGTCGCCTCCAAAAGTTGCCCTCTGACATCCTTACTATGTCTGAGAACCAGCTTCTTCTTGGCCACAGAAGAGTCACCAGAATGGTTGGGACTTCCTTGTGAGCTAAATCTTTTTTAGTACTTGACCCAGGAGTAAAATCAGAGGGAAATGCATAAAGAAGCTTGAATGCTGACCACTAAAGAGGCAGGGCATCTGTTGCTATTGTTAGAGGATCCCTGGACCGGGACAAACTTAGGATCTTCCGACTGTGCCCTGATGCAAGAACTACGTCTGGGATCCCCCAGCACATGCATAGGGATTAAAAAAATCCTCTGGCTAAGAGACCATTCCCTCTGATGCAGGACCTTTCTGCTGAGATGAACAGCCTGCAAGTTGTCCACTCCTGGTATGTGTGCCACCAAAATACATGGAACCAGTTTCTCGGCCCAAAGTAAAAACCCAGCTCACTCCATCAGGACTTAACTGCTTCTGGTGCCCTCATGGAGGCCGATATATACCACCGCCGTCCGATTGTCTGTTTGAATCCGGACGGGATGCCCCTTCAGATGGTATGTCCAATGTCTGAAATACAATAGAATCACTCAGTTCCAGGATATTTATGGAGAGTCTGCTCTCCTTCAGACTCCATTGTCACTGACTCCATGACACTCCCCCAACCATATATACTGGCATCCGTGGCGATGATCTTCCACTGTACTGGTAGAAAGAATTTGCCAATCTGAAGAGGCTGAGGACCAGGCTAGAGACCGCCTTGCTGACTGTGTCATGTAAAAAGAGTGATCCAGAGTGTGTGGGTCCCGATCCCAGATTGTGAGCAATTCCATTTGCAGGGGGTCTTGTGTGAAACAGTGCAAAAGATACTGACTCAAAGCAAGATACCATCAGGCCAACAGACATATTCCTTGATGAATCGTCGAGTGAGGACAAGACAAGAGACCCTGTACCCTGGCCTGGAGTAAGTCACTTCTGTGTTGAAAAAACACTTTTGCCTGAGACGTGTCTAATGACAGTCCCAGAAAAGAATAACTCTTCAAGCTATGAAATGATGTCTGACTTATGAATTCGACTGGATAGTCACTATATCATTCTGGGTCCCCTGACATGATGGGGCCCATATCAACCCATATCTCAGTAAGGGATTATATGTATCCCTGACTTCTTAGAGAATTACATGAGACCTGCCAACACCTTGGTAAACACCCTGGTGCTGATGATAGACCGAAGGGTAACACCACAAACTGAAGATGTAAGCTACCTACAGCAATGTAGATATGCATCCTTATATATACACTGTGGTTATCAAAACTCCAATCTCTAAAAAGGTGAGATATGGCAGATCTCAAAGCTTCCTGCAAATATGAGCCAAATGCAGAAGTTTCCCCGCTACACCTCAAGGGCGGGGGCATCTCTTCGTGCCTGAGTCGGCTTCGAAGGGGATCTGGCTTTGTTCTGCCAGACACCTATTCTTTTTGGAATAAGACAAAGAGGCTGAAACTTTAGCCGGAACCCCGGAGTATTAGAGGCCCTGCGGAAGCCGTATTAGACTTCCGCTGTTGTAGCAGATTAGATCATTTACCACTAGTAGCATGCTTTACCATGTCAACCAAGCCTTCCCAACAGACACCCCCCTTAAAAAGGAGTCCTGTCGTATTCCTTTTAGAGGCTATGTCAGCTGGCCATTGCTTAAGCCATAAAGCACGCCTTAAGGCGACCACCAGAGCTAGGCCTCTGACACTTAACCACATCAAATCCTCCATAGCCAGGAACACTACCTGTTGGAGTCAAACTGATCTTGAACAACTGGAAGCATGGCTTCCATGAATGACCCAAGAGTCAGAGACCAGATGCTCCCAAAATTCTATTAGTGTAACAACGGCCGGCCCAAGGCCGACCCCATAAAAGATAAGCATGACATGCCAGCTGATCCACGCATTTATCCGCTGGATACTTTGGAGAAGCCCTATCAGAGGATGGCAAAACGAAAATCTTAAAAAGACCTGGCACCAGAGCGTCCACCACAGGAGGGTTAGACCATAATTTAATCTGATCTGGAGAAAAGAGATACATAGTACCTAGTACTTTAGGCATGGCCGGAAGACAACCTGACTTGACTCAGATTATAATAATGCATATGCTCTGAAATGGAGGAAATCAACCATCCATCCAACCTACCCCATGTGTAGAGGACTCTCCAACAGATAACTTCCTGGGAGACTATGGCAGACAATATCCTCTTCTACTCAGAGGAAAAAATCTTTTCTTTTAAAATATTTTTAGTAGCCAATACTCCATTATGACACTCTATAGGTTTAGGACCACTTGAGGGCTGCCGACAGAGTTTAAAGACTCAGAAGGAGACTATAGCAGCCACAATATGCTCCTCAAATTGGAGGAAAAATTATTTTCTTTAAAACCCTTTTAGTAGCCAATACTTCATGATGACTCTATAGGTTTAGGACCACTTGAGGGCTGCCAACAGAGATTAAAGATTCAGAAGGAGACCATGGCATCCACAATATCCTCTTCAATATACTCAGAGGATTTCTTTTTTCAAAAAACCTTCTTAGTAACCGGTACGATTCACATCACGGTCCGCATGAAAACTGCCAAGGGGTTTCTCAGAAAGCACCGGCGATAAGGGTCAGAGCCCCTTCAGGGAGGAGACCACTGTCTCCCTATCCACTACAACCGTGGCATAATCCCTGCGCACCGTGCTATCCTCATCCAGTGCCACTGCATGCAACTGGATATGGGGTAAATCTGATAAAGACCAGATGACTACCCCCAATGCCTCCGCCATGGTGAATTTAATAATACTAGTCTATGACCCTGGGGATCTGAGACCAAGTATATATAGGTTCTCGACAGTCACAAAACGACTGCGAGTCCTTCAGGGTAGACCACCATATAATTATATATTACAATATACGGCGGCCCCTATGGGTCTAAATGAGGACATAGCTTTTGGACCATTTTTAGGGAGATAATAATAAAAATGACATAAGATACAATAGAATAATATAAGATGTAATCGATTGAATATTTATTTATATATTATATTTCATTTTCTTTTGGACTCCTTGTTGGGGCATTAATATATATATTGATAAGAGAAAAATTAGGATTACACTGACAGTGAAATATGTTTAATCTATAATAGGATATATATATCTATTTTTAATTAACCTTATTTAATCTTGTGGACTAATCCCTCTTGTTTTTTCTCAGTTTAAAGTAGGATTTATTGGAATAAGGACATATCCATCTGTCCCTCTTCTCGACCGTTTGAAGATGGAAACATCCTTTAAAGAATAATATTCTTTGGAATTAAATAACATCTTTTGAAATTGAATGTATTTAGATGTATATATGCAATAAGTTGAATTATATCCATATTTTCACTTGTATTAATTGTTCTGTTTATGGTGTCTAGTTGTTTGATATACTATTTAGTATATGTAATATCTAATAATGTAAAAACATTTGTAAATAGGCTTAATTATATACTATTATGTATATTAGGTATTTCATATTTAATTATTATCATTGTTTCATTATATGCATTGTCTATTATTATTATTATTTTTTGCATCTCTATTATGAATATATTGTTTGTTATTTATCATTCATTATTATTATTAGTATTATTATTTTCTTTAATTATTTTTATATTTATTTTTATTATTTATTATTATTTGTTATATATGTGTTATATATTTTTTATTTATCTCTCACTTATTATTATCATTATTATCAACATTATCACTTGTTTTTCATCTTGCATATATAATTTTCACTTTTCTTATATTATATTGATTATCTAATTATTATTATTATTGTATATTTTGGTTTGAGGGCACATATATAGACACATAATATATAATTTTTCATTAATTTAATTATTAATTAGCGGAAGGGATAGATTTGATTTTGATCACAAATTGGGTATTTATTATTATTATTACTACTATCTAAATAATAGTTATGTAATAATTCATATTAAATAAATTAATTATTACGATTATATAGCTTTATTGCACTTAATTTATTTATTTTCAATTGCACATTTAATTTTGTGAATATATAATTTATAAAATATAATGGGTTAATGGGTTTATTTAAATATATTTGGTTGAACTGATTTATTTGATTAAATTAATTTAATTTAATTTGATTTATTGTATTTATTTAATTTAACTCAATTTATTTAATGAATTAATCTTTAGATATGGATTAATTTATATGTATATAACTATATATGTATATATATTTTTCTTTCATTGCATGTATAACATGTATTAAATTCATACGGCTGGGGGGATACAATAAAATAAAATAAAATAAATTAAACTAAATAAAATAAACGGGATAAAACAAAGGGGTAACATAAACATTGATTGATCAGATTTGATATAATATAAATCAAGGAAATAAATAAATTAAGATTGAGAATAATAATAATTTTTTCTTTCATTTTTTCTTTATTTTATTATACTCCCAAGTCATTCACTTAATAATCTGGAAATTTGATCTAAATTCCTGCTTAACATCTCTCCTTAGGGGGTGGGATTTAACCTGTAGCCTCTTAAAGAATTAAATATGTTTGTGAATAAAATACCCTGATTTGGGATATACTCTATTGCCCATCATATTATGTATATTTTCTAAACTATAATCTTATATTATGATTGAATGGTATGTAGTTAGAATTCTGTAGATACAAATTGTTTGTGTATATTGTGGGAGTAATTATGGGTGTTATTATTATTATTTTAGATTCTTTAATAAATAATAAAAAAAAAAAATTTAAATGTTTGTTTAGAACTGTACTTGTATGTATTATTTTTTATGTAGATCATTGGTAGAAGACTGCCCTGTTACATTGTATTGCCGGTTACTATGTCTGTGACATATTCTGAGACCTGGACTGGTGGCGGGGTGAATTCCATCCCCTCCGTCTCTCCTACAGCCGCAACACGCACGGGTAATCAATCGTGCTTATGTGTGCGGCTGGCTGGAGGGCCGGTCTGGGGGGTGGGATCATGACGGCAGCAGACAGATGGACTCCTATTGGAGCGCGGGGCTCAGCGCTCTGTGTGCGTGTGGCCGGCTTCCGGCCGGGGCCGTGCTGCACGCCCGGAGGCGCGCCCGGCATTTGAAAGATAAGTCTCCTATATAAAGGCAGTAATGGGGTAGCCTCCTGGACCTTGATAAAGTGGCCTGTGAGCGGGGGGCCACGAAACGCGTTGGGGGACCGACATTTGGACTGGGGCATTCCTGTGGAACACTTGGATTTATCACTCAGGTGATGTGTGTTTTTCAATTGATGTTGTTGTACTTGCTATTTTTAAACTGTTATATTTTTTCATCTTGCCACATTTCATATTATTGATTTATACTACTAATGTTGTATTTGCACAGATTAGCACTTATGCACTTTATGAATGAGTTTTATGGGTATTTGGGATAGATTGGGATGCCCTTGAGAAAAATGTGCGGTTTTGTCTTATATGTTTTTTAATTGTGTTGTCATGTGATTTTTTTTGTGGGTAGTTTCTAATAAATTATTTATGAATTCATGATGATTAATTAGTTTATTTATTATTTTTGCTGTGGAAGAGGTGCGATGGTGTGGGACTATATTGGATGAATTGCTGGGCTCATCATTATAATACTTGTAATATATTACAATATACATTATATATTTCCTTGCCCTTTCCCAATCAATAATAAAAAATTAAATAAAAAAAATAACCTACCAAAAGGTTTAGGTCCACTTAGGGTGGCCGTGCAGCGGCTCAGAGCAGCCCTTTTGCTGGCCAACTACCCCAGAAATTATGTGCAGCCAAAGGGGAATTGCGATCTCTGGTGATGCTAGGCACCTTGCCTAGCCAAAAATGTTTAAGCTTGGTCGGGGAGAAAAACGTGCCCCGTCGCGGAGAAGAACCGGCCACTTTAGCGGAGCTGGTGACTTAAGCCGAATATCTTCCAGCGTCCCCGCTGAAAAGAACCAGAGATCTCAGCGGAGCTAGCTGCTACGCTAGGCAGAAAATCTTTCCACAGAGGCGGACAGAGAAAGCGCTCTGCGCTCAGTACTCGGAACTTCGCCAAGCCGAAAATCTTTCCACAGAGGCGGACGGAGGAAGCGCTCTGCGTCCGGTACTCGGAACTTCGCCAAGCCGAAAATCTTTCCATGCCGACGGACTATTTCCTTGTTGCAGCTTTAGCTCCGCCCCCTAAAAAGGCACGCAAATTTTGAATTTTTCAACCAGAGAACAAAGAAACACATGGGAAAGAGCAATAAAAAACAATGAGAGGGAAAATCATTCCCTTGGTCACCCCCAATCAGGCTCACCAGACAAAAACCTGTGGCTGCTTATACTTTTTAATGAAAGCCTTCAGCCAGAGTGCCAAAGCACTACAAAGCGCACACTGGACCCTGCGCTCACCTTACCATCCTGATCCGGATACAGTTTTACGGAACTTCGCCAAGCCTAAAACTGAGGAGGCATAATGGGTCAATCCAGATCAGAGCAGCATAAGGGACCTAGGAAGACAGACAGGGTCTTGCCCCTGCTTCAAAGGTATAATCTGAGAAACCAAAAATACCGTTTTGTGAGTACTCACCTGTAAAACGGGTATTATGAGTGTGCCATACACTCCACTTCGATCTTCATGACATGTGGGTAATCTCCAGTAGAGGGCGAACTTGTGCAGAGATGAATATGCAAAAAAAGAAAGCCCCTCCCGGTCCATATATACCTGGGACCTCCCACCAATTTCCCAGTGTAAAAAAGCAGTAAGGGGACCAGGAAGAACCAATTATAACCTTAACAATCAAAACCAATGTTTCACCATATAAAAGCCCCAGAATACCTGAAAAAAAGGGGTGGGGTGAAGTGGAGTGTATGGCACACTCATAATACCCATTTTACAGGTGAGTACTCACAAAACGGTATTATTCTAAGTGTGCCATACACTCCACTTCGATCTTCATGACATATGGGACATCCAATAGCAGGATCCATCATGGGTGGGAACCAGAAACAGTAAAGAATGTACCAACTCAAACCACTGCAGCTTGCAGAACCTTGCGGCCAAAAACAGCATCCGCTGAAGCCCGCACATCAACCTTGTAAAACTTGGAAAAAGTATGAATGGAAGACCAAGTAGCAGCCTTACAAACTTGTTCAACAGAAGCCTGGTGCTAAAAAGCCCAGGATGCACCAACAGCACGAGTAGAGTGCGCAGTGACCCTAAAAGGGGGAGTCCTCCCCTTAGCAGAATAGGCCCCAACAATGGCCTGACGAATCCATTTGCTAATCGTAGACTTAGCAGGTGCCAAACCTTTCCTGGGCCCGCAGGGCACCACGAAAAAAGCGTCCATCTTGCGGAAGGAAGAAGTAGTCACCAAATAGTACTTCACGCAGCGAACAACATCCAAATTGTGCAGAACCCTCTCCTTGTCATTGTTAGGCTTAGGGCACAAGGAAGGGAGAACAATATCCTGATTGAGGTGGAAAGCAGACACCACCTTAGGAAGGAAAAACGAAAAACCACCTTATCCTGGCGTCTCTCAAAGTAAGGGGCCTGAATCGACAGAGCCGCCAACTCAGAGACACGCAGAACAGAGGTAATAGCCACCAAGAAAGCAACCTTCTGAGTGAGAACCGAAAGAGCAATATCCTGTAGCGGCTCAAAAGGAGGACCCTGGAGAGCCGAAAGAACCAAATTCAAATCCCATACAGGAACCACAGCCTTCCGAGGGGGCCGCACATGCGCTACCCCTTGGAAAAAGGTCTTAACCAGCGGGTGTAAGGCAAAAGACCTCTGGAAGAAAACCGACAGAGCAGAAACCTGTCCTTTCAAAGTACTAAGCTGGAACCCAAGATCCAGATTATGCTGAAGAAACTCCAAAATCCTAGGAATCGAAAACATCCTACAGGGCAAGGCCCTAGCCTCACACCAATCAATATAGGACCTCCAAGTCCTATAGTAAATGCCAGAAGAAGACCGCTTCCTAGCTCTAATCAAGGTCTGAACAACGGCCGCAGACAAACCTTCCTCCTTCAGAATGCAGGTTTCAGCAGCCAAGCCGTCAAAGCCAGCGTTTGTAAATTGGGGTAAAGTAGTAGACCCTGAGATAACAGATCCGGCAACATGGGAAGCCGGTACTGATCTACGGCCAGCCTTACAACGTCTGCGTACCAAACCCTTCTTGGCCACCTTGGAGCCACAAGAATTGCTGGCGCCCCTTCTAGAACCAGTTTGCGAACTACCTTGCCCAGCATGGAGACGGGCGGAAACAGGTAAAGAAAACCCAGATCCTTCCAAGCAAGGGACAAGGCATCCACTGCCAGAGACAGAGGATCCTGAGAAAGAGACACAAAGGCCGGAAGTTTTTGATTGTGCCTCGAGGCAAAGAGATCCACCTCCGGAGTCCCCCACTTGCGGCAAAGATCCAGAAAAACCTCGGGGTTGAGAGACCACTCTCCTTGGCGAGAGGATCCCCTGCTCAGGGAATCCACCTCCGTGTTCTCCACTCCCGGAATGTAGACTGCCAAAATGCAAGGAACATTGCTCTCCTCCCAGTGCAGGATCAGAGAGACTTCCCTGAGGGCACTCCTGCTGAGAGTCCCTCCTTGGTGATTGATGTAAGCCGTTCGGTTGTCTGAACGAACCTGAACCGGTAGACCCTGTAAATGTGAGGTCAGCCGTGCCAGAACCAGTCGGATGGCTCTGAGCTCCAAGACATTGATGGGGGTGTAAGCCTCCTGAGGACCCCACACCCCGCTGAACTGATGACTTTTCCAATAACCTCCCCAGCCTGACAGGCTGGCATCCGTGGTAACCGTCTCCCAACAAGGGACCAGAAAGGATCTGCCCTTCAACAGGTTGCTCGACTCCAGCCACCACCAAAGGGACTGCCGAACCCTGGGAGACATCCTGAAAGGTTGATCCAATGACGGCGGACACCTGTCCCAATGCGTCAATAGGTGAAGTTGAAGAGATCTCATGTGAAACTGGGCAAACGGTACAGCCTCGAAGGAGGACACCATCAAGCCCACCAGCTTCATCCCCTGTCGGATAGAGGGACAAGGACTGTCCCAAAGAAGGCTGATCAGATCCTGAATCCCCCGCACCTTGGTCTGGGGCAAAAACACTCTGGCCTGAATGGTATCCAGATTCATGCCCAGAACTTGGGGCGGTTGGTCACCCACCCGAACCTCTCCAGAGTCGACACCACCTGGTGGGTGTCCAGCTCCGCCTGACGGAGAGAAGAAGCTGAGATCAACAGGTCGTCCAGATAAGGCACAATGCGAATGCCCTGAGCTCTGAGCAGAGCCATTATTCCCGCCAAGACCTTGGTGAGGACCCTCGGCGCCGAGGTCAGTCCGAAGTGAAGGGCTACAAACTGAAAATGTTTATCCTCCACCGCACACCGGAGGAATTTCTGATGCGCCGGAAAAATCGGAACATGCAGATACGCATTCTTGATGTCTATGGATGTCATAAAATCCCCTTGGCGAAGGGAATTGATAGCTGAGCGCAGAGTCTCCATGCGGAACTTTTTGACTCTGATAAACCTGTTGAGAACCTTGAGATCTAGAATGGGTCTCACCGAACCCTCCTTTTTGGGAACCGTGAAAAGGTTGGAGTAGTAACCCCTGCCTCTCTCCAACTGAGGCACCGGGCAAATAACTCCCATGTCCAGAAGGTTTTTTACTGCTAACAGGAGCCCCTGTGCAGCCTGAGGGTCCGAGGGCACCCGAGACCTTAGGAATCTTGGAGGCGGCCAGTACTCGAACTCCAGTTTGTACCCGGAGGAGACCACTTCCAAAATCCAATTGTCTGTGACCTCCCGGGCCCAGAACTGGAAGAAGAGCCGCAGCGCCCCTTCATTGCTGAGCCGGTTTAACGGCGGGCTTGGACTTGGAACCCCAGGCAGCTGCAGGACGTGCCCGACCTCTGCCCCTGTTCCAGAACGAGCCCCTGTCACCCGAGAAGGCCAAACCTCTAGCCGCTCTGGCCCCTCGAAAGGAAGGAGTGAACGAGCCAGCCCCCCGAAAGGGACGGCGCTGTCTCTTCTGCTGAGGTAACTTACCTCCCTTAGGAACAGCATCCAATTTATCACCAAACAGCCGCGCACCCAGGAAGGGAAGAGCTGTAAGCCACTTCTTGGCCCCAAAATCCGCCGTCCACTGTCGGAGCCAGACCAATCTGCGCATAGCCACCAATAGGGCTGAAGTCCTGCTACACATGACAATAGAATCTTCCATAGCAGCCAAGACAAAACCCATGAACAATTCACATCTCTTAAGGGTAGCGAACTCATCGCTAGCCGGATCAAACTGAGCATCATTCAACCAGTCCCTGATAAGAGACCTGGTAGCAAGTGACACTAGGGTAGATGCACAAACAGGCCGCAGGGCCGAGCCCACGCTGGCAAATGCGTGACACGCCATCTGATCAAGGCGCTTGTCTTCGCCATCCTTAAGGGAAGTGGCGTCAGGGGTGTTCAGCACAGAAGAGTTAGTCAAACCCAAAACTGGCACATCGACCTCGGGAGGAGAAGACCATCGCTTAACCTCCTCCACCGGGAAAGGATACTTCTCATCCCATCCCTGAGGCGCACCAGGAAGCCGAATGGGCCTTTCCCATTCTTTCAGGATCAGCGCATCAAAAATGACCCTGGGTAGGGAATTCCAGACGGGGCTTGCGGGCCCCCAAAAATTCCCCCTTCTTGAGAGGAGGCGCCTCAGGCGGGTCAATATCCAACACCTCCAATAGATGTGACAAAACAGTGGGCGTATCAACGGCATCCCCCAGCGCCTGCCCGACATCAGCATCACCAAACTGTACATAGTCAGTCTCAGTTTCCTCATACAATTCCCCCTCCTGTAAAGGGGAATAATCCGACAAATCAATGGAATCATCGTCAACATCCCACAAGGGCTGGGCCGACGACAAATGTCTCTTTTTAGCCTTGGCCTTCTCGCCCACCGTGCTAACAATACATTTCTCGATGCTGCCAACCTAGCTCAAACATCAGAGTGCGACTCCCCGCCGGCACCAATGACACTTGGGGTACGGATAAGGCGGGGAGGGGAAGGCGATGAAGCGGGAGGAGCCGACACAGAAGGCTGGGTACCGGACTGCCGCGTTATGGCCTTTTGTGCACATGGTATACAAATCAGCACATTCTCCTCCGTAAGGGATACCCCACACCCGGCCCGGATTGTCCCAGAGGGAGCCCGAGCCCAGTATCCTGCGGAGCCTCCATAAGGTGATTTGTGTGGTCAGTCGCAAGACCTCAGGGAATTATGCCTAAGCAACTCGGGATGCCCCTTAAAAGTCCGGGTGGGAGGATTTAAGGTGATCAATTTAACACTAGGGACCCCAGAACCAGGAGGAACCCCTTAATATGCACTATTATGAAGCAATCTGCAACACACAATAAGGCATATCAGTTACTATACAGCGTAACAACATCATTCAAAATACACATATATATATATATATATATATATATATATATATATATATATATATATACACAAATACCAAAATGACAAAAAAAGCATAAGCCTGTACCATAGGGGGCCCCCCACAAGAGAGAGACCCCCAAATAACTAATGAAGTGGCCACCAGGCCCTTACCGTGCCCCAGAAACGACAGCAGCAATGCAGCAAGATGGCACCCGTCTCTGAGGTGATCAGGAAGAAGCAGGAAGAGAAGGGGGGCGGGCCAGCGCCGAAGGTGCACTTTTCCAGGCCCCACCCCCCTCCCAGCAGCGCGGATCTGGCCAGGGAGGCCCTTCAGAAAACGCGCCGAACAAGGGGGTGGGGCTACAGCGGCCGCGCCGAGCGCCCGGCCCCGCCCCGCCCCCTTATCTAAACACAGCCTGAGGGAGAGAAGCTCCCCAGGCTGACAGGAGAAACCACAGCAGGCTAGGCCAAGCAACTGCACCAATTCATCAAGGAATAACTTCCAGGTGATCCACACCAACTCTCACACACACACAACTTACAGTGGTAACACCAACACATTTACTATATATATATATATATATATATATATATATATATATATATATATATATATATAGTAAAAGGGAGAGGCCGAGGATGACGGCCCGATGACGGGGGAAGGGGGGAACCCGGCCCAAATAGGGCCACAGGCATGTAGGGACGGGGCATCCCACACCAGGATCACCAAAACCTGGGTAACCGCCTACCCCATAATGAGGTCTCACGGTGGAGCAATGCTCCTTCCACACCCATAGGGTGCTCCTACCCTCACCAGGACCCGCAGCCTAAGCTGGGAGGCTCAGATAGGGACAATTTAGAAAGGGTGCTGGCAGCAATAGGGACAATAAATGGCCGGGCGCGGGCCCGGCTTACCTGCAAGTAAAAGAAGTCTTCATCTTCTGTCTTGTCTCCTTCCCTGCAGAGAAGGAACTGGGAAATTGGTGGGAGGTCCCAGGTATATATGGACCGGGAGGGGCTTTCTTTTTTGCATATTCATCTCTGCACAAGTTCGCCCTCTACTGGAGATTACCCACATGTCATGAAGAAGTGGAGTGTATGGCACACTTAGAATAAAAAAGTAAATGGAAAGGGAGTCTAGAGAGCCATGCAGTCATCCCAACTGCAAGAATGAAGGACGGCCTGGAATGGATTAGAAGAAAAAATACAATTCTGTGATTATTCACCTGTAGAATTGGTATTATGAGTATACAGTACGTCCTGCTCCAGATATAATACTTACGATCGGGTATTACTCCGCCAGATGGCGCTGGACTGCAAAGACATCGAAAATAGGCTCCTCCCGGCCCCTCAAATACCCAGGGACCTCCCACAAATCCCCAGCATTGAAAAGCAGTTAACGAGAAGCCGGGAGAATTAAAACAACCCAAACTAGTAACAACAACAATGATAACAATCACCATACAGGGGATCCAAGATAATGCAAAACCAAGGGTGGGGTGGAGCAGGACATACTGTATACTCATGAGTCTTGAAAAAGCTGCCACTGGCAGTGAAACGCGTTGACGGCGAGCGGTATACAGATTACAAGAGGATACACTTGCGATAGCCAACCCGACTCCTTAAAGAGCAACACCAACGGCCGTGGTGATAAGGAACAGGGTGAGAGCCTCGCCTATCTTAAAAACAAGCGATTTGTGAATTGGTATTTTAAATGTGAGTGCGCACTTTTTAAGGTTGTACTTCATACTTTTATAATTAAAAAAGCGGGATTACACTAGATTCTATCCCCTTTTCTTTTATTATATACCTCTACTATATTGGGGAGCTGAAATCCATTGCAACCAGTACTCACAGCTTCCAATTGGACATCTATATAAAGGAGAGATCCCAGAGGAGTTAAAACAAAAGCTTCATATTATCTACCAGCTGGTAAGAGTACCCAGTATTGGTGATGGGCACGGTGGTGATGACACAAGTCTATGCTTATTGAAGACACTGCACTATGTCATAGCTGTGATAGCAGAACAAGAAAGTGCCATATTTTAATGCCACTTTTAATGGAAGTGGAAGAATTGTAGTCCTACTACTATAAACAAGGACGATTTAAAGGGCCAGTGTCACCCGACAAAAGAACTGATAACCATATTCCTTTTGCTCTGTGTTTAAATATTTGCAATTGTCATTTACTCTATATTTGGGATAAGAGTTTATAACACGTGGAGCAGCTATAGTCATTTGATAATATAACTGATATTTAAAGAAAAAAACTGTAGCGCGGGTTCTTACCATTAATAGTTTTTTGTATACTCATAATACCAATTCTACAGGTGAGTAATCACAGAATTGTATTATTCTTAGAATACAGTACGTCTTGCTCCAGATATAATACTTACTATCGGGACATCCAATAGCAGTGTCCATAAAGTAGGGTGGGACCCCCAAAGTTAACAGCAGACAGTTTAAACCACTGCCGCCTGCAGAACCTTACGGCCAAAAGCAGCATCAGCTGAGGCCCTAACATCAACCTTGTAAAACTTTGAAAAGGTATGAACAGAAGACCAAGTAGCGGCCTTGCAAACTTGTTCAACAGAAGCCTGGTGCTGAAAGGCCCAAGAAACACCAATAGCACGAGTAGAATGAGCAGTAAGGCAGAAGGGAGGATGCTTCCCCTTAGCAGAATAGGCCTGAATCACAGCCTGATGGATCCATTTGCTGATAGTAGACTTGGCAGGAGCCAAACCCTTCCTAGGACCAGAAGGGACCACAAAAAGAGCATCAGTCTTTCTGAAAGGTGCAGTAGCCACCAGATAGTACTTCAGACACCTAACCACATCCAAAGAATGCAAGACCCTCTCCTTAGCATTACTAGGATAGGGCACAATGAAGGGAGAACAATAGCCCTGATTCAGAGCCCCTTTCTCATCATTTTTATGGAGGTCTTGCTACCAAACGAAAAATCATCATGCAAAAATGAAAACATTTCACACTAAAGTTCTCGCAGAAAAAAGGCTTTGCTGAATCAGACCAGGGGAAAAATGAACGAGAATGGAAATATTCACGCAAAAAAATGATGAGAAAGGGGCTCTGAATCAGGGCTAATGTCCTGATTCAAATGAAAGGCAGACACTACCTTAGGCAGATAATCTGGCTTGAAGCGAAACACCACCTTGTCCTGGTGTCTCTCATAGTATGGGGGCTGAATGGAAAGCACCGCCAACTCAGACACACGCCTAACAGAGGTGATAGCCACCAGAAAGACAACCTTGAGAGTAAGAATGGCCAGGGTAGCATCCTGCACAGGTTCAAAAGGAGCACCCTGCAAGGCTGACAAAACCAAGTTCAAATCCCAAACAGGCACCATAGGCTTACGTGGGGGACGCACATGAGTCACCCCCTGGAAAAAAGTCCTGATCAGAGAATGCTGAGCAAAGGACTTCTGGAAGAAAGCAGCCAGGGCAGAAACCTGACCTTTTAGAGTACTAAGTCGGAGCCCCATCTCCAACCCATGCTGTAGGAACTCCAGAATCCTGGGAATAGAGAACACACGACAGGGAAGAGACTTAGACTCACACCAGTCAATGTAGGCATGCCAAACCCTGTAATAAATAGAAGAAGAAGACTTCTTCCTAGCCTTTATCAAGCTATCACCAACCGAGGAAGACAGCCCCTTCTCCATCAAGATGGAGGTTTCAGCAGCCAGGCCGTCAAAGCCAGAGTTTGTAAATTGGGATGGCGTAGTGAGCCCTGAGTGAGCAGATCTGGCACCATGGGTAGAGTGTACTGATCTACTGCCAGCTGCACCACGTCTGCGAACCACACTCTTCTTGGCCACCTGGGGGCCACCAGAATTGCTGGCACCCCCTCCAGAGCAATCTTGTGCAGAACCCTGCCCAGCAGGGGGAATGGAGGAAAGACATACAGAAACAGAAAGACCTGCCATGACATTGCTAGAGCATCCGTGGTCAAGGCCAGAGGATCCTGGGACAGTGAGACAAAGGCCGGTAGCTTGTGATTGTGACGGGACGCAAACAGATCCACATCTGGGTGGCCCCAACAGTGACACAGAGATTGAACACCCTGCTGCATAGGGACCATTCTCCCTGGCGAGAGGTCCCCCTGCTCAGAAAGTCTGCCAGGAGATTTTCCACCCCCGGGATGTACACGGCTGATATGCAGGGAACATTGGTCTCTGCCCAGGACAGGATCAGAGACACTTCCTGGAGGGCCCTCTTGCTCCGGGTCCCTCCCTGATGATTGATGTAGGCAACTGCCGTCTGGTTGTCTGAGCGCACCTGAACAGGCAGGCCCCGAAGGTGAGGAGCAAAATGAGCCAGAACTAACCTGATCGCCAGCAGTTCCAAGACGTTGATAGGTGTGTGGGCCTCCTGAGGGCCCCACCTCCCCTGAAACCGCAGGAACTTCCCGAAACCCCCCCCCCAACCTGACAGGCTGGCATCCGTGGTGACCGTCTCTCAGGAAGGGGTAAGAAAGGATCTGCCCCCCAACAGGTTCCTTGAGTCCATCCACCACGAGAGGGACCTCTTGACCAGGGGGGAGAGCACACAGACCCTGCCCAGGGACGCTGGATCCTTGTCCCACGCTGACAAGAGGTGGAGTTGCAGAGGCCTCAAGTGGAACTGAGCATAAGGGACCGCCTCAAAGCACACCACCATCAGGCCCACCAGCTGCATCCCCTGCCTGATGGAGGAATGACGACAAGATAGCAGGAACTGGACCTGTGCAATCAGACTGTCCACCTTCTGTTGAGGAAGGAAAATCCTTGCATGAACTGTATCTAGATTCATTCTTAGGAATGGAGTCACCAAGGAGGGGGACAGTGAGGACTTGGGGTGGTTGATCACCCATCCAAATGACTCCAGGGTGGACACCACCAGCTGAGTATCCAATTCTGCCTGATGTAGAGATTGGGAGGTGATGAGAATGTCGTCCAGATAAGGCAGCACGCGAACGACCTGATACCTGAGCAGAGACATCACGCCAGCCAGCACCTTGGTGAACACCCTGGGAGCTGAGGTGAGACCAAAGGGCAATGCCACAAACTGGTAGTGTTGATCCTCCAGAGCGAACCTGAGGAACCTTTGATGATGTGGAAAATACTGTTTTGTGAGTACTCACCTTTAAAATGGGTATTATGTGTGCCATACACTCCACTTCGGTCTTCATGACATCTAGGTAATCTCCAGCAGAGGGCAAACTTCTGCAGAGATGAATATGCAAAAAAAGAAAGCCCCTCCCAGTCCATATATAACTGGGACCTCCCACCAATTCCCCAGTGTATAAAAGCAGTAAAGGGACCAAGAAGAACCAATTATAACCTTAACAATCAAAACCAATGGTCCACCATATAAAAGCCCCAGAATACCTGAAAAAAAGGGGTGGGGCGAAGTGGAGTGTATGGCACACTCATAATACCCGTTTTAAAGGTGAGTACTCACAAAACGGTATTATTCTAAGTGTGCCATACACTCCACTTCGGCCTTCATGACATCTGGGACATCCAATAGCAGTGTCCGTCATGGGTGGGAACCAGAAACAGTAAAGAATGTACCAACTCAAACCACTGCAGCTTGCAGAACCTTGCGGCCAAAAACAGCATCCGCTGAAGCCCGCACATCAACCTTGTAAAACTTGGAAAAAGTATGAACGGAAGACCAAGTAGCAGCCTTACAAACTTGTTCAACAGAAGCCTGGTGCTGAAAAGCCCAGGACGCACCAATAGCACGAGTAGAATGCGCAGTGACCCTAAAAGGAGGAGTCCTCCCCTTAGCAGAATAGGCCCCAACAATGGCCTGACGAATCCATTTGCTAATCGTAGACTTAGCAGGCGCCAAACCTTTCCTGGGCCCGCAGGGCACCACGAAAAAAGCGTCCGTCTTGCGGAAGGAAGTAGTCACCAAATAGTACTTCACACAGCGAACATCATCCAAATTGTGCAGAACCCTCTCCTCGTCATTGTTAGGCTTAGGACACAAGGAAGGGAGAACACTATCCTGATTGAGGTGGAAAGCAGACACCACCTTAGGAAGGAAATCCGGCTTAAAATGAAAAAAAACACCTTATCCTGGTGTCTCTCAAAGTAAGGGGCCTGAATCGACAGGGCAGTCAACTCAGAGACACGCCGAACAGAGGTAATAGCCACCAAGAAAGCAACCTTCTGAGTGAGAACCGAAAGAGCAATATCCTGTAGCGGCTCAAAAGGAGGACCCTGCAGAGCCGAAAGAACCAAAATCAAATCCCAAACAGGAACCACAGCCTTCCGAGGGGGGCGCACATGCGTCACCCCCTGGAAAAAGGTTTTAACCAGCGGCTGTAAAGCAAAAGACCTATGGAAGAAAACCGACAGAGCAGAAACCTGTCCTTTCAAGGTACTAAGCTGGAACCCAAGATCCAGATTATGCTGAAGAAACTCCAAAATCCTGGGTATAGAAAAAACCCTGCAAAGCAAGGCCCTAGCCTCACACCAATCAATATAGGACTTCCAAGTCCTATAGTAAATGCCAGAAGAGGACCGCTTCCTAGCCTTAATCAGGGTCTGAACAACAGCCTCAGACAAACCTTCCTCTTTCAAGATGAAGGTTTCAGCAGCCAAGCCGTCAAAGCCAGTGTTTGTAAATTGGGGTAAAGTAGATGACCCTGAGATAGCAGGTCCGGCAGCAAGGGAGCCGGTACAGGTCTACGGCCATCCTTACGACGTCTGCGTACCAAACCCTTCTTGGCCACCTTGGAGCCACCAGAATCGCTGGTGCCCCTTCTAGAACCAGTTTGCGAACTACCTTGCCCAGCATGGAGACAGGTGGAAACAGGTACAGAAAACCCAGGTCCTTCCAAGCCAGTGACAAGGCATCCACTGCCAGAGACAGAGGATCCTGAGAAAGAGACACAAAGGCCGGAAGTTTGTGATTGTGCCTCGAGGCAAAGAGATCCACCTCCGGAGTCCCCCACTTGCGGCAAAGATCCAGAAAAACCTAGGGGTTGAGAGACCACCCTCCGTGGCGAGAGGATCCCCTGCTCAGGGAATCCGCCTCCGTGTTCTCCACTCCCGGAATGTAGACTGCCGAAAGGCAAGGAACATTGCTCTCCGCCCAGTGCAGGATCAGAGAGACTTCCCTGAGGGCACTCCTGCTGCGAGTCCCTCCTTGGTGATTTATGTAAGCTACTGCCGTTCGGTTGTCTGAACGAACCTGAACCGGAAGACCCCGTAAATGTGGGGTCAGCCGAGCCAGAACCAGTCGAATGGCTCTGAGCTCCAATACACTGATGGGGGTGTGAGCCTCCTGGGGACCCCACACCCCACTGAACTGATGACTCTTCCAATAACCTCCCCAGCCCGACAGGCTGGCGTCCGTGGTAACCGTCTCCCAACAAGGAACCAGAAAGGATCTGCCCTTAACCAGATTGCTCGAGTCCAGCCACCACCGAAAGGACTGCCGAACCCTGGGAGACATCCTGAAAGGTTGATCCAATGACTGTGGGCATCTGTCCCAATACGTCAATAGGTGAAGTTGAAGAGATCTCATGTGAAACTGTGCAAACGGCACCGCCTCGAAGGAGGATACCATCAAACCCACCAGTTTCATCCCCTGTTGGATAGAGGGACAAGGACTGGCCAGAAGAAGGCGGATCAGGCCCTGAATCCCCTGCACCTTGGCCTGGGGAAGAAACACTCTGGCCCGAATGGTATCCAGATTCATGCCCAGAAATGAAATCACACGAGACGGGGAGAGAGAAGACTTGGTGCGGTTGATCACCCACCCGAACCTCTCCAGGGTCGACACCACCTGGTGGGTGTCCAGCTCCGCCTGATGAAGGGAAGAAGCTGATATCAACAGGTCGTCCAGATAAGGCACAATGCGAATGCCCTGAGATCTGAGCAGAGCCATTATGCCCGCCAAAACCTTGGTGAAGACCCTCGGTGCCGAGGTCAGACCAAAGGGAAGAGCTACAAACTGATAATGTTGATCCTCCACCGCAAATCGGAGGAATCTCTGATGTGCCTGAAAAATCGGAACATGCAGATATGCATCCTTGATGTCTATGGATGTCATAAAATCCCCTTGGCGAAGGGAATTGATAGCCGAGCGCAGAGTCTCCATGCGGAACTTTTTGGCTGAGAAATCTGTTGAGAACCTTGAGATCTAGAATGGGTCTCACCGAACCCTCCTTTTTGGGAACCGTGAAAAGGTTGGAGTAGAAACCCCTGCCTCTCTCCGACAGAGGCACCGGGCATATAACCCCCATGTGCAGAAGGTTTTTGACTGCTAACAGGAGCCCCTGTGCAGCCTGAGGGTCCGAGGGCACCCGAGACCTTAAGAATCTTGGGGGCGGCCAGAACTCGAACTCCAGTTTGTACCCGGAGGAGACCACTTCCAAGATCCAACTGTCTGTGACCTCCCGGAACCAGACCTGGAAGAAGAGCCGCAGCCGTCCCCCCACCCTTGCAGGTGAGGGCGCCCCTTCATTGCTGAGCCGGTTTAACGGCAGGCTTGGGACCCCAGGCAGGCGCGGGACGTGCCCAACCTCTGCCTCTGTTCCAGGACGAGCCCCTGACACCTGAGAAGGCCAAACCCCTAGTCGCTCTGGCCCCTCGAAAGGAAGGAGTGAACGAGCCCGCCCCCCAAAAGGGGCGTCGCTGTTTCCTCCGCTGAGGTAACTTACCTCCTTTGGCAACAGCATCCAATTTATCTCCAAACAGCAGTGAACCCAAGGGAAGAGCTGTGAGCGACTTCTTGGCTTCAACGTCCGCTGTCCACTGGCGGAGCCAGACCAATCTGTGCATAGCCACCAGTAAGGCTGATGTCCTACTACACACGACAGTCTTCCATCGCAGCCATGACAAAATCCATGAACAATTCGCATTTCTTAAGGATAGCGAACTCAGCGCCCAAACTGAGCGTTATTCAGCCAGTCCCTGATAAGAGACCTGGTAGCAAGCGACACCAGGGCAGATGCACTAACAGGCCGCAGGGCCAAGCCCACATTGGCAAATGCGTGGCACGCCATCTGATCAAGGCGCTTATCCTCGCCATCCTTAAGGGAAGTGGCTTCAGGGGTGTTCAGCACAGAAAAGTTGGTCAAACCTAAAACAGGCGCGTCGACCTCGGGAGGAGAAGACCAGCGCTTAACTGCCTCCACCGGAAAAGGATATTTCTTATCCCATCCCTGGGGCACACCAGGAAGCCGACTGGGCCTCTCCCATTCTCTAAGGATCAGCGCATCAAAATGACCCTGGGTAGGGAATTCCAGATGGGGCTTGCTGGCCCCAAAAAATTCCCCCTTCTTAAGAGGGGGCACCTCAGGCGGGTCAATATCCAACACCTCCAATAAATGTGACAAAACAGTGGCCGTATCTACGGCATCCCCCAGCGCCTGCCCGGCATTAGAATTCCCAGACTGAACATAGTCAGCCTCTGATTCCTGATACAATTCCCCCTCCTCAAACGGGGAATAATCTGACAAATCAGCGGACTCGTTGTCAATATCCCACAATGGCTGGGCCGACGACAAATGTCTATTTTTAGCCTGGGCCTTCTTGCCCACCGTGCTAGCAATAATTTTCTCGATGCTGGGCAACCTAGCCCAAACATCAGAAAGCGACTCCCCAATGGTACTAATGTCACTTGGGGAACAGATAAGGTGGGAAGGGGAAGGCAATGAAGCGGGAGGAGCCGACCCAGAAGGCTGGGTACCAGACTGCCGTGTTATGGCCTTTTGTGTGCATGGTATATAGATCACCGCAATCTCCCCCGAAAGGGATACCCCGCACCCCACACATGGCACGGATTGTCCCAGAGGGATCCCGAGCCCAGTATCCTGCGGAGCCTCCATATGGTGAATTTTTGTGGTCAGTCGCAAGACCGCAGGGAATTACGCATAAGCAACCCGGGATGCCCCTTAAAAGTCCCGGTGGGAGGATTTTAGGTGGACAATTTTACACTAGGGACCCCAGGACCAGGAGGGACCCCTTAATATGCACATATACAGGGCAACCTGTAACACACAAAACAAGCAACATAAGTGCAGAGCTGTGTAAAAATGGCCATAACCTTACATGTAAAAAACAACAGCATTTGATCTTGCAGCCACACAATATGTATATACAGGTATAATATATATATATATATATATATATATATATATATATATATATATATATATATATATCACATCCCAGCCAGACAGTGTAATTAAAGCACACACACACGTTCCAGACCAGTGGGGGCCCCCACTAAAGAGGATCCCACACACACACAAGCTAAGGAAGTGGCCATCGGGCCCTTACCACACCGATTGCTATGCGGCCTTCTCGAGAAGATGGCCCCCACGCAGCCTCGTGCCTGAGGAGGGAGAGCAGGGGGAGGGCGGGCCAGTGCAGAACACGCGTTTGGCGAGGCCACGCCCCCTTCCCAAACGCAGCCCGAGGGGGAGAAGCTCCCCCAGGCTGCCATTAGTCCCTGGTATGCCAGTAAGAAACACACACTCCGTAAACACTCAGCACACAAACTGGGGAAAACGAAATATCGGCCAGGCCAGGCCAGGCAACCCCCCCCGGAGGGGAATAAGGGACCCGGAAGGGGGGGAATCCTGCCAGAAGCCGGCCATAAGTCTAAAGGGACGGGGCATCCCACACCAGGATCACCAAAAAAACCTGGATAACCACCTACCCCATAGTGAGGTCTCACGGTGGAGCAGTGCTCCTGCTGCACCCATAGGGTGCTCCTACCTTCACCAGGAACCGCAGCCTAAGCTGGGAGGCTCAATATAGGGCAATTTAGAAGGGTCCTGGCAGTAACAGGGATAATAGAAGGCCGGGCGCGAGCCCGGCTTACCTGTAAGTAAAGAAGTCTTCATCTTCTGTCTTGTCGCCTTCCCTGCAGAGAAGGAACTGGGGAATTGGTGGGAGGTCCCAGGTATATATGGACCAGGAGGGGCTTTCTTTTTTTGCATATTCATCTCTGCAGAAGTTCACCCTCTACTGGAGATTACCCAGATGTCATGAAGACTGAAGTGGAGTGTATGGCACACTTAGAATATACAGGAATATGAAGGTAAGCATCCTTGATGTCCACAGATGTCATGAAATCCCCTGGGCGCAGGGAACTGATGGCAGAGCGCAGAGTTTCCATGCGAAAGCGCCTGCTCCTGACAAATTTGTTAAGGATCTTCAAGTCCAGGATGGGCCTGAGTGACCCATCTTTTTTGGGTACTGTGAATAGGTTGGAATAGAAGCCCTTGCCTTTTTCTCTTAAAGGGACCTTGCAGATGACCCCCAGCTCCAGGAAGCCTTGCACTGCCTGCACTAGCTCCTGAGCTAACACAGGGTCCTGAGGAATCCGGGATCTGATGAATCTTGGGGGCGGCCAGGCAGCAAACTATCTTGTAACCGGAGGACACTACCTCCTGAATCCACCAGTCTGAGACATGAAGCTTCCAGACGTGAGCAAAGGGCTGAAGCCGTCCCCCCACACGGATGGGTGAGGACGCCCCACCATGCCTGAGGGGGCTTGGGAGAGGACTTGGGCTTGGAGCCCCAGGAGGAGGCAGGACGTCCACATCCTCTGCCCCTACCCCAGAAGTCTCCCCGGGCCCCAGTAAAGTAAACCCCCCTCCCTTGTCTGGCACCACGGTAGGGAGAGGAGAAGGAACCCTGACCCCGAAAGGGCCGAGACTGACGCCTGCGTTGGGGTAACCTGCCTCCCTTAGCAAAAAGGTCCAGGCGGTCCCCAAACATGCGTAGTCCTTTGAAGGGAAAACCAGTAAGGGCCTTCTTGTCAGCGTTGTCAGCAGCCCACTGGCGTAGCTAAACCGAACGGCGTATAGCCACAAGGGCAGCACATAAGGGCAGACTAGATGGACCGTATGGTCTCCTTCTGCCGTCAGCCTTCTATGTTTCTATATCCTGGCACACATTCTAATGGTGTCATCCAAGGCAGAGAGGACAACATTTACAAAAACATCACAACTGGAGAGTGCATTAAACACCTCACAAGGCAAATCATCAGGGGCACTATCAAGTATACTTCTGATCAGGGTCCTAATGGCCACAGCGGTAATGGCCGAGGCAGAGCCCGGGCGCAGCACCGTCCCCACACATGCAAAGGCATGGGACGCCAGCTGGTCAAAGCGCCGGTCCTCAGCATCCCGCAGGGTAGTAGAGTCAGGGGAGTGCATGACAGAGGTTTTAGATAGCCCTAGGACCGGGGCATCCACTTCGGGAGGGGATGACCAACACTTTACCACATCAGCAGGAAAGGGATACTTCCTATCCCAACTCTTAGGTACACCGGGAAGTCTACTGGGGCGTTCCCATTTCTTGAGTACAAAGTTATTGAAATGTGCCTGCTCTGGAAATTCCAAACATGATCTTCCTGTATGGAAAAGCTCCCCTCTTTGCCTGGGAGCCTCAACAGGGAGAGAGTTAGACAGAACCTAAAAAATCTGGGTCAATAATCTATCAGTGTCATCCGGAGCCCAGGGGTCAGAGCCAGAATCGTCATGACCCCTGGGCCTCTCATCAGATGACCCCGAGTTAGAGAATAGCTCCCCTTCGTCCGAAGGGGTATAGCCACAAAGATTCCAAAACTCATCAGTTTCCATAGGGAAAAGAGTGACATTAGGCGTTAAGTGCCGCTTTTTAGCAGGGGCCTTACGCGCCAAGGTATTAGCAATTAACTTCTCAACAGTAGCCAGTCTAGAAGACACATCAGGCTGAGAATCCCCACTTGTATGCAACTCAGTAGGAGTGAGATTTAAGCTTGGGGGGTAGGTGAAGTGAAACGAGGTGCAGGCCCAGCCACTGGAAAGCCAGATTGCAGCGCAAGCACCTGCTCAGCACATGGTACGCAGACCCACGCCTTGTCAGCGTCAACGTGAGACTCCCCACACGCTACACACAGCCGGGCTTGTCCCGAAGGAACCCCGGTCACATTATCCTGAGATGCCTCTATATGGTCATTATAGCGGCACTATAGGCCGATAGGGATTAACGCTATACAGCAACCCTGGATGCCCCAATAACCCGCTAGGGAGGTGGGAGTAATTACACTAGGCCTGGATTCACCTGTCTGAAAGACATAATAAAAGGGAGCCGTAAGCAGACAGTACTAAATAGGTGTTAATAAAGCCGCCCGAGAGGGCACTTACGGACCGCGGTAGGTAGAGGTCCGTCACGCATAAGCCGACCAAGCAGACAAAATGGCGCCGGTATACCTCGAGGGGCGGGCCCGCACAAGCAATGACGCGGAATGCGCCAGAGACGGGCCCCGCCCCCCCCCCCCCCCCGAAAAGTGCAAAGCCAACACGTGACAAGCAGCCAGAAGCGCGAAACATAATGACAAAAGGCGCACGGCGGCAATTTTAAGTACAGACATAGTAAAGCAAGTCAGCGCGGCGGCTGACAAAACAGAATGAAATGAAGCACACGGCCAATACACGTAAATACATTGCATACACACACAACCCCCCCTCTTTCCCCCCAAAGGCTACAAGGAGAGTGAGGAAGGACAGCGGCCGCTTAACATAGGGCCCACCGATAGACAGGGGCAAGGGGCAATAGTGTGGGAGGGGCATCCCATAGAGGCTCACCATAAGCCTGAACCGCCTACCCTTTGGTGGGGGATTGCGGTGGAGCAGCACTCCTAAGCACCTAATAGCGGTGCTGCCTACCATCACCCGACCAGCGCAGCCAAGGCTGGGAGGCACATTCATAATGGAACGGGTGGGAATAGCCCTACAGGGCCGCAGGCTAATATCGCCGCTCACCTGCCATTTCTCGTCCTTCGCAGTCCAGACTGCAGAGAAAAATACAATTCTGTGAGATACTCACCTGTAGAATTGGTATTCTTAGTATACAGTACGTCCTGCTCCAGATATAATACTTACAATTGGGTTATCCTCCACCAGAGGGCGCTGCACTGCAGAGACATGGAAAAACAGGCTCCTCCCGGCCCTTCAAATACCCAGGGACCTCCCACGAATCCCCAGCATTGAAAAGCAGTGAACAAGAAGCCGGGAGAATTAAACCACCCAGAACAACTGGTAAAGATAACCATGATAACAATCACCATACAGGGGATCAGAAAAATGCAACAGGGTGGGGTGGAGCAGGACGTACTGTATACTAATACCAATTCTACAGGTGAGTATCTCACAGAATTGTATTATTCTTAGTATACAGTACGTCCTGCTCCAGATATAATACTTACACTTGGGACATCCAAAAGCAGTGTCCATAAAGTAGGGTGGGATCCCCAACAACAAACGACCACAGCAGACAGTTTAAAGCACTGTCACCTGCAGAACCAGACGGCCAAGACAGCAAGAGCTGAGGCCCTAACATTAACGTTGTAAAAAACCTTGCAAAAGGTATGGAGCAGAAGGCCAATGGTAGTGGCCTAATCAATCAGTTCAACAGCAAAACCGGTGCTGAAAGCCCAAGAGGCATCAAGCACGCGTAGAAGGGAATCAAGGCAACAAGGGAGGTTCTTCCCCTTGCCTGAATAGGCCTGAGTAATAGCCTGACAATCCGATAGCTAATGAATTTGGCAGAAGCCCAGGCCAAAAAACAAAGGTACCAGGAGTAACGTCCATTAAGGTAACAACCAGGACCAACCGCCCAACTCCCGAGAGCAGGCGAGATCGAGCACATTCAGGATGTAATGACCACAAGCCCCAAGGAACCTCAGTTCCCTTAAAGGAAAAAACTGCCAACACCTGTATAAGGAATGCAGAACCACTTCTTCAACAGTGCAAGGAAGGGGGACAGCTGTGGAAAACAATATCTCGGATAATTGAACATACGACACCTACAGATGTAGAGAATCCGGCTTTAGGCGGAACTCCCTTTATCCTGGTGTATCTCAAGGAAAGAGGGCTAGGTAGACCGAACCGCCTACTAACACACGCCTGACCAAGGTAACAGTCACCAGAAGGACCCCCTTAAGGGTAAGAACATCCAGACAGTGTCCTGAATAGGACCAGGAGACAACCTGCAAGCAGACAGAATGAAATCAATTTCAATCCCAACAGGGGCCATAGGAGTACATGGAGGGCACACATGGGCACCCCCTGAAGGAAGTCTTAACCAAGGAAGACTGAACCAGAACTGTTAAGGCAAGGTGGACAGGGCAGAGCCTGACCCATCAGAGCGCAGAGTTGGGGGACCAACTCCAATTTATGCTGAAGGCCACACTGGAGTCCTGGAACCCAAGAACGTCCAACAAGTAAGAGGACTAGACTCGTCCCAATAAATGTTGGTATGCCAAACCCTACAACAATAGAAGACGACGCAGAGGAGGCTCACTCCTAGACATCCCATATAGTCACAACCCCAAGGCAGCTAAACTTGTCTCCATCAAGATGTATGCCTCAGCAGTCAGATCCAATTAGGCCAGGGACCATGAACTATAGTGATGTAAAGGGGCCCTGAGTGATCAACTGGCACTCCTGGCAAGGTGCAGAACTACTGACCACAGTACCATAACTGCAACCACACCATACTAGGTCAACTGGGGGCCACCAGCATTACTGGTCCCCTTACCAAAGTAATCTTCCGCATAACCCTGCCTAGCAGAGGGAATGGAGAAGGGCATACAGAACCAAAAGTCCTGTCAAGACGGTACTAAGGCATCCGGACCACTGAGATAGGATCCTGGAACAGGGAAACAAGGCCGATAGCCTGTGAAGGTGACAGAACCCAACAGATCCATGACTGGATGGATTCCATAGCGACACGGGGATTAGCACATCCTGTCGCAGAGGGGCTTAGCCGGAGCTAATATCACTAACATGCAGGGGGCATTGTCTCCGCCCAGAAGGGAACATAGACACTACCTGGAAGGTCCGCCAGCTCCAGGCCCCTTCCGATGGTTAATGTAGTACGCCTGTCAGACGGACCGAGCACCCCCAGCCTGGCAATTCCGGAAGGGGAACGGTCAAGCGAGAAGAGCCGACTGAAAAACGCTTACTGCTTAGACTTCCATAGTCGTAAGGACCCTCTAAGGGCCCCACCAACACCGGAATTGCAGGGAGTTTTTGTAAGAAACCATCCCCTTCAACCTGAAAGGTTGGCATCCATGGTGGCCGTTTCCAGGAAGGCAAGAGGGAACTGCCCCCAGACAGGTCCCTCGAGTTCATCCACTTTCAAGAGAAAACCGTCATACAGGAGGGAAGGCCCACCGGCCCTGCTCCAGGGGTGCTGGACCCCTGTCCTATGCTTACCACTAGAAGTCGCAGACGGCTCAAGGGAAACTAAGCATAAGGGACCACTTTCGCTGCTTGGGCTCCTGCCAAGCAAGTTAACAACGGCCAACAAGTTGCATCTCTGCCTGGTGTTAAGAAACCAGGACAGTAGTGAGGGACTGGGCCCATGAGACCAGAATGCCCACCTAATTGCTGAAAGGGGGGGGAATCTGGTTTGAAACTGATCCAGAATCATTCCTATTAATGGAGTCACCAGGTTAGGGAACAGCAAGGACTCGAGGTGATTGACACTCATCCAAATGACTCCCAATGGCTCACCAGCCGGGTATCCAACTATCCTGACTCAGACAGGGAAGTGAGGAAGGGCGTCTGGGTAAACATCGCGCGGACGTCCCTTGGTCTCAGAGACATCACCATCGACAGCACCTGAGTGACACTCTAGGAATTGAAGAGAGGCCAGATAGCAGGGTCACAATTAACAGTGTTGGAATTCCAACACGAACCTGGAGAACCTCAGAGATCTGAGGGCACACGGATGTAAACATAAGCATTGAAGAGTGCCCCGGGCGGCAAGACGCCCACTGGGCGCAAGGTGCTGATAGCCAAACTCAAGAGTATCCATGCAGGAAACTGCCTGTAATTAGAGAATTGCTGTGAGTCCAGAATGGGCCACCTGACCCATCCTTTGGGGGGCTGTGGGAGGTGGTATAGCGGCCCTTGCCTCTGCTGATTACGGGCAATCTGCAAGAGACCCTCAGACCTTGCAGGCCTAACATGGCCTGTGCTGGCAACTGAACAGGGGCAGGGACCAGGCGTACCTGGGGTCTGATAAAAAAAAAAACTGGGGAAGGCAGAGCAGCATACTCTGACGGATCAGGAGGTTGTGCCCTCCAGATACAGGATAGAGTGAGGCGAAATGCCTCCTGATAATAGCAAGGTGCTGCAGTCATCCCCTCACCGAGCCGGGCGAGGGCGCCCCATCATGCTTGAGGGGGTTTGGTGGAAGATTTGGGCTTAGCCCCGCCGGAGGGGCCAGAGCGTTGCCTGCTGCTCGTGGGGAAGGAGTCTGCCCCAAAAATACGGAAAGACACCCCTGGTTCCTGTTTAACACTGAGGTAGGGGGGTGCTCCTGCCTCGAGGGGGCCGGGACGGCCGTCTGCGAAGGGGTGATTTGCCCTTTTTACCGAAAAGGTCTAGGCGGGCTCCAAATAGGCGTTGCCCTCTGAAGGGGAGCCCAGTAAGAGTATTTTTAGTAGCATCATCAGCACCCCACTGTCGCAGCTGTTGCGGCACAGGCCGGACGTAGCGCCATCCCGGCACAAGAAAAGGCATGGGAGGCCAGCAGCTCAATGAGTCGGTCCTCAGCGTCCCAAAGGGCGCTATAGGCAGGGGTTGTAATAAAGGGGGGGTTAGGGACCCCTATGATCGGAGCATCCACCAAGGGGGGCGACAACCAGCAATTAACCACCTCAGGGGGAAAAGGGTATTTCCTATCCCAGTCCCCTGGAAGTTTACTGGGGCATTCCCATTCTTTGAGGACAAGAATATGGAAATGAGCCTGCTCTAAAAATTCCAAACGTGCAGTCGCAGTATGGAAACGCTCTCCTCTAGGCTTGGGGACCTGACCGGGGGGGGGGGGAAGAGATAGACAGTGCCTTAAAGACTTTAAGCAACAGGTTGTCAGTGTCACACTGGCCCCAGTATTCCGGGCCAGAATCATCGTGACTCCTCGTCATCTCATCAGAAGAGCTTGAGTCAGAGAACAATTCCCCTTCTTCAGAAGGGGTATAGTCACACGGAGTAGCAAACCCCTCAGTTCTCATAGAGCATACAGAAACATGGGGTGACAGGTGCCGCTTTCTACCAGGGCCCATACGCTCTGACAACCTAGCAATAATCTGTTCAGCCGTAGGCAGCCTGGGGAGAGATTTAAGCCTGGGGAGATAGGTGAATTGAAGCTAGGTGTAGCCACTGGCCAACCTGATTGCAGGGCCAGTGCTTGCTCGGCACAGGGTACGCAGACCCTTGCCCTGCCAGCATCAGCATGGGACCCCGGACACATAATTCTGAGATGCCTCCATATGGTGATTAATCAAGGCACAATATGCCAGTAGGGATTTAAACTCTAAGTAACCCTGGATGCCCCAAAGACCCGCTATGGAAGTGGGAGAATTTAACAAGGCCGGCTATAATTTAACACCGGGCCGGGAGAAGCCAAAGGTGTTCCCCAGTCTGAAAGACATAATGGGAATAAAGAGTGTCAGAACCATGCGCAGTAAACACAGATCATGAAAATCGCCCGCTAGGGCACTTACAGACCCAGGGAGGAGGAGGACCGCCACCACGTGTGCGTGCGACCAGCATCAAAATGGCGCCAAAGCGAGCCTCGAAGGGCGGGCCAGAGCGGCCAGTGACGCGGAGCGCGCCAACCTATGTCCCCGCCCCCCCCGAAGAGCGCCGCACATCCAGCAAAGGAAGAAGTGCGCGCGGCGACAACAATTACTTAGTAAGAACAGCGCGGTTCTGACCCCAGGGATACTAGTCCGGGCAGACTAAGGCCATAACGTGTAAAACATACACAAGACCTTGCTACACCCCCCCCCCCATTTCTTTCCCCCCGGGCGACCCTTTGTACAGGGCCCACCGCTACACGGGGCAATAGTGCAGGAGAGGCATCCCCTAGAGGCTCACCATCAGCCCTAAACCGCCTACCCTTTGGTGAGGGACTGCGGTGGAGCATAGGTTAAGCACGCAAGGTGCTGCCTACCTTCACCCGACCAGCGCAGCCCAGGCTGGGAGGCACATCACAGGGAGGACGGGTGGGAATATTCCAACAGGGCCGCAGGCTTTGGTAGCACCGCTCACCTGCGAGAGTGTGATACATCATGTCTTCGCAGTTAGCACTGCAGAGAAATCTGGGGATTCGTGGGAGGTCCCTGGGTATTTGAAGGGCCGGGAGGAGCCTGTTTTTCCATGTCTCTGCAGTGCAGCACCCTCTGGCGGAGAATAACCCAAGTGTAAGTATTATATCTGGAGCAGGACGTACTGTATACTAAGAATATCTGGGGATTTGTGGGAGATCTCTGGGTATTTGAGGGGCCGGGAGGAGCCTATTTTCGATGTCTCTGCAGTCCAGCACCATCTGGCGGAGTAATACCCGATAGTAAGTATTATATCTGGAGGAGGACGTACTGCATACTAAGAATACATGGACACAGTTCTGGTAGAAGCAGTCTATGTCTGGTAGATTGTTATCCCAGAATCCATTAAGGAAGACCTTCAGTCATAATTGACTGATACACCGCTTCTGAATTCCATGTGACCATGAGCTGCCAATCAGGCTCAACCAGTGGCCATGAACTTTACTTGGAGCAGCTGCCCTATGTACAGCTGCTGTGGGACATAACATGGAAGAGGCAAGTATAATGTGCGAGAACCCAGGTGGCACAGTGAGCAGCAGAGGAGTCTCGAATGGGGAAGCTTCGATGCAATCATAGCAAAGGGACCTTTACTACATGAAGGAACGCTTTGATAGAGTGAATGGGTCTTAAAACTCCTTTAAAAGTGGACCTCTACTTAAATTACCTGCCGAGTGGGAAACTCGAAATTCTGCAGCTGCTGCATGTCTGTTTTTTGGTCCTTTGCAGGGGAGATTCTGCAGACCTGTATCCAGATTCCAGGGATGCCTGGGGGGGGGGGGGGGGGGGGTGGTGAATGGCAGTCCATGTCCAGAGACACACTCCCAACTTCCTGTCTTGGGAACTGAATAAAATCAATGGTTTTGAAGCATCTCAAAAATGATTACATATTGTAATGTAAACACTCCCATTCCCAAGGAGCTGAGCCATGAGAGGCATTTATTTACAAAGCTTTATGAGTCATGTGTGCCTTCTACTGTGGTCACAGGGATGTGCACAACCACTGTGGCTTGCTGTGCTCACTAGCACCGAATGCCAAGGGACAGGGGCAGTTGTGGAAATGGAATAAGGACAGGGATTAGGCAAACTGATTGCAGCCTTTTTATTGCCTTTGCCTGGAATTTCCCTTTATAAGCCAGTTCACATTTAACCCTTTTGTTGCCAAGCACGTAACACCTACGTGCTGGCTTGGCTGGGCCTTAAGTGCCAAGCCCGTAGGTGTTACGTGCTTGACTTTGATCGCTTCTAGTTTAAAAAATAAAAATAAAAAATACTCACCTGACCCCTTGTTGGATCCGGCCGGGTCTCCTCTTTAATTTGGTGCCATCCGATCCCCCGTGGGGGGTCGGATGGCTCCAGGAGAGCCCCCGGAATAGGCCGCCCCCCCCCCCGCTTCTGCAGCAGCAGCTGCTAACTGTAAAAAAAAAAAAAAATAAAAATGACATTCACTTACCTCCATGTGCGCTGGCTCCCGCTGTCCCTCCTCTTCACCTGGGGGGCCTCCGATCCCCCCCCAGGACTTACCGATCTTCAGGAGGGAGCCTGGGAGGCTCTCTCCTCTCTTCTTCAAGATGGCGACCGCCATCTTGCCTCTAAGCCCCGCCCCCTTGGGCCGGTGATCGGTGCCCTGGAAGGAGGTGACAGGAGATCCTCTGATCTCCTGCCTTCTCCTTCTCTGGATGCCGATCACAGGCATCTGTCAGCTGAGCGGCGAGGGACAAGAGCTTGCAATCGAAGGTAAGTACAGTAAAAAAAAATTATTTTTTTTTAATAAAATACTTTTTTTTATTGTGTGGTGTTTTTTTTTTTACAGTTAACCCTTTGTGAGCTGGTAAGGGGTCCATGAGACCCCTTATACCAGTTCACATGGCTGGGGGGGTGGCATTGCCATTAACCCCCGCACCCCCATTACCTGCCTCCCCAAAGGCCAGGGGGGGGCAGAAGAGCCCGGGCCCACATAGGCTATGTGGGCTCGTAGGCTGCAGGGTGGGGGGGCCACCAAAGCTGGCCCCCCCACTCTGTGCCTACAAGCCCCCATAGCTGGTCCCGGGCTGGTTACTTTGGGTAAGGGGGACCCCACGTCATTTTTTTTTTTGGATTTTTAAGGGTTTTTAACCCTTAAAAATCCAAAAAAAAATGGGGTCCCCCTCCCCGGGAAGGGGCACCCTATGTCATTTTTTTTTTTAATTAACCATTTGTCATCCAGCAGCTATAAAAGACTTCTGGGCAGGAAAGGGTGTCTACCTATACATATGTGGTATCGCTGTAAGCGGGAGAAATTGGGGTTTCTCACGCAATAAGATTTTATTGACAAACTTACATTTTTTATTACAAAAAAACTCTACAAATTGTAAAAAAATATATTTTTTTTATTTTTTTTCACACATTTCACCCAAAAATGTTGAGAATACACCTAAAAAACACAAACAAGACATTTCATGTTAAAGCCCAGACTCTGTTGAAAAAAACAATATATAATTTTCCTGGGAAATCCCTGGAAATCCCTTCGAAAATGACAGTTGAACATGTGTAGCGCAAAACAGTCAAACTCAGTCTGGCAACAGGGAGTGGCAAATGCTGCAGGTAGGCTGGCAGCGAAAGGGTTAAGCATACCTTAAAGTCAAAGACATGGTTTAGAGCTTTATCTCAAGATTTTCAGGTCTGGCATGTGTATCTTTTCTCCTCCGCTGCTCCAAGCCTTTAAAAGTGCCCTAAAAACCCAGCTCATCAGCCAAGCATAAAACCTGGCTTAAGAAACCTCTAACTTTCACAGGGCACATGCCGCCAAACACAAGCGCTACCACTTGTGAGCTTACAATCTAAAGCACTGTTTCTCAAGCTGCGTTACACATACCCCAGGGGGTACTTCGCAATGGTCAGGGGTGCACCAACAAGGGGGGTCTTGTACATTTTAACAGTAAAGCATTTATTGTTTCAGAAAGTCTTACAAGGACCAAGACCTACCAATTATGGTATGATTAGTAATTGATCTCCTCATTGGGGGTACTTGGCATAAACAGGTTGGGAACCACAGGTCGAAAATATAGGGGGTGGAGATGAAAAGGATCACAAAAGCAAGGCTCCCTTTTCCTATGGTCTCCTCTTCGAACAAGATTTGATCTTAGCTTTGCAGCATCTAGTTTGTAATGGTCTCTGTATTGGCTGCAATTATAGCTTGTATTGCACTGATATGCATTGCGGCTTTAACCCATTCAGCTTCAGCGCCAGCCTACCTAGAGATGTTGTCACCCTCTTTTCACACCATTTTGCGCTGTGTAAGTTTAACTGATTTTTGCAGGAATTTCCAGGAAAATTCTATATTTTTTCAGCACAGTTTGGGCTTTAATGTGAAATGTCTGGTTTGCAATTTCTTCAGTGTTTTTAATGTTTAATATTTTTGGGTAACAAATGTAAATAAAAATATATTTAAATATAGTTTTTTTTTACATTCCCCCCCCCCGATTACAAAAGGTCCACATACGTATTGATAGACATCCTTTCCTGACCAGGAGACAGCACTAATTAAAGAGTGTTGACATTTTCAAATGAAACTACTACTACTATGTGCACCATCAAGAATTAAGTCCCTATTTTTTTTTTTTTTTTTTTTTTTAAATGTCCCCCTTAATAGTTAAAGTGGACCAAAATTTGGGATAGTCAAAAATGTTGACTATCCTGGGTTTTGGCCCCCCCCCCCCCCCCCCCCGATTGGGGGTGCCTCGCTGTGTGAAACAGCAACTCACCTCTTTCCAGTCCCACGGTGCATCTGGGAACATCCTCCACCTCCCTCTAAAAGGGAGCGTGCCCGCGCCATTCATTCACAAATCCCTGGCACATGCACTGCTAGAGAGAAGCGGAGGATGCGGCTGTCAGACGCTGTTCTTAGACACACCGTGGGATCGGGAAGAGGAGAGTTGCTGCAGCGATTTGGTGGTGGTGGGGTCACACAGCAGGGTGCACCAGGGGAAAAGACCAAAACCCCGGATAGTCAAACTAGGTTTTGGTCCATCCAGGGTCTCGAATCCTCTGTATCCAAGCATAAACAGCCCAGGCACCAGTTATAGGGGCTGGTAGACCAGGAAGCGGGGGCCAGTGGTCAAACACATGGAACACAAAATGGCACATACAGTTAGAATGGAACACCAGTGATAGCATCTAGACATCTTGTTTGCCGGAACAAAAGTCTTACGGCAGAACACTAATATTTCACCGCTTTGATTAGCTTCAATAGGGAACAGTGTAAAAGCTGCATGTCCTGTAAAAAACTCAAGACATCTCCTGTTTAAAATACTATTTCTTTTTATTGGACGTAAGCCAAGAGATCATTCAATGTACACAGGCAAGGAAGAAATAATTTGGAACTCAGATTCAACAGGTTAAATCTTAAAATGGTTTAATCATAAACTTGATGCAAGTTTACAGATTACTGTACATTGCCAATAAAGTCTGCAATGAAAGAAAAAGACAAAAAAATCCAAAACAAAAAGCATGCCAAGTCAGCAACCTTCTAAACCCTATAAAAAGTCAAATACCATACCAGCTTTGCAGGTTCTTGCTATTTGTGGAAGGTTCTGTGAAAGATGTTAAGCAAGGATCTTATAAAAACATATGTACAGGCACTAAAAATAGAATAAATGTAGGAGGTAAGGGAAATTCCAACGTTTGAAAAGTAGGACGCGTTTCCAAAGAGCCTTCAGTTTAACAATCTTCACGTGGTTAATTCCAAACACATCAACATAGCAAAAGAATGCATTGGTGGCATTGATGAGAAGTGCATGACAAATAAAAGGGCCAGCACATATTGGAGACAGCTTGCTACGTATAGCAAATGCACAAGAGGTAAGCAATTGTATCCAATAGAGTGTGTGTGTGTGTGTGTGTGTGTGTGTGTGTGTGTGTGTGTGTGTGTGTAAGCCTAAATTGGGGCAAACAAGACAAAATGCTGGAAAATAAATCTCGCTTACGAAAAAATGGCCCCATTATCTACAGCCAACTACCTCAATAAGGCATACACACGGATGCAATCTTTGGTAGACACTTTTGATCCTACCCATCACAGTTTTAGACTTGAAATGTCAGCGACTACCAGGGAATGCCATTTCCTTGATGAGCTATTTTGGAAATTGGCAACCACATTTTTTTTTGTCTTAAAAAAATGAAAAAGTGCAGATTCAATCTATTGGAAACAAAGACATCAAGCAGAACCTCATCTTTAATCCTTAGTATGCAACAATAGGAGTAAAACTTACAAACTTAAATTTGGCAGAAAATCTGGGCTAATAGTATTTTGTCAATGTCACAATGTCTTTAAAGCCCAATGTGCTTGGAAACCTAAAGTCATAAGGAACTCTATAGTTCAGAATGATGCATATATATATATATATATATATATATATATATATGCATTTATTGTACACACAGTTGCCTATTCTTGATTATGTGCCAATCCTTAGTTCACAGAATTCAATTGCAACAACCCGTTAATAAAAATGCAACTCTATGAAAAAAAAAAAAAAAAAAAAAAGTATAGAAGGACTTCAAGCTTCATAGCGATGCTCTTCAAGGATTAGAAGATCTTTGCCAGTAAATATAGCCCTAAGGTAGGGCCACACATATGATGATGAATACATTGAAGAGGCATACAATGGACCAACACCTTTAGAAACAGGCAAAATAATGGAAGCATAAACAAGCAAATCCACATTGTGCAACATAGGGAACTGTATAGTTTTGTCAGTGTGACTGAAAAGGTTTGTTGGGGTGGGGTGACTGAAAACTCTCTGCCTCTTAGTTTGCAAATGGGATCTTCTCCTCTTCATTGGCGTAAAAGGGAACCCAGTAGTCCTCTACAGCTTACCTTTTCCAGACTTTAAATGGCTTTTGCAATATATATATATATATTTATAAACCCTCCTTACTATTACTTTTTGGCAATACTATTTCCTCAAGTTTTTCATTGGAGAGCCCGAGTCATTCGTATAAACCATTTCTTAAAACTTTTGTTTTACAGGTATGAAACGTGTTTGGCTTTAAATGATACTATACAAAATAATTCTGCAGAGCAAATTCTGCAAAGAAAAAAAACAAACAAAAATAAACACAGTGAAAGCAATTTACAACAGTCTAATAAAAGTGGAATGATGTACTATGCTAAGTCATCTGATTTAAATAAGACGATAAAATATCTGGAGTGGCCTCTCTTCAGTAAAGGCAGCTTCTCTCTGTTCCAGAGAAGCAGATGTGGTCTAATATACAGGTCTGACAGTTCCTTTATCTATGCGCTAACATATGCTGTACAGAGGACCCAAGGGCAATGTTGGATCTGTGTTGGAAAGAAGTAGAAAATAAAGTTTGTTTAAATCTTGGTCCAAGGAGAGTTTGGAGTTACCCATCTTCTTTTGGAGGAGTGTACCAGCCTAAAGAGAAGAGAAAAATGTAAGTTGTATATATTGCTGAGAATGAGCACGTCTTAATTTTATTCTGCCCCAAAGCTTTGTACTGATAAACTTGTTTACAAGGTGCCAAGGCTACAAGCAAACTGAATGCAAATTCATAATATCCTGTAAGAGAACTGGTTTGGCCATGTGCCCAGTTTACAGCCAGCCAAATACAGGCAGGTACATTAGACTGCAACTTAGTGGCCCGTTGATGTTCCTCCCCAATTAGTTTCAAGTACAGAGGGGGCTGCAGCTTTTAGAAAGCCGAGCAATACAGTCTTTGTGCTCCCTCAAGACATTTCTGCTATTTATCGATTTGCAACACTCCAAGCTGGCTAGGTCACTCAGTCAGTATTTTTCTCCAGAGCCACTCCAATTGCAGATTATTCTAACCCGACAACTTTTGGCTGGCAGAGGGGTCTGCAATATGCAATTTCCTTACTGTGTTCCCCTCTTTATTGCTTCGATCTAAGACGAGGACAAACTGGGGTCAATTCAGAGCCAGGGGAGAATTCTCACTTTTTAAGGAGAGAAAACGCCAACTTTCATCGTCTACACCTGGTACACAGAGCGTGAATGGCACTTTCCTCTCCTAAAAATGTGTGAATTTTCCCCGGCATTCAATATATAAATGACACCAATATATTTCAGAATATTTAATAAAAAATACAGTACCATTCTTCTCATGAATCTGTACTAGTGATTTGTAGGATTGCTGTGCTCGAGCAAGATTATACTGGTTCTAGAAAAAAAGCAAAGAAGATGGATTACAGACGCCACACACAGATCATCCAGCCAGACCCACAATACAGTTAGCAAACCTACCTTATTGGCTCCAAACTGCACGCGTGCTTTTCCTTTGACCAGGGTAGCATTGATTTGCATGATAACAGATTCTATTGAATAGGCACTGCTCCAGCCCTTAAAAAAATATATAAGCTGAAATATGCACAAAAAACACATTGCCGCTTATACAGGATTTTAAAAGATCAACTGGTTGCCTAACTGGAAACCAGGACTTTTTGCAATCCCCAAGGAGCTGCAAAGAGCTCATGTAGTATTGTTTTAAAAGGATACCCCTCTGCAGATGTACACCCTTACCAGATATTATCAGAATGCCATTTTTACCTTTAATTACCTTACCTTCCTGACCCCTCCTCCAACACCAGTCCTGATAGCAATCTCTTAAGCAGTGCTCTGCAGCCACAAGACTGCACAGACACCGCCCTCCCTCTGTGCAGCTGACCAGGTCCAGCCAACCCGGCAAAATGGCACCTGAGAAATTATATGTAAAAATCACAAATATTCGAATAATTCACTGCTTAAGATTTACCTGTTTAGTAAGAAGCTCCATACAGAGTGCACCTCCACCTAACACATACCTAAAAAAAAAAGAATATAATTTGATTAAAATGTAATGGATCTGTCCATTATAGAAGTAAACCTATTACATTAATATTTACAAACAATTTTCATTTGTGATTAAAAAGGTTGCATATGCAGATTACATTCAACAAGTCAACAAATTTGTTGACTGTTTTAATTGTGTGTTTGTTAGTCCCTATTTTACTAGACATTTCATTGTTTATATATGAGCTGTCCAGCTTCTAATAGCAGGACTGTTTGAGAGCGCTCTCCTGCCTGGAAGACTATGTTCTTCTGCTGATGCCGCCACACAGCAGCTTACTACCCCAGCCGTGGCGGCTCCGGACACCGCGCAGGACATTTCTTAAAGGGGCAGGCTAGCTGGGGCATCCCGTGAATGTCCCAAGCAAATCAGAACAGTTTGGGGGGGTATACATATATCTAAGGAGATAGGCTTGTCCTACCAGGAGATTGGACAGAGAAGTTCATTACTGTGTTCATATATACCAAGCACAGAATGAACTACGCTCTAGATATTCTTTTGCAGTATATATCAATATTGCAGGGTGAGGCCTGTGCCCACAGATGTCCCCCCCCCCCTTATCTTAATCACACATATAGGGACACTAGTATTCAATTACATATGACCCTAGGGTGAGTTTAGAAAGTACATTAGGCCATATAAACAAGGTGTTCACATCCAAGGAAGAACCCCTCACACATTTGCATTGACGAGATGGATAAAGTGCCCCCCTACACAAACACTATGCCAGGTCAGGGACAGAAGCCCAAAACTGCTGGGAGGAAAGATGCCAATGGGGACTCATTTTCCGAAGAGGCAGAGAAAAGTGAAACCCAGTCTGTTGTCTAAAATGAAGAGGTTACAAGAAAAGTTCTGAATTATGGTTCACGACATGACCATGGGTCTAATTGACTGCCTTAGACAGTCGATTTCTAGCTGTGACAGTATTGGCCAAACAAGTGAAAGGGTAAAGAATCTGACAGTATTGGTTATGAGGGAGCAATGGCTCAGCAGTTAACCTGTTTTGAGTCGGGTGTCCTGGATGGAACAAAACGGGCACCAACTTGCTCTACATTCCACTTAGTTCTCAAGAATAAAGCTCCACTACAAAATGACAAACCCATAGCCAAATTGTGCAGCATATTCTGCTGATATCAGCATCCACCAGGACCTAAAAAAAGCCAACTTTCATCTGTGTTACTCAGCTCATACAACAATGGAAAGACTGCCACAAAAAATACCAAAATAAAACCTCGCCCAATACTTACCCCCCAGAAAGTACAGGGGACACCACTCTCACAAAAGGAGGGTCAAACGGAAAATTATCCTGAAGGGAAGAATATATGAATAGTTAAACATTATTCAGAGTTTAATGGATCAAACCCTTAATAATGACATGTTAATATAAGCATTTTAGAGCATGAAAACAAAGCATGAATACAATAAATAAGCAACCCTGCCCAATGAATACATTTTTTTACCTTAAAGGAGAAATTCAGTAATATGCATTCTATGCCTTCTTTCTCTTTTAAAACCAAAAGGTCACTATGTAAAGGGCTGTCTGGATCAACCCTAAGAAGGAAAAAAATAAATCTTAAACAGCTCAAAACACTCATTATATCCCTTTCTGTGCCAAAAAAAAACAAAAAAAAAAAAAAACGGTTGAACAGCACACGTGGAAAGAATGGCAAGATAACAATTCAGATCATCAGGAAGCATTTGCATTTTTAATGAACATGGTTGTTGTGGGGAGTAGCATGTCTGCGTCAAACAATCATCCAAATATACAAATCAATAGACACGCCATTATTACATACAATACAGATACACACAAGCATTAAGTGTTTT
Organism: Gastrophryne carolinensis; assembly: GCA_027917425.1. Classification (NCBI taxonomy): domain Eukaryota; kingdom Metazoa; phylum Chordata; class Amphibia; order Anura; family Microhylidae; genus Gastrophryne; species Gastrophryne carolinensis. The sequence goes on along the minus strand of CM051238.1, from coordinate 279,689,174 downwards.
GCAAGTCAAAAGTGGAAAAAAAAATACAACTCTGTGATAGAGTTGATTTTATGGGTATCCAGCACGGGTCGCTTCCTCTTCAATTCTTCACTATTGGGTTAACCGCCACAAGGTGGCGCAGCTGACTGCAAGAAGACTTGTGGCTCCTCCCGGTCCATATAAAGGGCAGCAAATTACCCATAAATCCAGTATTGAAAAGCAGTAATACAAGAAGCCGTGAGGAAGAGACCATGTTACATCACACAGCCCCAATACTACAATTCTGTGAAATACTCACCTGTAGAATTGGTATTATAAGTATACAGTACGTCCTGCTCCAGATAGATTACTTACACTTGGGTTATACTCCGCCAGATGGCGCTGCACTGCAGAGACATGTAAAACAGGCTACTCCCGGCCCCTCAAATACCCGGGGACCTCCCACAAATCTCCAGCATTGAAAAGCAGTGAACAAGAAGCCAGGAGAATTTAACCACCCAAAAACTGGTAACTATAACAATGATAATACAATTCTGTGAAATACTCACCTGTAGAATTGATATTTGTATACAGTACGTCCTGCTCCAGATATAGTACTTACACCTGGGTTATCCTCCGCCAGATGGCGCTGCACTGCAGAGACATGCAAAACAGGCTAGCAAGCAGTGAACAAGAAGCCGGGAGAATTAACCACCAAAAACTGGTAACTATAATAATGGTAATCACCATACAGGGGATCCAGAATAATGCAAAAACCAGGGTGGGGTGGAGCAGGACGTACTGTATACAAAAAATATCAATTCTACAGGTATTTCCAGAATTGTATTCTTAGTATACACTACGTCCTGCTCCAGATATAGTACTTACACTTGGGACATCCAATAGCAGTGTCCATAAAGTAGGGTGGGATCCCCAACAAAAACGACAACAGCAGACAGTTTAAAACCACTGTCACCTGCATAACCATACGGCCAAGACAGCATGAGCTGAGGCCCTAACATCAACCTTGTAAAACTTTGCAAAGGTATGAACAGAAGGCCAAGGTAGTGGCCTAGCAAACCAATTCAACAGAAGCTTGGTGCTGAAAAGCCCAAGATGCATCAAAGCACGAGTAGAGTAAGAATCAAAGCGAAAATGAAGATTCTTCCCCTTGTTGGAATAGGCCTGAGTAACAGTCTGACGAATCCAATCGCTAACAGTAGACTTGGCAGAAGCCAAAAAACCCTTCCAAGGACCAGAAGAAACATCCAATCAAGTAATAACCAGGGCCAAAGCCGCCCAACTCCCCGAGAGAAGACGAGATCGGGCACATTCAGGATGTAGTGACCATAGGCCCCAAGGAACATCAGTTCTCCTAAAGGACACAGTGACTACCAAGGAAAAAACTTCCAACACCTGTTCAAGGAATGCAGAACCCTTTCCTCAGCGTTGCTAGGAATAAGGCACAGCAGGAAGAACAATATGTCGAATCAATGAACATAAGACACCACCTGATGCGGAGAGTCCGGCTTCAGGCGGAACACCACCTTATCCTGGTGTATCTCAAAGAATGGGGGCTAGGTAGACAGAGCCGCCCGCCAACACACGCCTGACCAAAGTAACAGTCACCAGAAGGACAACCTTGAGGGTAAGAACAGCCAGACAGCATCCTGAATAGGACCAAAGGGAAAAAACCCTGCAAGCAGACAGAATAAAATTCAAACCCAGCAGTGACCACAGGATTACATGGGGGACGCACATGAGTACCCCCTGGAAGAAGTCTTAACCAAGGAAGACTGAAAAAGACTACTAAGGCAAGATGGACAGGGCGGGACCTGACCCATCAGTGTACCGAGTTGGAGAACCAACTCCAACTCATGCTGAAACACACTCTAGAACCCTGGGAACCGAGAACACCCAACAGGGAAGAGACCTAGACTCACACCAATCAATATGGGTATGCCATACCCTATAACAGATGGAAGAAGAGGAAGAAGCTTGCTCCTAGTCTTCCCATAGTCTCAATCACCAAGGCAGATAAGCCTGTCACCATCAAGATGGATGTTTCAGCAGTCAGGTCGACTAGGCCAGAGTCTGTAGATTGGGGTGATGTAAAGGGGGCCCTGAGTGAGCAGAGCTGGCACTCCTGGCAAAAGGTACAGAAAACTACTGCCCTCGGTACCATGTCTGCAAACCACACTACTAGGGCACCTGGGGGCCACCAGAATCACTGGTCCCCTTACCAGAGCAATCTTGCGCAGAACCCTGCCTAGCAGGGGGAATGGAGAAAGACATACAGAACCGAACGCCCAGTCATGGACGTTACTAAGGCATCCGGACCACTGCCAGAGGTTCCTGGGACAGGGAAACAAAGGCCGAGAGCTTGTGATAGTGACGGAACACAAACAGATCCACAACTGGTTGGACCCCATAGTGACACAGGGATTAGCACATCCTGTCGCAGAGGGACTCCACCGGAGCGAATATCACTGATATGCAGGGAACATTGTCTCCACCCAGATTAGGATCATAGACACTTCCTGGAGGGTCCTCCAGCTCCAGGACCCTCCCAATGATTAATGTAGGACACCGTCATCAGACATACCGAGCGCCCCCAAACTGGCAGGCCCAGAAGAGAAGTAGTCAAGCGAGATAGAACCAACTGAAAACGCCCACTGTTCTAAGGGCCCCACCTCCCCCAGAATCACCGGGAGTTTCAGAAGAAACCCTCCCCCTTCAACCTGATAGGTTGGCATCCATGGTGACCGTTTCCAGGAAGAGGCAAGAAGGAACTGCCCCCAGACAGGTTCCTTGAGTTCATTCACTCCAAGAGAAAACCTTCTTACAAGGTGGGAAGGCCCACAGACCCTGCTCCAGGGATGCTGGATCCCTGTCCTGTATTAACAATAGAAGTCGCAGAAGGGCCCAAGGGGAACTGAGCATAAGGGACCTCTTCTGAGCAAGCCACCAACGGGCCCACCAGCTGCATCCCTGCCTGGTGAAGGGACCGGGACAGCGATGAGGGCCTGAGCCCATGTGACCAGATTGTCCACTTTATTGCTGAGAAGGGAAGATTCTCATTTGAACCTAATCCAGATTCATTCCTAGTAATGGAGTTACCAATTAAGAGGACAATGAGGACTTGGGGTGAATGATCACCCATCCAAATGACTCCCAATGGACGCCATCAGCCGGGTATCCAACTTAGCCTGACGTAGAGACTGGTAAGTGAAAGAAGAAAAAAAAAATAAATAAAAAAAAACAACGTCCAGGTAGGTCATCGCGGACACCCCTTGGTCTCAGAGACATCACCCCCGTCAGCACCTGGGTGAGCACTCTGGGAGCTGAGGAGAGGCCAGATAACAAGGCCACAATTAGCAGTGTTGGACTTCCAACACGAACCCGAAGAGCCTCGGTGTCCTGAAGGCACAGGGATGTAAACATAAGCATCTTCGAGCTCCACAGACGGCAAGAAGCCCCCTGGGCGCAAGGCGCTGATGGCCCATCTCAGTTTCCATGCAGAAACTGCCTGTAATTGGAGAATTGCTGTGAATCCAGAATGGGCCAGCCTGACCCATCCTTTTGTGGGACTGTGGAAAAATACAATTCTGTGAAGTACTCACCTGTAGAATTGGTATTATACGTATACAGTACGTCCTGCTCCAGATATAATACTTACACTTGGGTTATCCTCTGCCAGATGGCGCTGTGCACTGCAGACATGCAAAAACAGGCTCCTCCCGGCCCTTCATATACCCGGGGACCTCCCACAAATCCCCAGCATTGAAAAGCAGTGAACAAGAAGCCGGGACAATTAAACCACCGAAACTGGTAACAACAACAATGGTAATCACCATACAGGGGATCCAGAATAATGCAAAAACCAGGGTGGGGTGGAGCAGGACGTACTGTATACGTATAATACCAATTCTACAGGTGAGTACTTCACAGAATTGTATTATTCGAAGTATACAGCACGTCCTGCTCCAGATATAATACTTACACTTGGCACATCCAATAGTGTCCATAAAAGTAGGGTGGGATCCCCAACAAAAAAGGCAACAGCATGCAGCTTAAACTACTGCCGCCTGCAAAACCTTGCGGCCAAACACAGCATCAGCTGAGGCCCGAACATCAACCTTGTAAAACTTTGAAAAGGTATGAACAGAAGACTGGAAGGTCCAGGTGCTGGAAGGCCCAGGAGGCCCCAATAGCACGAGTAGAATGAGCAGTAAGATGGAAAGGAGGACTCTTCCCTTTAGCAGAATAGGCCTGAATCACAGCCTGACTGATCCATTTGCTGATAGTAGACTTGGCAGGAGCCAAACCCTTCCTAGGCCCAGAAGGCACAACGAAGAGAGCAGTCTTCCTGAAAGCCGCAGTGACAACCAGGTAATACTTCAGACACCTGACCACATTCAAGGAATGCAGAACCCTTTCCTTGTCGTTGCTAGGATTGGGACACAATGAAGGAAGAACCATGTCCTGATTCAAATGAAAGACAGACACAACCTTAGGCAGAAAATCCGGCTTGAAGCGGACCACCACCTTGTCCTGGTGCCTCTCATAGTACGGAGGCTGAATGGATAGAGCAGCCAGCTCAGACACACACCTAACCAGTGTTATGGCCACCAAAAAGACAACCTTGAGAGTAAGAACAGCCAGAGCAGCATCGTGAATAGGCTCAAAGGGAGCACCCTGCAAGGCAGATAAAACCAATATATAAATCCCAAACGGGGACCACAGGTTTACGAGGGGGACGCGCATGAGTGACCCCCTGAAAGAAGGTCTTAACCAAATGATGCTGAGCAAAGGACTTCTGAAAGAAGACGAACAGGGCAGAAACCTGACCCTACAGAGTACTGAGTTTTAGACCTAACTCCAAACCATGCTGTAAGAACTCCAGAACCCTAGGGACAGAGAACTCCCTACAGGGAAGAGACCTAGACTCACACCAGTCAATGTAGGTACGCCATACTCTGTAATAGATAGCAGAAGAAGTCTTCTTCCTAGCCTGCACCATAGTTCCTACCACAGAGGCAGACAAACCCTTCTCCATCAAGATGGAGGTTTCAGCAGCCAGGCCGTCAAAGCCAGCGTATGTAAATTGGGATGGCGTAAGGAGCCTTGAGTTAGCAGATCTGGCACCCCTGTCAGATCGTACTGGTCTACTGCCATTTGAACCACGTCTGCGAACCACACTCTTCTTGGCCACCTGGGGGCCACTAGAATCACAGGCACCCCTTCCAGAGCAATCTTGCGCAGAACCCTGCACAGAAGGGGGAATGGTGGAAATACATACAGGAGCCGAAACTCCTTCCATGACATGGACAGGGCATCTGTGGCCAAGGCCAGAGGATCCTGAGACAGGGATACGAAGGCCGGGAGCTTGTGGTTGTGACGGGATGCAAACAGGTCCACATCTGGTAGACCCCAATGGTGACACAGGGACTGGAATACCCTGTTGCAGAGGGACCACTCTCCCTGACGGGACATCCCCCTGCTCAGAGCGTCTGCTAGCAGAATCTCCGCCCCCGGAATGTAAACAGCCGAAATGCATTGTACATTGGCCTCCGCCCATGTCGGAATCTGAGACACCTCCTGGAGGGCACCCTTGCTCCAGGTCCCTCCCTGATGGTTGATGTAGGCAACCGCCGTCCTGTTGTCTGAGCGTACCTGGACCGACAGACCCCTCAGATGTTGGGTCAACCGCTCCAGTACCAACTGGACTGCCCACAATTCCAGAATGTTGATGGGTAAATGGGCCTCCTGGGGACCCCACTTCCCCTGGAAGCGTAGGGACTTCCAGAATCCCCCCCAACCTGACAGACTAGCATCCATTGTGACCGTCTCCCAGGAGGGCGCCAGAAAAGACCTGCCCCCTATCAAGTTCCCGAGGTCCAGCCACCACGCAAGGGACCGTCTGACCGAGGGGGAAGCACACAGACCCCGTCCAAGGACGCTGGGTTCTTGTCTGCAGAGGTCTCAAATGGAACTGAGCAAAGGGCACCGCCTCAAAGCTCGCCACCATCAGGCCCACCAGCTGCATTCCCTGCCTGATGGAGGGCTGTGGGCATGAGAGCAGGAACCTCGCCTGCGCAGTCAGAGCTTCCAACTTCTGTTGAGGAACTTCTGTTGAGGAAGGAATATCCTTGACTGAACTGTATCCAGAATCATTCCCAGGAACGGAGTCACTGAGGAGGGGGACAGAGGGGGGCATAGAGGACTTGGGGTAATTGATCACCCAGCCGAAGGACTCCAGGGTGGACACTACCAGCTGAGTGTCCAACTCTGCCTGCCGCAGAGACCGAGAGGTGATGAGTATATCGTCCAGGTAGGGCAGCACACGTATGCCCCTTAGCCTTATCAGGGACATCACCCCTGCCAGCACCTTGGTGAACACCCTGGGAGCCGACGTGAGGCCGAATGGCAAGGCCACAAATTGGTAATGCTGATCTTTCAGTGCAAATCTGAGAAACCTTTGGTGTCCTGGAAACACCGGGACGTGAAGATAAGCATCCTTGATGTCTACGGACGTCAAAGTCCCCTGGGCGCAGAGAGCCGATGGCCGAGCGCAGAGTTTCCATGCGAAAGTGCCTGTTCTTGACAAATTTGTTGAGGATCTTTAAATCCAGAATGGCCCTGACTGACCCATCCTTCTTGGGTACTGTGAAAAGGTTGGAATAGAACCCCATGCCCCTGTCTCCTAAGGGGACCTTGCAAATGACCCCTAGATCCAGGAGACCCTGCACGGCCAGCAACAAGAGCTGAGCTGAGGCAGGGTCCTGAGGAATCCGGGACCCAATTAATCTGGTGGGGGGCCGTACAGCTAATTCTATCTTGTAGCCAGGGGACACTACCTCCTGAATCCACCGGTCTGAGACGTGGCGCCTCCAGATTTGCTCGAAGTGCTGCAGACGTCCCCCCCCCCCCCACCCTGACGGGCGAGGGCGCCCCCTCATGCCTGAGGGGTCTTGGGAGGGGCTTTGGGCTTGGGCCCCCAGGAGGAACCGGAACGGTGTCCTCTATTCCTGTGCCAGGAATCTGCGTGGGACCCAGCGAAGGACACCCCTTTTCCCTGTTTAGCCCCACGGTAGTGGATTGAAAGGGTGCCCTGGCCTCGAAAGGGCCGAATCTGCCGCCTGCGCTGGGGTAACTTGCCTCCTTTGGAAAAGAGGTCTAGACTGTCCCCAAACAGGCGCAGCCCCTTAAATGGAAGCCCCACGCCCCAGAGCTGATCGTGACGCGGAGCGCGCCAAGCCAGGGCCCTGCCGCCCCCCGGAGAGCGTGAAGCTCCAAAAACACACAGCCAATAGAGCAAACAGGGCAGTGACGCCTGGAGGAAACTGATCGAGTGGATTACCGCAGCAGAGCCACTACAAGCTAAAAAAGACGCCGCAGCATCTGCAAAGCCACCGCTGCCCATGCAGTACAGCCATATAGGAAAGGCGCGGTAGCGACCAATATAAGTAAAAAGTAAACAGCGCGGCTCTGACACCCATTCCCAGTCAAACGCGATACTAAGGCCATACACGTGTAATAGGGTACACTGAGGTTGCCATACTCACAAACCCCCCCCCCCCTTTCTTCCCCCCCGGGCTACGGGGGGGGGGGGGAACGAGGGAGGATGGCGACCCTTTACACAGGGTCCACCGCTACACGGGGCGTGGGGCAATGATGCGGGAGGGGCATCCCCTAAAGGCTCACCATCAGCCTACACCGCCTACCCTTTGGTGGGGGGACTGCGGTGGAGCAGGGCTCCATAAGCACGCATGGTGCTGCCTACCTTCACCCGACCAGCGCAGCCCAGGCTGGGAGGCACATCACAAATAGGACGGGTGGGAGTAGTCCAACAGGGCCGCAGGCTGTAATAGCCCCGCTCACCTGCAAGAGAGTGATACTTCATGTCTTCGCAGTCAGCACGGCAGAGAAATCTGGGGATTTGTGGGAGGTCCCCGGGTATATGAAGGGCCGGGAGGAGCTTGTTTTTGCATGTCTGCAGTGCACAGTGCCATCTGGCAGAGGATAACCCAAGTGTAAGTATTATATCTGGAGCAGGACGTACTGTATACTTAGAATAGTTGGTGTAGTGGCCCCTGCCTCTGCCTGTTAAAGGCAATCTGCAAGTGACCCTCAGACCTCGCAGGCCTTGCATGGCCTGTGCCAGCAACTGAACAGGGGCAGGGACCAGGAGTACCTGGGACCTGATAAAACTGGAGAAGGCCGCGCAGCAAACTATCTTGTATCCAGAGGACACAACCTCCTGAATCCACCAGTAAAGCCTCCTGAAAAGAGCAAAGTGCCGCAGCCATCCCGTCACCCAGACGGGCGAGAGCGCCCCATCACGCTTGAGGGGGATTGGTGGAAGATTTAGGCTTAGCCCTGCCGGAGGGGCCAGAGCGTTGTCTGCTGCTCCCAGGGCCGGAGTCTGCGCGAGCCCCCACGAAGGACACCCCTGGTTCTTGTTTAACACTAAGGAAGGGGGAAATAGGGGTGCCCCTGCCCCGAGGGGCCTAGACGGCCACCTGCGTTGGGGTGACTTACCCTTTTTTACCAAACAGGTCTAGACGGGCCCCAAACAGGCATAGCCCTCTAAAGGGAAGCCCAGTAAGTCTTTTTAGTAGCATCGTCAGCAACCCACTGTCGCAGCCAAACCAAGCGACGTATAGCCACCGCAAGGGCAGAAGTTCTTGCACACATTCTAATGGTGTCGTCCAACGCTAATAGGATAAATTTAGGATAAATAGGATAATAAACACATCACAGTTGGAGAGTGCATTAAACACATCCCAGGGGGAGATTATCAGCGTGATGATCAAGCATCTTTCTGACGAGGGTTCTAGTGGCCACTGCAGTAATAGCCGCGGCACAGACCGGGCGCAACGCCGTCCCTGCACAAGAAAAGGCGTGGGAGGCCAGCAGCTCAATGCGCCGGTCCTCAGCATCCCGAAGGGTATTATGAGCAGGGGCTGTAATAAAGGGGGTTAGGAACCCCTATGATCGGGGCATCCACCACGGGGGGGGGGGGGATGACCAGCAATTAGCCACCTCAGGGGGAAAGGGGTATTTCCTATCCCAGTCCCCTTGGACCCCTGAAAGTTTACTGGGGCATTCCCATTCCTTGAGGACAAGAGCATGGAAGTGAGCCTGTTCTAGGAATTCCAAACGTGCTGTTGCTGTATGGAAACGCTCCCCTCTCGGCTTGGAAGCTTCACCAGGGAGAGAGATAGACAGAGCCTTAAAGACCTTAATCAACAAATCGTCAAGTGTCATACTGGGCCCAGTATTCAGGTCCAGAATCGTCATGACTCCTCGGCCTCTCATCAGATGAGCCCGAGTCAGAGAATAGCTCTCCATCAGAAGGGAAATAGTCACACGGAGTAAAAAACTCCTCAGTTCCCATAGGAAAAACAGAAACAGGAGAAGTCAAGTGCCGCTTCTTACTAGGGCCCTTGCGCTCTGACAACCTCGCAATGATCTATTCAGTCGTAGGCAGTCGGGAAGACCCAACAGGCTGCAAATCCCCCTTTGTATGTGACTCAGCAGGAGTGAGATTTAAGCATGGGGAAATAGGTGAAATGAAGCGAGGTGCAGCCACTGGCAGGCCTGATTGCAGAGCCAGTGCTTGCTCGGCACAGGGTCCGCAGACCCGTGCCCTGTCAGCATGGGGTTGTCCACACGCTATACACAGCCGGTCTTGTCCCAGCGGGATCCCGGTCACATAATTCTGAGATGCCTCCATATGGTGATTGTTTAAAGGCACAATATGCCAGTAGGGATTTACACTATAAGCAACCCTGGATGCCCCAAAGACCTGCCAGGGAAGTGGGAGAATTTTACAAGGCCCGCTATAATTTTACACCGGGCCGGGAGAAGCCAATGGTGTTCACCGGTCTGAAAGACACAAAGAGAAGAAAATGGTGTCAGAACCAAGAAAACTATAATGAGAATAAGCCGCCCGCGAGGGCACTTACAGTACCATGGTAAGCAGGAGCGTCCCACGCGTCACACACGGACAAAATGGCGCCGTGTACCTCGAAGAGCGGGCCAGCGTTCCATGACACGGAGGGCGCCAAAACAGACCCCGCCCTCCCGAAGAGCGCGAAGTCCAACAACAGCCAATGAGGACACTGGAGCACGTTCAAAGGAGGGCAACAAAGTTAATAAAAGGAGTGCGGGGTCTAGAGTACCCGGAAAGATTGTCCAAGCTAGGTTTATTTAGTCTAGAAAAATACCATTTTGTGAGTACTCACCTGAAAAATGGATATTATCGGTGTGCCACACACCCCGCTTCCCTTTTAATACTTAAAGCGGACCTTCACTCTAAATAAGAGTCTATCTTATATGTTTCCCACACCCTGTACATACAGATTGCTCACATTAAAAATCATCCTACCTGCATCTACTGCATTTTATAAGCCTTTAAACATCCAAGATGGCGGATTATGGAAGCTGCCATTTTTGCAGGCAGCCTGCAAACAGGAAGTGCCTGCAAACAGGAAGTGACTGTGCTGCTCTGCATTCTGGAACTGCTGACCTTTCCCTGACCCCAGCTCTGCTCTGTCTGAGCAAAGCACAGCTATAACCCACCCCCCTGTACCTTATACCACTCTCCTCTCCTCAGTAAGTGTGATGCTTCTGAGTCAAGATGGCGGCGCCCGTATCCTAAATTCCCGAACAGAGTTGCAGCCCAGTGGGGGAAAGTATAATAAATTAGTGACTAAACATGTAAAATATATTAATTTTAGATGCTGAGGAATTGTTTTTTAAGAGTTTGGGCTTTTCATTAAATCATGGTGAAGGTCCAGTTTAAGATCGGGTTACTCCACCAGCAGGTGGCGACATGCAGGGAGATGTCTTGAAAACGAGCCCCTTCCGGCCTATATATACCTGGGACCTCCCACTGAATCACCAGTTATTTAAAAAGCAGAAAGACAAGGTACCAGGAAATCCAACGGTAACCTCAAAATAAAGAAAAGCTTCACCATATAAAGGATTCGGGATACCGAAAAGGGCGGGTGAAGCGGGGTGTGTGGCACACCGATATCCATTTTTCAGGTGAGTACTCACAAAATGATATTATTCTCGGTGTGCCACACACCCCGCTTCCCTTTTAATACTTACGATCGGGACATCCAAAAGCAGTGTCCACAAGGGATGGGTATCCAAAGGCAAGGTGAAGCATAACTTAAATGACTGCAGTCTGCAGAACTTTGCGGCCAAAAACAGCATCCGCTGAGGCCCGCACATCAACCTTGTAAAACTTAGAAAAAGTATGAACAGAAGACCAAGTAGCGGCCTTACAAACTTGTTCAACAGAAGCTTGGTGCTGAAAAGCCCAAGACGCTCCAACGGGCGAGTAGAATGAGCAGTGATACGAAAAGGGGGAACTTTCCCCTTAGCAGAATAGGCCGCAATAATGGCCTGACGTATCCATTTGCTAATAGAAGATTTGGCCGGCGCCAAACCCTTCCTAGGCCCACAGGGCATAACAAAAAAGGCATCAGTCTTACGAAAAGGAGAAGTAATAATCAAATAGTAATTAACACAGCGTACTACAAACAATGCAAAACCCTCTCCTTGTCATTCTTAGGCTTAGGACACAGGGAGGGAAGAACAATATCCTGATTCAAATGAAAAGCAGAAACAACCTTAGGAAGAAAGTCTGGTTTGAACCGAAAGACCACTTTGTCCTGATGCCTCTCAAAGTAGGGCGCCTGAATAGACAAGGCCACCAACTCCGAGACACGCCGAACCGAAGTGATAGCTACCAAGAAGACAATCTTCTGAGTCAGGGTAGACAAAGCAATACCTTGCAAAGGCTCAAAGGGAGGAGCCTGAAGAGCAGAAAGCCAAAATTCAAGTCCCAAACAGGGAGTAATGGTTTCCTGGGAGGCCGCACATGTTTCTGAAAAAAAGATAGATAAGGCAGAAACCTGCCCTTTCAAAGTACTCAGCTGAAGACCAGAGTCCAGCCCTGATTGTAAAAACTCCAGAATCCTGGAGACCGAAAAGACCTTACAAGGCAAAGACCTAACCTCACACCAAGCGATATAAGCTTTCCAAGTCCTATAGTAGGTGATCGAAGAAGACCTCTTTCCGGCAGCGATCAGAGTCTTAATAACTGAGTCAGAAAGACCCTCCAAGATGGAGGTCTCAGCCGCCAATCCATCAAAACCAGCGTTGGTAAACTGGGGTAAGACAGCCGACCCTGAGTGAGCAGATCGGGCCGAAGAGGCAGAACGAGCTGATTCGCTGTCAGCCAAACGATGTCTGCGCACCACACTCGTCTTGGTCCTCTTGGGGCCACGAGAATGGCGGACACCCTTTCCAGAACCAGCTTCCGTACCACTCAGCCTAGCATGAGTATCGGAGGAAACAGGTACAGAAAACCCGGGTTCCCCCGGCTCAGGGATATGGCTTCTGCCGCCCGAGCCCAGAGGATCCTGGGAGGGTGACACAAAGATCGGGAGCCTGCAATTGTGGCGAAAGTAAAACAGGACCACCTCCGGTGTCCCCCACCGAAGCAGACTGCCGAGAGACAAGGAACATGTATCTTCGCCCAGGTCAGGATCAGGGACTCCACTCTGAGAGCACCCAGATCGGAAGTCCCTCCCTGATGATTGAAGTAAGCAACCGCTGCTTGACTGTCCGAGCGTAGCTGAACCAGAAGGCCCAGACCATGATGGGACAAAAGAGCAAGAACCAGACGGAAGGCTCTCAGCTCCAGAACAGACAGCCAAGGATTGGAAAGAAGGATCCAAAACAACTCCTGAATCAGACAGACCTTGGACTGAGTGAGCAACACCCGGTGTTGACCGAAATCCGACCGTATTCCCCGAAAGGACACCACCCTGGCTAGAGCAAGGGGGAACCTGGGAAGTTTGAAAAACTTCAGATGCAGGACGGGGCAAGCTGACCCGTCCTTCTAGGGGACTGCGAAGAGAATGGTGTAAAAATCGAGGCCCACCTCTAAGTGCGGCACCGGCAGATGACCGCCATTTCAAGGAAAACCCGTGAGGGAGGGCGAGACTCGAACTCCGGTCTGTAACCGGGCGACACTACCTCCCAGATCTATGTGTCCGGAGACTCCCGGCCTTAAACCAGGGAGGAGTGTCGGAATTGTCCCCCCACCCGCACGGGTGAGGGCAGCCCCTCATTGCTGAGCGGGCTTAGCAGTAGGTTTGGGCTTGGCGCCCCAGGACTGACCGGGACGGCCACGACCTCTTCCCCGGGACCAACCTACAGCCCCGGTAACGGGAAGGGAAGCCCCTCTGCCCGCTCTGGCTCCTCAAAAGGAGGGACTAAAGGAACTCGCACCCCTGAAGGAGCGACAAGGTTTCTTGAATTGAGGCAACTTCCCATCCTTGGTAACAGCATCCAATTTCTCGCCAAAAAGGCGTAAACCTACGAAGGGTAGAGCTGTAAGCGCCTTTTTAGAATTAAGGTCCACCGTCCACTGGCGCAGCCATATAGACCGACGAATAGCCACCAGCAATGCCGCTGTCCTGCTACTCGTCGCAAGAGCATCGTCCTGAGCAGTCAGGGCAAAAGAAACAAACGACTCACACTGCTTGAGAGAGCTAATCATATCACAAGCGGGATCAAGATCTGCAAGCAGATCCCTAATCATGGATCTAACAGCCAGCAACAGAAGCGCCGAAGCACAAATTGGCCGTAGTGTCGAGCCGGCACTGATAAAACCATGGCGAGCCAATTGATCAATCCGACGATCCTCACCATCCTTAATGGTAGTGGTGCCAGAAAGGTGCAACGCAGCCGGGCCAGTCAACCCCAACACCGGGGTGTCGACTTCGGGGGGCACTGACCAAAGCTTCACCAAGTCCTCTGGAAAGGGATAACGCTTATCCCAATTAGGAGGAGTTCCAGCCAGGCGCGTGGGTTGTTCCCATTCCTTAAGGACAAGCTTCTCAAAGTGCTGTTGCCTGGGAAACACCAAACGCGGCTGGGGTACATCAAACAACTCACCTTTTGGCAGAGGGACCACCGCAGGCGGATCCAAGGCCAAAACTTTAAACATTTGAGCCAAAATAGAAGGAGTGTCAAGGGACACCCCCACAGCCTGATCACCAGCAGTATCAAACAATAGCTAGTCTGCAGGCTCATCCGATTCCTCAAGAAGTTCCCCCTCCTCATCAGGGGGACAATCGGAATAATCCAAAAATTCAGATACCTCATCCTCCGGGGCAGGTACTGCCCGAGCAAGGAGCTTCCGCTTTGCCGTAGCCTTCTGAGCCACTGAAGCGGAGATAATTTTCTCGAGGTTGGCCAACCGCGCATGCACCTCGGAATGCGAATTCCCATTTTTGACAGTGTCACACGGGGTCCGGACTAGGTTAGGGGGGATAGGAGATGACGGAAATTGCGAGGAGCCAGAAGCCGGAGCAACGGACTGGCGCGCAATGTTCTGCTGATCACATGGAACACATAATATGACATCGCCTGGGAGCGGAACCCCACAGCCCCCACACAACCTGGGTGGCCCGAGGAGCCATTTCCGGTAACATTGGAAGCCTCCATATAGTGAATTTATGGTATTCGCAACAACCCAGGGTTTTACGCAATAAGCAACCCGGGATGCCCCTTTATAATTAAAGTCCCGGAAGTGGGAGGATTTTTTTTTTTATATATTTTTTTTTTAAACCCCAAAATCCCAATCTAGAGACTAAGACTAGCCAGGTATAACAGACCGGGAGAGCCACTGCAGTGAGGGGATCCCAGAATCTGTGGGGGGAAAGAGACCACAGTCAGTCCCCCAGCTACAATCATACATAACCAATAAGGCAAACATATATGGCTAGCTTAAACATCTTGAATAAATATACATGACACATGTAATTTCAAGGCAAAGCAGAGTGCAAAAAAAAAAAATCAGAGCACATACTGTGTATAAATACATGCCCATACACACAGCAGCCATAGCATAAGAACGGCCGTGGTGGGGCCGTTTTACCTGTGTAGTTTTCAGCAGTAAGGAAGCTCTTCCCCCACCAGCTGCAGCGTCCAGGTCTCTAATGAGACCAGGGAAGCGAGGGGCAGGCCCGGAGACAGAGCGTCCCGGCCAGCAAAGGGAGGGAAAAACCAACAAACAGTGAAAAACAGGCCCCAGCAGCCCTGTCCATGCGCTGACACTAAGACCTTTTCACAGTAAAGTAAAGCACTCATGCACATTACACACACCCCCCCCTTAGCAAAGGAAGAAGGCCAAGCGGGAGAAGGTGACCTAAAGGGACATCGGGACAGGGGCATCCCAAATCCGGATCACCAGCCGGATAGCCGCATTGCCCCACAAGTGGGGTCGAGCGGAGGAGATAAGCTCCTAGGCACCTAAAGTGCCATCTACCTTTGCCCAGCCCGCAGCCTAGGCTGGGAGGCTTCCATTTAATGAAGCATAATAAACACACAAGAACTGGGCAGAAATAGACCAAAAGGGGATGCCGGATTTTACCCCGGCTACCTGCAAGCAGGAGACTTAATTCTTCTGTCTTGTCGCTTCATGCAGAGAGAAAAAACTGGTGATTCAGTGGGAGGTCCCAGGTATATATAGGCCGGAAGGGGCTCGTTTTCAAGACTTCTCCCTGCATGTCGCCACCTGCTGGTGGAGTAACCCAATCGTAAGTATTAAAAGGGAAGCGGGGTGTGTGGCACACCGAGAATAAAGACGATTGAGGGGTGATCTAATAACTATGTATAAATATATTTGAGGTCAATACAAAGATCTGTCCCACAATCTATTTATACCCCGGAGTGTAACCATAACCCGGGGGCATCCACTAAGGTTAGAGGAAAGGTGCTTTCTCCGACATAGGAGGGGATTCTTCTCTGTAAGAGCAGTGAGACTATGGAACTCGCTGCCAGAGGAGGTAGTAATGATGGATACAGTAAAAACGTTCAAAAGTGGCCTTGATGCCTTCCTGGCATGTAATAACATTTCCAGCTATGGCTACTAGACCACTGGAAGGAATTAAACAGGCTGAACTGGATGGACTAAAGTCTTTATTCAGCCTTACATACTATGACATGTAGGTGTCTGAGGTAACGCCGCCACCCGGCGCGGAACCTTCAACTAAGGAAAGAAGCGCGTGCGCCGGCAGTCATGCAAGTAAAATACATAGAAAGGGCGCGGTGGCTGACACCATATCTATAAGAGTCCAAAGACAGACAAAGGCCATACACTTGCACGGATCCAATACAGACCACACAGGCACACCCCCCCCCCCTTTATTTCGCCCCCCCCCCCCCCCCCCCGACTACGGGGGGGAACGAGGGAGGATGGCGGCCCTTTGTACAGGGCCCACCGCTACACGGGGCAAGGGGCAGTAATGCGGGAGGGGCATCCCATAGAGGCTCACCATCAGCCTACACCGCCTACCCTTTGGTGGGGGACTGCAGAGGAGCAGCGCTCCATAAGCACGCGTGGTGCTGCCTACCTTCACCCGACCAGCGCAGCCCAGGCTGGGAGGCACAACACAACGAGGACGGGTGGGAATAGTCCAACAGGGCCGCAGGCTTTAATAGCCCCGCTCACCTGTGAGAGAGTGATACTTCATGTCTTCGCAGTCAGCACTGCAAAGAAATCTGGGGGATTTGTGGGAGGTCCCCAGGTATTTGAGGGGCCGGGAGGAGCCTGTTTTGCATGTCTCTGCAGTGCCATCTGGCGGAGGATAACCCAAGTCTAAGAACTATATCTGGAGCAGGACGTACTGTATACTAAGAACAATCACCATACAGGGGATCCAGAACAATGCAAAAAAACAGGGTGGGGTGGAGCAGGACGTACTATATACTAAGAATACAATTCTGTGAAATACTCACCTGTAGAATTGGTATTATACAGTACGTCCTGCGTAGATAACTTACACTTGGGACATCCAATAGCAGGGTCCATAAAGTAGGGTGGGATCCCAATAAAAAAGGTAACAGCAGACAGTTTAAACCACTGCCGCCTGCAAAACCTTGCGGCCAAAAACAGCAACAGCTGAGGCCTTAACATCAACCTTGTAAAACTTTGAAAAGGTATGAACAGAAGACAAGTAGCTGCCTTGCAAACTTGTTCAACAGAAAGCCTGGTGCTGGAAGGCCCAAGAGGCACCAATAGCATGAGCAGAATGAGCAATAAGGCAGAAGGGAGGATTCTTCCCCTTAGCAGAATAGGAGCCAAACACTTCCTAGGACCAGAAGGGACCACAAAAAGAGCATCAGTTTTCCTGAAGGACGCAGTTACAACTAGGTCATACTTCAGACACCTGACCACATCCAAGGAATGCAAAACCCTTTCCTAAGCATTGCTAGGATTAGGGCACAAAGAAGAATGAATATCTTGATACAAATGAAAAGCAGACACCACCTAGGCAGAAAATCCGTCTTAAAGCGGAACACCACCTTATCCTGGTGTCTCTCCAAGTATGAGGGCTGGATAGACAGACAGAGCCGCCAGCTCAGACACACGCCTGACCGAAGTAATAGCCACCAGAAAGACAAGCTTGAGGGTAAGCACAGCCAGAGCAGCATCCTGAATAAGCTCAAAAGGAGCACCCTGCAGGGCAGGCAAGACCAAGTACAAATCTTTCGTGGGGAACGCACATGAGTAACCCCCTGAAAGTCTCAACCAAGGAATGCTGAACAAAAGACTTCTGAAAGAAGACAGACAGGACAGAAAACCTGACCCTTCAAAGTACTGAGTTGGAGACCAGACTTCAACCCATGCAGTAAAAACTCCAGAACCCTGGGAACTGAGAACACCCAACAGGGAAGAGACCTAGACTCACACCAGTCAATGTAGGTACGCCATACCCTGCAATAGATGGAAGAAGTCTTCTTCCTAGCCTTCACCATGGACTCAACCACCGAGGCAGACAAGCCTTTCTCCATCAAGATGGAGGTTTCAGCAGCCAGGCTGTCACAGCCAGAGTTTGTAATTGGGATGGCGTAAGGGGCCCTGAGTGAGCAGATCTGGCACTCCTGGCAGAAAGTACTGATCTACTGCCATCTGCACCACGTCTCTTCTTGGCCACCTGGGGGCCACCAGAATCACTGGCCCCCCTTCCAGAGCAATGTTGCGCAGGACCCTGCCTAGCAGGGGGAATGAAAGACAGACATACAGAACCTGAATGTCCTGCCATGACATTACTAAAGCATCCGTGGTCACGGCCAGAGGATCCTGGGACAGGGAGACAGAGGCCGGGAGCTTGTGATTGTGACGGGACGCAAACAGATCCACATCAGGTTGGCCCCAAAGGTGACAGAGATTGGAACACCCTGTTGCAGATGGACCCTCCCGGAATGTATACCTCTGATATGCAGGGAACATTGGCCTCCACCCAGGTCAAGATCAGGGAACTACCTGGAGGGCCCTCTTGCTCCGGGTCCCTCCCTGATGATTGATCTAGGCAACTGCAGTCAGATTGACCGAGAGCCCCTGAACAGGCAGGCCCTGAAGATGAGTAGTAAAGCAAGTCAGAACTAACCTGATCGCTCACAGCAACAAAACATTGATAGGTGTATGGGCCTCCTAAGGGCCCCACCTCCCCTGAAACCGCAGGGACTTCCAGAACCCCCCCCCCCCCCAACCTGATAGACAGGCATCTGTGGTGACCGTCTCCCAGGAAGGGGCAAGAAAGAATCTGTCCCCCAACAGGTTCCTAGAGTCCATCCACTACAAGAGGGACCTCCTTACCAGGGGGGAAAGCACACAGACCCTGACCAGGTATGCTGAGTCCTTGTCCCATACAGACAATAGGAGAAGTTGCAGAAGCCCCAAGTGGGACTGAGCATAAGGGACCGCTTCCAAGCACGCCACCATCAGGCCCACCAGCTGCATCCCCTGCCTGGTGGAGGGACGGGGACAGCTAGGAGGGACTGACCTGTGCAAGCAGATTGTCCACCTTCTGCTGAGAAAGGAAGATCCTTGTCTGAACTGTATCCAGATTCATTCCTAGGAATGGAGTTACCAAGGAAGGGGACAGTGAGGACTTGGGGTGGTTGATCACCCATCCAAATGACTCCAGAATGGACACCACCAGCAGAGTATCCAACTTTGCCTGATGTAGAGACTGGGAAGTGATGAGGATGTCCAGGTAGGGCAGCACGCGGACGCCCCTTGGCCTCAGAGACATCACCCCCGCCAGCACCTTGGTGAGCACTCTGGGAGCTAAAGAGAGGCCAGATGGCAAGGCCACAAATTGGCAGTGTTGATCTTCCAACGCGAATCTGAGGAACCTTGGTGTCCTGAAAACACAGGGACGTGAAAGTCAGCATCTTTGATATCCACAGACAGCATGAAGCCCCCGGGGCACAAAGAGCTGATGGCCGAGCGCAGAGTTTCCATGCGGAAAACGCCTGTACTTGACAATTTGCTGAAGATCTGTAAATCCAGAATGGGCCTGACTGACCCATCTTTTTTGGGAACTGTGAAAAGGTTGGTGTAGAGTCCCTTGCCTCTGTCTGTTAAGGGAAATCTGCAAATGACCCCCAGACCCAGCAGGCCTTGCACGGCCTGCGCTAACACCTGAGCAGAGGCAGGGACCAGGAGTACCCGGGACCTGATAAACTTGGGGGAGGCCACACAGCAAACTATCTTGTAGCTGGAGGACACTACCTCCTGAATCCACTGGTCTGAGGCGTGATGCCTCCAGACTTGAGCAAGGTGCCGCAGCAGTCCCCTCACCCTGAGGGCGAGGGCGCCCCATCATGCTTGAGGGGACTTGGGAGAGGATTTGAGCTTAGCCCCCCCGGAGGAGCCAGGGTGTTGTCTTCCGCTCCTGGGACAGGAATCTGCAAGAGCCCCCGCGTAGGACACCCCTGGTTCCTGTTTAACACCATGGTAGGGGGTAGAAGGGGCCGAGACAGCCGTCTGCGCTGGGGTAACTTACCTCTCTTACCAAACAGGTCTAGACGGGCCCCAAACAGGCGGAGCCCCTTAAAAGGAAGCCCAGTAAGGGCCTTCTTCGCAGCATTGTCAGCAGCCCACTGTCGCAGCCAGACCAAGCGACATATAGCCACCAGGAGGGCAGAAGTTCTTGCACACATTCTGATGGTGTCATCCAATGCTACTAGGACAAAATTTACAAACACATCGCAACTGGAGAGTGCATTAAACACATCACAAGGGAGATCATCAGGGGCACTATCAAGCATATTTCTGATGAGTGTTCTAGTGGCCACAGCAGTAATGGCAGAGGCACAGACCGGGCCCAGCGCCGTCCCCGCACATGCAAAAGCGTGGGAGGCCAGCAGGTCAATGCGCCGGTCCTCAGCATCCCACAGGGTAGTAGAATCAGGGGGATGCATGACAGGGGTGTTAGACAGTCCTATGATCGGGACATCCACCTCGGGGGGGGGGGGGGGGGGATGACCAACATTTAACCACCTCAGGTGGAAAAGGATACTTCCTATCCCAATCCCTTGGAACCCCGGGAAGTTTACTGGGGCACTCCCATTCCTTGAGCACAAGAGTATGGAAATGTGCCTGCTCTAGAAATTCCAAACGTGATGTTGCTGTATGGAAACGCTCACCTCTTTGCCTGGGAGCCTCACCAGGGAGAGAGATTGACAGATTATTGACCCAGATCTTTGAGGTTCTGTCTGTGTCATCCGGGGCCCAGGGGTCAGAGCTAGAATCGTCATGACCCCTTGGTCTCTCATCAGATGAGCCTGAGTCAGAAAAGAGCTCTCCTTCATCAGAAGGGGTATAGCCACACAAATTCATAAACTCCCGAGATCCCATAGGGAAAACAGTAACATAAGGCGTCAAGTGCCGCTTCTTACCAGGGCCCTTACGCGCTAAAGACCTCACGATAATCTGTTCAGCAGTAGGCAGTCTAGAAGACACATCAGGCTGAGAATCCCCACAAGTATGCAACTCAACAGGAGAGAGATTTAAGCTGGGGGGAGTAATGAAACGAGGTGCAGCCACTGGCAGGCCAGATTGCAAAACCAGCGCTTGCTCAGCACAGGGTACGCAGACCCATGCCTTGTCAGCGTCAGCACGAGGTTGTCCACCTGCCATACACAGCCGGTCTTGTCCCAAAGGGACCCCGGTCACATTATCCTGAGATGCCTCCATATGGTGATTATAAGCCACAATATGCCAGTAGGGATTGACGCTATAAAGCAACCCTGGATGCCCCAATGACCCGCTAGGGAAGTGGGAGTAATTTTACAAGGTCCGACTATCAATTACACCGGGCCGGGAGAAGCCAATGGATTCACCCGTCTGAAAGACACAATAAGAAGAAAGGGTGTCAGAACCGAACACACTACAATGGAGTATAAAGCCGCCCGCAAGGGCACTTACGGACCACGGTAAGTAAGAACGTCACACGCGCGCGCGACCTGACAATATGGCGCCGAGTACCTCGAAGGGTGGGTAATCACAGAATTGTATTTTTCTGGGTATCCAGCATAGGTTGCTTCATCTTCAATTCTTCACCATTAGGACATCCAAAAGCAGCGTCCAAGAAGAAGGGTGGGATCCCCAGAAAGCAACAGCGTGTAGTTCATGCCACTACCGCCTGAAGCACTTTGTGACCAAAAACAGCATGAGCTGAGGCCCTAACGTCAACCTTGTAAAACTTAGAAAAAGTATGAACGGAAGACCAGGTAGCGGCCTTACAAGCCTGTTCAACAGAAGCCTGGTGCTGAAAGGCTCAAGAGGCACCAATAGCTTTAGTGGAGTGAGCTGTAACACGGAAGGGGGGTTCCTTCCCCTTAGAGTACACTTATACCACCGCCTGTCTGATCCACTTGCTGATAGTGGATTTGGCTGGAGGCAAACCCTTCCTAAACCCATCAGGGAGAACAAAATGAGTCCGACTTCCGAAATGACTCTGTGGCAACCAAATACCTTGGGCAAGAATTTCAGCATGAGATGGAAGACCACCTTATCCTGATGCCGCTCAAAATAAGGAGGCTTCATAGAAAGTGCCGCCAGCTCAGAGACGCGACACACCGAGGTGATAGCTACTAAAAAGACCACTTTCAGAGTCAGAATGGAAAGAGCAGCATCGCACAAGGGCTCAAAGGAGGGACCCAGGAGAGCAGAAAGTACCAAGTTCAAATCCCACACTGGGTAGCAGGGGCTTACGCGGTGGACGTACATGAGTAACTCCTTGGAAAAAAGTCTTGATAAGCCTAGTCTTGATAAGCGAAGGATCTTTGGAAAAAAATAGCCAAGGCAGAAACCTGTCCTTTGAGGGTACTCCGTTGTAGACCCGACTCCAAACCATGTTGTAGAAATTCCAAAATCCTGGAAAGGGATAAAGTGCGACAAGAAAAAGACTTAGACTCACACCAGGCAATGTAAGCGTGGCAGACCCTGTAAAATCATGGAAGAGGATTTCTTCCGAGCCTGAATCATGGTACTGACGATATAGGCCTGCAGCCCCTTATCCATCAGGATGGAGGTCTCAGCAGCCAAGCCGTCAAAGCCAGCATTTGTAAATTGGGATGGCGTAGCAGTCCCTGAGTGAGAAGTCCTGGATCGTCGAGCATGACGAAGTGATCCACCGACATCTGAACTATGTCCGCAAACCAGAATCTTCTCGGCCAGCGGAGGGCCACCAGGATGGTCGGTACCCCTTCCTGGGCTATCTTGCGCAGCAAACAGCCCAGCAGAGGAAAGGGAGGAAATGCATAAAGGAGTCGAAACTCCATCCAAGGAATTGCTAAGGCGTCCGTGGCGAAAGCCAGAGGATCTCTTGATAGACGAATCTTGGGAGCTTGTGATTGTCACGGGACGCAAATAGATCCACGTCCGGTTGACCCCAGCGGCGACACAGAGCATGAAAGATCTTGTGGCTGAGAGACCATTCCCCCAGACGAGACGTCCCCCTGCTCAGGGAGCCCACCTCCTGGTTCTCCACCCCTGGAATGTAAACTGCCGAAATGCAGGGAACATTCTACGACCACGTACGTGGGGAGTCAACTGGAAGAGAACCAACCTGATCGCTCTCAGCTCCAGAAGATTGATAGGCACATGGGCCTCCTGAGGGGCCCCACTGGCGATTGCCAAACCCCCCCCCTTCCAACCGGTCAGACTGGCATCCATGGTGACAATCTCCCAGTACGGGGGCAGAAAGGACCTGCCCACTAGAAGATTTCTCGAGTCCAACCACCAGAAGAGGGACTGGCTAGCGGGGACAGAGCAAATTCCTGCTCCAAACTCCTGTGTCCGATCCCAAGCGGACAGAACATTCAATTGAAGAGGTCTCATGTGGAACAGGGGGCGAAGGGTACAGCCTCGAAGCAAGGCACCATGAGACCCACCAACTGCATCCCCAGATGGATGGAGGTGTGTGGGCAAGACCGCAGGGACCGCGCCTGAAGACTCTCCACCTTCTGCTGAGGGAGGAACACCTTGACCTGAGAAGTGTCCAAAGTCATGCCCAGGAAGGACCTCAAAGACGGAGTGGTCGAAGACTTGGAATAATTGATCACCCAACCAAATGCCTCGAGAGAGGACAATACCTTCTGAGTGTCGCTCTCATGCTGTTGGAGAATGAGCAGTCCAGGTAGGGAAGAATGCGGATGCCCTGGCTCCTCAAGAGGGCCATGACACCCGTCAGCACGTTGGTGAACACCTGAGGGGCCGAAGAGATACCGAAAAGCAAGCCACAAACTAGTAGTGTTGATCCTCCAAGGCGAACCTCAGGAACTTCTAATGTCTTCTGATGGAAAATAGGAACGTGCAAGTAGGCATCCTTGATGTCCACCGTGGTCATGAAGTCGCAGGGCCGAAGGGAGCTCACCGCCGACCGTGAGGTCTCCATGCAGAAATGTTTGAACCTGACAATCTGTTGAGACCCTTCAGGTCCAGAATAGGTCTCGGAGAACAGTCCTTCTTGGGCACCGTGAAAAGGTTGGTATAGAACCCCCGACCCCGTTCCTGAAGACACAGGACAAATCACTCCAGACGACAGAAGTCGTTGGACAGCCAATCTCAGGCCCTGCACCGTCAAGGGGTTCTGGGAAATCCGTGACCAAAGAAAACGAGGGGGCGGCCAAGCTGCCAGCTCCATCTTGTAGCCGGAGGACTACACCTCCTGAATCCACCGGTCCGAGACGTGCTGTCTCCAGACGTGAGCAAGAGCAGAAGCCGTCCCCCCACCCGGCAGGGTGAGGGCGCGGCTCATGCCCGAGGGGCCTTGGTGGGGGGGATTAGGCTTGGACCCCCAAGAGAGACCGGGACGGCCGCGGGATCTAACTCGTCTCCAGGGCCACCAGGGAAGGAAGAACCTTGTCCCCCCACGAAAGGGGTGAAAGGAAGAAGAGCCCCGAAAGGGCCGTACCTGCTTCCGGTGCTGAGGGAGATGGCCATCCTTGGCCAAGAGATCAAGACGCTCCCCAAAAAGATGAAGGCCCGTGTAGGGAATCCCGGTGAAGGCCTTCTTGGCGGCAGCATCGGTCGCCCACTGCCGCAGCCAAATAGACCGAAGGAGAGCAACCAGCAGAGCCGAAGCCCTACCTCCAAGCCGAACGGCATCGCCCATGGCCGAAAGCACAAAGGCAATAAAGTCAGTACAAGTCAAAAGTTTTATACGCATCCGATCGCTTGCGGGAACGGGCAGCCTCAACAAGGCGCTTTACCTTTTTAATGGCAATGGAGACAATGGCTGCGGCGCATACCGGGCGCAACCCAGCCCCACAAAAGTAAAGGCATGGCAGACAAGTTGATCCATGCGCTGATCAGCATTATCACGTAAGGTAGTAGTGTCCTGAGATGGCATAACAGAAGTATTGGAGAGCCCCAGGACAGGAGCGTCCACCTCCGGGGGACAAGACCAAAGACGGACCAACTCCTCCGAAAAAGGATACCGTCTGTCCAGCCCCTTGGGCACCGAGGGCAGTTTATTAGGCCTCTCCCATACCTTAAAACACCATTTTGGAGAAATGTCTCTGCTCCGGAAACATCAGGCGCTGTCTATCAGGGCAGAAAAGCTCCCCCTGCTTCTTTTTAGCCACCAAAAGCCTCATAGGCATCATCATCAGCAAAAAGAGAATAAGCCGGGTCCAAGTGCCATTTCTTACTGGAGGCCTTGCCGGCGGCCGGACGGGAAAATCGCCGTTCAAAGATGGCCACACGTAACGCCAGATATGAATGAGACTCTCTGCTGGCATCCCCCTCGCTGGGGGCTATATGCAGACGCAGGGGTGTCGGCAATGCCGTAGGTAGAATAGGGCTGGGGAGAGTAGCGCTCGCCCCATCCTGTTCCGCAATGACGCTCTGGGCACAGGGGACACAGACGGCGCTGCGACCGCTCAAGAGGGATGTACCACACATCAGACACCGCTGGGCCCGCCCCGAAGGGCCCCCAAGTTCGCTATCCCCAGAAGCCTCCATATGGTGATTATAGCAATGAGGGAGTGAAGGCACAAGGTCCAACCTGACAGGCCCCAATACAGACCCCCCCAAGACACCCCGGGGGGGATGATGACCTGGAAGAAACAAGTACTAGGAGGGATCACCCTGCAAGATATAATGGAAAGAGGCAAGTAGGCATCCCACAGCACATGGACAGAAGACACAAGAACGCAGGAACATAAGACAAGACTCACGGACAGCCAAGGCATACCCAGACCAGAGCGATGAGCGGAACCAGGAGTAGCCAGCCAGCACAATGGAAAACACAGGAGACCTCGCAGCAGAGCAGCCGGGCTCCAGCAAAGGAGAAGGTGCCAGTACGAGTCCTCGAGGGGGGGCCGCCAGCCATCCGGCCCCCCCGCGAAAACTCCAGGCGCAATGAGAAGGGGGGGCCCCCTTCCCCCCACCCCTGCAGCGGAGCACGTAAGACACCCGCAGCAGGCGATCAGCGCACCTGGTGAAAGCCACCCTCCAGGCAGAGAGGCCCCCCCCCCACGACGGCGTGCCAGGGAGACGACGAGAGGGAACGAGAAATGAGTATAATCATAAGTCAAAGCATTAGTACAAAAAAAAAAAAAAAGAAAACACAGAATAAAGCTTGTGGGGCAACACAGGCAGGCATAAGGGGATCCCAGTGGTCCCCCCCCCCAAATGGCTGGCTACCCTTCAGGTACAGGGTCTGCGGCCCAGAGCAAGGCTCTGAACACCCGACCCTAAGTGTTCCCTACCTTCACCTGAATCGCAACCAGGGCTGGGAGGCATGGATGGGTCCCGGAACAGGTGGGAATAGGCCTGCAGGGCCGACAGGCTTGGGATGCCCCGCTCGCCTGCGATAATCCAGAGAGATAATCTTCTGTCTTCGCAGCCTAGACTGCAAGGAAACACTGGGAGTTATGGGTAATTTGCTGCCCTTTTTATGGGCCAGTCAGCTGCACCACCTTGTGGCGGTTAACCCAATAGTGAAGAATTCAAGACAAAGCGACCCGTGATGGATACCCAGAAAATAAATATCAGTAGCTTACCTTTCATTAAGTGGCTCCAGTGCTTTGCTTCCTCCTGTCTCCTTAGTAAAGTAAAAAATCACTTCCTCAAGCGTTCAGTCCCCACCCCACTGACCTGGACCATTAACCAACCTTCAGGGGTTGAAGAACGGAAACACCCCCCCACTCCCTGCCCAGATGTACTGATTAGCTGCCTATCTGCAGCTCTGAACCACCTCCCTCTAACACTCAATGTCCCTACATCACATTACTGTTGCCATACCCACTTTCTCTTCATTTTGTCTACGAGTCTCCAATGCTTTTAAAAGGTAACTTTAAAAAGGATTGAAGTTTAGGACAGTGCAACATGTAGCCCCAAGAAAGTGGGACAACAATGAGACAACAATCGGGCGCTCGCCTTTAGTATAACTTTAATAAGGTAAAAAACTGCTTGAAGAAAGAGCCCAGAGTAATTCTTTCATACATCTCCCAGACAGCCAGATATAGGATGGTAACCCACTGAATGGCCAGAACCAGGCATTAGTAGATATCCTACAGTGTTCCTGGTTAAAGATGATGTATATAAGCAGGCTCCCATCCAACCCAAATGGTTGCCAGCAGCCATGTGGGCCACAATCCAGTGGCCAATTTCTAGGCACATAGTGGGAGTAAGGAAGGGGTGCAGTGGTCCAGAGGACTTTTGTACAAATTTTTTGAAACTCTGCTTTAATCCTGCTAAAAACTTAACAGCATACATCAAAACAAAAAGGACTACAAGATTCTGCCAGAGCTACACAAAGGGAAGAAGGAAAGAAATATCTTACTTAAGAAGCTTAACATGCCACTCGTAAAGGCTGTCATTTACAAGTTCCACAGAATAAATTCCTGAAACACAAAAAAATTGAGAATGTTAAAAATATATAATTTCTCATGAACTGTACCCCCCCCCCCAACAATTCTTCATGATTTTATTAGCCTATTGTTGCCACGCTAATTTGGGATGCCTCACCTTGCTGAGACTAACATGTTGCTTAAGCCCAGGCATGGTTACCGACCTTCCCTTGCCACGGCTGCTGTGGCCACTGGGGTTCTCCAGGAGAGCTTGGATACACCCCACACATGGCTGGCAGCGGCCAGTCACACGTGGGGAGCCAGACCATGACGGAATGCAAAAAATTATAATCAGTAGTCCGATTAACCCTCTAAATGCCAAGAACATAGTTTCTACGTGTGCGCTTCTATGGTTAAGTGCCATTTTATCCCACTACTGTATTAAAAAAAAAAAAAAGGAAGTGCCAAACCCCCCCCCCCCCCCCCCTTTGCGGCTGTAATAATGACATTCTCTCACCTTCTAGCCTCCCTTCAGCCAGCTCTTCTCTTCACGGGGGGGGGGGGGGGTACTGGTAAGGGATCCATGAGACCCCCAGTACCAGTTCACAAGGCTTGGGGTCTGGCAAATCACCCACCGCTTTGTCATGCAATATGGTTTTATTGAATAAAATACATACATTTAA
Source organism: Gastrophryne carolinensis (assembly GCA_027917425.1). Taxonomy (NCBI): domain Eukaryota; kingdom Metazoa; phylum Chordata; class Amphibia; order Anura; family Microhylidae; genus Gastrophryne; species Gastrophryne carolinensis. The sequence continues at coordinate 279,661,341 of CM051238.1, read as the reverse complement.
AATAAACAAGAATTTTTTTTTTTTTTTTACATAACGCAAAATGGTAAAAATGACCTGTCGGAGGGCAACTATATCTCAAGTAGGATGGCAGTTAAAATCACCTATTTATGTTTGGTATTCTGTTCAGGGGACCTTGCGCTTTCGGATTTAGCTTGTTTCTTCTTGTTTGCATATCTATATTTTAGGAAAATAGGTTCTCTTCCTGCTTTTTTTTGGGAAACCCTGTACAACCAGAGAATTCTTTGAGGGATTACTTACAGAAAGATAGCTGGGTATTCCTAGAAAGATAGCTGGGTATTCCTAGAAAGATAGCTGGGTATTCCTAGAAAGCTTAACGTGTGTACTCTCAGGGAATATATGGTTTGTGGGGGTATTCCAAATGTAAAAATGTGTGTTGGTTAAAAAAGCACAAGGTGCGCACTTTGCAGAGCTGACATTTTAAATTACCTTTACATTACCTTTAAAAAACAGACAAGCGTGTCAGAGATGTTTTCACAAAATGGTATTATTCCAAGTATGTCACACACCCCGCTTCCAATATTCATGACATATGGGAAATCCAATAGCAGTGTCCATCATGGGTGGGGATCCCAATACGGCAAAAATGCACAAATTTTAAACCACTGCAGCTTGCAGAACCTTGCGGCCAAAAACAGCATCCGCAGAGGCCCGCACATCAACCTTATAAAACTTGGAAAAAGTATGAACGGAATACCAAGTAGCAGCCTTACAAACTTGTTCAACAGAAGCCTGGTGCTGAAAAGCCCAGGACGCACCAACAGCACGAGAAGAATGAGCAGTGATCTTAAAAGGAGGAACCCTTCCCTTAGCAGAATAGGCCCCAACAATGGCCTGGCGTATCCATTTACTAATGGCAGATTTGGCGGGCGCCAAACCTTTTCTGGGCCCAGAAGGCACCACGAACAAGGCGCCCATCTTACGAAAAGGAGAAGTAGCGACCAAATAGTACTTCACACAACGAAAGAGTGCAAAACCCTCTCCTTGTCATTGCTAGGCCTAGGACACAAGGAAGGGAGAACTACATCCTGATTGAGATGGAAGGCAGAAACCACCTTAGGAAGGAAATCTGGTTTAAAGCGAAAAACCACCATATCCTGGTGTCTCTCAAAGCAAGGGGCCTGAATAGACAGAGCCGCCAACTCAGAGACACGCCGAACAGAAGTAATAGCCACTAAAAAGGCAACCTTTTGAGTGAGCACAGAAAGAGCCACATCCTGCATCGGTTCAAAGGGAGGCCCCTGGAGGTCCGAAAAATTTGGTCCTAAGTCCCAAACGGGAACCAAAGGCTTCCTAGGGGGCCAAACATGAGTGACCCCCTGGAAAAAAGTCTTGACCAGAGGATGCAAAGCAAAAGACAGCCAGGGCAGAAACCTAACCCTTCAAAGTTCTGAGCTGGAACCCCAGATCCAGACCGTGTTGTAGAAACTCCAAAATCCTAGGAATCGAAAACACCCTGCAAGGTAAGGCCCTAGCCTCACACCAGTCAATATAGGACCGCCAAGTCCTATAGTAAATGGTAGAGGAAGACCTCTTCCTAGCTCTAATCAAGGTTTGAATAACTGCCTCAGACAAACCTTCCTCCCTCAGGATGAAGGTTTCAGCAGCCACGCCGTCAAAGCAAGCGTTTGTAAATTGGGGTAGCGCAGTTGACCCTGAGAGATCAGATCCGGAGACAGGGGCAGCCTGTACTGATCTACCGCCAACCGTACGACGTCTGCGAACCAAACCACCTTGGGGCCACCAGAATTGCTGGTGCCCCCTCTAGAGCCAGCTTGCGCACTACCTTGCCCACCATGGAGAAGGGGGGAAACGGGTACAGAAACCCCAGATCCTTCCAGGCAAGGGACAAGGCATCCACTGCCAGGGCCAGAGGATCCTGAGACTGAGACAGAGATACAAAGGTTGGGAGCTTGTGATTGTGCAGAGGCGCAAAGAGATCCACCTCCGGAGTCCCCCACTTGTGACACGGGGCCCGAAACACCCTGTGGCTGAGTCCATTCCCCTCGGCGAGAGAATCCCCTGCTCAGGGAGTCCGCCTCAGTGTTCTCCACTCCCGGAATGTACACTGCCGAGATGCAAGGAACATTGCTCTGCCCAAGTCAGAATCAGAGAGACTTCCCTGAGGGCACTCCTGCAGCGAGTTCCTCCTTGGTAATTGATGTAAGCTACCGCAGTACGATTGTCTGATCAAACCTGAACCGGTAAACCCTGTAGGTGAAGTGTCAGACGCGACAGAACCAAGCGGATAGCTCTGAGCTCCAAGACATTGATGGGGTTGTGAGCCTCCTGAGGACCCCACAACCCCTGGAACTAATCTTTCCAGAAACCTCCCCAGCCCAACAGGCTGGCATCCGTGATAACCGTCTCCCAACGAGGGGCCAGGAACGATCTGCCCCTCATCCGATTGCTTGATTCCAGCCACCACTGAAGGGACTGCCGAACCCTGGGAGACATCAGAAATGACTGATCCAAGGACTGTGGACATGTGTCCCATTTCAGCAATAGATGGAGTTGTAGCGACCTCATGTGGAATTGAGGGGACTGCCTCGAAGGAGACCACCCTCAAACCCACCAGAGTCAGATCCTGAACCCTCTGCACCTTTGGCTGAGGTAGGAACACTCTGGCCTGATTAGTATCCAGATTCATGCCCAGAAAGGAAATCTCCCTTGATGGGGAGAGAGAAGACTTGGGGTGGTTGATCACCCATCCGAACCTCTCCAGCGTGGTCACCACCGTCCTGGTGTCCAGCTCCGCCTGGCAGAGGGAGGAAGCTGTAATGAATAGGTCATCCAAATACGGCACAATTCGAATGCCCTGGGCTCTGAGCAAGGCCATTATGCCCGCCAGAACCTTGGTAAACACCCTCGGTGCCGAGGTCAGCCCGAACGAGCTGCTGATCTCCCACCACGAACCTGAGAATCTCTGATGTGCTGGGAAAATTGGTACATGAATGTAAGCATCCTTGATGTCTATGGACGTCATGAAATCTCCCTGACGAAGGGAACCGATGGCTGAGCGAAGAGTCTCCATGCGGAACTTCTTGGTTCTGATGAACCGGTTGAGAAGCTACAAATCCAGGATGGGTCTTATGGAGCCATCCTTTTTGGGAACCGTGAAGAGGTTGAAATAATAGCCCCAACCTCTCTCTGAAAGAGGCACCAGACATATGACCGCCATGTCCAGGAGATTCTTTACAGCCAACAGGAGTCCCTGTGCCGCCCAAGGATCCGATGGCACCCAGGACCTTAGGAATCTGGGAGGAGGCCGGGACTCGAACTCCAGTTTGTACCCAGACGAGACCACTTCCAATATCCACTTGTCTGTGACCTCCTGGGCCCAGACCTGGAAGAAGAGCCGCAGCTGTCCCTCCACCCGTAAGGGTGAGGGCGACTCCTCATTGCTGAGCTGGCTTGGCCCTGGAACCCCAGGTAGAGGCTGGACGGGCACATCCTCTACCTCTGTTCCAGGAATCACCTCTAAAGCCAGAGTAGGCAAGACCTCTGCCCCCTCTGGCACCGCGAAAGGAAGGATTAAAGGAGGCTGCCCCCCGAAAGGAGCGACGCAGCTTCTTACGCTGAGGCAGCCTCCCACCCTTCGCCACAGAATCCCAATTTGTCTCCAAACAGCCGCGTTCCCAAAAAGTGACTTCTTGGCCGCAATGTCCGCCGCCCACTGGCGCATCCAGACCGATCGGCACATGGCCACCAACAGGGCCGAAGTTCTACTACACATGGTAATAGTGTCGTCCATAGCCGACAAAATTCATGAACAATTCACACCTCTTAAGGGTTGCGAATTCAACGCTGTCCGTGTTGAGCTGGGACCCATTTAACAGGTCCCTGATATCCGACCTGGTAGCTACAGCCACTAGTGCCGATGCACAGACAGGCCGCAAGGCAGAACCCACACTGGCAAAGGCATGACATGCCACCTGATCAATGCGCTTGTCCTCGCCATCCTTAAGGGTAGTGGCATCAGGAGTATGTACAAAAGAGGTGTTGGACAACCTAAAATGGGCGCGTCAACCTCGGGAGCGCTTCTCCGCGTCCACCGGAAAGGGATACTTCCTATCCCATCCCTGAGGAACACTGTGAAGGCGACTCGGCTTCTCCCATTCTCTAAGAATCATGCTGTCAAAATGATCCCGATTTGGAAACTCCAAGCGGGGCTTAGAGAACCCAAAGAATCCCCCCTTCTTCGGAGGGGCCTCCGCCGGTGGGGAAATATCCAGAACCTCTAACAGATGGGTCAGGACCCTGGGGGTATCAGCAGCATCCCCCGGCACCTGCCTGGCATCAGAATCAAAGAACTGCAATTCCTCAGTCTCAGATTCCTCAAACAATTCCCCCTCCTCAAGCGGGGAATAATCAGCCCAATCTGGGGATTCATAATCATCAAAATCAATTACCGGCATGGCCGGTGACAGATGCCTTTTCTTAGCAGTGGCCTTTCTGCCCACTGAGCTAGAAAGAATTTTCTTGAGGTTGGCCAGCCTGGCACATACATCCGAGTGCGACTCCCCACTAATGACCGTCACTTGAGGTACGGATGATGCGGGGTGGGGTAGGTGAGGCGGGCGGCACTGACCCAGACGCCTGGGGTCCCGACTGCCGCGTTATTTGCATACCATGTGCGCAACAGGCCATAAGTACATTCTCCCCTGTAAGGGATACTCCACAACCCACACATAGCTGGGCTTGTCCCAAAGGGAGCCCGAGCCCAGTATCCTGCAGAGCCTCCATATGGCGATTTTAAGGTAGTCGCAATGACCCGAGGGAATTACGCTGGTAAGCAACCCGGGATGCCTCTTAAGTCCCAAGTGGGAGGATTTATAAGTGCCCCAAATTTCTGCTAAAGACCCTAGGACCGGGAGAACCCCCTTTTAAGCAAGGCACAGGGAGTCATCCTGAAAGACACAAAAGAGTGACCCTAAGCACATGCACACACACTTTATATATGCGTGCGTATGTGTGCGTGCGCGTATGCGTGTGTACTTACACATTGTTTATACCATATAAATAAGGGAAAAAAACGTGACAAAGCACTAGCGCTGTCCCCTGACAGAAAGGGGCACATGGCTGAGTAAAGTACATAAAAATACAATTCTGTGAAATACTCACCTGTAGAATTGATATTATTTGTATACAGTAAGTCCTGCTCCAGCCGGGAGAATTTAAAACCACCCAGAACAACTGGTAATGATAACAAGATAACAATCACCATACAGGGGATCCAGAAAAATGCAAAAACCAGGGTGGGGGTGGAGCAGGACGTACTGTATACAAATAATATCAATTCTACAGGTGAGTATTTCACAGAATTGTATTATTCTTAGTATACAGTACGTCCTGCTCCAGATATACTTACACTTGGGACATCCAAAAGCAGTGTCCATAAAGTAGGGTGGGATCCCCAACAAAAAACGACAACAGCAGACAGTTTAAAGCACTGTCACCTGCAGAACCATACGGCCAAGACAGCATGAGCTGAGGCCCTATCAACAACATTGTAAAAACCTTGCAAAGGTTATGAGCAGAAGGCCAATGGTAGTGGCCTAGCCAACCAGTTCAACAGAAAAAACTGTGCTGAAATGCCCAAGAGGCATCAAGCACGCGTAGAAAAGGAATCAAGGCAACAAGGGAGATTCTTCCCCTTGCCTGAATAGGCCTGAGTAACAGCCTGACAATCCGATCGCTACAATAAATTTGGCAGAAGCCAAAGGCCGAACAAGGTACCAGGAGCAACATCCATTAAGGTAACAACCGGGACCAAACCGCCCAACTCCCGAGAGCAGACGAGATCGGGCACATTCAGGATGTAATGACCACAAGCCACCTCCAGATGTAGGAGAGTCCGGCTTCAGGCGGAACTCCACCTTATCCTGGTGTATCTCAAGGAATGAGGGCTAGGTAGACCGAGCCGCCCGCTAACACACGCCTGACCAAGGTAACAGTCACCAGAAGGACAACCTTGAGGGTAAGGACATCCAGACAGCATCCTGAATAGGACCAATAGGACCTGGAGGACGCACATAAGCACCCCCTGAAGGAAGTCTTAACCAAGGAAGACTGAACCAGAGTCTGCTAAGGCAAGGTGGACAGGGCAGAGCCTGACCCATCAGAGAACTGAGCTGGGGAACCAACTCAAATTCATGCCGACAACCACACTGGAACCCTGGGAACCGAGAACGCCCAACAGGTAAGAGAAACTAGACTAGCCCCAATCAATGTGGGTATGCCATACCTAACAATAGAAGACGAGGCCTTCCCATAGTCACAACACCGAGACAGCTAACCTTGTCTCCATCAAGATGCATGTTTCAGCAGTCAGGCCGGCTAGGCCAGGGACCATGGATTGGAGTGACATAAAGGGGGCCCCGAGTGATCAACTGGCCTGTGAAGGTGACGGAACCCAACAGATCCACGACTGGTTGGACTCCAAAGCGACACGGGGATTAGCACATCCTGTCGCAGAGGGGCTCCGCCAGAGCTAATATCACCAACATGCAGGGAGCATTGTCTCCGCCCAGAAGGGAACATAGACACTCCCTGGAAGGTCCGCCAGCTCCAGGCCCATTCCAATGGTTAATGTAGTACGTCTGTCGTCAGACGGACAGAGCACCCCCAGACTGACAATCCAGACTGGGAGTGGTCAAGCGAGATAGAGCCAACTGAAAAACGCTCACTTGTTTAGAATTCAATACGCGTAAGGACCTTCTAAGGGCCCCACCACCACCAGAATCGCAGGGGGTTTCAGAAGAAACCATCCCCTTCAACCTAAAAGATTGGCATCCATGGTGACCGTTTCCAGGAAGGGGCAAGGAGGAACTGCTCCCAGACAGGTCCCTCGAGTTCATCCACTTTCAAGAGAAAAACAGTCATACAGGTGGGAAGGCCCACAGACCCTGCTCCAGGGGTGCTGGGTCCCTGTCCTATGTCACCAATAGAAGTCGTAGAAGGGCTCAAGGGGAACTAAGCATAAGGGACCTCTTTAGCTACTTGGGCTCCTGCCGAGCAAGTTAACAACGGGCCCACCAGTTGTATCCCTGCCTGGTGTTAAGAAACCGGGACAGTAATGAGGGACTGGGCCCATGAGACCAGATTGGCCACCTAATTGCTGAGAGGGGGAGAATCTGGTTTAAACCTAATCCAGAATCATTCCTATTAATGGAGTTACCACTTTAGGGAACAGCGAGGACTCGGGGTGATTGAACACCCATCCAAATGACTCCCAATGGACCCACCAGCCAGGTATCCAACTATCCTGACTCAGACAGGGAAGTGAGGAAGGGCGTCCGGGTAGACATCACGCGGACGCCCCTTTGTCTCAGTGACATCACCATCGACAGCACCTGAGTGAACACTCTGGGAGTTGGAGAGGCCAGATAACAGGGCCACAATTAACAGTGTTGGACTTCCAACACGAACCTGGAGAGCCTCAGAGACCTGAGGGCACAGGAATGTAAACATAAGCATTGTAGAGTTTCCCAGACGGCAAGACGCACACTGGGCGCAAGGTGCTGATGGCCCAACTCAAGAGTATCCATGCAGGAAACTGCCTGTAATTAGAGAATTGCTGTGAATCCAGAATGGGCCACCCGACCCATCCTTTGGGGGACTGTGGAAGGTGGTATAGCGGCCCTTGCCTCTGCCGATTACGGGCAATCTGCAAGAGACCCTCAGACCTTGCTGGCCTAGCATGGCCTGTGCCAGCAACTGAACAGCGGCAGGGACCAGGAGTACCTGGGACATGATAAAAATTGGGAAGGCCGTACAGCACACGCTATCCTGTATCTGGAGGACACAACCTCCTGAATCCACCAGAATGAGGCGAGAAGCCTCCTGATAAGAGCAAGGTGCTGCAGCCATCCCCTCACCCAGCCGGGCGAGGGCACCCCATCATGCTTGAGGGGGTTTGGTGGAAGATTTGGGCTTAGCCCCGCCGGAGGGACCAGAGCGTTGTCTGCTGCTCGTGGGGCAGGAGTCTGCACGAAAAATCCGGAAAGACACCCCTGGTTCCTGTTTAACTCTAAGGTAGGGGGAGGAGGGGTGCCCCTGCCTCGAGGGGGCCAAGACGGCTATCTCCGAATGGGTGATTTGCCCTTTTTACCGAAAAGGTCTAGACAGGCCCCAAATAGGCATCATCAGCACCCCACTGTCGCAGCCAGACCAAGCGATGAATAGCCACCGCAAGGGCGGAAGTTCTTGCACACATTCTAATCGCGGCATCCAGCGCTAATAGAATAAACTTCACAAATACATCACAATTGGAGAGTGCATTAAACACCTCCCAGGGGAGATCCTCGGGGTGATGATCGAGCAATTTTTTGATGAGGGTTCTAGCGGCCACTGCAGTAATGGCTGCGGCACAGACCGGGTGCAGCGCCGTCCCAGCACAAGAAAAGGCATGGGAGGCCAGCAGCTCAATGCGCCGGTCCTCAGCATCCCGAAGGGTACTATAAGCAGGGGTTGTAATAAAGGGGGGGATTAGGGACCCCTATGATCAGCGCATCCACCACGGGGGGTGATGACCAACAATTAACCACCTCAGGGGGAAAAGGGTATTTCCTATCCCAGTCCCCTGGAAGTTTACTGAGCACAAGGGCATGGAAATGAGCCTGCTCTAAAAATTCCAAACGTGCAGTCGCAGTATGGAAACGTTCCCCTCTAGGCTTGACCAGGGGGAGAGATAGACAGTGCCTTAAAGACCTTAAGCAACAAGTCATCAGTGTCACACTGGCCCCAGAATTCAGGGCCAGAATCGTCATGACTCCTCGGCCTCTCATCAGATGAGCCTGAGTCAGAGAACAATTCCCCTTCTTCAGAAGGGGTATAGTCACACGGAGTAGCAAACCCCTCAGTTCTCATAGAACATGAGGCGACAGGTGCCGCTTTCTACCAGGGCCCATTCGCTCTGACAACCTAGCAATAATCTGTTCAGCCGTAGGCAGTCTGCAAGGGCCCGCAGGCTTGGGGAGATAGGTGAATTGAAGCTAGGTGTAGCCACTGGCCGACCAGATTGCAGGGCCAGGGCATGCTCGGCACACGCAGACCCGTGCCCTGCCAGCATCAGCATGGGGTTGTCCACACGCTATACACCGCCGGTCTTGTCCCAGGGGGACCCCGGTCACATAATTCTGAGATGCCTCCATATGGTGATTAATCAAGGCACAATATGCCAGTAGGGATTTACACTATAAGTAACCCTGGATGCCCCAAAGACCCGCTAAGGAAGTGGGAGAATATTACAAGGCCCGCTATAATTTTACACCGGGCCGGGAGAAGCCAATGGTGTTCACCAGTCTGAAAGACATAATGGGAATAAAGGGAGTCAGAACCATGCGCAGTAAACAAGGATCATGAAAATCGCCCACGAGGGCACTTACAGACCAAGGGAGGAGGAGTACCGCTACTACGCGTGCGTGCAACCAGCATCAAAATGGCGCCAAGTGAACCTCAAAGGGCGGGAAAGAGCGGCTGTGACGCGGAGCGCGCCAACCAGGTCCCCACCCCCCCCGAAGAGCACAAAGCTCTGAGAAAGTTACAAGTTGTCATGAGGAGCGAAGTGTATGGCACACTTAGAAAAAATGATTTGCCAATGAAGACGGCGCAGCGTCTGAGGCGCCGCCGCCGCCCGGCGCAGCACATCCAGTAAAGGAAGGGCCGGGAGGAGCCTGTTTTTCCATGTCTCTGCAGTGCCATCTGCCGGAGGATAACCCAAGTGTAAGTATTATATCTGGAGCAGGACGTACTGTATACTAAGAATAAAGGGGGAGCCCGGGAGGGCACTCGCATGTGCCTGTTAACCCTGTTAACAGAGGGCTCGGAAGGGGGATAATCCCGCACCAAGTATGGTGTAAGGGATATATTATATACTATATACTATATACATACACTGCACGCTACATACATATTTACATACATGCATACATTACTACATACATATTTAAACCCAAACCAGGATCCCCAACCCGGATTCCGCCTACCCCTTTATATGGGGTCTCACGGGGGAGCATGGCTCCCTAAACACCTATAAAGGCGATTCCTACCCTCACCCGGACCTGCAGCCAAGGCTGGGAGGCCAATAACGGGCTTAATGAATAAAGGTCCAGGCAGAAATAGGTAAAAAAAATGTCTGGGCGTAAGCCCGGCTTACCTGCAAGGAAGAGCAGCATACATCTTCTGACTTGCTCGCCGTCCTGCAGAGAAGGAACTGGGGAATGTGTGGGAGGTCCCAGGTATTGATGGACCGGGAGGGGCTTTTTTGCTTTCATCTCTGCAGAAGTTCGCCCTCTACTGGACCATAACCCATATGTCATGAATAGTGGAAGCGGGGCATGTGACATACTTGGAATATATATGCTGGCTCGTGTCACAGACCACCACTCACTCGGGAGCGTCTGGAAGTGGAGGTAGGCAGCAGCTGGAAAACATGGGGCAGTGCAAGAGGTAGCAACACGTGTGTGGCAAAGGCAGCAGACGGTAAGATGAATTTGCTTGTGTGTGCGCATCTGACTGTGGGGGCGATGATGGCTGCGATGGCGGAGCAGGAGGCCGGCCGCTGTAAGGTCGCGGGGAGGGGATTGGTGTGGAGGGGGCGGATGCTGCACGCTGAGGCATGCCAGCCACTGGTTGTAATGGGGTGATTGGGAGGGGAATTTTATCAGAATATTTCTTTTTATTTTCCTCCTCTAAACTCTGGGTGCGTCTTATGGTGCGAAAAACTTCTAGGGTCACCAATCCTGCAACACTTATCCATGGGCTGTAGGTTCTAAAATATGTTCAAGCACACCACAGGAGAACCTGGCTCCGACAAAAGCAGCTCTACTGTGGTTGGTGCCTCTGTGGGCTCTAGGGCTACACACATGGTATCCTTAGATTGTCACCCTATTGACTGTCATCTGAAGAGACTTGTCCAGACCCCACACAGATACGTGCAAACTTGGCTCCCAGCGTCAGTACCAGCAGATAGAATGGAGACTGTTGGCATGGGGGGGCAAACACCCCCCCCCCCCACCATCAGGGTTTGTCAGTATTTTCAAACGCAATGTGGTTAGTACTTACAATTCTCTTGTATTGATGTGGACCTTGATAAAACATTTCAAAGTCTTAATGATTGCAAGAAGCAATGCTCGTCAGGGTGTACCAAACTGTGCCAACGTCTTCAGACCTCTAGTCATTTTTGACTGGAGGTCAGGTTTAATGCCTTTGATGGAGCAAAGTGGCCACTATAAAGAGCCTTTTAAGGCCTTTACAATAGGCGACCCTGCCGCTCCTGTTCGTTCAGTTTCTCCAATCGCATTTAGTTTAACTGGATTGAAGGGAGCAGAGAAAAGTAGCATTGATTGTATATCTGTCCTACCATGCAGCTAGACCAGGGTGGTACAAGTAAATTTTTAAAAAGTACAATCTAAAAAGACAATTCTGTGAGTACTCACCTGTAGAATTGCTTTTACTATGCATGGCACGGCCTGCCTTACGTATGGGTTATTCCGCCACAAGGTGGCGCAGTGTACTGCACAAGAGTTGTGGCTCCTCCCGGTACCATATAAAAACAGGATCACCAATAGACCAATCCAGCATTGACAAGCAGTTATTCAAGGAGCCGGAAGAAAATAAAAAAGGTAAAAAAACCCAACTAACTTGGATCACCCACCATAAAGAGGCAACCGAGAACAACGATAAGGGTGGGGTGAAGCAGGCTGTGCCATGCATAGTAAAAGCAATTCTACAGGTGAGTACTCACAGAATTGTCTTTTCTCCTATTGCATGGCACGTCCTGCTTCAAGAAGTCCTTACGTATGGGACGTCCAACAGCAGTGTCCGTAAGGTAGGGTGGGATCCTCAAAAAGTAACAGGCAGTTCAAACCACTACCGCCTGAAGTACCTTGCGGCCAAAAGCAGCATCAGCTGAGGCCTTAACATCAACCTTGTAAAATTTGGAAAAAGTATGAACAGAAGACCAAGTTGCGGCCTTACAAACTTGTTCAACAGCAGCTTGGTGCTGAAAAGCCCAAGACGCACCAATAGCACGAGTAGAATGAGCAGTAACCCTAAAAGGAGGAACCCTCCCCCTGGCAGAGTAGGCCTGCTCCACCTCCTGACGGATCCACTTGCTGATAGTGGATTTAGCCGGAGGCAAACCCTTCCTAGGTCCAGCAGGAAGAACAAAAAGTCAGATTTCCTGAAAGACTCAGTAGCAACCAAATAAAACTTCAGAGCCCTGGCAACATCCAAAGAATGAAGGGTCCGCTCCTTGCAATTAGCAGGGTTAGGACACAAAGGCGGCAAAACAATGTCCTGATTGAGATGAAAAGCAGACAACCTTAGGCAAGAAATCCAGCTTAAGCCGAAACACCACCTTATCCCGATGCCGCTCAAAATAAGGAGGTTTGATGGAGAGCTCCGCCAGCTCAGAAACTCGCCTGACCGAAGTAATGGCCACCAGAAAGGCCACCATAAAAGTCAGAATGGGCAAGGCAGCCCCACGGATAGCCTCAAAGGGAGGACCCTGCAGAGCAGACACCACCAGATTCAGGCCCCAAACCGGTAGCATAGGCTTACGTGGTGGACGCACATGAGTAATCCCTGGAAAAAAGTCTTAACCAGCCGGTGATTGGCAAAGGATCTTTGGAAAATAAATTGCCAGAGCCGACACCTGTCACTTGAGGGTACCAAGTTGAAGGCCCGAATCCAAACCATGTTGCAAAAATTCCAGAATCATGGGGATAGAAAACACCAGACAAGGAAGAAATTTGGACTCACACCAGGCAATGTAAGCATGCCAGATCCTGTAGTAGATAAAGGATGAGGACTTCTTCCTAGCCCTAATCATGGTATCAACAGAGGCCAGTAACCCCTTATCCATCAAGATGGAGGTTTCAGCAGCCAAGCCGTTAAAAGCCAGCGTTTGTAAATTGGGATGGCATAGTTATCTTGAGTGAACAGGTCTAAATCCTTGGGCAAGACATACTGATCTACTGCCAACTGCATGACGTCTGCGAACCACACAGGGGGCCACCAGAATGGATGGTACCCCTTCCTGGGCTATCTTGCGCAGCACCCTGCCCAGCAGAGGAAAGGGAGGGAACACAGAAGCCGAAACTCCGTCCAAGGCATTGCTAGCGCATCCGTGGCGAAGGCCAGAGGATCCTGTGACAGGGAGACAAACCTGGGAAGCTTGTGATTGTGGCGGGACGCAAACAGGTCCACATCCGGCTGACCCCAGCAGCGACACAGGGAGTGAAATACCTTATTGCTGAGGGACCATTCCCCCAGCGGAGACGTCCCCCTGCTCAGGGAGTCTGCCTCCTGGTTCTCCACCCCCGGAATGTAAACCGCCGAAATGCAAGGGACATTCTCTTCCGCCCAAGACAGTATCAGGGACACTTCCTTGAGGGCTCGCTTGCTCCGAGTCCCTCCCTGATGATTAATGTAGGCAACTGCCATCTAGTTGTCCAAGCGGATCTGAACAGCCCGACCCGAAGGTGCGTGGTCAGCTGAGAAAGAACCAACCTGATCGCCCTCAGTTCCAGGACACTGATGGAGCATGGGCCTCCTGGGGGCCCCACCGACCCTGGAACTTCAGAGACTTCCAAAAGCCCCCCCAACCGGTCAGACTGGCATCTGTGGTGACAGGTCCTGCCCACTAGAAGATTCCCTGAGTCCAGCCACCACGAGAGGGACTGTCTGGCCAGGGGGGGACAGAGCAAACTCATGATCCAGGGACACAGGGTCCCGATCCCAAACTGACAAGAGGTGCAACTGAAGAGGTCTCATGTGAAACTGAGCAAAAGGGACCGCCATCAGACCCACTAACTGCATCCCTTGCCGGATGGAGGGATGGGGACACAAGAGCAGAGTCCGTGCCTGCTTCTGAAGGCCCTCCACTTTCTGCTGAGGCAGGAATACCTTGACCTGAGAGGTATCCAGAGTCATGCCCAGAAAAGGACCTCAAAGACGGAGACAGTGAAGACTTGGGATAGTCGATCACCCAGCCGAAGGACTCGAGAGTGGAGGTCACCACCAGAGTATCCCTCTCGGCTGATGGAGACTGAGCCGCAATCAGAAGGTCGTCCAGGTAAGGGAGGATGCTAATGCCCCGATTCCGCAGCAGAGCAATCACGCCCGCCAGCACCTTGGTAAACACCCGAGGCGCCAAGGTGATACCAAACGGTAAAGCCACAAACTGGTAACGCTGATTCTCTAGAGCGAACCTGAGAAATCTCTGATGAGGATAGGCATCCTTGATGTCCACGGAGGTCATGAAGTCCAGGATGGGACTCAAGGACCCGTCTTTTTTGGGGACCGTGAAAAGATTGGAGTAGAAACCCTGACCCCGTTCCTGGGAAGGCACCAGGCAAATAACTCCCGACTCCAACAAACGTTGAACCGCAAGGCGCAAACCCTGAGCTGACAGAGGGTTTTGAGACATCCAGGATCAGATGTATCTTGGGGGCGGCCAGGCTGCAAACCATCTTGTAACCGGAGGACACTACCTCCTGAATCCACCGGTCTGAGACGCGAAGCCTCCAGACATGAGCAAAGAGCCGAAGCCGTCCCCACACCCGGATGGGTGAGGGCGCCTCCTCATGCCTGAGGGGGCTTGGGAGAAGGGAAAAGAGGGAGCCACGACCTCCTCTGGTAGCACAAAGGAGGAGAGGAGGGAAGCGGAGGGCCCCCAAAAAGGCAGAGGCTGCCTCTTAAGCTGAGGCAGCCTACCATCCTTGGCTAGAACATCCAGACGCTCACCAAAGAGCCGCAGCCCCGTAAAGATGCAGCCCAGCCCCCACAAATGTAAAGGCATGGCAGGCCAGCTGGTCCATACACCGGTCCTCGCTGTCCCGCAGTGTAGTAGTGTCAGGGGAAGGCATGACCGAGGTGTTGGACAGTCCTAGAACGGGAGCGTCCACCTCAGGGGGACACGACCATCGCTTGACCAGGTCGGCAGGAAAAGGATTTCTTATCCAAACCCTTTGGGCACCGCGGGCAATCTACTAGGACGTTCCCACTCCTTGAGCACCATATTAGTAAAATGGCTACGCTCAGGGAACTCCAGACGCTGTTTATCAGGACGAAAGAGCTCACCCTGCTTCCTCTTAGCCACCTCAGGGGGAACAATGTTTAAAATTTCAAAAATGTGAGCCAACAGGTTATCAGTGTCCTCAGGGAACCATGAGTCCTCTCCAGACGCAGACCCAGGGTCACTGTCGTAACCCTCCTGCTGGTCCCCAGAGGAGTCAGAGTCCTGGAAAAGTTCCTCCTCCTCTAGGGGGTAACAGAACAAAAGAATCAATTCCCTCATCCTCAGGAAAGAAGGTGGGTGCGGGAGCCAGTTGCCGCTTCTAGCCAGAGGCCTTTCATGGAACAGGCCTGGCAAGCTGCCTTTCAATACTGGCCACACACAGTGCCAGATCAGACTGTGACCCCCCGCTAGTATCCCCCTCACTGGGGGCTAAATGCAGGCACGGAGAGGTAGGCGACACTGAAGGGTGCGCAGAGCTGGGAAGCAAAGCGTGTACAACGATACCCTGGGCGCACGGCACGCACACCGCGGCACTGTTGCTCAGAGGGAATGCCCCAGAGCCGAGATTGCCCCGAAGGACTCCCGAGCACACTATCCCCAGAAGCCTCTATATGGTGATTAAGACAGGCAATAGGCCAGCACAGGGTAAGGGCTAATAAAAAGCCACCCGGGATGCCCCCCAAGGGATGCCCCCAGAAGCCAGAAAGGGGAGATGAGGGGGGGGTAAGGGGCAGGACCGGGAGAAACCACAACCCACAGTTCCGCCTGAAAGACAAATAAAAAAACACATAAGCACCCCGCAGCTCATGCCTAAAGGAAACAAAAAAACCCCAAAGGGGACTCACGGACCAAGCAGGCCAAAACCACCAAGCTGCCAGACCACAGGAGGAAGTAAAACAAGCAGAGATCACCGCCGCAGCTCAGGGAGGATGAGGGCCCCAGACGCGCAGCAGAATCAAAATGGCGCCGGCAGAGGAACCTTAAGGGGCGGGCCGCGATACGCGCCATCCTCCGGCCCTGCCCCCCAGAAGAGCGCGGAAACGGCCCGCGCTCACGTGACCGGGCCGGCGTCATCACAGCAGAAAAAACGGCTCACAGTTATAGCGCCGCCCGCCGGAGCGTAGTACAAAGCGGTGACTTCGGCGAAAACAGTTAAAACATCTAAAAGCACTCGCCGCTGCGCTACGAACACACGTCGGCAGGGGGGAGGAGAGCGAGCAGGCAGACAGCGGTGAGAGCCCAGGCCAGGGATATGGGGGGAGGACCCCAAACGCAAGAAACAAGTTCCATAGTCCCCAAAACACTCACCCCGTCAGAAGCTAGGACAGGAACTCCGCATCCCTAGTAGGCTCACCATAAAGCCTATGGCCGGCTACCCTTTGTGGTACAGGGTCTGCGGCCAGGAGAAGCGCTCCTTGAGCACTTGACCCTAGTGCTCCTCTATCCTCACCCGGTCTGACTGCCGAGGCTGGGAGGCACAGAGGGTCCGGAAACGGGTGGAAATAGACATGCAGGGCCGCAGGCTTGGTTTCCCCGCTCACCTGCGCAATATAAGAGCCATCTTCTATCTTTGCAGAACGACTGCAGAGAAAACACTGGATTGGTCTATTGGTGATCCTGTTTTTATATGGTACCGGGAGGAGCCACAACTCTTCTGCAGTACACTGTGCCACCTTGTGGCGGAATAACCCATACGTAAGGACTTCTTGAAGCAGGCCGTGCCATGCAATAGGAAAAATGTATGGGAATCAGCGTGACCCATGATTATTCAAGATGCTCTTTCATAAGGTTTAATATGTATATTTTAAGCAACCCGATACAAATCGGACTTTTTGCACATAAACCCCCTTAACACCCAGCTGATTCCTAATGAGGGGAAACGTACATTTTCAGCACAAGTCCCAGACCAAAGATTCTTACTTTGGAAGACAACTGGGGCAGGGGGCGGGCTAGGTTTTCTCCATGGAACAAAACTGCCATGGAGGGCAATAAGGCTCTGTTCACACTTCTACACCCTTGAGGCTTATTGCGCTGCATTTCAACGTAGTTACAACATAGAGGAAACCCTGTACATTATTCTAGATGGGATAGTTCACACACCGGAGCTGCGTTGCGCAACCCATTAAAAAAAAAAAAAAACCTTGCAGACACCTTTTTCGGCACCACATAGTAACAGCACAGATCAATATGCCAACACATGTCTATGCCAACACATGTCTATGCCAACACATGTCTATGCCAACACATGTCTATGCCAACACATGTCTATGCCAACACATGTCTATGCCAACACATGTCTATGCCAACACATGTCTATGCCAACACATGTCTATGCCAACACATGTCTATGCCAACACATGTCTATGCCAACACATGTCTATGCCAACACATGTCTATGCCAACACATGTCTATGCCAACACATGTCTATGCCAACACATGTCTATGCCAACACATGTCTATGCCAACACATGTCTATGCCAACACATGTCTATGCCAACACATGTCTAATGCAATGCACCTGCCTTACCAGCAAATGCTGGAGGAAATATGTACTCCAAGTTCACTTAAAGGAGCACTATCATGAAATTGTGTAATGTTAAAAATCCATATAAATACATTGGCTATTGAGAAGAAAGGTCACTTATAAACCCGAACTTAATAAACCACAAGCTTGGCAGGAGTTTTATTATCACATGGTGGGAACAAAATCCAGGGGTTATAGTTTTAGTCTATGAGGGTTGACAGAGCCTGTCACCCCAGATGCCCTCTTCCATCCATTAAAATAAAAAAAACAAGCCTGGCTGGCTATTAATTTATGTCAGGAGTATATGTGACCCTTCCTCCGGCCATCCAAAATATTTATATGGATTTTTATCACTGGGCCATTTTTTCGCGATAGTGCTCCTTTAAGCAAAATATTTACACTAAAGGAAAATGGAGGGTGGTAAACACACCTTGTGGCAGCAAGACTTGCAATGGCCACCGACAATCTCTTGGCAGGAAATAGAATCTAGAATGTATATTCTGGTAAACAGACAAGAGGACATCCATATATCCATGTCCTACAAGGAGAAGTTTGAACTAATATGGTCTCTCACATAATATATACTATACTTTTCCTCCTCTCTTTCTTCTTACTTTATCTCACCTCTCACTTAACATTGTTCATACATTGAAAGATATACATATAAATATATTGGCAATAGTATTTAACAGAATCAGTCTGCAATGTAAATTAACAAGTAACTAATGTAACCCCAGTGTGTAGAACATTCGTACTACTTACTGTCCAGCATCAAATGCCTTACTGTATGAGCTGGAGCATAATTGCAATTGGTTTGTTAATTTAACGCTTATTTTACAATGAAAATACCGTGAAAGAAAAGGATACTACATCTGTGGTCATGTATGTCAACTGTGACTATGCAGGAGTCAGGTATAGCCTATGTACCTAGCATAAATAAACTAGCTGAAAAGCCGTCGGGTAAACAACTTTTGGTGCCATGAATAGTGTGTGTGTGTACTTAAAGCAGACTTGCATCCTAAAAGGTTTTTCTCTGTAAAGGAAATAGGTAAGTATTGCCGATGATGTGGATTTCTGGTCACATTGGGACTTAATTTGTCAATTTCACGCATGTCTGCTCTAGCAATTTAGCATTGGTATTAGTCGGTAGGTTTGTACGATTCCTCAAGAGTCTTTGTATATAACCCTCTAGATATCACTGCAAAACTTTTATTGGTTAACCCTTGTACATATTCATTTTGGTGGTAAGCACACTTTCTCTGATCATTTATAAGCATAGGACCATTAGAATGCATCCAGTCTTTAGAGACAAACCTGTTTTATAACTCTGTGATCTGTATATATCCCTGAGCTCTTTCATGAGACGATCAGAAGCTTGTACGGATCCAGAAACTGCACCCTGACAAAATAAATTACATATTTATTAAATGCTTACAAGCAGCATTCAGCAACGACTCATGTTTAGTGCAACTGTTTGGACTTAAGAGATATTATCCCCTAAATGACCTGCCCCATTTCACATACAGGTAGATAAGCACTTGTAATAGTAAAAGTAATACATTGCCGTTATACATTTAAGACACTAATTATTTGGACGTATTCTAGACCATACCCTTTCTGTGCAGACACACTCATATCCCTCAATATTCAACATAGTACCATGGTGAAATGAAAGTCTTAGAATACTACAATTCTGTGAAACTCGCCTGTAGAATTGTTTTTGAGTATATCTAGTCCAGGTCGTCCCAGTGAGGACATGTGGGTATTCCGCCCCCAGGGGGCACTCGACTGCAGGATCAAAAGATGTTGCCCCTCCCAGCCCCCTTTAAAGGCAGGTGTCCCTCTATCATTCCCCAGTGGTTAAAAAGCAGTAAACCAAAAGAAGACAGGCCTGGAGGCCAAGAAACCACGTTACCTCACATAGCTTCAGCTTGTACTCTCTCTAACAAGACATAAGGATACAAGTCCATGAAGAAAAAATGGTAATCACCACAACAGGCAAACAAGAGATAATGAACAAAGGGCGGGGTGGGACGACCTGGACTGGATATACTCAAAAACAATTCTACAGGCGAGTTTCACAGAATTGTATTTTCCCCTATATCCAGTCCGGGTCGTCCCAGTGATGACATGTGGGACATCCAAAAGCAGTGTCCATTTGGACGGGATCCCCAGTGCGGAACAGCATGTAGTTCATGTCACTACCGCCTGAAGCACCTTTCGGCCAAAAACAGTCAGCTGAGGCCCTAAGATCCACCTTGTAAAAGTATGAACAGAAGACCAAGTGGCGGCCTTACAAACTTGTTCAAACGATGCCTGGTGCTGAAAAGCCCAGGAGGCACCTGGGTACCTCTGGTAGAATGAGCTGTGATCCGAAAAGAGGGTTCCTTCCCCTTGGCAGAATATGCTTGCACCACCGCCTGTCTGATCCACTTACTGAGAGTGGACTTGGCTGGTGGCAAACCTTTCCTAGAGCCCTCTGTTAGGACAGAGAGCAAATCCGATTTTCTGAAGGATTCAGTCACAACCAGGTAATACTTTATGGCTCTGACCACATCCAAAGCATGGCGGGTCCTTTCCTTAGAATTAGTCGGTGCTGGGCACAAGGCAGGCAAGACAACTTCCTCATTAAAGGTGAAAGGGAGAAACGACCTTAGGTAAAAAAATCCGGTTTAAAGTGGCAATGGTCAGAGGATCTCTTGAGAGGGAAGCTTGTGATTGTGTCTGGAAGCAAACCGATCCACATCCGGCTGACCCCAGCGAAGACAGTGCGTGAAAGGTCTTGTTGCTGAGAGACCATTCCCCCAGGCGCTCCTGCTCAGGGAGTCTGCCTCCTGGTTTTCCACCCCGGGGATGTAGACCGCCGAAATGCAGTGAAAATTCTCCTCTGCCCAAGTCAGAATCTGGGTCACCTCCTTGAGGGTTCGCTTGCCCCGAGTCCAGCCCTGGTGATTGATGTAGGCGACAGCCGTCTGATTGTTCGAGCGAACCTGAATCGCACGTCCCCTTAAAATGGGGAATCAAGCGAAGAAGCACCCGGATCGCTCTCAGCTCCAAGAGATTTATGGGTAAGTGGTTCCCCTGCGGACCCCACTGACCCTGGATCTTCTGAGTCTACCAAACGCCTCCCCAGCCGGTCAGACTGGCATCCGTGGTAACTATCTCCCAACGAGGAGTCAGAAAGGACTTGCCCACCAACAGGTTCCTGGAATCCAACCACCACAAAAGGGACTGTCTGGCCAGGGGGGACAGCGAAAATTACTGTTCCAGCGACTCCTGCATCCGGTTCCATCCGGTCAGCAGGTTCAATTGAAGAGGTCTCATGTGGAATTGGGCGAATGGCACCGCCTCGAAGCATGACACCATTAGGCCCACCAATCTCATCCCCAGACATGTTGACGGCCGCTGACAGGACAGCAAGGCCTGCACCTGCGTCTGGAGACCCGAAACCTTCTGCTGTGGCAGAAAGAACTTTACCTGAGCGGTGTCTATCTTCATTCCCAGGAAGGATCTCACTGTTGAGGGATCGATAAAAAAAACTTTGGGTAATTGACTACCCAGCCGAAGGCCTCCAGGGTTGACAACACCGTCCGAGCATCAATCTCGGCCTGCTGCAGGGACTGGGCCACAATCAGCAAGTCGTCCAGATAGGGCAGCACACGAATGCCCCAGTTCCTCAGGATAGCCATGATGCCCGCCAGCACCTTGGTGAAGACACGAGGGGCAGAGGATATCCCGAATGGAAGTGCCACAAACTGGTAATGCTGATCCTCCAGAGCAAACCTCAGGAACTTCTGATGCCCCTGGAAAATCGGGATGTGCAAATAAGCATCCCCGATGTCCACCGTGGTCATGAAGTCGCAGGGCCGAAGCGAGCTCACCGCTGATCTAAGGTTTCCATGCGCAAATGTCTGACTCTTACAAACCTGTTGAGACCCTTCAGGTCTAGGATTGGTCGTAACATTCCGTCCTTCGTGGGAACCGTGAACAGGATGGAGTAAAAACCTTGTCCCTGTTCCTGACGAGGTACAGGGCAAATCACACCTAACCGCAGGAGGTGTTGCACAGCCATTCTCAAGCCCTGTGCCTAAAATGGGTTTTGGGATATCCAAGACCGAAGAAATATGGTGGGCGGCCTGACTGCCAGCTCCATCTTGTAACCGGGAGGACACTACCTCCTAAATCCACCGATCCGAGACTTGCAGTCTCCAAATCTGAGCAAAAAGTAGAAGCCGCCCCCCCACCCGGATGGGTGAGGGCGCCCCCTCATGCCTGAGTGGACTTAGCTGGCTCCCCAAGCGGGATTGGATCGGCCACGGAACCTACCTCTACCCCAGGTATCTCTGCGGCCACCTGAAAATGAAGAGCCTCTTCCTCCTCGAAAGGAGCGATAGGCAGAGAAGTTCCGAAAAGGCCGAGCAGGCTTCCGTCTCTGAGGGAGTCTACCATCCTTGACCAGGAGGTCCAGGCACCCCCCAAAACAACCTGTGCCCCACGAAGGGGATACTCGTAAGCGACTTCTTGGCCGTGGCATCAGCCGGCCATTGCCGCAACCATAGTGAGCCGCGAAGTGCAACAAGCAGGGCCGAAATCCTGGCACCAAGCCGGACTCCATCGTCCATGGCAGAGACACCAAAAGGCAATGAAATCCACGCAGGCCTTGAGGTCTTTATACTCCGCCCGCTTGCGAGCCTTAGCTATCCACAAGAGACAATAGCCACGGCACACACAGGACGAAACAAGGCACCAGCAAAGGTGAAAGCATGACAGACCAGCTGATCCATGCGCTTGTCAGCCGGGTCACGTAAGGAAGCGGTATCAGGTGATGGTATAGTAGTGTTGGACAACCCCGACACAGGGGAATCCACCTCGGGAGGACGAGACCATAACCGAACCAACTCCTCAGGGAAGGGATACCGCCTATCCAGGCCCATAGGCACCGACGGTAGCTCATTAGGCCTTTCCCATTCCTTGAAAATCATATTAGAAAAATGGGCCTGCTCCGGAAAGACCCTCCTCTGTCTCTCGGGCCTAAACTAATCACCTTGCTTCCGCTTAGCCGCTCTGGGAGGAACAATGTGTAAAGTCTCAAACACTGAGGTAAGCAACTGCTCCGTATCATCAGGGAGCCACGCATCCTCATCCGAAGAGAAACCAGACAAACTGTCATCGCCAGCAGAATAATCCGCAGTGGAACGGGAATCATCTGGCAACTCCCTACCTCCACAGAGCCCAGATCAGCAAAAAGATCGTCATTATCAGAGTAAACGGGCTCTACGTGCCGTTTCTTACTCGTGGCCTTTTTAGGAGCCGTTCGAGATCTGCCTCTCGAGATTGGCCACCTTATGCGCCAAATCAACATGGGACCCCCTGCTGGCTTCCCCCTCGCTAAGGGCTGAATGCAACAGCGGAGGGCCCGGAGAGGCCGCAGGCAGTGAAGGGCTAGGGGCGGGGACGTACGCCCGGTCATGGTCCAAACAGTGCTGAATTCGCCCAGAGGATTCGTACTGCACAAGGGGCAGAGCTTCACCCGCCCAGATGGGGCCCCCAGCTCACTATACCCAGATGCCTCCATTATGGTGATTAATAATTGTCAATTGAAAAGGTTACAAGGCACTAACGGCCCAAACCTATATGATCCCTCTTAATAAAAGGAAGGGGGACCGGGAGGGACCACAACCCTCAACCACTAATCCCACGACCTATGCAAGATAAAAAAAAGAGAAAAAGGGACATCAGACTCCTATACAGAGATATGTATGATAAGCAATATAACCATTCAAAAGAGGTACTCAAGACACTGACAGGTCTCAAGATGCAATTCAGGCAGCAGAACAGCGAAACCGGGACAGGCACACACGTAGGCCAGCCTCTAGCTCGTTCGAGGGGCGGGCCGCGTTGCGATGACGGCTCCGCCCCCCCGGCAGCGCAAAAATGTGCGCCCGCCCATCATCACCAGCGCGGCCATTAGCCTATCCAGGCTCTTCCATCTGAGTCATGGCCACAGACCCGGACACACTGCGGGAGCCGCAGCTGCACTTTAAATCCGCGCGGCACCACCTGCATGCAGTCGCAGCTCCCCCATCCTCCCTCCCCCCCCATCACAGTGTATGTGACGACGTCAAGATGGAGGGAGGAAGAACGCAAGGCCCGTGAGGAACCGCGAGGGAGGTAAGCATAAAGTCTCCAGGGCAGCAAAGCCAGCAAGGAGCAGCGCAAGTCACAAAAAACGTAAGTTAGGTACCTGGTAACTTTTTTCTAAACATCCGTAAGGGCAGCATACGCCCAAGACCTCCGGGCTCCTCCCACCAAGGGGAACACGTGACCACCAGCCAGAACAAAGTCTTGACTCCTCCCTCCATTCCCCAGTTGTTGTAGAGATCTGAAAGAGAGAAAAGAAACAGACCCACAACTCCAATCTATAATCCATACATAAACCACAGAAATAATAAGGGAGGGAAGCCGGCATATGCTGCCCTTACGGATGTTTAGAAAAAAAGTTACCAGGTACCTAACTTAAATTTTATCAAAACATCCTTCGGGCAGCCGCGGTCGGGGTTAGAGGCAACCCCAGGGTTAGAGGCAACCCCAGGGTTAGAGGCAACCCCAGGGTTAGAGGCAACCCCAGGGTTAGAAGCCAACCTAGATAAAAAAAAGACTGCCAGATTAGAGGTGGCCTAGGGACCCGAATGGATAACACCAATCTAACCGTAAAGTGCATAGGCTAGACTGAAATACCGTGCAAGAGCTGAAGCGTCCGCTCCTACTGCCGGATCCAGAAATAAAGTTTGGTCAGCTAGTGACTACTTGCCGAGGCAATAATATAGATCCGAACAATCCTTCAGAAGACCCTAGAATAGACCTACCTATTCTGACTCCTTCAATGAGGGCATTCAGAAAAAAACTGCCACATGATAAAAAAAAAAAAAAGAAGGATGAAAAAAGTCCTGATCAGAGGGTGCTGGGCAAAGGACTTCTGGAAAAAAAAATAGCCAGGGCAGAAACCTGACCCTTCAAAGTACCGAGTTGGAGCCCCATCTCCAACCCATGCTGCAGGAACTCCAGAATCCTGGGAATAGAGAACACACGACAGGGAAGAGACAGACTCATACCAGTCAGTCAATGTAGGCACACCAAACCTGAAAAATGGAAGAGGAAGACTTCTTCCTAGCTTTAATCAAAGTATCCACAACTGAGGAAGACAGACCCTTCTCCATCAAGATGGAGGTTTCAGCAGCCAAGCCATCAAAGCCAGAGTTTGTAAATTGGGATGGCGTAGTGAGCCCTGAGTGATCAGATCTGGCACCAAGAGCAGAGCGTACTGATCTACTGCCAGCTGTGCCACGTCTGCGAACCACACTCTTCTTGGCCACCTGGGGGCCACCAGAATTGCTGGCACCCCTTCCAGAGCAATCTTGCGCAGAACCCTGCCCAGCAGGGGAATTGGGGGGAAGACAAACTGAAAGTCCTTCCATGACATTTCTAGCGCATCCGAGGTCAGGGCCAGAGGATCCCTGGACAGAGACAAAAGCTGTAAGCTTGTGATTGTGGCGGGACGCAAACAGATCCACATCTGGTTGGCCCCAACGGTGACACATATTGAAACACCCTGCTGCATAGGGACCATTCTCCCTGGCGAGAGGTCCCTCTGCTCAGAGTCCGCCAGGTGATTTTCCACCCCCGGGATGTACACAGCTGAAATGCAGGGGACATTGGCCTCCGGCCAAGTCAGGATCAGAGACGCTTCCTGGAGGGCTCCCTGATGATTGATGTAGGCAACTGCCGTCTGGTTGTCCGAGCGCACCTGAACAGGCAGGCCCTGAAGATGAGTAGTCAAGCGAGCCAGAACTAAACTAACCTGATCGCTCGCAGCTCCAAGACATTCATAGGTGTGTGGGCCTCCTGAGGGCCCCACCTTCCCTGGAACCGCAGGGACTTCCAGAACCCCCCCCCCCAACCTGACAGACCGGCATCCGTGGTGACCGTCTCCCAGGGAGGGGCAAGAAAGGATCTGGCCCCCAACAAGTTCCTTGAGTCCATCCATTACAAGAGGGACCTCCTGACCAGGGGGGAGAGCACACAGACCCTGTCCAGGGACGCTGGGCCCTTGTCCCATACAGACAATAGGTGAAGTTGCAGAGGCCTCAAGTGAAACTGAGCATAAGGGACCACTTTAAAGCACGCCACCATCAGGCCCACCAGCTGCATCCCCTGCCTGATTGAGGGATGGGGACAAGCTAGGAGGGACTGGGCCTGTGCAATCAGACTGTCCACCTTCTGCTGAGGAAGGAAGATCCTTGCCTGAACTGTATCCAGATTCATTCCTAGGAATTGAGTTACCAAGGAAGGGGACAGTGAGGACTTGGGGTGGCGAGAATGCGGAAGAAACGGCCAGGCGGGGAAGAGAGAGAGAACGTGGCATTCCCCTCTCTTCCCCGCCTCTTAAAAGATACAGGACATTAAAAATTTAAAAATGTTAAAAAAAAAAGGACTGGATATAGGGAAAAAACTACATTCTAATTATGAAATATAAATCATTCTTCTTGCTCTGGGTCTATAGAGTTTAAACTGGACCTTCACCATGATTTAATGAAAAGCCCAAACTCTTAAAAAACAATTCCTCAGCATCTAAAATTTATATATTTTACATGTTTAGTCACTAATTTATTATACTTTCCCCCACTGGGCTGCAACTCTGTTCGGGAATTTAGGATACGGGCGCCGCCATCTTGACTCAGAAGCATCACACTTACTGAGGAGAGGAGAGTGGGATAAGGTACAGGGGGGCGGGTTATAGCTGTGCTTTGCTCAGACAGAGCAGAGCTGGGGTCAGGGAAAGGTCAGCAGTCCCAGAATGCAGAGCAGCACAGTCACTTCCTGTTTGCAGGCACTTCCTGTTTGCAGGCTGCCTGCAAAAATGGCAGCTTCCATAAGCCGCCATCTTGGATGTTTAAAGGCTTATAAAATGCAGTAGATGCAGGTAGGATGATTTTTAATGTGAGCAATCTGTATGTACAGGGTGTGGGAAACATATAAGATAGACTCTTATTTAGAGTGAAGGTCCGCTTTAAGGGGACTCTACACAGCATTACATTCCCCCTGCTCTGTATGGCCACACCCACTGTGTGCGAGTAAGGGAAAATACCGTTTTGCGAGTACTGACCTTTAAAACGTGTAATAGGATTGTGCCATACACTCCCACTTCCTTCATCATTACATCTGGGTAATCTCCAGTAGAGTGCGAACTTCTGCAGAGATGAATATACAAAAAAAAAAAAAAAGCCCCTCCCGGTCCATATATACCTGGGACCTCCCACCAATTTCCCAGTGTAAAAAAGCAGTAAGGGGACCAGGAAGAAACAATTATAACCTTAATCAAAACCAACGGTTCACCATATAAAAGCCCCAGAATACCTGAAAAAAAGGGGAGGGGCGAAGTGGAGTGTATGGCACACTCATAATACCCGTTTACTCACAAAACGGTATTCTAAGTGTGCCATACACTCCACTTCGATCTTCATGACATGTGGGACATCCAATAGTGTCCGTCATGGGTGGGAACCAGAAACAGTAAAGAATGTACCAACTCAAGCCACTGCAGCTTGCAGAACCTTGCGGCCAAAAACAGCATCCACTGAAGCCCGCACATCAACCTTGTAAAACTTGGAAAAAGTATGAACGGAAGACCAAGTAGCAGCCTTACAAACTTGTTCAACAGAAGCCTGGTGCTGAAAAGCTCAGGACGCACCAACTGCGCAAGTAGAGTGCGCAGTGACCCTAAAAGGAGGAGTCCTCCCCTTAGCATAATAGGTCCCAACAATGGCCTGACGAATCAATTTGCTAATCGTAGACTTAGCAGGCGCCAAACCTTTCCTGGGCCCGCAGGGCACCACGAAAAAAAAGAGTCCGTCTTGTGGAAGGAAGAAGTAGTCACCAAATAGTACTTCACACAGCGAACATCCAAATTGTGCAGAACCCTCTCCTTGTCATTGTTAGGCTTAGGACACAAGGAAGGGAGAACAATATCCTGATTGGAGGTGGAAAGCAGACCCCACCTTAGGAAATCTGGCTTAAAACGAAAAATCACCTTATCCTGGTGTCTCTCAAAGTAAGGGGCCTGAATCGACAGACGCCAACTCATACACGCCGAAAAGAGGTAATAGCCACCAAGAAAGCAACCTTCTGAGTGAGAACCGAAAGAGCAATATCCTGTAACAGCTCAAAAGGAGGACCTTGCAGAGCCGAAAGAACCAAATTCAAATCCCAAACAGGAACCACAGCCTTCCGAGGGGGCCGCACATGCGCGACCCCTTGGAAAAAAGTCTTAACCAGCGGGTGTAAGGCAAAAGACCTCTGGAAGAAAACCAACAGAGCAGAAACCTGTCCTTTCAAAGTACTAAGCTGGAACTCAAGATCCAGATTATGCTGAAGAAACTCCAAAATCCTGGGTATCAAAAACACCCTGCAAGGCAAGGCCCTAGCCTCACACCAATCAACATAGGACCTCCAAGTCCTATAGTAAATGCCAGAAGAGGACCGCTTCCTAGCCCTAATCAGGGTCTGAACAACAGCCTCAGACAAACCTTCCTCTTTCAAGATGAAGGTTTCAGCAGCCAAGCCGTCAAAGGCAGCGTTTGTAAATTGGGGTAAAGTAGATGACCCTGAGATAGCAGATCCGGCAACAAGGGAAGCCGGTACTGATCTACGGCCATCCTTACGACGTCTGCGTACCAAACCCTTCTTGGCCACCTTGGAGCCACCAGAATCGCTGGTGCCCCTTCCAGGAACAGTTTGCGAACTACCTTGCCCAGCATGGAGACGGGCAAAAACAGGTACAGAAAACCCAACTCCTTCCAAGCCAGTGACAAGGCATCCACTGCCAGAGACAGAGGATCCTGAGAAAGAGGCACAAAGGCCGGAAGTTTGTGATTGTGCCTTGAGGCAAAGAGATCCACCTCCGGAGTCCCCCACTTGTGGCAAAGATCCAGAAAAACCTCGGGGTTGAGAGACCACTCTCTTTGGCGAGAGGATCCCCTGCTCAGGGAATCTGCCTCCGTGTTCTCCACTCCGGGAATGTAGACTGCCGAAATGCAAGGAACATTGCTCTCCACCCAGTGCAGGATCAGAGACTTCCCTGAGGGCACTCCTGCGAGTCCCTCCTTGGTGATTGATGTAAGCTACCACCGTTCGGTTGTCCGAACGAACCTGAACCGGTAGACCTCGTAAATGTGAGGTCAGCCGAGCCAGAACCAGTCGGATGGCTCTGAGCTCCAAGACATTGATGGGGGTGTGAGCCTCCTGAGGACCCCACACCCCGCTGAAATGATGACTCTTCCAATAACCTCCCCAGCCCGACAGGCTGGCATCCGTGGTAACCGTCTCCCAACAAGGGGCCAGAAAGGATCAGCCCTTCAATATATTGCTCAATTACAGCCACCACAGAAGGGACTGCCGAACCCTGGGAGACATCCTGAAAGGTTGATTCAATGACTGCGGACACCTGTCCCAATACGTCAATAGGTGAAGTTGAAGAGATCTCACGTGAAACTGTGCAAACGGTACCGTTTGGCCAGAAGAAGGCGGATCAGACCCTGAATCCCCTGCACCTTGGTCTGGGGCAGAAACACTCTGGCCAGAATAGTATCCAGATTCATGCCCAGAAATGAAATCACACGAGACGGGGAGAGAGAAGACTTGGTGCGGTTGATCACCCACCCGAACCTCTCCAGGGTCGACACCACCTGGTGGGTGTCCAGCTCCGCCTGACGGAGGGAAGAAGCTGAGATCAACAGGTCGTCCAGATAAGGCACAATGCGAATGCCCTGAGCTCTGAGCAGAGCCATTATTCCCGCCAAGACCTTGGTGAAGACCCTCGGCGCCGAGGGGAAGAGCTACAAACTGATAATGTTGATCCTCCACCGCAAACCAGAGGAATCTCTGATGTGCCTGAAAAATCGGAACATGCAGATACGCATGCTTGATGTCTATGGATGTCATAAAATCCCCTTGGCGAAGGGAATTGATAGCCGAGCGCAGACTCTCCATGCAGAACTTTTTGGCTCCGATAAATCTGTTGAGAACCTTGAGTTCTAGAATGGGTCTCACCGAACCCTCCTTTTTGGGAACCGTGAAAAGGTTGGAGTAGTAACCCCTGCCTCTCTCCGACGGAGGCATACAACCCCCATGTCCAGAAGGTTTTTCACTGCTAACAGGAGCCCCTGTGCAGCCCGAGGGTCCGAAGGCACCCGAGACCTAAATAATCTTGGGGGCGGCCAGTACTCGAACTCCAGTTTGTACCCGGAGGAGACCACTTCCAAGATCCAATTGTCTGTGACCTCCCGGGCCCAAACCTGGAAGAGGAGCCGCAGCAGGGTGAGGGCACCCCTTCATTGCTGAGCCGGTTTAACCGCAGGCTTGGGATCTCAGGCAGCCATGGGACGTGCCCGACCTCTGCCCCTGTTCCAGGCCGACCTCCTGACATCCGACAAGGCCAAACCCCTAGTCGCTCTGGCCCCTCGAAAAGGAGTGAATGAACCAGCCCCCCGAAAGGGGCGGCGCTGTTTCCTCCGCTGAGGTAACTTACCTCCTTTAGCAACAGCATCCAATTTACCTCCAAACAGCCGCGAACCCAAGAAGGGAAGAGCTGTGAGCGACTTCTTGGCCCCAACGTCCGCTGTCCACTGGCGGAGCCAGACCAATCTGCGCATAGCCACCAGTAAGGCTGAAGTTCTACTACACATGACAATAGAATCTTCCATCGCAGCCATGACAAAATCCATGAACAATTCGCATCTCTTAAGGATAGCAAACTCAGCGTTATTCAGCCAGTCCCTGATAAGAGACCTGGTAGCAAGCGACACCAGGGCAGATGCACCAACAGGCCGCAGGGCGAAGCCCACGCTGGCAAATGCGTGGCACGCCATCTGATCAAGGCGCTTATCCTCGCCATCCTTAAAGGAAGTGGCGTCAGGGGTGTTCAGCACAGAAGAGTTGGTCAAACCTAAAACTGGCGTGTCGACCTCAGGAGGAGAAGACCAGCGCTTAACCGCCTCCAATGGAAAAGGATACTTGTTATCCCATCCCTGAGGAACACCAGGAAGCCGACTGGGCCTCTCCCATTCTCTAAGGATCAGCGCATCAAAGTGACCCTGGGTAGGGAATTCCAGACGGGGCTTGCGAACCCCCAAAAATTCCCCCTTCTTAAGAGGGGGCACCTCAGGAGGTGCAATATCCAACACCTCCAATAAATGTGACAAAACAGTGGCCGTATCTACGGCATCCCCCAGCGCCTGCCCGACATCGGCATCCCCAGACTGAACATAGTCAGCCTCTCTTTCCTGATACAATTACCCCTAACGGGGAATAATCTGACAAATAAACGGAATAGTCGTCAACATCCCACAAGGGCTGGGCCGACGACAAATGTCTCTTTTTAGCCTGGGCCTTCTTGCCCACCGTGCTAGCAATAATTTTCTCGATGCTGGCCAACCTAGCCCAAACATCAGAGAGCGACTCCCCGCTGGCACCAATGTCACTTGGGGTACGGATAAGGTGGGGAGGGGAAGGCGATGAAGCGGGAGGAGCCGACCCAGAAGGCTGGGTACCAGACTGCCGCGTTATGGCATTTTGTGCGCATGGTATACAGATCAGCACATTCTCCCCCGTAAGGGATACCCCACACATAGCCCGGATTGTCCCAGAGGGAGTCCGAGCCTAGTATCCTGCGGAGCCTCCATAAGGTGAATTTTTGTGGTCAGTCGCAAGACCGCAGGGAATTACGCCTAAGCAAACCGGGATGCCCCTTAAAAGTCCCGGTGGGAGGATTTGAGGTGGACAAATTTACACTAGGGACCCCAGGAGGAACCCCTTAATATGCACATATACAATGCAATCTGTAACACAAAACAGGCAACATAAGTGCAATCCTACATATAAGGCAATAACACTAATCTAATCTATCTAATCTAATCTAATCTAATCTAATCTATCTATCTATCTATCTATCTATCTATCCATCTATCCATCTATCCATCTATCCATCTATCCATCTATCCATCTATCCATCTATCCATCCATCTAATCTATCTATCTAATCTATCTATCTAATCTATCTATCTAATCTATCTATCTAATCTATCTATCTAATCTATCTAATCTATCTATCTAATCTATCTATCTATCTAATCTATCTATCTCCCAGCCAGACATGCGTAACCAACACCAAAAAACACACACACGCCCCCCCCCCCGCTAGAGGGGCCCCCACAAAAATCTAAGGAAGTGGCCACCCAGAGCGCAGCACAGAACCAGCATCAAAATGGCCCCCGAGAAGTGCCTCATGCAGAAAGAGGAAGAGAAGGGGGAGGGCGGGCCAGCGCAGAATGCGCGTTCACCAGGCCACGCCCCCCTCCCAGCAACACGGATCCCCTAGAAACGAGCCACAGAATCGCGCCAAAGGGGGCGGGGCTGTGTGGGCACACCCACACAAAGGGGCATGGGAGAACGAAAATGAATTAATGGCCAGGCAAAGGGGGGGGGGGGGGGGGGGGGGGAGTAAGGACCCAGAAGGGGGGGAAACCTGCCAGAATACAGCGAAAAGCATAGAGGGACGGGGCATCCCACACATAGATCCAAAAACATGGATAACCGCCTACCCCATAGCGAGTTCTCACGGTGGAGCAGTGCTCCCTCCACACCCATAGGGTGCTGCCTACCTTCACCAGGACCAGCAGCCTAAGCTGGGAGGCTCAAATAGGGGCAATTTAGAAAGGGTCCGGGCAGTAAATAAACGGCCGGGCTGCGGCCCCGGCTTACCTGTAAGTAAAGAAGTCTTCATCTTCTGTCTCGTCTTCCCTGCAGAGAAGGAACTGGGAAATTGGTGGGAGGTCCCGGGTATATATGGACCGGGAAGGGCTTTTTTTTTTTTGCATATTCATCTCTGCAGAAGTTCGCCCTCTACTGGAGATTACCCACATATCATGAAGATCGAAGTGGAGTGTATGGCACACTTAGAATAGTAAAATATACTGTATATCGCGGCAACTCAAGCTTTGCAAACAAGGAAAAAGGCTTAGGGGATTGCCAGGTGTGGACCAATGCTTGGTATTTCTTAAGGAATCACTGACTTTGCCATAAAAAAAAAAACCTGTCATGATATAGAAAGTACCCACTTTGTTTCCCATATTCCACATTATACATCTGCATAATCACTTACATTAAGGTGGTCCTGTCTTTGATTCTTTCGGATCTTCTCCAAGATGGCAAGATTCTCTTTTTCTATACCCTCATCCTCAGATTTCTTGCCATCCACTGGTTCTTCCTCCTTCATGTCATAATGATCCAAGTCTTCTATGTCCTAAAACAGTAATTCCAATATAGAGTTTGCACCACAGTTTAGCTATACAGCCACATTTATAAAGCTAAACTTGAACTCCATACCTCACCCATGTCTTCCTCCTCTTCCTCTTCAGATGTGACTTCCTCTGTAGTGCCATTCTAGAAGTGTTACAAAAAGGAAAAAGTTTCATTACAGCTCAAATACAGCCACATTTAAAAAAGGAGGGCAATATTGCCATCCCCCCCCCCCCCCCCAAAAATAAAAAAAAGGAGCACAGTCTGACCCTTTAATGTGGTTATATTTGATACAATCCAGCACTTATTGTTGGGGGTTTCCACCACAGTCAGTCTGACTGGACTGACCTTTACTTTGATAAGAGAGATTAAGGATACTCCAAGCATCATATTCCTTTGGTGATCACCAGGGTGGATTTAATTTAAATCTAACTGATTTAAATCACGATTTAAATCACTAGCCAGTAAGGCTTGATTTAAATCAGTGATTTAAATCAAAGTTTCTACCTAAACTAGTTCTTGCTATTTTAACATGCAAGTAGATGAAGATTTTTAGAATCACTTTTTATATTACTTTTTTCTCCCCAGTTTAACCTCCCTGGCGTCTTTCCTGAGCTTGACTCGGGGTTAATTTTCGCTGCCAAGGTAGCGGTAACCCCTGAGTCTGCGCTCGGCGGTAGATTAGGCAGAGGAGCAGTGGGGCTCCTTACCTTTCCCTGCGATCCAGCGATGTCCCCGCTGTGTGTCGAACACAGCGGGGACATCGCTGGATCGCAGGGAAAAGGTAAGGAGACTGCTCCTCTGCCTAATCTACCCCGAGCGTGACTCGGGGTTACCGCTACTTGCAGCGAAAATTAACCCCGAGTCAAGCTCGGGAAGACCGCCAGGGAGGTTAATGGGTTAATCATTCATATTTGGACACCACTGTTCTGTTGTACTTAGGAAGGAGAAAAATAATCCTGACCTTAATAACAATTTAAATAGATTTATTCAACTGAAACAATAACATTACAGCATAAGTTATTTGCTTAAACAAACATCCATGTTTTGTTAACTAATTTGGCTAAACAAAATATATATATATTTTAAGAAACTTAGACTGTCAGCCCAGCCGACACATGAAAAACTTAAATACTACTGTCCCTGCTGTCCTCTGTAGCTCACTAATCATAGGTTTGTAGAACAATAGGATTAAGGTCTTTTTCTCAACTCTGTTCATGTTGTAACATTTTTGCTGTGAAGCTCTGCGGAGTCAAATTCAGTTTTGAGAACTGCGTAAGTAAAGCGAGCGTCTGTGATAATATAGGAGAGAAACTGCCCACTAATCCTACAGAAACCTCTGGAAGAGCATGGCATTGTGAATGTTACACATATACAGCCTTTATTCTACTGAGTTAAACAACTCAGCTTTATCTCATGATGGAAGAACCTTTGGATGGTAAAATATTTTCCTCAAAAAGCAGTTTATTGAAAAAAAATCAGATTTAAATAAAAAAAAAATCAGATTTAAATAAAAAAAAATCAGATTTAAATAAAAAAAAAAAAATCAGATTTAAATAAAAAAAAAAATCAGATTTAAATAAAAAAAAATCTGATTTTTTTGATTTTTTAAAAAAAAAAACATTGATTTTTATCCACCCTGGTGATCACTGCTATGCATTTAGGTTACAGCAATGTAGCTGTATGAAACAGTGTGGTGGTTTGGACACTGGGTCACTAGTGTTTATCGATGTGACACAGGCCAGAAGCAGACGGATGAATTCTGAGCTATTCAGAGATATACTGTGTGCTCAAACCCAGCCAAACTGATTGGTCTGAGTTTCATCATACGCTTGGGGGGAGGAGCACACACTGCTGGGGATGTGACCGCTTGCGATTCTGATGCCCCCAAGGAGGGAACAAAAGCTGGGCTAATCCTGCATTTAAGCTGTCAGAGGAGGGGGGGGGGGGATAAAGGAACGTACTGGGACAGAAAAATTGATTTTTTTAAAGACTTGCAAAAATACAATTCTGTGAAATGCTCACCTGTAGAATTGATTTGTATACAGTACGTCCTGCTCCAGATATAGTACTTACACTTGGGTTATCCTCCGCCAGATGGCGCTGCACTGCAGAGACATGCAAAACAGGCTCCTCCTGGCCCTCAAATACCCAGGGACCTCCCACAAATCCCCAGCATTGAACAGCAGTGAACAAGAAGCCGGGAGAATTAACCACCAAAAACTGGTAACTATAATAATGGTAATCACCATACAGGGGATCCAGAATAATGCAAAAAAAACAGGGTGGGGTGGAGCAGGACGTACTGTATACAAATAATATCAATTCTACAGGTGAGTATTTCACAGAATTGTATTATTCTTAGTATACAGTACATCCTGCTCCAGATATAGTACTTACACTTGGGACATCCAATAGCAGTGTGCATAAAGTAGGGTGGGATCCCCAACAAAAACGACCGTCACCTGCATAACCATACGGCCAAGACAGCATGAGCTGAGGCCCTAACATCAACCTTGTAAAACTTTGCAAAGATATGAACAGAAGGCCAAGGTAGCGGCCTAGCAAACCAGTTCAACAGAAGCCTGGTGCTGAAAAGCCCAAGATGCATCAAAACACGAGTAGAATAAGAATCAAAGCGAAAAGGAAGATTCTTCCCCTTGTTGGAATAGGCCTGAGAAACAGCCTGACGAATCCAATCGCTAACAGTAGACTTGGCGGAAGCCAAAAAACCCTTCCAAGTACCAGAAGGAACATTCATTCAAGTAATAACCAGGGCCAAAACCGCCCAACTCCCGAGAGCAGACGAGATCGGGCACATTCAGGATGTAGTGACCATAGGCCCCAAGGAACATCATTTCTCCTGAAGGACACAGTGACTACTGTTCAAGGAATGCAGAACCCTTTCCTCAGCGTTACTAGGAAATAGGCACAGCAGGAAGAACAATATCTCGAATCAATGAACATAAGACACCACCTGATGCGGAGAGTCCGGCTTCAGGCGGAACACCACCTTATCCTGGTGTATCTAAAAAAATGGGGGCTAGGTAGACAGACGCCCGCTAACACACGCCTGACCAAGGTAACAGTCACCAGAAGGACAACCTTGAGGGTAAGAACAGCCAGACAGCATCCTGAATAGGACCAAAGGGACAAAACCCTGCAAGCAGACGGAATGAAATTCAATTGAAATCCCAGCAGGGACCATAGAATTACATGGGGGATGCACATGAGTACCCCCTGAAAGAAGTCTTAACCAAGGAAGACTGAACCAGAGACTACTAAGGCAAGGTGGACAGCGCAGAACCTGACCCATCAGAGTACTGAGTTGGAGAACCAACTCCAACTCATGCTGAAACCAACTCTAGAACCCTGGGAACCGAGAACGCCCAACAGGGAAGAGACCTAGACTCACACCAATCAATATGGGTATGCCATACCCCATAACAGATAGCAGAAGGAAGAAGCTTGCTCCTAGCCTTCCCACAGGCTCAATCACCGAGACAGATAAGCCTGTCTCCAAGATGGATGTTTCAGCAGTCAGGCCGACTAGGCCAGAGTCTGTAGATTGGAGTGACGTAAAAGGAGGCCCTGAGTGAGCAGAACTGGCACTCCTGTCAAAGGTACAGAAAACTACTGTCCTCGGTACCATACCCACACTCTACTAGGGCACCTGGGGGCCACCAGAATCACTGGTCCCCTTACCAGAGCAATCTTGCGCAGAACCCTGCCTAGCAGGGGGAATGGAGAAAAGACATACAGAACCGAACGTCCAGTCATGACGTTACTAAGGCATCCGGACCACTGCCAGAGGATCCTGGGACAGGGAAACAAAGGCTGAGAGCCTGTGATAGTGACAGAACACAGACAGATCCACAACTGGTTGGACCCCATAGTGACACAGGGATTAGCACATCCTGTCGCAGAGGGGCTCCACCAGAGCGAATATCACCGATATGCAGGGAACATTGTCTCCACCCAGATTAGGAACATAGACACTTCCTGGAGGGTCCACCAGCTCCAGGCCCCTTCCAATGATTAATGTAGGACACTGTCGTCAGACAGACCGAGCGCCCCCAAACTGGCAGGCCCAGAAGGGAAGTGGTCAAGCGAGACAGAACCAACTGAAAACGCTCACTGTTTCAAACATCAATAGGCGTAAGGACCTTCTAAGGGCCCCACCACCCCCAGAATCGCAGGGAGTTTCAGAAGAAACCCTCCCCCTTCAACCTGATAGGTTGGCATCCATGGTGACCGTTTCCAGGAATGGGCAAGAAGGAACTGCCCCCAGACAGGTTCCTTGAGTTCATCCACTCCAAGAGAAACCTTCTTACCAGGTGGGAAGGCCCACAGACCCTGCTCCAGGGATACCGGATCCCTGTCCTGTATTAACAATAGAAGTCGCAGAAGGGCCCAAGGGGAACTGAGCATAAGGGACCTCTTCAAAGCAAGCCACCAACGGGCCCACCAGCTGCATCTCTGCCTGGTGAAGGGACCGGGACAGCAATGAGGGACTGAGCCCATGTGACCAGATTGTCCACTTTATTGCGGAGAAGGGAAGATTCTCGTTTGAACCTAATCCAGATTCATTCCTAGTAATGGAGTTACCAATTAAGGGGACAATGAGGACTTGGGGTGAATGATCACCCATCCAAATGACTCCCAATGGACGCCATCAGCCAGGTATCCAACTTAGCCTGAAAAAGAGACTGATAAGTGAAAAAGGGCGTCTAGGTAAGTTATCGCACGGACGCCCCTTGGTCTCAGAGACATCACCAACTCTGGGAGCTGAAGAGAGGCCAGATAACAAGGCCACAATTAGCAGTGTTGGACTTCCAGCACGAACCTGAAGAGCCACGGTGTCCTGAAGGCACAGGGATGTGAACATAAGCATTTTAGAGCTCCCCAGATGGCAAGAAGCCCCCTGGGCGCAAGGCGCTGATGGTCCATCTCAGTTTCCATGCAGAAACTGCCTGTAATTGGAGAATTGCTGTGAATCCAGAATGGGCCAGCCTGACCCATCCTTTTGGGGGACTGTGGAAAAGTTGGTGAAGCGGCCTCTGCCTGTTACGGGCAATCTGCAAGTGACCCTCAGACCTCACAGGCCTTGCATGGCTTGTGCCAGCAACTGAACAGTGGCAGGGGCCAGGAGTACCTGGGACCTGATAAAACTGGGGAAGGCCGCACAACAAACTATCTTGTATCTGGAGGACACAACCTCCTGAATCCACCAGTATGAGGCGTAAAGCCTCCTGACAAGAGCAAAGTTCCGCAGCCATCCCCTCACCCAGACGGGCGAGAGCGCCCCATCACGCTTGAGGGGGACTGGTGGCTTTAGGCTTAGCCCTGCCGGAGGGGCCAGAGCGTCGCCTGCTGTTCCCAGGGCCAGAGTCTGCACGAGCCCCCACGAAGGACACCCCTGGTTCTTGTTTAACACTAAGGAAGGGGGAAATAGGGGTGCCCCTGCCCCGAGGGGGCCTAGACGGCCGCCTGCATTGGGGTGACTTACCCTTTTTGCCAAACAGGTCTAGACGGGCCCCAAACAAGCGTAGCTTCTAAAGGGAAGCCCAGTAAGAGTCTTTTTAGTAGCATCGTCAGCACCCCACTGTCGCAGCCAAACCAAGCGACGTATAGCCACCGCAAGGGCATCTAATGATGTCGTCCAACGCTAATAGGATGAATCTTACAAACACATCACAGTTAGAGAGTGCATTAAACACCTCCCAGGGGAGATTATCAGCGTGATGATCAAGCATCTTTCTGACGAGGGTTCTAGTGGCCACTGCAGTAATAGCCGCGGCACAGACCGGGCGCAACGCTGGGATGACCAGCAATTAACCACCTCAGGGGGAAAGGGGTATTTCCTATCCCAGTCCCCTGGGACCCCTGAAAGTTTACTTGGGCATTCCCATTCCGTGAGGACAAGAGCATGGAAGTGAGCCTGTTCTATGAATTCCAAACGTGCTGTTGCTGTATGGAAACGCTCCCCTCTCGGCTTGGAAGCTTCACCAGGGAGAGAGATAGACAGAGCCTTAAAGACCTTAATCAACAAATCGTCAGTGTCACACTGGCCCCAGAATTCAGGTCCAGAATCGTCATGACTCCTCGGCCTCTCATCAGATGAGCCCGAGTCAGAGAATAGCTCTCCATCAGAAGGGGAATAGTCACACGGAGTAGAAAACTCCTCAGTTCCCATAGGAAAAACAGAAACAGGAGACGTCAAGTGCCGCTTCTTACCAGGGCCCTTGCGCTCTGACAACCTCGCAATGATCTGTTCAGCCGTGGGCAGTCTGGAAGACTCAACAGGCTGCAACTCCCCCTTTGTATGCAACTCAGCAGGAGAGAGATTTAAGCATGGGGAAATAGGTGAAATGAAGCGAGGTGCAGCCACTGGCAGGCCTGATTGCAGGGCTAGTGCTTGCTCGGCACAGGGTCCGTAGACCCATGCCCTGTCAGCATCAGAATGGGGTTGTCCACATACTATATAGCCGGTCGTGTCCCAGAGGGATGGTGATTATTTAAGGCACAATATGCCAGTAGGGATTTACACTATAAGCAACCCTGGATGCCCCAAAGACCCGCTAGGGAAGTGGGAGAATTTTACAAGGTCCGCTATAATTTTACACCGGGCCGGGAGAAGCCAATGGTGTTCACCGGTCTGAAAGACACAAAGAAGAAAATGGTGTCAGAACCAAGAAAACTATAATGAGAATAAGCCGCCCGCGAGGGCGCTTACAGTACCACGGTAATCAGAAGCGTCCCACGCGTCACGCGTGGACAAAATGGCGCCGTGTACCTAGAAGGGCGGGCCGGCGGTCAATGACGCGGAGCGCGCCAAATCAGACCCCGCCCTCCTGAAGAGCACGAAGTCCAACAGCCGCCAATGAGGTAATGCGGAGGTGCTGCCTACCTTCACCCGACCAGCGCAGCCCAGGCTGGGAGGCACAACACAACGAGGACGGGTGGGAATAGTCCAACAGGGCCGCAGGCTTTAATAGCCCCGCTCACCTGCGAGAGAGTGATACTTCACGCCTTCGCAGTCAGCACTGCAGAGAAATCTGGGGATTTGTGGGAGGCCCCCGGGTATTTGAGGGCCGGGAGGAGCCTGTCTTGCATGTCTCCTGCAGTGCAGCGCCATCTGGCGGAGGATAAGTACTATATCTGGAGCAGGACGTACTGTATACTAAGAAGATATTGAAAAATATAAACATGGAGGTAGGAGAGAAACATTCCTTGTTGGTTTTAGTATTGCAATAAGAACAAAACGTATGTCAAACAATTTGAATACCTGTCCTGTAGGTAAAGGCTGATCCAACATTTCAACATCAGGATGCTGTGGGAGGTTGTACAGTCTGCATAGGTCACAAATTAATCGCTTCAACTGCTGCAAGAGCTAAAAATAGACAAAGCACAGGATCTGTAAATTTGCAACTGTGGCCCCCAGTTTCATTTCAAGCAGCACTATCAGTGGCATCACATTGCCAGCATGGTGTATAGTACACCAGAGGCATTACACTTCCTGTATTATCAGTGCAGATAGGAGGAGCTGGATCCGCATAAGGACAAAGGCATCAGCAGCCAAGCTCCATTTCATATACTCCAGTTTTAGCGCTATGGTTCTGGAGGAAGTTAAATCAGACCTAAAGACTAGGATCTGCATCTTTTACACTGTTATGTTTAAAGACCACCACCTGAATGAGTCACCGACATGAGGGGGGGGGGGATTTGAATACATTTACCCGTGGACTGCCTAATCGCTTCAGGTAGGTTGCTTTTCTACAGATTACTAGATTCCTCTATTCCTTGCAGGGAATTTGTCAGCCAATTCCAGCCACATCCCACAATGGCTCAACCCAAGGCTCTCCATATCACCAGTCAACCTTCCACTGAATCATGACATACAGGAGCAATAAGTGTTTTGAAAGATTACAGAAGCCAGAGTTGGCACAAAAGCAGACAAGAATTGGCCTTTGATCAGACATTAACAAGCCTGCTGTGAAGAGTTCCCTAAAGCACCCATTTATAATGGTAGGTCTACTTTAATACAAATTTTGATTAGGACATACTGGGATGTCAAATCATTACCGCTATTCAAACTACCTAGGGCCAGTAAAGCACTAATTGCTAAGACTGCAAACTCATGCCTGTTAAATCTTTGCAGTGTTTTGCATTCACAGCTGGCACTCATGGAGTGTAAAAAGATCATGTGATTGCGCTATATGAGCTCAGACCGTAACTCACCAGCGTGTTGCTTTTCTTGATGTCCTCCAAGCGTTCTAAAACTGAAGTCAGATTTGGGTCATCTGATTCCACAAACCATATTGGTGCAGATGAAGGGTAAGATTCCTACATGGCAGACAAAGCACAACATCAACATTTGGTGAATAACCATCCAATGAAATTTGTGTAGTCAATGGTAAATTTATTTTCTGCTCATCTTCCGTTAGGGGGCACCATCAGCAATGCGTACGTTAACCTCAGACATAGGTGGGGACCGCAAGAAAAACTAAGCTCCTCCCAGCATATACAGGGCAGGCTGTGGCCAGATACCCCCAGTTAATTAGAAAAAACAGTCCATCAAGGCATCAAAAGCGACAGACTCAGTCGCAACAATACAGTAGGGCGGTTGTGGAGCCCTGGAATGGAAGAGGACGAGAAAAGAAATGTACCTAGAGTACAATCTTTTTTTCTCGTTCCTTCCATTCCGGGGAACCACCATCAGCAGCATGTGGAATGTCCCAAAGCAGTACCCTCATTAAGAGGGGGGGGGGGGGGGGGGGGACTGTGCTGCGACGACATCCGCCCTCCTGCATCAACATAACCAGGAACAGCGGAACTGAAACCTCAACACTAGACCCCTGGCAATGGGTTCACCACTGTCTGCAACACCTTACTTCCCAGCACTGCATCAGCCGATGCCCACACATCAACTCTGTAAAACTTGGTGAAGGCATGAAGGGAGGACCAGGTTGCCGTCTTGCACACCTGGTCCGACGCCTGGTGCTGGAAGGTCCAAAACGCAGCAAATGCCATGGTAGAGTGAGCGGCAAGTTGGAAGGGAGCCTCGTTACCCTGGCAGGCGTAGGCTTGTATGACCGCCTGCCTGATCCATCTGCTGAGAGCCCCTCCGTGGTCCTTTCGGGATCACAAATGAAATATTCGTCTTGCACAACTCCCGCATAGCCGGCAAGTAAAACATTAATGCCCTGAACTCATCCAGGGAATGCAGGAGTAGCTGATCCTTATGATGAGTGGGCGCAGACACAGAGGGCAGTACGATCTGATTTAGATGAAAGGGAGAGACCACTTTGAACAAAAAAATCTTGTCTAACATGGCCTTGCACCATTTTGTGATTACTCACCTATAAAATGGGTATTATAAGTAAGTCACACACCCCGCTTCCAATATTCATGACATATGGGTTATGTCCAGTAGAGGGCGAACTTCTGCAGAGACGACAGGAAAAAAAAAGGAGCCCCTCCCGGTTCATAAATACCTGGGACCTCCCACACATTCCCCAGTATAGGAAAGC
This sequence comes from Gastrophryne carolinensis, assembly GCA_027917425.1. Taxonomy (NCBI): domain Eukaryota; kingdom Metazoa; phylum Chordata; class Amphibia; order Anura; family Microhylidae; genus Gastrophryne; species Gastrophryne carolinensis. The sequence continues at coordinate 279,618,886 of CM051238.1, read as the reverse complement.
AGTAAGGGGATCAGGAAGATTCAAATACAAAAAATTTAACAATAAAAGGTTCACCATATAAAGGATCCAGAATACAATAAGGGCAGGATGAAGCGGGGTGTGTGACATACTTATAATCAGGGCTGTGGAGTCGGAGTCGAGAGGAAATTTTGGGTACCTGGGGTCGGAGTCGGCAAACAATGCACCGACTCAGACTCCTACTAAATTTTGATTTAGCAAGTTTAAAATGTCCCAATTCACAAAAAGTTATAATTAATGACTTCTCTATTGTAAGAATAAAGACCAATGCATGCAGTGCCTCACGTAACCGCAAAACGAACACGTTAAGTGACCGTGAAGAAGCATGCTTTTCATGTGCTTCACTATATGGCACGCAAAGCACAATTAGAAGCGGCAATACTTATACTTTGCGTAGTGTTGTGTTCTGCTGTTACAGGGAACCCATGGGTAACCTAGCCTCTCACTGATAAGGGATTAAGTAAATATGTTTTTTGCAGGACTAGAGACACTTGTATAAGTGAAGGGAATGGAGGATCAATAGTTCAAGACTGAAGATGTACCATTGGAAAAACTGCTGTCATTCAGCAAAAGGCTATAAAAACTTGTAAACTTCGATTGTTAGCTTAAACTTTAAACATGACTATGGGATTCTACTAGGGAAATCATGTTTTATAATAAAGGCCCCTTTCTGGATCCTCCCACTGCCCAACTACCTCTGCTAGAAGTAATGACATGTAGGTTGCCTTTCTTTCCTTCAAGGAATGTATAAAATACATTCACATTAATACAGAGGAGTCGGAGAGTCGGAGTTACAAAAAAACTGAGACGTCGGAGTCGGAACATTTATCTACAAACTCCACAGCCCTGCTTATAATACCCATTTTACAGGTGAGTAATCACAAAATGGTATTATTCCAAGTATGTCACACACCCCACTTCCAATATTCATGACATATGGGACATCCAATAGCAGTGTCCAACATGGGTGGGGATCCCAAAAAAGGCAATCATGCACAAATTTAAACCAATGCAGCTTGCAGAACCTTGTGGCCAAAAACAGCATCCGCTGAGGCCCGCACATGAACCTTATAAAACTTGGAAAAAGTATGAACAGAAGACCAAGTAGCAGCCTTACAAACTTGTTCAACAGAGGCCTGATGCTGAAAAGCCCAGGAAGCCCCAACAGCATGAATAGAATGAGCAGTGATCTGAAAAGGGGGAACCCTTCCCTTGGCAGTATAGGCCCCAACAATGGCCTGACGTATCCATTTACTAATGGTAGACTTGGCAGGCGCCAAATCTTTCCGGGGCCCGGAGGGCACCCCGAACAAGGTGTCCGTCTTATGAAAGGAAGAAGTAGCCACCAAATAGTACTTCACACAACGAACCACATCCAAAGAATGCAGGACCCTCTCCTTGTCATTGCTAGGCTTAGGACACAAGGAAGGGAGAACCACATCCTGATTGAGATGGAAGGCAGAAACCACCTGAGGAAGGAAATCTGGCTTAAAACGAAAAACCACCTTGTCCTGGTGTCTCTCAAAGTAATGGGCTTGAACGGAAAGAGCCGCCAACTCAGACACGAACAGAGGTAATAGCCACCAAAAAGGCAATCTTTTGTGTAAGCATAGAAAGTGCAACATCCTTGGCTCAAAAGGGAGGCCCCTGGAGGGCCGACAGAACCAAATTCAAATCCCAAACGGGCAACAAGGGCTTTCTAGGGGGCCGCACATGAGTGACCCCCTGGAAAAAAGTCCTAACCAAGGGATGCAGAGCAAAGGACCTTTGAAAGAAGACCGCCAGGGCAGAAACCTGCCCTTTCAAGGTACTAAGCTGGAGCCCCAGGTCCAGACCGTGTTGAAGAAAATCCAAAACCCTAGGAATCGTGACATGAGGCAAAAAGATCCACCTCCGGAATCCCCCACTTGTGACAGAGGGACCGGAACACATTATGGTTGAGCGACCATTCCCCCCAGCGAGAGAATCCCCTGCTCAGGGAGTCCGCCTCCGTGTTCTCCACACCCGGAATGTACACCGCTGAAATGCATGGGACATTGCTCTCCGCCCATGCAAGAATCAGAAACTTCCCTGAGGGCACTCCTGCTGCGAGTTCCTCCTTGGTGACCGATGTAAGCGACCCCTGGAACTGATGTTCCTTCCAGAAACCCCACCCCCCAGCCCAACAGGCTGGCATTCGTGGTGACCGTCTCCCAACAAGGGGTCCGAAAAGACCTGCCCCTCAGAAGATTCCTTGGTTCCAGCCACCACTGAAGAGACTGCCGAACCAGGGGAGACATCAGAAATGACTGATCCAATGACAGCAGACATCCCAAGCCAACAGTAAATGGAGCTGAAGCGACCTCATGTGGAACTGAGCAAAGGGAACTGCCTCGAAGGAAGCCACCATCAATCCCACCAGACTCATCCCTAGCCGGATAGATGGGCAAGGGTTGGAAAGGAGAAGACGTATCAGATCTTGAACCATCTGCATCTTCGACTGAGGTAGGAACACCCTGAACGGTATCCAGATTCATGCCCAGAAACGAAATCCCCCTTGACGGGGATAGAGAAGACTTAGGATGGTTGATAACTCAGCCGAACCTCTCCAGCGTCGTCACCACCGTCCTGGTGTCTAACTCCGCCTGTCAGAGAGGATAGCGTAATGAGGAGGTCGTCCAGATACGGCACAATGCGAATGCCCTGGGCTCTGAGGAGGGCCATTATGCCCGCCAGCACCTTGGTGCCGAGGTCAGCCCGAAAGGGAGGGCAACAAACTGAAAATGCTGATCTCCCACCACAAACTTGAGAAATCTCTGGTGTGCTGGGAAGATTGGTACATGAAGGTAAGCATCCTTGATGTCTATGGACGTCATGAAGTCCCCCTGACGAAGAGAAAGGATGGCTGAGCGCAACGTCTCCATGCGGAACTTCTTGGTTCGAATGAACCTGTTGAGAAGCTTCAGATCCAGAATGGGTCTTATGGATCCATCCTTTTTGGGAACCGTGAAGAGGTTGGAATAGCAGCCCCGGCCTCTCCCCGAGAAAGGCACCGGGCATATGACCTCCCTGTCCAGAAGATTTTTTACTGCCCACAGGAGCCCCTGCGCAGCCCCGGGATTCGAGGGCACCCGAGATCTGAGGAATCTTTGAGGAGGCCGGTACTCGAACTCCAGTTTGTACCCGGAAGAGACCACTTCCAAGATCCATTTGTCTATGACCTCCCGGGCCAAAACCTGGAAGAAGTGCCGCAGCCGTCCCCCCACCCGCAAGGGTGAGGGCGCCCCCTCATTGCTGAGCTAGCTTGGCAGCGGGCTTGGAACCCCAGGCAGGTCCAGGACGAGCACGTCCTCTGCCTCTGTTCCAGGAATCACCTCTGAAGGTAGAGTAGGCAAAACCTCTGCCTGCTCTGGCACCGCGAAAGGAAGGATTAAAGGAGCCTGCCCCCCGAAAGGAGCGACACTGCTTCTTACGTTGTGGTAACTTTCCCCCTTTTGCCACCGAATTTATCTGCAAGGGACCCTTGGAGCAGGAGAACCCCCTTTAAATATAATCGATAGGGAGTCCTCTTGATAGGGAGTCCTCCTGAAAGACAATGAAGGGACCCATGAGCAGGCACACACATGCAATCAAAGTACATAAAATGTGTACATATTTATATTACACACATACATATATAAATATAACATATGGAAGGGCATGTTGGCAGGCTGCCCCAACGCGCTAGAAGGAGCACGCACCACACATACAGAAAAAAGGGGGCCCAACAGGGCACTCACGGAAGATCAATGGCGTCCTGCCAGCCAGGAGCTTCAGAGAGAGAGGGAGAAGAAGGGCGGGCCAGCGCGGATCGCACCGTGCCTGGCCCCGCCCCATCTGAAAGACGCGGATCCCAGCAAATAGCTGGGCTCCGTAATGGCGCCATAAGGGGGGGCGGACTGCGGCAAGCGTGCCGAGCGCCCGGCCCCCTTTCCAAGCAACCTGAGGGGAAGAAGCTCCCCCTGAAAAATGGCCTCCACATGCGGCCAAAAGCCCACACACACCACGCGACGAGTGAGGAAATAAGCACATACCCGCACACAACACACATTCTAAAAAGTTTTGGAGAGAAGGAAAAGCACCCCCCAAAGTAGAGGGGAACAGGGAGACCCGGAAGGCGGGGGAATCCCGCACTACAGGGTGGAAGGGATAAACCGGGACAGGGCATCCCAAACCAGGATCACCAAACCTGGATACCACCTACCCCTTAATATGGGGTCTCACGGGGGAGCATGGCTCCATAGATACACCTCTAAGGTGTTGCCTACCCTCGCCCGGACCTACAGCCAAGGCTGGGAGGCATAGTATGGACTTAATTAAACAAGGTCCGGGCAGAAATAGGGGCAAACTGGCCGGGTGTAACCCCGGCTTACCTGCAAGGAAGAAACACAGCCATACTCTGACTTGCTCGCCGTCCTGCAGAGATGAATACTTGGGGAATGTGTGGGAGGTCCCAAGTATTTATGGACCGGGAGGGGCTCCTTTTTTTCCCCCGTCATCTCTGCAGAAGTTCGCCCTCTACTGGACATAACCCATATGTCATGAATATTGGAAGCGGGGTGTGTGACATACTTGGAATAAGGGTGACTTGATAGATAGTGCAGCCAGCTCTGAAGCCAGCCGGATGGAGGTGATTGAACAAGTAAAAACACCTTCAAAGTGACCGCCACCAGAGAAGCCTTCACCATGGGCTCAAATAGGACCCCAGTAGGGGCCCAATAGGAGCAGGCTGAGATCCCAGGGCATGTCTAGACAAACTGAGCATACCGAACCACCTCAATGGTGGATACAAATAGACCCAGGATACGCATAACCTGTCGGACAGTGGGATGGTTGTCTGCCAACAGACTGCGTCCCGGAAGGTAGGAAAATTGCCCGGCTTCCGAAACAAGGTCATCTGTTAACTAGGCCTCCACAGAAGCGGCGATTCCCCTCCCGTGGCCTTCCTGACCAGGTCATCCAGAGGTTCACTGAAAAGATAACCCCCAGAAAAGGAGAGGGAAGTAAGCATCATTTTGGAGGCAGCTTCAGCCAGACCGTGTGCCAGAAAGCAACCAAGGCCAGACCCCTAGCCACCAGGCACACCATGTAATTTATTGCTGGCACAATGTACCTGGAAAAATCCATGGCAATAAGGAGATCAGGCAAAGTGCAGAGGAGCGCGAGGTCCCATTCTTTAAACTGCTCCGCTGCCGTCTCGTCCAGACCTTGTCCGCTAGGGACGTGGACGCAAAGCTGACACCACCATAGAGAACGCACACCAAGCAAGCTGGATCTCTCAAGGCAGTACTATCTTAAGTAGATAGAGTATGCCGATATCAGATAGTCTACCTCAGGGGCGCAAATACCAGACCTTAACTGCCTCCTCAGGGAAGGAGCGAGTATTAGGCATCCAAAACCTTGGGAGAGAAGTTTATCCAGCTTCTCCCACTCCTTTTCCACCAGTCTGTCAAAATGGGAAAGTCTTGGAAACACCTGCCTGGCCTTTTGGCACATGTAAGGCGCACCCCCACCACTTCTGCCCCAAAAGAGGGTTAGCCAGGTGCAGGACCTCCAAAAAGCCTCTGAGCTATTCAACCTTATCCGTCAGATGCAGAGTCTGACACCTCTCCACTGCTGGACGACACCTCCCCCCCTCTGACCTAAACAGGTCCCCAATGTCAAAGCTGGAACCCTCAGAGGAATCCATCTGAACGTGCTTGCACTTAGCAGTAGCCATCCTGTCTGGACGGAGACCAAACCAGCATGCACCAGGGGACCAAGGCTACCGACAATACACTACAAAACATGCCACCCTGACCTCTAATTCCCTAGACGAGACCCCGTTGGTTGGCGGACCCTGGGACAAGAATTTACTTGGCAGACCCCATGAGGTGGGTAAAGGGAGTTCGAGCTGGAAGCCGCGGGGGAAACAGGGCGGTCTGGCGGTGGTACCGAACCTGCCAACTGCGTAAGGCAACACAGGACTGCAGTGAAACCGGCACACAGGGGCCTCTTTGTTCAAGGCCAGTGGTGTTTGACACATGGGACCCGCAGCACCACCCTCGGTTAAGGTACGAAACCAAGGTGCCTCTGATGTGGAAAGATGGCCGCTCTGATCGCTACCCAGTACAGCTGGTGTGCTAGGCACTACAGCTGTCGCCCATGGCCCAACCTGCCAGCACTTCACAGAAAGAAATAACAGTGTCCCGACAACCAAGATCAACCCACACAGAACGAATGCAGCAGCTTCTGGGCCCCCACCCTGGAGGACAAAAACACACTCAGATATCTGATCTGATGAGGCAAGAAGTTGTGGCCCCAGGGGAGCCCTACCTGATCAGGGTGGAAAACACCCTGGCACCATGTCCAGCTCTAAGATCAGGTACCCTGACCCTCGAAGCGCGAAACTAAAACCGTCCCGAGTCCCAGGTGCACTCGCGCATGCTCCCCTCACACTGCTCTATTGGTTTAAAGACCGACTTCAGGCATCCAAGCGGGGTCTCCAGGAAAGTGTAGAGGGTGAGGGGCTGGGAGGCAGACCGATTAAAGCTCCCGCTCCAGATCAGCACTGTCAAAGCAACAAAACTGGAAGAGCCTGCCCTATACAGGTCAAGAGGAGTTTAGTTAATTTTTCCTCTTGCAGTCTCTGCTTATGGCTGAGGTTAACCCATGCGTTGCTGATGGTGGTGCCCCGTAATGGAAGGGATGAGAAATTATAATTGTACTCTCAGGTTTACAATGGAAAACACAGGACTTTTCTAAAGACGCCAGGTCCAATCCCGCTTAGCTGTGGGAGTGGCATTTCGCAATGAGGATACGGTGGCTAGGTAAGCAGATCTCATGCCCTCTGGCCCTTCACTGAAATCACCACAAAAAGTGAAACTTTACCTATAAAAATTAGCTGTACATTTGAGAAATTTGAAAAATATTGGATTTTAGTAATGGAGGGGGCAAGAGTACTTAAACTGATTAGCTATGGAGATTGAATGTCCCAATCAGGGACATTGCCACACTCACAATTTGCTTGTGAAACCCTCTTCATCATTGGCGCGTGTCTGGCCAGACCAGCTATTCAGTTAAAGCGACCTCGGACATACCTAGAAATAAGCGAGATGCCGCCGCCTGCACATGTGCAGAGAGTTCACATGTGCAACTGACGGGGTTTCATACAGCAGGGCATCCCAAATCAGAAAGTATTTAGTGGTTTTGATCAGGGCTGTGGAGTCGGAGGAAATTTTGGGTACCTGGAGTCGGAGTCGGCAAACAATGCACAGACTAAATTTTGATTTAGCAAGTTTAAATGTCCCAATTCACAAAAAGTTATAATTAATGACTTCTCTATTGTAAGAATAAAGACCAATGCATGCAGTGCCTCACGTAACCGCAAAACGAACACGTTAAGTGACCGTGAAGAAGCATGCTTTTCATGTGCTTCACTATATGGCACACAACGCACAATTAGAAGCGGCAATACTTATACTTTGCATAGTGTTGTGTTCTGCTGTTACAGGGAACCCATGGGTAACCTAGCCTCTCACTGATAAGGGATTAAGTAAATATGTTTTTTTGCAGGACTAGAGACACTTGTATAAGTGAAGGGAATGGAGGATCAATAGTTCAAGACTGAAGATGTACCATTGGAAAAACTGTCATTCAGCAAAAGGCTATAAAAACTTGTAAACTTCGATTGTTAGCTTAAACTTTAAACATGACTATGGGATTCTACTAGGGAAATCATGTTTTATAATAAAGGCCCCTTTCTGGATCCTCCCACTGCCCTATCTTCAGCAGAAGATCAACACACAGAAAGGAGAAGGCAGCTTCTGCCCAACTACCTCTCTCTGCTAGAAGTAATGACATGTTCACATATTCACATATTAATACAGAGGAGTCTGAGTCGGAAGTACAAAAAACCGAGGAGTGTGAGTCGGAACAATTATCTGACTCCACAGCCCTGGTTTTGATGATGGCAGAAGGTCAACAAAAGGCAAAAACTGCAACAAGATTGTGGGCCAAAACAAATGAGGAAAAAATAAGGATATTAACTGACAGGAACACCTACAGAATCTTGTGGAAAATGTTGCATCAACCAATGGCAGAATAGCCTGCAGAACTTTACAAAGTTATGAGCCGATGACCAGGTGGCAATATTCCACTGTAACTTGAAGGCAACCCCACTACCCTTGTAAAATGAGTGGTTACTTAGAAGAGATTCCCTGATCCATCTACAAGTGGTGGAGCAATGTGCTGCCACAAGTGATGTCACCCATCAGTGCGAATGAATTGGATGTTAGATTTGAAATTTTGTCGTATTCAATTAAGTGGGTCCAGGGACAAAAGAAAATGCAATACGGACATGAAAAACTAGGAGCTCTTGTGGCTGTATATATTTTTATCAATGATACTTCTCTACCTCTCAGCTGATAAATCCATTACTTTTCATACTGCAGGGGAAACATGTTACATTTAGATAAATATGTATCAGAAACGTAATGGCCAGCTGTATCTGAATGTAACACATTTCCCCTGGAATGGATTTATTAGTTGAGAGGCAGAGAAGTATCACATACAACCCGTTGCCAGAGCAGTTGGCAAACAAAACTTGTCCTTTAAGAGGGATGCTTGGTTTTAGACAGAAAAAAAAACTGTCACAGTAAAGCTCATGTACACCGGATCAGACAATGCGGACCAGACACTTAGCAACTGCTACTAGACAGACCAGATAAAATGAGGGAAACAAAGCAAAAAAAAAAAAAAAAAAAAAATAATTCAAAAAGATGAGCACCTGCAGATACAGGAGCACTAGATTCAGTTCCCATGGAGGTCTAGGCTGTGGGGTAAAGTGAACAGCAATTTGACAAAGAATGAAAGGGTTCCCATACCCTCTCCCTCATTCCTTTACCCAAGTTATGTAAAATGTGACCCTGTTTAAGCAAGAATTAAAATTAGATGGCTGCAGTTCTTGGAGGCCAAAAGGGGGGCGATTATGCCTGCCCTGGAGTCTCAGGCTCCAGAGTGGGTTTTGGTCCTCTAAGGCAGTGGTCCCCAACCCCAGGGCCGCGGACCGCTACCGGTCTGTGGCTCAAATGGTACCGGGCCCTGAGGCTATCGCGCCCCGCGCTCAAAACCCCCGCCCCTTACATCATCCCTGCACCCACCTGCACCAGTGTTCCGTCTGAGGGGCGCGCCTGGGCGGGCGCGCACCCGCTGTTCCATGGCAGCGCATCTCTAATTCCCACCAGCGCAGCAAGTGCTGCTGAGAGGAGCTGATCGTTTCTACAGGTTGGAAGCCACTGTAAAAACACTACAGTTCGCTCCTCCGGCCAGCAGGGGTCACTGTTATCTTGCATACTGCTTTCTTCTGGCCAGCATAGGAAGTGCAGGGAGTCTTGCGTTTGAATAACAACCTGCCTCAGCGCTCCTCTGAATCAGTGCTGCTCTCTCACAGCACGATGTGATGGCAGGAGCTTCTCTGGATCTGCTCTGACAGGTGAGCAGTTGGCTGGGTTTTCATGTTGGTCTGATCTAATCCAGTGCTGGGTTTTTAAAGAAGGGAGGAGAACAATTGCTGTGGCCACTCTGGCACTGTCAAGACAGATAAGGGCATTTCTTGTGGCATCCCCCCCCTCCATGTATGGGGCTGTAGCATTCAGCAGGGTCACTGGCTGCTCAGCCACATGTAGCAACATGGAGGAGAGGGGTGATGAGCCCTGCCTGAAGAAGGTTTCAGCATATGGTTGATGACATCAGTCAAACTACACTTGTATATGCCCCTCTCTAGTCAATGCTTGGTATCTGAGACGGTGGACAGGAAACTGCAGCACACATTTTAGCAGTTAGTAGGTGTGTGTTCTTTGATATCCAGTCCCCCATCTTAGAGACCATATCTTTACTAGATAAATATAACAGCAGGACTGTAAGCTGCATTATGGCATGCTTCACTGTGTGAACCCCCGGGTGCCCTAAAATGTACCTTTCACCTAGTCCCATGGTGCATGTGTAGTCACTTCCAACCAGCACTGTATGCTGTGTATATTAAGGCTTAATATACAGCTCTGTTTGGACAAAGTGTTGGCATAGTGAAACTGGAGGTCCTGCGGCCTGTGGCACGCTGCCGTCCAAGCTTATCTGAATGTCTGGGCAGGGGAGCACACCTCTGGTGCAAAACATGCTGTGGGTGCGACAGAAAGGTGTTTGCAGTGTAACCCCGGGGAGGTGGGGTATTGTGGGGTATTCCAAATAGCGATGCCCGAGAGGTACTTAAACAGAAACACCCATTTTTCACAAAATGGATGTTCTTAGAGCATTGCCAGTGCCCCTGTGCATTAATATCTTTCCTTTCTCCTCAGTCCCTGGTGAAATAGAGCAATGCAATTGGCCATCATAGTCATCTGGTTGCCGGTGGTCAGATACCCAGAAGAAGCCAGTGACTGCGTCAGCTAATCGCAACGCTCGGTTTTGCCAAGGGGGGGGTGGGGGTGGCAAAAACATGGAAAGTCCACTTTTGTTCCACAGACCTCAGGAAAGCTAGCGAAAGTGGGCACAAAGCAACCTATAAACCTCACCGCCGCTCCTGCGCCAACACCAGAGTTTACCAACCTATTATATTAACAAATCAATGCCGCCGCCCCGCCCCCCGCCACACCCCAGCCCCGCGGTAAAATTACCAAATCCTGAACCGGACCACGGTGAAAAAAAAAAGGTTGGGGACCACTGCTCTAAGGTACCATCATCCTGATATGTGGTCTTTGGCCAGCTGCAGTATGTTCCAGATCACAACAGAAGCTGTACACTGCTGCTGGGGATGCCCATTTTCCTCTCTTACACCATACAATCTAAAATAATCCCTTCTCAGCTACACAAGTTCCATCAGTGATCTATTAAACAAGATTACAAACACACCAGCAAGACGATTGACAATTGAATTTCTATTTTAGTAAGAACAACATTTAGATTAGCAAGAGCACAAGCAAAGTTGAGACAAAGCATATAATTGACTCTCCACCCCATCTCTAGGGAGCGACTAATAAGCACAAAGAAACAAGGACACAGACTGTTAAATAAAGTTCATAAAAACAGAAGCTTGGATACATAGAAAACATTCCTAAGCAAATTCAGAAACTCACTCCACTTATATAAACCAGCTTGTACAGAATGGACCCAAGCTGACCCATGATTGCCACACCAGTATGTGAAAGAGCCCATTTCACTGGCATTAGCGAGCAATCACTCCAGTGTGAAAGATGCCTAAAGAGGTCCCGACCTGTCCACTGTTTAATCACTCAAAGTACTGCCTGGTATGTATGGCATCTAAATCACCAAGAACTAGATTAAAAAAAGAGGCAGTTTTAAAGCGGTCCTTCACTCTGAATAAGAGCATATCTTATAGGTTTCCCACACCCTGTACAAGCGAAGAGAGGGACTGCCAGCTCAGGCCCTAGAGCCCACAAAGTCAGCCGCTCAACAGATACACAAAAATGTTAATAATTACATTAATCAAAATAATTTAATAGCCAAGACATATCTTAAAACCAATTAAAAACATAATTGCTGGCACGGGTGTGTTATGGACTACTTTACATATGTCATAGTAATATCTTAATCCTAATTCATTATATACAAAAGAATAAAACAAGTCAAATGAATCAAATATATGCCCAGGAGTTTCTCCTAGAGATTGTGCATGCAGTGTGTGCAAAGAAGGCCTCAAAGGGGAAAAAAGTGCCAATATTAGTAATTAAGATCAAAGATAAGATGCCACATATGGCCAAAAAGAAGAATATGTGTCAATAGATAACCATAATCTAAAGTGCAGAGTGCAAGAAAGTGCGAAGTGCTATGAGAATAGAAAACTTCAGGGCATATACTGTGAGACTGTTGACACAATAACAACTAATTTAGAGAAAGTAAGAGCAATATCAAAAAACAATCTACATTACCACATAATATTTCATTGGGTCCTATTCCACCACCATGTCCAGCATGCCAATACCACACCCTGTACATACAGATTGCTCACATTAATCATCCTACCTGCATCTACTGCATGTTATGAGCCTTTAAACATCCAAGATGGCGGCTCATGGAACATCAGGCAGCCTGCAAACAGGAATTGCATTATGACTGTGCTGCTCTGCATTCTGGGATTTCTGACCTTTTCCTAACACCAACTCTGCTCAAGCAAAGCACAGCTATAACCCGCCCCCCTTGTACTTTATCCCACTCACCTCTCCTCAGTAAGTGTGATGCTTCTGAGTCAAGATGGCGGCGCCTGTATTTTAAAAGTCCTGAACAGAGTTGCAGCCCAGTGGGGGTAAGAATAATAAGTAAGGGACTAAAAACTTAATACATTAATTTTAGATGCTGGGGATAGTTTATGGGTTTGGGCTTTTCAATAAATCATGGTGAAGGTCCGATTTAAAGCACAGTGTTGGTAAATGCTAGACTAAAGTAATCAATACAGGTGCCTGCGTCCCGCTCAGTTCATTAGAAAGGGCCAACCAGCTGGTTTATTGAACTTATATTTATGCAAGATATAAAGAGGCTCTGCAGATCAAGTCCCATGCAGTGTTAAGATATGGGGAGCCTTATTATTAAGCTAATATTTAGCACGATTTTTATTCGCAGCTTCAGTGCCACCTAACTTGAAAATAAGTAGTCTGTAGACTCCCCAGGTAGAAAGGATTGTTTGTTATGACAACCACTGTCCCTGGAAGTCACAAAGGGAGCCCCACTGAAAGCTAATGAGATTGTTCTAGAACTACAGAGAAGCCCTTAATTGCTGGTGATTGTGAAGCAAAATCTCTGAAGACTTTTGGCCTTTGTACTAGTGTAATAAAATGTACCAGTGTACTAAACACCCTCAAATCAAAACGGTGCACCACACAATATCGGCATGGGGATTTTGTAAATATAATAAGCGCCGAGTTAAATGTTATGTTGTCCCTAATAGTTTTGTCGATAATGCAATAAAGGCGACACTGGGTGCAGGTGAAATTTGAGATTCAAGTATAGCTACACTCCAAACCAGCTGCCTGCTTTATTTGCAGTCTTGGCGTATGTGTAAATGTCATTAAAATGACGACCTCAAAAGGAGTCTCGTCACATTTTTTTTAAGTTTCTCAGAACTAACAAAAGTAATGAGCAAATAGTCTCCCATTTCCATTTGATAGCATCAGTGAATGTTACAGACACATGAGGGAAGAGGCACAACAGCTTTACAAGTGATTGCATAGACTATATAGTTAAGTGTTTGTCAGCAGGTAGGCTCCAAATGATCATGCCAACCTTCTGTACTAGGTAGAAGCTCCTACTGGAATCAATACTTGGGTCAAAACCCAGGTCATTTATGCATGCTGCAGAAGATGCTTGCCAGCGGTTTGCCAGCAGTGTATGAATATTGTGTGATAATCCTAAAATCAGTGTAACTCAAGTGTAGGTATGTAACCAGTTCAGTTGTGGTCCAATCTGAGAATATTTAGTAATACAGCCTTACAGCTTGCCTTGATGTGGACTCCCCTTTTCATAGCAGAGCTACAACTGATCAAGGACAGGAAGTACCTCCTCCAAAAAGAGACATGCAGCACGGCATTGTGCAGCCATTTCCTTTTCTCATTCATACAGAATTTCATGCTCCATTTTGGAGTTTATAGGGATCGTAAAATGACACAGCCAAGAAAATAAATATTGAATATATAACTTTTGGCCCCTGCAGCTGTTCTATGCCACTCCAGCTTTCTAACGCATTCCTGAGGATCCATAAGATTTCCGAGGCACTTGCCCAACATCTGATATGAAATTAGTGGATGGTACCCAGTACCCAATGAATAGGCAGAGTTATGCTCCTTTTACTTTGACAACGTGGGTGTGCCAGGTTCTCCCTCGATGCATGCCCTGCGCAGGTGCTAGTGAGTAACACAGCCAAATCAGGACCAAATAGCAGCAAGATAAGAAAAAGAGTACTTTTTGAAGGACTTCCAATATCCGACAACAGGGAAGGATGCTTGTTAGATGGGTCCAATATTTAACATATTTTTAATATTTTGTTTAACTTTGGTACCACTTTCATGGACTTTTGCTCAGACCAAGGGAAATTACTGAGTAGACTTGCACATAAAACCTGAAGAGTTGCTATCACAACTGGTTGCAGTTTGCCGCCATATAAGTGAATGAGAAAGTGGTGCCTTGACTATAGCTCCTCTTTAATGATGTCCCAGACCCAGATTGTTGGAGCCCCCCCATGTGCAACCCTTATCTGAACCGCGATCCCAAGGGCAAAATGCAGCCCCGTGAATGGCTACCAGGAAAGAACTCGATCCCGGCCCATGTGACCACCTGTGGCCAATTGCGGGCCACATTTCACCCCGGGGGATCAAGGCTCAGGTAAGGATTGCAGGGGGTCTATGCGTGGAGGGGCCCCACCAATCTGAATGCCACCCCCCCCAGGCTGTCATAATGTGGCCTCATCTATTAGGTAGGAAATGGGGGTGGGGGCTCCTGATTGGGCGCCTAATTCCGAAGAGATGATTTTTCTTTTTAATCCCCTAACCACACTTCACTGATAAAGCTGTTCCAGAATATTTTAATCCCCTAATTGCTTGTTATTGCTGGGGATGAGGGTGCATTTTTTTTATTCTTTTTGAAATGGACCAAAACCCAGGATTTTGACTATCCTGGGTTTTGTTCCTCGCCTCCCGAGGAAAGGCACAAGCCAGACTTAAACTCCACTGGTAAGCCAGCGCGTCTATTCCTAGGAGCTTGTTCAGAGGGATCAAGGCAAAAGAACTTCGTCAGCTTGTTTCGAGGCGAAAAGATCCACCTCTGGAGTTCCCCTCAAGACACAAATCTTGAAGCTTCCGATAGCAGAGAGCGACTAAAATCTGCCACCTGATTTTGGCAACCTTTCAGGTGGATGGCCGATATGGATACAAGGTTCAGTTCTGCCCAAATCAGAATTTCCTTTGCTGCTTGTTGCAGGATGGATGACCACATCACTCCCTGACGATTCATATATAGAAACATAGATATGCCATAGTAGTCGCTGAATGTATGTGATATTAGGATAGGCTCAGTCTTCTGAACCATTTCCCTTGAGCGGTCAGGGATCCGCAATGGGCCCCCCAAACCCATGAAGAAGCGTCTGTCGTCATTTCCATGTCCTCTGGGTCCTATCAGGATAGGCCACTGACAAACCTGTGCTTGGCTTGCTGCCAACTCAGATTCCTTCACTAAATTTGGGGCGATTACCCTGTCTATGGACTTCTGAGTCCTGTCCCAAGAGTTTAGAATATGCAGCTGTAGAGTCCTTGAGCATAGCTGACCCCATCTTTCAGCACGGTAGGACAAGGTCATTAACACCATAGCTTGATGAACCGTAATAGTCAGACTAGAACACAGGAACTGATCGGCTTCCCAAAAGGATCGTTATCGGCGACTGAGGCAGAAAGATTTTCTGAAGGATCGTATTGATCTCGAACCCCAGATAAGTCAAGACCTGTGACAGGACTAGACTGGACTTCCAGTATTTAAGGATCCAACCTAATCGTAGCAAAAAATCCTTTGCTACAGATCAGAGTTTGCTCCAGGATCTGGAATTGATAAAGAGGGAGAATTTGTCTAGATATGCTATGATCCTGACTCCTCTCT
Source organism: Gastrophryne carolinensis (assembly GCA_027917425.1). Classification (NCBI taxonomy): domain Eukaryota; kingdom Metazoa; phylum Chordata; class Amphibia; order Anura; family Microhylidae; genus Gastrophryne; species Gastrophryne carolinensis. The sequence goes on along the minus strand of CM051238.1, from coordinate 279,603,223 downwards.
GCCTTAGTGCAGCTAGAGGTTCCTCCAGAACTTTGGTAAAAATTCTCTGAGCCGACGTCAGCCCAAAGGGTAGGCATACAAATTGGAAGGGGAGTATTTGCTCCCCCAACTTTACTGCAAATCTCAAAACAAGCTCAATGGTACCTGCCAATAGGCATCCTTCAAATCTATTTGGACCATGAAGGAGACAGGCGGGAGCAGATTCCTCACAGAAGATGGACTCCATGCAGAAGTGTTTGTAGCGTACCAACAGATTTACCAAAAAATGCTTTAGTAAAACACCCCCCCAATTGGTGGCAGGGAACCGGGAAAATCACTCCCATTTCCAACATAGAATCTAGACTTCTATGAATGGCCAGTCTTTCCTCCCTGCCCCCCTGGGAGAAGAATATCGAAAAAGTTCCTGGGAGAGATGTGCATGAATTCTATTGAGAAACCCTTCTTTAATCCTCTGGAAATAAAGAGGAAATCCAGTAGAGTCTCCCACCAAATGTGGAATTTTAACCGGGCACCCATTAAGGACGGGGCGTCATTGCTCCTTAAAGACTGACTGTTGGGTACCAAACAGAGTGGATCCTCTAAACTTGCCTCTCCTAGAAGTAGAAGGCCCCTAGAAGGGCCGTCTAAGAGGACTAACTAGAAAAAAAATTCCCCGAAATCCCTACACTTAGTGGGAAAATACTTATTTTTGTCAGCAGACCTGTCTAACACCTTCTCTAGTTCTGGGCCAAAGAGGAATTCCCCATAAAAGGGCATGGCACACTGGAACAAATTTGTGGCTGCGTATTTGGTCATGGAATACAGGTTCAAAATCCTACAAACAGAATTTGTGGGGGCCATGGCCCGCACCAAAAATTTCACAGATTCTGCCATGGCATCAGACAGAAAAGAGAATAAGATAATCGTTGAAGCCTTCATAATCTCGTTAAGTGCAGGAGATATGGTAATTTCACTGGTGAAACTGAATCACAACCTGAACAAGGGCCTCCTCGGCAGAGGTATTAGAGACCTCCAACTCCTACCCTCTAGAAAAAAGGGGGGTCTAGGGGATGCCCAACAAACTCCTCACATCCAGCAGAGCCCCGTGGGGGCTCGCACCAGCAGGCGAAAAACAATGCAGCCCGCCGGCAGTCTTACATCCTGCCAGAGCCTCACATATGGTATTGGAGGGAGGGGGACCTGGAAACCCCCCCCTGACTTTCCACAATGCCTCACACCGTTAGCATACTTGGTCTGAGGCTAGCGCTGCCGCGCTGGCTACGAGTCAGGGATAGGGGAATCTGGCCTATTCCCTAGGTTCCTGGCAGGCTGACACCGGAGCCAGGGAATGTGTCAACCCCATCAGACCCACAGTGACCAGGTCTTCTTACCTAAACCTGTGGTTCAGGAGATGGTGGTCTGGCTCCTGCCCCAGGCAGAAACAACTGGTGTCTGGAAGAGCTAAAGCTTTTGTGTATTCTGGTGGTCATGTGTTCCTACCTTGGGATGGAGCCTTAATTTCTCAGTGGTATGCTGTCCTTAGGATGTTTTGAGAAATAACCATTTCCATGAACTGATAAATTGAAAATTTTTTGAACTAGTGAACAAATGTACGCTCATAATTAAGATTGAATTCAAGGTATAGAGTCCAATTTGCTGTCAATTTCTGTTTCCACATGCAGATGATAACATGACAAACAAGAAATTAATATGACGCTCAGCCAACAGATTCTCAATCGCAGCAGGAGTTTCCTCAGACCAATTAGCATCCGAATCTGGAGCTTGTGCAATTATTCATTGGCAAATCGTTCAGTGAAAATGGGCCATTAGGTTTGAGTCACTATACCTGCAATTTACTTTCCCAGCTTGTAGTAAACCCCTTAGTATAATTTCTGACTACAAATCCCAGAATCCGTCCACTGCAACAAGTACCGTATTTTTCGCCATATAAGACGCACCTGCCCATAAGACGCACCTAGGATTTGGAGGAGAAAAATAAGAAAAAAAAATATTCTAAGCTAAATGTTGTGCTAAAACACCCCATTACAGGCAGTGTGGGATGCCCCCCTTCCTATTCTCCATATAGGCAGTGTGGCACCCCCCCACCCATTCTCCATATAGGCAGTGTGGCACCCCCCTCCCATTCCCCATATAGGCAGTGTGGCATTCCCCCCATATACGCAGTGTGGTATTCCCCCCTCCAATTCCCATATAGGCAGTGTGGCACCCCCCCTTCAATTCCCATATAGGCAGTGTGGCATCCCACCCTCCCATTCCCACATAGGCAGTGTGGCATTCACCCCCCCCCATTCACATATGGGCAGAGTGGCATTCCCCCCCCCCATTCACATATGGGCAGAGTGGCATTCACCCCCCCCCAATTCACATATGGGCAGTGTGGCATTCACACCCCCCCATTCACATATGGGCAGTGTGGCATTCACACCCCCCCCATTCACATATGGGCAGTGTGGCATTCACACCCCCCCCATTCACATATGGGCAGTGTGGCACTCACACCCCCCCCATTCACATATGGGCAGTGTGGCACTCACACCCCCCCCATTCACATATGGGCAGTGTGGCATTCACACCCCCCCCATTCACATATGGGCAGTGTGACATTCACCCCCCCCCCCCATTCACATATGGGCAGTGTGACATTCACCCCCCCCCCCATTCACATATGGGCAGTGTGACATTCACCCCCCCCCCCCATTCACATATGGGCAGTGTGACATTCACCCCCCCCCCCATTCACATATGGGCAGTGTGACATTCACCCCCCCCCCCATTCACATATGGGCAGTGTGGCATTCACCCCCCCCCCCCATTCACATATGGGCAGTGTGGCATTCACCCCCCCCCCCCATTCACATATGGGCAGTGTGGCATTCACCCCCCCCCCCCCATTCACATATGGGCAGTGTGGCATTCACCCCCCCCCATTCACATATGGGCAGTGTGGCATTCACCCCCCCCCCCATTCACATATGGGCAGTGTGGCATTCACCCCCCCCCCATTCACATATGGGCAGTGTGGCATTCACCCCCCCCCCCCCATTCACATATGGGCAGTGTGGCATTCACCCCCCCCCCCATTCACATATGGGCAGTGTGGCATTCACCCCCCCCCCATTCACATATGGGCAGTGTGGCATTCACCCCCCCCCATTCACATATGGGCAGTGTGGCATTCACCCCCCCCCATTCACATATGGGCAGTGTGGCATTCACCCCCCCCATTCACATATGGGCAGTGTGGCATTCACCCCCCCCCCATTCACATATGGGCAGTGTGGCATTCACCCCCCCCATTCACATATGGGCAGTGTGGCATTCACACCCCCCCCCATTCACATATGGGCAGTGTGGCATTCACACCCCCCCCATTCACATATGGGCAGTGTGGCATTCACCCCCCCCCCCCATTCACATATGGGCAGTGTGGCATTCACCCCCCCCCCCCCATTCACATATGGGCAGTGTGGCATTCACCCCCCCCCATTCACATATGGGCAGTGTGGCATTCACCCCCCCCCCCCATTCACATATGGGCAGTGTGGCATTCACCCCCCCCCCCCATTCACATATGGGCAGTGTGGCATTCACCCCCCCCCATTCACATATGGGCAGTGTGGCATTCACCCCCCCCCCCCATTCACATATGGGCAGTGTGGCATTCACCCCCCCCCCCATTCACATATGGGCAGTGTGGCATTCACCCCCCCCATTCACATATGGGCAGTGTGGCATTCACACCCCCCCCCATTCACATATGGGCAGTGTGGCATTCACCCCCCCCCCCATTCACATATGGGCAGTGTGGCATTCACCCCCCCCCCCCATTCACATATGGGCAGTGTGGCATTCACCCCCCCCCCCATTCACATATGGGCAGTGTGGCATTCACCCCCCCCCATTCACATATGGGCAGTGTGGCATTCACCCCCCCCCATTCACATATGGGCAGTGTGGCATTCACCCCCCCCCCATTCACATATGGGCAGTGTGGCATTCACCCCCCCCCATTCACATATGGGCAGTGTGGCATTCACCCCCCCCATTCACATATGGGCAGTGTGGCATTCACCCCCCCCCCCATTCACATATGGGCAGTGTGGCATTCACCCCCCCCCCCATTCACATATGGGCAGTGTGGCATTCACCCCCCCCCATTCACATATGGGCAGTGTGGCATTCACCCCCCCCCCATTCACATATGGGCAGTGTGGCATTCACCCCCCCCCATTCACATATGGGCAGTGTGGCATTCACCCCCCCCCCCCATTCACATATGGGCAGTGTGGCATTCACCCCCCTCCCATTCACATATGGGCAGTGTGGCATTCACCCCCCCCATTCACATATGGGCAGTGTGGCATTCATCCCCCTCCTCCCCATCCCATATAGGTAGTGTGGCATTCATCTCCCCCTCCCCATCCCATATAGGTAGTGTGGCATTCATCTCCCCCCTCCCCATCCCATATAGGTAGTGTGGCATTCATCCCCTCCCCCCCCATATAGGTAGTGTGGCATTCATCCCCTCCCCCCCCCATATAGGTAGTGTGGCATTCATCCCCCCCTCCCCATATAGGTAGTGTGGCATTCATCCCCCCCTCCCCATATAGGTAGTGTGGCATTCACCCCCCCCATTCACATATGGGCAGTGTGGCATTCATCCCCCTCCTCCCCATCCCATATAGGTAGTGTGGCATTCATCTCCCCCTCCCCATCCCATATAGGTAGTGTGGCATTCATCTCCCCCCTCCCCATCCCATATAGGTAGTGTGGCATTCATCCCCTCCCCCCCCATATAGGTAGTGTGGCATTCATCCCCCCCTCCCCATATAGGTAGTGTGGCATTCATCCCCCCCTCCCCATATAGGTAGTGTGGCATTCATCCCCCCCTCCCCATCCCATATAGGTAGTGTGGCATTTCCATCCCCCCATAGGCAAAAGTAAAAAAAGAGAAAAAAAAAAGTAAACTCACCTTTCAATCCTCCCCACTGTCCTCGCCGTCTTTACACAGACACACTGGCTTGGAATAGCGGTGGGCGGAGCGCTCGAGCGTCGGCCAAGCCCACCGCTGTTTAAGTCCGGGTGTCTCTGTCTGCTGGCACCGTGGAAAGATGGCAAGGAGAGGCAGCTGCTCCGCCGCTTGCACCATCCCTACCACCTCTCCACGGTGCCTGCAGACAGAGACACCCGGACTTAAACAGAGGCACTTTTGAGATCACTGACTGGCTGAGCTCAAAAGGTGCAGCCGGCTGGCCACATCCCTGGCACTCTGTTCGAGCCACTCTAAAAGGCTGCGTACGGGAATTTGCCCAGCTACAGGGAAGCTTGAAATGTTGCACCGGTGTTGAGAGTCGTCGGGTAAAGGCGGGTTTGCCAGCAACCCCAGGGATTTCACACAGTGAAGCATCCTGCTATGGGATGTCACAGGGGCAGGCTAGCGACCCTCGAGCATGGGTTTTAAGTTGCTTTGAAGTGGACCAAAACCCACCGAGATCAACCCCGGGAATGTATGATTCCCGGGCCGATCGATTGCCTCCCCCGGGGGTATCCATAATCGGGATGCCCCTAGGTCACCAAACACTTACCCATGTTTCCCGGTCGAACAGCGCATGCGTGAGCAGCTTTCCCTCTAGCAGGGCAAGTGCCCGCACCAGCCATTTGTGAATGGCCATTGCGAGCACACTCTGTTAGAGGGTAATAGGGCCACTGTCCTTAGACGACGTGTCGCCAGCGGCTCCGAGCGTGCTGATTGGACGAGCGCCCATGCATGCGCCACAGGACTGGGAAGAGGCGAGTTGACTTCAGCGATCTTTGAGTTTTCACCTGGTTTAAACTGACCCACTTCTTCAGAGGAACACATTTGGGACGCTTAACCCTTTAAGTGCCAGCCTACCTGCAGCTTTTTTCACTCTGTTGCCAGACCATGTTTCACTATTTTGCGCTACACATGTTCAACTGTGATTTTTGAAAGGATTTCCCAGGAAAATTATATATTGATTTTTTCAGTCTGGGCTTTAACATGATATGTCTTGTTTGTAATTTATAGGTGTATCCTCAATATTTTTGGGTGAAATATGTGAAAAAAAAAATAAATTTTTTTACAATTTATAGTGTTTTTTTGTAATAAAAAATGTTAAAGTTTCTCAATAAAATCTTATTGCGTGTGAAATCCCAATTTCTCCCGGTTACAGCGATACCACATATGTATAGGTAGACACCTTTTCCTGCCCAGGAAGGAGACTCCCCCCAAACTGAAACAGCGCTTTAGGGGATTTTCAGATAAAATACAACTATGCAATGCAATATACGCACCTTGCAGTTTTACCAGAAAAACAACCCTTTAAATTTGAAATACCCCCAACAAACTATATATTCTCTGGAAGTACACACCTGAAGCTTTCTAGGTGTACCAGGCGTGTTGATGTGCCCATAGTTTTCTGGAAGTAATTCCTCAATGTATTCTTTGGTTGCAAAGAGTTCCCCCCCCAAAAAAAGGATAAAAAAGCAGAATCAAAGCCACATTTTCCTAAAAAAACTATATACAAACAAGAAAAAACAAGTTTAATCTGAAAAAGCAACATCCCCCGAACAGAACAACACCCTACATGCATAGGTACTGTCAAGGGAAGAGTTGCCAAACACCCCAAAGTAAAGCATGTGCGCAACGGTAATTTTACTTGAAAATTTCAGCTCTGCAGACAAAGTGCGCACCTTGCGATTTTTCAACCAAAACAACCCTTTACATTTGGAATATCCCCCATAAACCCTGAAAGTACACATGTTAAGCTTTCTAAGCGTACCCAGCTTGTTGTAGTGGGCTCATCTTTCTGGAATGAATCCCTCAAAGAATTATTTGGTTGCGCAGGGTTTCCCTAAAAAATTTATAAAAAAGCGGAATAAAAAACACCTTTTCCTAAAATATAAATATGCAAACCAGAAAAAACAAGCTAAGTCTGAAAGCGCAAGGTCCCCCAAACAGAACAATACCCAACATGCATAGCTACTTTTAACCCTTTAAATTGCCAGCCTACTTGAGATTTTGTCACCCTCTGTTGACAGGTCATTTTTCCCCCATTTTGCGACATTTTTGCTGGAATTTTCAGGAAAATTATATTTATATTTATTTGCAGCAGAGTTTAGGCTTTAACATGAAATGTCTTGTTTGTAAATTTTATTTTGTTTTTTACAATATTAAGTTAAAAAAAAAATAAAAAACATTTTTAGAAAATTGACTCCTTTATTTTAAATAAAAAAATGTATTTTATTAAGGAAAACCATATTGCATGTGAAAGCCCCATTTCTACCGATTAGAACGGTACCACTTATTTATCGGTAGCCCCCTGTTCCTGCCCAGAAGACCCCCTAAATGAAACAAGTAATCTATAACATTTACAAATAAAATACAACTACCATCCACACTACAAAGGGTTAAATCGAGAAAAAAAATGACATAGGGTCCCCCCTCCCGGGGGGACCCCATTTCTTTGGGGGGGGGATTTTTAAGGGTTAAAAACATGGGGTCCCCCTTACCCAAAGTAACCAGCCCGGGAACAGCTATGCAGGGCTTGTAGAAACAGGGCACAGGGGCCAGCTTTTGTGGCCCCTGGCCCTGCAGGCTACAAGCCCGCATAGCCCGTGGGCCCGGGCTCTTCTGCCCCCCCCTGGGCTTTGGGGAGGCAGGTAATGGGGGTGCCAGGGGTTAATGGCAAGTCACCCGCTAGTCACAGGTGACTTGCCACCTCCCCCAGCCTTGTGAACTGGTATAGGGGTCATGGACCCCTTACCAGTTCACAAGGGGTTAAATGTAAAAAAAAAAAAAAAAATACACACGCAAAAAGAAAAAAAAAATATATTTTTTTAATACTTACCTCCCATCCATCCTGGAGCACCGAGTCCCTCAGCGATCACTGGCTTCTGCTCACCTGCTGGAAGCCTTTTATAGCTGCTGGATGACAGAACACAAAGGGTTAATTAAAAAAAAAAAAAAAAAAAAAAAAAAAAAAAGACATAGGATACCCCCTCCCGGGGGGGGGGGGACCCCATTTTTTTGCATTTTTAAGGGTTAAAAACCCTTAAAAATAAAAAAAAAATAATGACGTGGGGTCCCCCTTACCCAAAGTAACCAGCCCGGGACCAGCTATGGGGGCTTGTAGGCACAGAGTGGAGGGGCCAGCTTTTGTGGCCCCCCCTCACCCTGCAGCCTACGAGCCCACATAGCCTATGTGGGTACGGGCTCTTCTGCCCCCCCCCGGGCTTTGGGGAGGCAGGTAATGGGGGTGCCGGGGGTTAATGGCAAGTCACCCGCTAGGGCAGGTGACATGCCACCCCCCCCCCCAGCCTTGTAAACTGGTATAAGGGGTCTCATGGACCCCTTACCAGTCCACAAGGGGTTAAATGTTGAAAAAAAAAAAAAAAACAGACACATAAAAAAAGATCTTTATTTTATTTTTTTTTTTTTTAACTTTACTCACCTCCGATCCTGTGTCTCCCGGTGACCTCCGCTGGCAGTCTGCTCACGTGTTTGGAAGAGAGAGCCTGGGGAGGGGGGGGGGGGGCGATCACAGCCCTCTCCTCCTCCTCTGCTCCAAGCACCGAGCAGACCGATTCAGAGTCTCAGGTGCTGTAGTTAAGATGCCGGCTTCTGGTGACATCACAATGATGTCACCTGGCCTCGCCCCCAGGGGGTGGGGCTAGCAGTCGCAATCCAGGAAGTGGGGGGAGAGGGCATTTTCTGCCCTCTCCTCGCCACGGAAGAGGCTGGGGGGGGCGATCGGAGGCCTATCGGATTGGCCTATACCGGGGGCTCTCCTGGAGCCATCCGAGCCCCCACGGGGGATCGGATGGCACCAAATTAAAGAGGAGACCCGGCCGGATCCCACGAGGGGTCAGGTGAGTATTTTTCATTTTTATTTTTTAAACTAGCAGCGGGGAAAGTCGAGCCCGTAACACCTAAGCCAGCACGTAGGTGTTACGGGCTTGGCAACAAAAGGGTTAAAGAGGAACTTTGGACATAATAAAAAGGCCGTTCCCCCCCCCCCCCCCCAAATATGCCCCTACTGCGGCGACATCTGGCTGCTTTAGAGCCCGATCAGTCTGTAAATGACAGTACGGCTTTATTTGGCCTCTGCAAAGTCCTGCACCGCTCAGTGAAATCTGATTTTGTGCGGATCCATCGCATCCCGGTCATCGGCACAGCACAGGCGCCAGATGCAGCAGCGTGTAAACAATGACCTAGTTATAGCGGGGAGGGTGTTCTCACTGGATGAGAGCCCACGTATGTGCCATTGTAGCAGGGAAAGGTGAGTGTTTATGGACAAACTGGGGGTTTCACGCAGCAGGGCATCCAGATTCAGGTTCCCCCAGATTCCAGGCTGGCCACTGCTGGGTTTTGTTCTGCTTTAGGCGGTCACAATTTAAGCAGCCCAAATGTGTCCCTGGTTTTGGTCCACTTTTAATGTAAGCAAGTCACAGAAAAGAACCTACTGGTTGTGAGCTAGTCCAATAGGAGACAAGCATTAGGTTGCAGTAGCAATCTATACCGCCATCCTCGGGTGTCTCAGCAGCTTTACATAGGCTGAGCTCTCAGTTCCTGGAAGCAGTGCTGGTCTGGCCAGCAGACCCGGGTGTGGGTTGAGGTAGGGAGGAAGGTACACGGGGGTCTGGCACACCCTATAGAGCAGACCCGGGTGTGGGTACACGGGGGTCTGGCACACCCTATAGAGCAGACCCGGGTGTGGGTACACGGGGGTCTGGCACACCCTATAGAGCAGACCCGGGTGTGGGTACACGGGGGTCTGGCACACCCTATAGAGCAGACCCGGGTGTGGGTACACGGGGGTCTGGCACACCCTATAGAGCAGACCCGGGTGTGGGTACACGGGGGTCTGGCACACCCTATAGAGCAGACCCGGGTGTGGGTACACGGGGGTCTGGCACACCCTATAGAGCAGACCCGGGTGTGGGTACACGGGGGTCTGGCACACCCTATAGAGCAGACCCGGGTGTGGGTACACGGGGGTCTGGCACACCCTATAGAGCAGACCCAGGTGTGGGTACACGGGGGTCTGGCACACCCTATAGAGCAGACCCAGGTGTGGGTACACGGGGGTCTGGCACACCCTATAGAGCAGACCCAGGTGTGGGTACACGGGGGTCTGGCACACCCTATAGAGCAGACCCTGGTGTGGGTACACGGGGGTCTGGCACACCCTATAGAGCAGACCCTGGTGTGGGTACACGGGGGTCTGGCACACCCTATAGAGCAGACCCTGGTGTGGGTACACGGGGGTCTGGCACACCCTATAGAGCAGACCCGGGTGTGGGTACACAGGGCTCTGGCACACCCTATAGAGCAGACCCGGGTGTGGGTACACGGGGCTCTGGCACACCCTATAGAGCAGACCCAGGTGTGGGTACACGGGGGTCTGGCACACCCTACAGAGCAGAGCCGGGTGTGGGTACACGGGGGTCTGGCACACCCTATAGAGCAGACCCGGGTGTGGGTACACGAGGGCCTGGCACACCCTATAGAGCAGACCCGGGTGTGGGTACACGAGGGTCTGGCACACCCTATAGAGCAGACCCGGGTGTGGGTACACGGGGCTCTGGCACACCCTATAGAGCAGACCCGGGTGTGGGTACACGGGGCTCTGGCACACCCTATAGAGCAGAGCCAGGTGTGGGTACACGGGGGTCTGGCACACCCTATAGAGCAGAGCCAGGTGTGGGTACACGGGGCTCTGGCACACCCTATAGAGCAGAGCCAGGTGTGGGTACACGGGGCTCTGGCACACCCTATAGAGCAGACCCGGGTGTGGGTACACCCTATAGAGCAGACCCGGGTGTGGGTACACCCTATAGAGCAGACCCAGGTGTGGGTACACGGGGCTCTGGCACACCCTATAGAGCAGACCCGGGTGTGGGTACACCCTATAGAGCAGAGCCAGGTGTGGGTACACCCTATAGAGCAGAGCCAGGTGTGGGTACACGGGGCTCTGGCACAGCCTATAGAGCAGCAGGGCGCGCTGCCTGTGAGGTAACTCACCGTGATGTTGCAGTGGATGGTGAGGGCGCCGCCGGTGCTCTGGATGAACACACAGTGCAGCTCGTCCAGCCGCCAGCTGATGATCCGGAACCTTTCGTGCTCCTTGCCGAAAATAGACTCAAGGAGCCGCAGCTCGGCCTTCAGCCCAGACACCGACATCTTGGCCTCATTTCCGCCCGGCGGAGGCCCGAGGAGACAGCGGGATCATGCCCGGGGCCCGAGCTCTCCGCCCGGCCTGTACAAAAGATGGCGACAGCCTGGCTTTGTGTGCGGAGCGACGCTACCGAGGGCCACGGAGCGGGAGGCTTCCGGCGCAATGACGTCACGGACGGGAGCACCACCGAAAGGAACCGCAGCTGCGCACTGCTGATAATACGCCGTTCTGCACCGCGCCTGCGTAGGGTTGAAAGAGCCCCGCAGAGCGCATGCGCTGCTGTTATTCCTGCCACAGGACCGGAAGTTGGCCAAAGTGGGCAAGTCACAGAGTCCTAGGAATACATAGTTAGGGTGCTGCCTGTGGGAGGGGCAGATAGTTATGCAGGCCACCAGGGTTAATCCTACTACTAAGATTTTTTTCAGGGAGTAATACCTAAACCCTCCAATCAGACCTCCAGTCAAAAATGACTTTAGCTCCCCTTTAAAGTGGAATAAAACTCACTGGAGCCGGCCCTAGGATCCTAAAAGATTTCAGAGTTGGCCACTGGCCCTCCCCTGTGGCATCCCGAAACCGGGTTCCCTGCTGTGTGAACCCCCCCAGGAGCCAGTAATCGCTGACTTTTCCACACACTCAACAGCGTATGTGTGGGCTCTCGTCCAATCAGAGCCACTTGCCTTTGGGCAAACAGCTGATTGTTTTCAAAGGGAAGTGCAACCTGTTTTCAAAGGGAAGTGTAACCTGCCTATTTGGGCAGTGCGCAGGCTTTGTCCCAGCCATTCAGGAGACACTGGGGATTCAGCCACTCTCGCTCCCCATTGAAAGTGGGGCATCCCAATTTGTGATTCCCTGGGGTCATGGAAAAAAACAGAAGATAGTAAAATTCATGGGTTTTGTTCTCCTTAAATTGGATCCAGTCTAAATATTGACAGCCATTCAGATATGTCTGGTATGGGTACAGGCAATGGACGAGGGGTGCTGGGGATGCAGACAGGGGCCTGTGCATGCAAATCATGAAGTATACTGGCAAACTATAGGGTTTCACACGGAGGGGCATCCTGATTCTGGAGGAGCAAGCTGTAACCCAGCCTTTTGTTAGAATCTATAGCTGGGTTACATGGGTTTTGGGCTAATTCACCCTAGAGAGATCCTGATTTGTGATGTCCCTACAGTTAAAGTTTCCAAGGAAACCAAAATCAGGTGTGGCACTGTGTGTAATGGGGGACAAGAAATAGTTGTGCACTACACTGAAGCATCGGAGGAGATCCACCAGCCACATGGGCGAGCAGCTGTTACCATTGGATGCAACTCTGAAAAAGAAAAGTGTCTGTAATGGCATAAGATGGTAGGCTAGTTTTGTTTCCTGGTGGACCAGGCACAACGTTGTCAGGGAGAGTATGCTGTAGGTCTGCTTTTAAGAGTTTCTCTAGGCAAAAATAACACATCCTTTCCTCTTCTCCCTTGAAGCTGATTCACCAATGTCCAGCGGTGAGATATTCACCCGATTCCAAGATTGGGTCACTTGGAGTCCCCATGCATGACCAAAGCCTCCTGTGGAGGGGGAGTGCTCGAGAGCAGAGCGGGGGATTGTGGTGCACAAATGGTGGGGATTCAACCTCAGGAATGAGTATCACACCGCCGGGCCTTGTTTTTTGTCTGGACTGTCCCTTTAAATCTGTGTTGCAGTTTTTGGGAAGCAGGACGTGGTGAGATTGCAATCACCACTAACCTCTTACTGTCTTCTCATGAATGTAAAGTTGTCTTTCCTGTGCTACCTGCTCCGGCTTTAGACTGGCCATAGATCCCCACAGGGCCGGCATCAGCACTGAGCTGCTCTGCTCACCCTCCCCTCTAAACAGCCCTGATCCTGTGTGATTTTTTTTTTTCTTATCTCACAAACGCTTGTTGGCACGCGCGTGTGCCGTTCCCGCGGTTGCATGCCTACACGATTGCGCACCTTTGGGTTTTCCTGCCTAGTGTTACTGAATCTACATTATCCTCACACTTGACACTACGGCCTTCCCCTCTGCTAAGGTTCCCTGTCTCCGCTCTCTGGGGAGGTCACAGGTGGTATTGCTGGCAGCTGTCTGTATCTACATCGGACTGGTCTCCAGAAAGTGACACATTAGCATAATAGAGTACAGAGAAAAGGCCTTTCTCCCAACTTCCACTGTTCCACTACCAAATCAGCACCAAGTCTCACAACAGACTAGGAAAATACTAGTCTCTTAAAGAAATTTCAGCAGGCAATGCGCAAGCATTGGCCCATTGTGTTGGACTACACCTGGCTAAGTTCTAAACTTTTTTCTGTTTTTCTTTATAAACTTTTGTTGTTGAGATATATAGTTTTTACTTTTTACCTTCTGCTTCTCTTTCTTAAACACAGAAGGAGAGTGGGTGTGGTCATGCAGAGCAGGGGGAATATAATGCAGTGCTTGAGTACAGGCTGAGAGGGAGCTGGGGGGCAGCCCATGGTCACAGGAGACAAAGGATATTTATTTGTTGACCATCAAAGCAGAGAAATCAGACACTGTAAATCTTGCTCCACGCTGTACAGAAGCACCAAAGACAGCTAAACATCATTCACTTGAGAATTGGGGAGGCTATATGTTTCATTAACCCTTTGCATGGACAGTGCCTTTAAACCGGACCTTCACCATGATTTAATGAAAAGCCCAAACCCTTAAAAAACGATTCCCCAGCATCTAAAGTTAATGTATTTTAAGTTTTTAGTCACTTACTTATTATTCTTTCCCCCACTGGGCTGCAACTCTGTTCAGGTCTCTAGAATACGGGTGCCGCCATCTTGACTCAGAAGCATCACACTTACTGAGGAGAGGAGAGTGGGATAAAGTACAGGGGGCAGGTTATAGCTGTGCTTTGCTCAGACAGAGCAGAGCTGGGGTCAGGAAAAGGTCAGCAATCCCAGAATGCAGAGCAGCACAGTCAGAAGGCACTTCCTGTTTGCAGGCTGCCTGACGTTCCATGAGCCACCATCTTGGATGTTTAAAGGCTCATAACATGCAGAAGATGCAGGTAGGATGATTTTTAATGTGAGCAATCTGTATGTACAGGGTGTGGGAAACATATAAGATAGACTCTTATTCAGAGTGAAGGACCGCTTTAACATCATCCACTGGAGATCTAGAATTGTTTAAGAGCACTTGTGAGGTTGTGCTGCTGCTTCTTTCACAGAGGTTCTAAATGACGGGCTACACCATGTCCCAGCCTGTTGGAGTATGATACTCTTTTCATGGTGAAAAATCACCAACAAAAGATGTGTGCCATCTCTCCCATTGTTCTCCCTGTTCACAAACAACAGATCTCCCAATGGCGGACATTATGGTCGTTGGCCTGATTAGGTTTGAGTATGTAGCAGCCTATTATTAGTATTGTTTATTTATATAGCGCCATCATCTTCCGTAGCGCTTTACAAAGTAGTAATTGCAGACAGGGTAGAAACATACGGTACATATACTATTTCAAATGCAGTTTTACAGATTTGACAGTGGATATTCTGAGTAGAAGATACAGTAGGGGAGAGAGCCCTGCCCTTGCTATAAGGGAGATACAGGGAAACTGGCATTGTGGAGCACTAAGAATGTACTTGATCCTTAAAGGAAAGACTGTCAAGTCTTTGGTGTACTGACTTATTGTTTTCCTCTATTGGAATGTAAAATAAACATTTGTATTAGGGTTGTACCCCCACTTATCTGCATGCTGTTTCCAATTTTTTCTGAAAGATCTGAAGATGTTGAATTAAGGCTGGAGGAGTTAAGCCTGTAAGCTCAGGAATGTGTAGTGTAGTTTGTAGGGTAGTCCCAATCAAATGATTAGAAAGTCACTGCCTTGGTGTAGGTAAACACGTTATTGCTAGAGAAAACTGTTTTCTTTTACACACAGCATTGCAAACAAATAAAAAGAAGAAAAAAACAGATTAGCTCAACACCTTGAGGACATCAATTTGGCACACAAAAATGAAAACCTTTAGAAATGCATTTGAAAGTGGAATTCCCTTTAACTCCTCTAAGACTGAATTGTTGCTGGTTTTGTTGCTAACAATCCTATATGCGTACATGCGGAGGAAATTAGGAAGAAGAAGTTTAGGGGGACAACAATGTGGGACGTGGACCAGTTGCAAAGAGTAGTAAAGGTAACGACAAAAATAAATGGCTGCATACCCTGTACGAAGAGAGAACAGTTTCTTGTGCTAGAAGGACTCCCGCTCTTCTTCCAGATATCCAGCTCACTCTTCATACCTCTATGATTTGTCAGAAGGACTGCCTCCATGCAGGACCATATGATATAAAATAATTTCTATGCAGCTTTTGGACTTCATAATAAAAGACTAGGGATAAGTGTAATCCCACCTGTCAAACTTCAAAAAATAATTTGCCTGGCAGCTAACCTGATACAGTATTAGTCCCATGCTGTTTCTGGTCACAACAACAGAGATAAGTGGTTAACACAGTCAAATTGCCTCCTTCGACTTCTTATCAATCCTACATTACACTTACAATTTGAGTACACCGACAAAACATTTTAGGAAACTTTGGGTCATATCGCATCTGGTAGCATACACCCTTGTCATTCTACTTATTTTGTTTTTCATCTTCCACATTCCCTTATCAAACCGCATATATCTCCCAATTGTGAAACTCTTTGACTGTCTTTACTGTCATTTCCAACTAGGCAACCAAGAGTATCAAAAATCAGATTTGGGGATGAAAGGAGAATGGAGAACACAGATCATTGGGTCTCTGAAGAGAGCTACGTGAGAAAAAGGAGAGGGGAAAAAAACAAAACAAGAAAAGAAAAAAAAGGGAGGAGGCGGGGGGGCAGATGGAATGCAGGGGGAGGAAGGGCATTGCTTCCCACCCCCTGCCGACCCCCAGTACCATTCTACTCCTAATTTGAATATTGGAAGCCTCTTACCATTTAGATTAGTGCCTCCTTATAGTTATCAGTCTCTTTAAATATTGTCCAGATTGACCATTTTTCCTAAGTGCCTCTATTCTATCGTTTTTGAGACAGACTTATTTAGATGTGAAACAGGCTGCCATCATTAGTGTGCCACATGACATGTGACTTAGTTAACATACCTTCAGTCCTACGCTCAGACCACTATAACATGTACCACCCTTGCCTGTTGCAGGGATGCTGTGGGGGCTCAAGTGTGTGGATCCCGAGGGGTATGGGACACAGTTGCAGGTTGAGACAGGAGCAGGGCCATAGACATTCCAAAATGCCAGTAATGGTGGGCGTAGGGTTGTGTCCGACAGTTTGCTTAGGTGTGTCAGTAATTC
This sequence comes from Gastrophryne carolinensis, assembly GCA_027917425.1. Lineage (NCBI taxonomy): Eukaryota > Metazoa > Chordata > Amphibia > Anura > Microhylidae > Gastrophryne > Gastrophryne carolinensis. The sequence continues at coordinate 279,586,719 of CM051238.1, read as the reverse complement.
ACCGCAGCAGCAGAAAGTAATTAGGAGATGCCTTTGCAAATGCTGTTTTGGAGTAGCAACCTGCACCTACTCAGTGGTGCATATGCACATACTGCCGAGGTCACTCGTCAGGCAAATGGGGAAGGCCAATACATGCATTGGCCTGCTGTACATGGGGGAGATGTCAGACACATGTATTTTAAGAGGAAAGCTTGCTGTGAGAAGTGACACAACATCATGGGAAGGTTAGTGTGCATATGCAGCTAAACTAGGGCAATACATGATTGGAATGTATTACTGAATGTGAAAGGAAACACCCCCAGGCCCTCGTTATCATAATGGGTGATTTCAGTCAGGCTAAGCTCAACCTAGAACTGCCGAAGTTCTTCCAGCATATAACCTGTCCCACTAGAGGAGGGAATTCCCTTGACCATTGCTAAACATCGATAAAAGGAGCTTATAAACCGATAGCTAAAGCGGCCCTTGGTCATTCTGATCACTCCCTTATCCACTTGGTGCCAGCATATAAGCAGCAATTGAAAAACAGCAGGCCTTCTTTTGTAACTACAAAGAGGTGGACGGAGGAAGCAAAATCCAACCTATGAGCATGCTTTGAATCCACTAATTCGAAAGTCTTCGAGGACTCAGTTAACATTAGTGCCTGGACCGACAAGGTAACGTCCTACATTAGGTTCTGTGAAGACATGTTGATTCCCACGAGAACCTAGGTAACATAGGTAAGTTGCCCACTAATGCAGAGCTGTGTTACATAATTGTGTTCTTGCAGAGGATAAAGCCCACCCGGAGCTAAAGGGTCCGACCAGTGCCTCGTCAAAAACTGGGTGTGCATGTAAGACACCACCAAAGAAGACTGCCAACATCCTCATCCTCCTCTTCGGGATCCCACGCAGCAGCCCTGGACAAATCGGTAGAGGAGGAGGCCCAGGTATTGCGATTGAACTCAGGTGGGACAACAGACAACCAACACACACCTCAAAGCAAAGAACTCCCAATGACACGTGTGCCGGTGTTTTGTGCTGCTCTGTCACTACAGACCTGGGAGAAATGATAGCAATGGGGCCACCCGAGGTTGGTGCCTCAAGGAACATGTGTAACATCACACAGTTCTAGTTCTGAAGTTCTGAAATATGTTTTCATGTTCTTACAGACCCCGATGAAGGCACAGCGCCAAGGTGGAGGGTTGCTCCCTAAAACAGGAAATACATGGCTGCAGTAAGTAATGAGCAATTGGGGGCATTTGTCAGGGACAACTGGGAGACGTGCTGAAGCAGATGTTGACCAGCCTTTGTTTTGTCTTTACAGATACCATGGATGTGGTGTCCAATTTTAAGCTGGCCACCAACATATTTTTCAGATTTTAAACATTTGATAATGTTTTAATAAAAAAAATTATAATATTAGAATTTTATTTTCCTGCATTTTTTTCTCATTGCGCGGCTAAGATGAAAGCTTACTTGAAACACTTATGCTCTTGTATGCCTGACTGAGAAAATCTCGTATGCAGCTGAGAATAAAACGATAGTTCGCAACTTCAGATTACAATGAGGCTTAGTATCAGGCTAGTATCTGGCCACATGTCAGTTGAGCAAGTCATTAAGCTAATGAAGTGGCCACAGGTCAGTTGGGCAAGTCATTAAGCTAATGAAGTGGCCACATGTCAGTTGAGCAAGTCATTAAGCTAATGAAGTGGCCACAGGTCAGTTGGGCAAGTCATTAAGCTAATGAAGTGGCCACAGGTCAGTTGGGCAAGTCATTAAGCTAATAAAGTGGCCACAGGTCAGTTGGGCAAGTCATTAAGCTAATGAAGTGGCCACAGGTCAGTTGGGCAAGTCTTTAAGCTAATGAAGTGGCCACAGGTCAGTTGGGCAAGTCATTAAGCTAATGAAGTGGCCACAGGTCAGTTGGGCAAGTCATTAAGCTAATGAAGTGGCCACAGGTCAGTTAGGCAAGTCTTTAAGCTAATGAAGTGGCCACAGGTCACTCTTATATTGCCATTGACTAGGGCATTATGTATTTGTGTGTTCATGTGAAGTTACACATAAATGGCAATAATAGCATGACTACTTACTTGGTTGGTGGCCGAGAGATGGCTCGGGGACAACACGATGATGTCCTGGTTCCTGGCTCTGCTGTGAAGAAGTGCCTGTAGAAACATGGGCAATATGGTTAGTTTGGATGTCTGATTCAGCGGTCCTCAACTGTTTTTAGCTAAGTCTGGGTCACATCACTCACCTTCTCCAGGGTCTTGTGGGCCCATATCTGCTGCCTCCTCAACCACTACCTCACCCGCACCCGAAGCATCTAAAAATACAGAATGAAGGAATCAGTTTGGTGATATCAGGAGCTAGCATGTATATGTGTGTGCGTAGACATGAAGAGTGACATACCAGAGGCTCCCGCATGCGTGGCACGATTGCTTGCCCACGCTGTGCCACCCCTCCTCTGTTGTAAGGTCCAGGGGCTGGTCTGAGGACCCCACAGAGGAGGGGTAGGCCCGTCCCCCTGGGAGGCGTCACACGGCGGATCCCTTATTTAAAGGTCCAGCTCCTCCAGACCCTCTCTTCCTCGCCCACATTCTCCTCCGGCACAGGTTGTCATGCATTCCCCCTATGCCACATCTACACCTGCAACTTCAGTGGTCACCCAGCCCCGAACACCCAGTCCCTTTCCCAGTCCAGTAAGATCCACAGCCAGCCTCCAGTCCTTGAGGTCTCCTCCATACCCCCAGGCCAGAATGTCACCCCATTTGCCCCCAAACACTGAGGAGCCACAACCACCCCAAACAGGGCGCACATTGCGCCGAGGCCACTTGAGTGGCCGTTTTGGTGAGTCCCAAACTCTGGCATTGGCTAGTGGGCTCACCTTATATTATGATGACCTATATGGGAGCAAATCCAAAACTACTAGCAAACAGCACAAATCTGAGATTTTGGCAGAACTCACCAGACAAGTCAATGCAGCCGGTGACGAACTCAAAGTTGTGGAATAGATTCAGCGGAAGATATCGGACCTGAAATATGCCGTACGGAAGAAACAGAATAAAAGGCGGCAGTACAGGTACATAGGTTATTTGTTGGTTTTTATTTTTCTTGTGTATCCATCAGTGCGCTTAATTATGATTACTATGTTTTTCAGCTTACAAACTGGCGGAGGATTCCCCACTAAATTGAAATTTACACAGGCTGAGGAGATGGTGCTGGGCCTGCTACATCCTGTGGCCTTAGAGGGACACTCGGGCCAGCAGGACACGGACAACCCGCCAATTCCAGCAGGTTAGTAATGTGTGAATGACCCAAAAAATGTGTCTTAACTTAAAAATAGGCAGCAAGGCATAGCTAAACACATGGCTCTAGGGTGTGGCAGCAAGGCATAGCTAAACACATGGATCTAGGGTGTGGCAGCAAGGCATAGCTAAACACATGGCTCTAGGGTGTGGCAGCAAGGCATAGCTAAACACATGGGCTCTAGGGTGTGGCAGCAAGGCATAGCTAAACACATGGGCTCTAGGGTGTGGCAGCAAGGCATAGCTAAACACATGGCTCTAGGGTGTGGCAGCAAGGCATAGCTAAACACATAGCTCTAGGGTGTGGCAGCAAGGCATAGCTAAACACATGGGCTCTAGGGTGTGGCAGCAAGGCATAGCTAAACACATGGCTCTAGGGTGTGGCAGCAAGGCATAGCTAAACACATGGCTCTAGGGTGTGGCAGCAAGACATAGCTAAACACATGGGCTCTAGGGTGTGGCAGCAAGGCATAGCTAAACACATGGCTCTAGGGTTTGGCTTGTAGTGGAGTGCTCACTTTGACCAGGGTGTGTCATGTGTGTCGACTGGTAATGTGCAAATTGTCACCAACATACATGACGTTTAAGAACATTTCTGAAGAGTATGAAACTATGGAGCTTCGAAAATGAATGCGTGCTATGTATTAATTGACAATCACACGCCACACTAACATCTTTTGCTGTTGGGCGATTTGCTAAGAGCTAGGTTGGGGGCCCAACGGATTAAGATGGTTTGATTGAAATGTTTTAAGAGATACAATGTTCCCCACCAGAATCATATTGTAACTGCTATTTGCCACCTTAGTGTGTTAACTTCATCGCCTATAAGGGATGTGGAAACACACACAACAGCCATTAGTTGCATGTTTGTTTTTAGACACGTCACCAATGTGTCTATTCTGGTTTAACAATCCATGCATTAATCTAATGGCATTCCAAGTGAAGGCCAAGTGGCAACGTTGTGGGAGTGGCCATTCCTGCTTGGGCACGTTTTATTTGGTTAGCATATGTGTTCTTAACCATCAACAATGCATAGTTGTGTGTTTTCATAGCTCTTTTTCTTCTAATGCAGCCCAGCCTCATCCTTCAGCTAGTGGGGACTCCTCTGCCACTTTACCTCTGCCGTCTTCTTCCGTGCTGCCTCGGACCCAGGATCCGATATCTACGGTAAGTGTTTTTGGATGCTGTTGCGTATGCATGTGACTTGCCATGTTTTGATTGTCTGATTTACATAGGTATTCCCCACACTGAACCTTTTTTTTTTTTAACATGTCCCCAACAGAGCCACACACTGATGGAGGAAATCCAGGAGCTGGAGGAGGATGGAAGCTTCCTTGGAGATTATGAAGATCTTCCCCTGGGCCAGAATCTGCAACTGTCCCAAAATGTTTCTCCGCCAAATCCACAGCAGCAGAGAGAAGCTGGCTGCATGCTGCCTGCACGTCGTGGGCAGCATGCAGAGACTGACCCTCCAGTCCCCAGTTTCAGATCTGCTGTTGAGGATTTGGCGAGCATACCTGTGGCTGTTGGGGGTCCTAGAGCAACATCATCTGCACGCCCCACAACCTGGGGAATTGGGCGGCGTACTCAGCAACGTCGCCCAGTTTCCCTGGGGAGAGGCGTGCAGATGATGGAGGCAGCATGGCACCATGAGAGGCGGCTTTTTCGTTGCCAAAATCAACTAAATCAACAACATATTCGGGGCCAATTAGATTCCCTGAATAATACCTTAAGTGCCATGCTGACTGAATTTAGGACCCATAACAGCCACATGGCCAACTTGACCTCCGAAATCAGGTCCAGCATGGCAGAAATGCAAAGTAACCAAAGAAACATTTTGGAACAGTTGCAGATTCTGAATGCAACACAGACCCAGGTTAGGGCCCACCCCCAAGGGCCCCAACCTGGGTTCTATGGGCATCCCCCATATTAATGTGTTTTGGCCATGAATCTGTTCTACATCTTTGATCGACATCCCCACTGGATTGACTTGTCTGGTGAGGCCTACAAATCTGCCATTTTGCGCTGCAATTGCTAGTAGGTTTAGGATTTGCCCCCATATAGCTCATTCAAGGCCTGAGGTAGCCCACTAGCCAATGCCAGAGGCCAAGCCTCACTGAAGCGGCCCTTTAAGCTGTTGCGCTGCAGCCATGGCCATAATTACATTTTTGGTGACTCCTCATGTTTGGAGCCATGATTGGGTGACATTCTGGCCTGGCAAACTAAGACCTTGGACCCTAGCTGTGATTGTACTGTATTTGGACTGGGACTGGGTGTTCTGGTTTGGCTGGCCCACTGAGTAACAGGTGTAGATGTGGCATAGGTATGTCTGCTTTCAACCTGTGCCTGTGGAAAATGTGGGCAAACAGGAGAGGGCTTATTTGTGGGCATTTTGCTGTTATGGCACATGTTTTGAAATTAATTGCATGTCCATGTCTGCCCCCGAAGTATGTGAGTGGCACTCACCTAACATTCTGTTGTTATGAAATGAACCTTTGAAAAATTAGTAAAAATTTTTGTTTGCCCAAGTTAATGTCTGTGTTTTTTTGATTTAGAAATATGAGTTCAAGTAGCCACCAAAACAAACACGAACAAATTTGTCACAATAAGTCCACAAACATTGTTGTTGATTTTTGGTAAAAATTCATTATTGTTTTTGTCATAATGAAATTACAATTCCAAAAAAAACAATGTCACAAAACAAACACACCAAACAAAGTCCAAAGAAACAAAAACAAAGCCAAACAAAATTTAACCAAAATGGGTTTCAATTAAATTGGAACGAACGGCTTGGGCAGACGCACTGTTCTGGCCCACATAGGCGTCGTCTGGCTCATCGGCGGGTGGAGAGGGTGGCAAATCCACATAGCGGGGGACCCTTTGCAAGATTGCAAAATTATACAGCGCTGCACAGGCCATAATGATATCAATGACATTTTTGGGGTCATACTGCAGGGAGCCCCCCAGTGTGGTCCAAGCACCGAAACGGGTCTTCAGGAGTCCAAAGGCCCTCTCCACCACTGCCCTGGTTTTTCTGTGGGCAGGATTATAGGCCTCTTGTGCTGGAGTCTGTGGGCAGAGGACAGGAGTCATCAGCCACGGGAGGAGTGGATACCCCGAATCTCCTAGAAATATTTAAGGGAAACAAATATTACCATTAATGCATACATTGCAGCGCTAAATTCCTCACAAAACATGATTAATAAGGTAGGTGACATTGTCACACAAACATGAGCATACATATTGCAGATGCAAAAACCAGAAATCAACATATGTGATAGCTGGGGGACCAAACTTGGTAAATAATACTGTGGATGCTGGGCAATCAGGCAGACTGTTAGCAGCTACTGTTTCCTGTCTGTGCTGCAGAACAATGTAGTATGGGTTAACTTTACATGACCCATTTTCTGTTTTGGCTTAGTCCAAAACAGGTGTAAGGCGGCCCCTGCACTTTATCCTGCTCACCTCTACTCAGTGAAATGCATGTAAGCAAAGATGGCGCAGACCCTCTGCTAAAGTCACTAACAGATTTTGAGGGAAAAGTGTTGGTAAGACTGTTTCAGACTTTTGCTCTCATTACACTTTGTAGTTAAAACAATGCAGGACAAACAATTCTGCAGCCAATGTAGGTTGGCTAATGTAATGGGTCCAGTCGGGTTACACATGTTCCCAAGGTGATGACCAAGGCATCGTTTAGGAAAGATGACTCCAACCAAAATCCAAGCCATACATATAAAATCTAAATATGTAATTGGACTCAACTTACCAAGGAGCCATGCACCCGCAAATTCCCCTGACTCAAACCGCTGGAATAATCCTGATCTGCGCAGGATGTAGGCGTCATGGGCTAAGCCAGGGTAGCCTGCCAGGACGCTCAGAAAGCGCATGTCCTGGGCCACCACTGCTTGCACATTCAGTGAGTGGCCCATTTTTCTGTTTCTATGTAAAATGTAAAAAAAAATAAAACCTTAATGAACGGTTAGCAAACTAATCAAACGCTCACTTCTAACACCCTAAGTCAAACGTTAACATCAAGACAACTAACACTAAACAACTACCTTAAATTTAAGTGGCCACCAAAAGGAGATGTATGTTCGAGCCTTTACAAGGTTGAGTTACTTGTTCTATTTGAAGTACACTTTCAAATGTTTGACTTTGACCAAACTTTCTGATTTAAAGTGGACCAACACCCAAGATTTTGACTATCCTGGGTATTGGTCCACTTCCGCCCCGCTGTGTGAAACCGCCCAGAAAGCCCCCAAAACTCACCTCTCCCCGCTCCCACGTGGCCGCGCCGTCCAATCGGCGCCGACGGACAAGCTGATTGACAGCAACGTACAAGCAGCTTGCCCGTCGGCGCCTCCCCCACGTCACTCTTGACGTGTGCGCGCCCGCGCCGGCCATTCAGAGACGGCCGACGCGGGCGCGCGCACGTCTAGAGGAGCGCGAGTGAGGCGGCGGCGGTGGAAGCAGCGGCTGGAGAGGTAAGGCTTTTCGGGGGTTTTGGGGGGTTTACACCCCGCGGGACATCCCGATATCGGATGTCCCGCGGTGTGTGAGGTGATCGGCCCGGGAATCTTTTAGATTGGGGGGCCGATCACCTCAGGGTGTTGGTCCACTTTAATAATGGAAAAATAAGGCCCATTGTTTCACATACACTCTTTGCAAGGAGGGAGCATTAGCAAGGAGGGAGTGATTGCAATGAGGGAATATGTAAAAGGAGAGACTAGGAACATAGAGGGCCGAATGAAAAGGAGGGACTATGAACGTCGAGTGCCAAAATACAAGGAGGGACTATTCACAATGATGTATTTACAAGGAGGGACTAATACCAATGAAGTTTGTTTTACAAGGAGGGACTATGCTCAATGATGGTTTCTAAAAAGGGAGGGACTATTCACAAGGATGCTAATATTAAAAGGAGGGACTATTCACAATGATGTTTGCTAAAAAGGAGGGACTATTCACAAGGATGTTTTTATTAAAAGGAGGGACTATTCACAATGATGGTTTCTAAAAAAGGAGGGACTATTCACAAGGATGCTAATATTAAAAGGAGGGACTATTCACAATGAGGGAATTTTAACAAGGAGGGACAAAAACAAATAATGTTATTGGCCAAAGGAGGGACAGCAAAAAATTTAGATACAATGGAAGACAAAACTTGCCTGTATATATACTCGTCGCAAGCAGGAGGGACAAGGGCAACGTGTGTGTCAGTCAATTGCACCCATGACGTTGGGCATGTCGGCGATATTATAAAATGCCAGCTTAATCGCGTTTCTGGCTACCATATCCTCAGGAAAACAAATATATTTCCGAGTTAGGGTAGCCATGCCTTCCAAAAACTTGGATAGCGCGCGGCTCAGCGTAGGCTGTGAGATCCCCACGGAGAGGGCACCCAGCCTCTGGAACGAGCCATTCGCCAAAAATTGCAGTCAGCCAAGCATCTTGGTCATACCTGAAATTGCTTGCCCCTTCCTTGTGGTGCGGGCTAACCATGGCCGCAGCTCACTATACAATTTATGGAGGGAAGCGCGATTAAGCCTGGTCAGCTCGAACAGCTCAACGTCATGCATGCCATTGATGTCCATGCGTCGCCGCCGGTGCAGTCTGGTCTCTGACCTCCGGACAATCTCAATGCTAAGGAGCTGCAGATCTTCATGCTCCTCAAATGCAGTAGACTTGTCCATGCCTGCTAGTTCCGACTTCAAAATGGTCCCGTAAGTGGATCGGCAATGAAACGGATTTATTGGGTGTGGGCCCATCGGCAATCAGCTCTCTGAATTAATCGCCAGCCCATTGCAATAACGTAAACTTTCTGAACGGACGAAACATTTCAGATTTGGTGGAAAAAACCTCCCGATTTAACGAAAAACTTCTGATTTGCTTCCGTTCATCGAAAGCGCATATACGCATTTTCCCGAACGTTCGTACGAATGAAAAATGGCCGAAAAAAAGCAAAAAAATGACAAACACCCACCAAAACTTTCACAGACAGCTACGGAAGTCCGGACGAATGTGTCTCTGAATCGAGGCTTTGGTGTTTCCCCTGTTTGTGACTGTTGCCAGACACCACAGGGAAGGGCCTTTTATACCAGGAGTGAGATGATTGGTCGCTGGTACACATTATGATGCGGGGGGTGTATCCAGCAGTGTGCCCTCTATTCTGCTTTGCTCGCCACTTGGAGTGGCAAAGCAAAACCTGAATGGAATGCGCACCGGTGTTTGGCCAGTGGCCCCCGCATGTGCCGTAGGAGCGAAAGAAAGGTGAGTTTACAGGTGATCCATACAAATTGGATGTCATCTGAAAACAAGGCAAAAGTCAAAAGTCAGGCAGCGAACAGACATAGTCAATGTTTAGGTAGGGGTCAACAACAAAGAATCCAGTTCAAAGAGCAAACGTCTCCCAGGATCTTCTGTCACCTATTCTTCCTTTTTAAAGGCAACAGTGCATGTACTGTTGTTTGCTTGTGGGGCACAAACATTTATAAAATGTACTTGTACTATGTACAGAAGATGCGAAATAAAGCCTTGCTCAAGAGTCATGTCCTGGCCGGGAATCGAACCTGTCACCCTCCTGTCACAAGGACATGACTGCCCCTTAGTCAAGGGCACAGGTTGTACTTCAAGGAAAACTTCCACCGATACATTTCACTTGAATCATTATTCCACAAAAAAGCAAAAACATACAAATCTCACTACAATATGTACAGGCAGTTAGACACCGTATCAATCATGAACACACCAATTGCTCCTTCATGACCTGGGCAAAATAAAATACCTATACTTATTACATACTGGTCCTTGAACAGCCACATTTTCTTTTAGGGACTAGTGCTTACAGTCTTTTTGGCTGTCCAAGCTGCATTTTCAAGTTATTGCCCCTTCCAAATTTTTTACCTTCCCATTCAGCACTGGATGTGGGATAGGAAGGCTTTGAACTCAATTAGAAACTATAAACTAAATTATAAACTATCATACTCTTTAAACAAGACCGATCTGAATAGTTTGTGGAGCTAAGGGACTGTTCTCAGCTGCTCATGTCAACTAGACAGCAGGGCTCTAATTGGGCACAACATACAAAGCATTGTGCTAGCTCGTTAACCACACCTTTCTGTCCCATATTATTTAAAGCTGGAAGCTTGTCTTGGAATTATTTATACCACACCTTCTGTGATGCTAATTTATTCCTATTGATGCGTTGCCCCGTTCTTCAATGATTTCTTGATTTGATTGAGATGGAGAATGAACTGCTCTGCTTTAAAGTGGACCAACACCCAGGATTTTGACTATCCTGGGTTTTGGTCCACTTCAGGGGGGCCGCCGCCGCCTCCCGCGCGCTCCTCTAGACGTGCGCGCGCCCGCGCCGTCCGTTTGTGAATGGCCGGCGCGGGCGCGCGCCCTGTCAGAGCGACATGCGGGAGGCGGCGGCGGGCGCACTGTCTTGTCCGCCGCTGTCACCCGCTTGTCCGTGGCCACGTGAGAGCGTGTTGAGGTGAGTATTGGGGGCTTTCTGGGGGGTTTATTTGGGGTTTTGGGGGGGGGCCCTCACCGCGGGACATCCCGATCTCGGATGTCCCGCGGTGAGGGAGGTGATCGGCCCGGGAATCTTATAGATTCCCGGGCCGATCACCCCTGGGTGATGGTCCACTTTAAGTGGGAAGACAGGTTTGGTTTGCTGCCACTGAGACACCTACAAAAAAGAAAAATTATATAAAGTATGAAACTATTTTAACATTTTTCTTTTGAGATGTCGTTTATTTTACTGTTTGATCACTGCAGACTGATGGTTGATTTAAAGAGGAGCAACCTCAGGCCTAGAGTCTAAAAGGCTTTACGGCCGTTGGTCTCTTTCTTCTTGAAACATCCTGATTTGGGTTCCGATGTGAAAGTCCCTGGATGGCTATGAAACTCCCAATTCTCTGGTAAAGCCATGGTGCATGTGCAGGCTGCAGCGGCATCTCTCTGGCTGATGAATTCTGGCACGGGCACGCACAGCTGAAGGGATGCCTGCTACTTCCCCTTCATTCAGCTACAAGTGCTGCTCATCAATATGCAGGACATAGAATGCTGCTTAGGGAAGAGCATGAATACTGGCGTTCCCTGGGGGTTTCACAAAGAATGCCCCCAGGAGGAGGGAGAGTAAAAATCACGGGTTTTGTTCCTTTTTAATAGCAAGTCTATGGAGTCTTTAGGAATGAACACTAATGACCATGACAAAATTATATTTACACTTTTGTTTGGGCCCTGCAGACAAAGAGTTATGAGAAGACTCCACCACAGGGTCCTTGATGGCGATAGCAATAGTGATAGCTATGAATTGTTTTCTTGGTGATCTGAATAGCCAAAGACTAATTTACTTCAAATTCTTCAACTCACTATCATTGGATATAGCGATTAAATAACCAATGTCAGCCCTCTTGTTTTTCTTTATGATCTAGTTGCACTTTGAATGTACTATTGCATCACAAATATTCACTCCATGGTTTGCAAAAATGAGTCAGCAGATGGCATAAGAGCAATGTCAAATAGAACCATACACACCCCTTCTAACGCTCTTTTAATCCTTGAATACAATCCTTTAAACCCTGGTTGCAAAAAATGGTAGTTATGACAATCTAGGTCACTGCAGACAATTACAAGGTCCATACAAGGTTTATAAGCAATTTTGAGTCTCAGTTAAGCAGTATATCCTTCTGTTTTTATAATGAAAGAGGATCATGTACAAAACATTTTGTACCCTGTACTTGGGGACTCAAGCATACCTCTTAGGGTTAACAGTTAGATGAATGAATTAATCGCCAGCCCATTGCAATAACGTAAACTTTCTGAACGGACGAAACATTTCAGATTTGGTGGAAAAAACCTCCCGATTTAACGAAAAACTTCTGATTTGCTTCCGTTCATCGAAAGCGCATATACGCATTTTCCCGAACGTTCGTACGAATGAAAAATGGACGAAAAAAAGCAAAAAAATGACAAACATCCACCAAAACTTTCACAGACAGCTACGGAAGTCGGGACGAATGTGTCTCTGAATCGAGGCTTTGGTGTTTCCCCTGTTTGTGACTGTTGCCAGACACCACAGGGAAGGGCCTTTTATACCAGGAGTGAGATGATTGGTCGCTGGTACACATTATGATGCGGGGGGTGTATCCAGCAGTGTGCCCTCTATTCTGCTTTGCTCGCCACTTGGAGTGGCAAAGCAAAACCTGAATGGAATGCGCACCGGTGTTTGGCCAGTGGCCCCCGCATGTGCCGTAGGAGCGAAAGAAAGGTGAGTTTACAGGTGATCTGGGGGAATACATACAAATTGGATGTCATCTGAAAACAAGGCAAAAGTCAGGCAGCGAACAGACATAGTCAATGTTTAGGTAGGGGTCAACAACAAAGAATCCAGTTCAAAGAGCAAACGTCTCCCAGGATCTTCTGTCACCTATTCTTCCTTTTTAAAGGCAACAGTGCATGTACTGTTGTTTGCTTGTGGGGCACAAACATTTATAAAATGTACTTGTACTATGTACAGAAGATGCGAAATAAAGCCTTGCTCAAGAGTCATGTCCTGGCCGGGAATCGAACCTGTCACCCTCCTGTCACAAGGACATGACTGCCCCTTAGTCAAGGGCACAGGTTGTACTTCAAGGAAAACTTCCACCGATACATTTCACTTGAATCATTATTCCACAAAAAAGAAAAAACATACAAATCTCACTACAATATGTACAGTATATACAGGCAGTTAGACACCTTATCAATCATGAACACACCAATTGCTCCTTCATGACCTGGGCATGGGGACTCAAGCATACCTCTTAGGGTTAACAGTTAGATGATAAGACTTCAATTTCCAATATTCTTCCTGCAAGTGACCCTGTATAGCTACTGGCTCAAGTTTTTTACAAGTATCAAATGAAACAGGTGCTTTGTAGGAGAGGGAAGCACCAGCCATCCAACCAGCATGTTTAAATGTGCGCCAATGGACAGTACCGTACTAAAGCTGAGAACAGTTGTGTACATTTTTGCAATTTAAAGTGCAACAAAAACCCATGATTTTGACCATCCAGGGTTTTGGTCCATGTCCCAGGGGCATCCCAATTTGGAACCCCTTGGGATCACCGGTATACTCACCTCACCGGCAGTGTCACTGTACATTCACGGCTCTCGTCCAATCAGAATTATATGCCATGCATATTAATGCTCGGCAAAAGGAATGTAAGAATATCCTTAAAATCTCCTTAGTGGAACTAAGGTGACAATTGGCACCCAGTGACTGCGGGGTTATCCCATAGGTTGCAAGGATCCTTATATAACTTGTCAGCACAACATTGTGTTACAACTGCTTTGGGATGTCCTTAATAGTAATGTATTCATTGCAATGTGTATGAGAGAAAAAAATAGGCTCTAATGTACTCACCATAAAATCCATTTCTTTCAATCTTGTTCTCTGGCATGTTGTCATTATGTTCTGTGGTTATTTAGTTTTTTGCTCTCATCTTAGCAGGTAATGCTTGTGGATCCAAATGACAATCATGAAAAAATTAATTGACGGCGAGTACACTAAAATGTAAGTTTCTAGTTTTACCCAGGATGGGATCATCTACTTCCTTGTGCTGGAAAAACAGATTTCTTAATCTGCAATATTTGTTTTACCAGAAACCACATGCAACTGTTAATGTTGTGTTAAAAAAAATGTAGGTCACCATAATCCATTGACACGGGTCATTATCTCTGAGAAATGAAAGTGTATTTATGAGATTTTAGATATCCATTCAGTGATTAATTACATTTCCAATTCTGTTCTATGACACATTCCAGTTTATACACAAGTGGTTTTGTTGCTTTTATGTATATCATAATAATAGATGCAGCTAGCGTTTATACAGCTAGAAATTCTGAGTAAATATAATGCTGTGTAATCCTAATGTTGGTGCCATTCCAAACTCCAGTGAATCCCCTCATGTAAAATAGGACATCCACTGTGACATCTTGTCTATTCATTGCCACGATATGTGTCCACCTTAAAGTAAACTTTTGACTTTAAGGGGTAAAGTCTACTTTCAATGACATTTTAGCAAATGTGTGTGTTTATGGGAGCTTTCACTACCTGCAATCTGTTCTATTGGCAACTGTACACCAAGATCTACAAAAAGAGAGCAGTGATTCCTGTACACACAGAAAACTGCTGCTGGGCATGTGTAAGCGTCAGTGAGCTCCCTCAGCTCAGCAGTGGCCATAGCAGCAACATTCTGTGTCTGCAGTGCTCACTTGTCTTGTAGATCATTATTTTGTTATTAAGGTTTATATTAGATGTCCATTAAACATTTGGGTAAAGAGTTGGTGTGAACACATACCTCTGAATATGGTTTCTTGTGTTAGTTTATGGCCTTTTTCAAGAAGTTCAAGATTTAGTGGAGCATATTAGATGTATTTGCCACAAAACCTGTGCTTTTAGCAGTACTGGAACTAATTCCTAATCCAGGCATGCTCATCCTGTAGCCCCCCACCTCCAATTTAAAGGGCCACTCCAGCCCCTTCCTTCAAAATAAACATATCACCACCCTGCTCCTTCCAAATAGCGATTATGTTCATGTAATAAAATAAAAAAAAGACACTCACCTTCACCCCGAATCCAGCCCACGAAGTTGGTGCCAAACGCCTGCCGCCATCTTCCCGGAAGTCCGTCCGGCCGGTTAGAGCAGTGCTCCCACATAAATGGGCGGGAGCACATGTGATGCAGAGAGCGTCTGCTCCAAGCGCTGGCCAGGACTCCAGGAAGATGGCAGCGGGCGTTCGGTGCCACAACTGTGACTTCGGGGGCTGGATTCGGGGTGAATGTGAGTGTCTTTTTTTTTTTCTTTTATTACATTAACACTTTTTGAAGGAAGGGGCAGGAGTGGCCCTTTAATTGAAGGTGGAATGCAGTATAGACAGGAGCGTTTTGCAGGTGAAGGGCATAAGCATGTTACTGTGGGAAAAACTGGGAGGGGTAGATAGGACTGACATATAAAAGAAGGTTAAAAGAGGGGGGATGCGAGTTTGCAAGGCATGACATAGGAGGGTGCATTGCCAAATGGCGAACAGCGGCTGGGCGAATTGCAGTGACATTGATTAGTGGTGAATTCTAAGGCAAACCAGCAATAAACTGGAACCAAAATGCCTAATTTCTGACAGAAGGATAAGTGAGGTTTGAGTGGCTATGCCATTGATTCATTGATTCAGTTTCCCAAATATCTAATGAAAATTTGAACCATTGCATGCTTTGTTTAAAAAAAAGGCATGAAATAAAATAAGGAGGGATTCAAAGGAAAAGCAAACATCTAATTTGTTTCTAAGTGCATTAAAGTGCACATACATTTGTTATAAACACCTAAAGTACATATTCAGGGAAATAAAAAAAAAACTATACTCACCTTTTCTCCCATGTTCCTAGTCCAGGGCTATTCCAATGGGAGTGGCCATGGAAACCACACCTCCCTCCCTGTGAGGAGCACCAAAAGAATATCTAGTACAAATCTCTATATACAAAAATGTATTGTTACATGTAAATACACACATAACACAAGACAATTAAAAACAATATACAGGTCCCTATATATAACACTATCTCTATATAATACCAAGCCCCAATCATGGGGAATCTACTCTAATTATCTGTGATGCAGACTGAGCTCCAAGTGTTTAAAAAAATATCTGAGGGCAATCTAATTCCTATAGATAAGATGCCAGGGTCTGTACGTGCAAAGATAATATATCTCTACACCCACTTACCCCCGCATCTGTGCCGGCACTAAAGGACCAAAGAATGGTCACTCTATAAACCATACAAACCTGGTCAATAATGTACAAAACTAATATATAGTCACCAATTGTAAAAAAATATATATATTGTAATAATAAGAAAAAATATGAAAAAAAATATATATATACAAAATAGAAACCTCCTAGAGGCCAATATGCTGTGCAAAATGTCCACAAACTAAAGTGCTTAGTGCTGTTCACATATATTCTTAGAGCCACCCATGTGCTCTATAAATGTAAATATATAACACCATATAGGACAAACCAACTACCTAAATATTCAAAAAATATTAGATGAATTACACAAAAATATATATACACTCAATTATAATACAAAAAACCCCCCCAAGGAAACAAACATGCATACAAATCAATATAACAGGTGGTATGGAACCCAGAGGGCTAACAAAGCCCAGAATATTATGTCCGCACAATAAACAGAGATATACTACCAGTGCCCAAAGTCACGCAATTGAAGCAGGAAGCATGTCAGCATAACATCACATAGAAGGGACCGAAGGAGAACCCGGCCACCCGCGCCCGCCGCCCCCGTGCGGCTTCTGAAGGGTGAAGGTTCCTAGTCCAGGGCAGCGACGCTCACCTGAAAGGCTGGATGCAGGTCCGTCGCAGCCCGGCACCCGAGCAACGACACCCCCCTCTATTCACTGCAATGGAGGGGGTGTGGCAGCACCGTGACTGATGGCAGGGGCATTGCCACATTGGGGCGAGTAACAGAAGTCAGAGGAGAGGTGTCGGGGTGTGAGGGACCTGTATCCAGTCTTTCAAATGAGCACTGCTGTCCCACAATTGCTCTCAGAATGAGATTGCAAGGAGGAGAGGGGATTAAACAACAAAGCACAGAGCAGCTTCACTTGAATGGGAAGACAGGAGCACTTACATAGCAGGGTATGCCACTTTGCACTCTGTATAGTCTGTGTGGTACCTGCACATGCCCGGGATAATGCTGCTGCACCACCAGAGGATGGTTAGGGGGTGACTGAACTTTACAAGAAATGAAGCAATTCAGAGCATATACGCATAAATCTTTGGAGTTATTTTTGTTTTTAAGGAGTCATCTTCCATGGTGCTGTATAGGGTAAAACAAATAATATAATATATGTGGTTACCCCTGTTCCTTGGCACTCCCAGAACATGCAAGCCCAGCAAACCACAATGTTAGCACTGCTGGCTACAACCACAGCAGGGCACATGCAATGCATCTAATAGTGCCACTTACATAAGTTATATTATTACAATTGGAAATGTTTTAAATTATTTTACATGGCGGATTTTACATTGCTCCTGCAGGTTATAAAGGGGTAGGGAGACATTACATGCCCTGAAAGGAACTTTAAAACCTTATAAATATTTTACTATATAAAATGTTTTAGTATTTTACTTTACATATTTTGTTGTGGACTTTGACTATCCTGGGTTTTGGTTCTTTCCCTTGGGGCATCCTGATCGAGGGTTCCCCCCTGTGTGAAACCCCCCAGATTGCCGATGCCAACTGACCTCTTCCCGGTCATACGGCGCATGCACATCTGCTCGTCCAATTAGCACGCTCAGAGCATCTGACGGCACATCGCCTAAGCCTTCGTCTAAGGCCAGCGGCTCCGAGCGCGCTGGTGGTCGCATCCCCCGCTTCCCTCTATCAGGGCACGTGCTCGCACCAGGCATTTATGAATGGCCAGCGCAGGCATGCTCCCTGTTAAAGGGAAGCGGGGGATGCGACCGCCAGCACACTCTGAGCCGCTGGCCTTAGACGAAGGCTTAGACGATGTGACGTCAGATGCTCTGAGCATGCTGATTGGATGAGCAGACCTGTATGCGCCGTAGGACCGGGAAGAGGTGAGTTTGCATCGGCAATCTGGGGGGTTTCCCACAGAGGGACCCCCCCGATTGAGGGGAGGGAATCAGATGGCCCGGGTTTCGGTCCACTTTAAGATAGTTTCTCCAAATTCATTGTGCACATATTAAAATAAGGATGGGTGAGGCTGTCAAAACCTATTAAGATAACCACCCCTTATTAATTAATAACATGTGTTGCACTTACTCGGTACCTGTATTTTCAAGGACCTTCCAAAAATTCACAGTAGAGTTACAGCCTTACCTTCTTTAACACTTACATGCTTCGTTCCTCATCCAGGGGATGCTGAATACTGGACATGGCCAGGGGCCACTATTTTGCTGGGCTGATTTTTGGTCCCAGACCACCACTGGTTGCTGGTACAGGTCTATAGTATTATGTTTTGAGATCCATGCTGTACGCTACAGCCAAGCAATCCATCCTTATCTCAGCTAAAGCCAGTGAAGCAGTTAATGAATGCTTTAGAATTGCTGAGCTTTGCAGGCACTAATAGTTTGAACATGAATTAAAGCTGGCACCACCACAAATGACTATTCCAGAGCAGCAAAACATGTAAGCATGTAAAACAAGATATATTATTCTGCACATTATTTACATAGTACAGTTTTGACAAAAGCAAAGGAATAACAGAATCCTCATCTTATATTGTAATGCTCATTCCAGTTAACACAGTCTGTGAGATTTAGTGAAGCTGTCCAGCTGTCTGGCATGTATTGAATTTAGTTGAGTCACAGTCTATTCTGGAGAACTGAATACAAAACAGAATTTATTTCACATGCTGGGCAGCCATCGTGAATAACAGCAAACACATCACGATAGCCATAAATAACTGGATCTTATAGCAAAACCATTACAAAGCATTCTGGCTGTGACTCTTGACAGCCAAAGCCTATGCCTTTCTAAAACAAACATACAATCTCAATCATTAACAATGTGACCAACGTTATATATATATATATATATATATATATATATATATATATAACCTTGCTTTGGAATTGTCCCAAGGGCAGACACCTATTGAAAACACTATTGTTCTCAATTTCCCAGCTGGCTATTCAGAATGATCTGTTCCTTTAAAACCTGTTTAGCTTGAACTGATCCATTTTTTGGATAAGAAAGGCCACATTGAATAGAAGTGTATAGACTGAGTCTGTGTCTTGAGCTTAACGTTGATAAAACTGTCAACATGGTAATTTACTTCAGGAAGGCCTCACCAGAGCATCTTCCACTCTAAATCAAGGGGCAAGTGATGTGCAGGGTAACCATAGTGACGTTTTTAGGCTCCACCATCTCACATGTCCTGCGATGAGAAATTAACATTACAGAGCTACAAACAAAGGCTTAACGATGACTACAACTCTTGCAACTTGCGATGAGAGAGTAGAGAACTGTGAGAACAGCTGAAAAGACCATCTGCGCATATATACAGGAACTTTACAATTACATAGTGAGATCTCATGCATTAAAAATGATCCAGGACCCAATGTACCTTGGTAATCCCTTCACTACTATAGGGTCCCTTAATTAGGAACCACATGTGATAGAGATGTTTCTTCTCACTGTCCATCCAACAGCTGATCCATTTGTGATTCTTGTATCTTCTGGTAAATCATATTGCAAATACTTGTCATGTATACAACTACCAACTCTTTCCACTTATATTTGTTGTAGTTTATTTAGCATATATTATATTGTTATATATCCTTAGTAAAGTTCTTAGTGAATGCTAGGGAGTGTGTCATTTATATACTTGGTGATTAATTAACTGATTACTTTACTGATTATTGATGCTTTGTCTCACCACTGACCAGTTACATCCCTGATTTGGATAGATTATATTGAAATATTTAAAAAAGGCATCAGGAGATCAGCATCAGAATCCTCAGCAGTTGTCAAGCTTCCAGGCTGCAACCATGGGAGGGGCTGAGTGGAGCTCCAGGTGTGGGGGTGAAGCGAAGCCAATAAATCCAAAAGAACAAATCAGAAGTCAGGGCTGGCGGTAGACAGGCAAAGTCCAATGGATGAATCCGAGTTCAGGGGCTGGTGGCAGACAGGCAAAGTCCAATGAATGAATCCGAGTTCAGGGGCTGACGGCAGACAGGCAAAGTCCAAGAATAAGTCAGAGTCCAGGGGCTGGCACCAAACAGGCAAAGTCCAAAGAGTAAATCCGAGTTCAGGGGCTGGCAGCAAACAGGCAAAGTCCAAAGAGTAAATCCAAGTCAAAACCAAGTAATCTGTGATGAGGGTTAATCCAGGAAATCGGATCAGGAACTCAGGAATCAGGAAAACAGAATCCAGGAAGTTAGCTGATAACACAGCCATGAATACCGGCCAGCTGTCCATTTAAATAGTGTTGTCAATAAAGCTGGGCAGGACGTTTAAGGGCAAGAGTAAAGTCACTTCCTGTACACAGGCAAAGGAAAGCCCAGAAGTAAAAAAACAAGCCCAGGAGCTTACGCTCTAGGCTTCGTGCAGTTGCAGTGAACCGAACACCAGGTGGTGCTGTTGAGCAGTGCAATGGATGAATAGCCAAGTCTAGTACAAACACCCAAGTCACTTCTGTCGCTGCGTGCAGAGATCAATGGAGCATGCCCAATCCCATAGAAGAGCAAGAAAGGCTAGGAGACTGACAGCAGTGCCTCATTTTACTCACTTCTGGCTTTAATCTGCCAAGCGTTCCTGATCAGATGGACTTGAGTGGTAGCGAGGGAGCTGCTTAGGGAAATACCGTTTTCTCTTTATAAGCTAGTGAACTCTGTACTTCTGTTTAAGGGTTTGGTCTATCATTCTCTCCCAACACTTATGGACTCTGTGGATTCTGCTTTAATGGTTTAAAACACCTTTTATTAGCACCACTATCGACCAGCAACCAAGACAATCAACTCAAGAGAGCATTAGCAAAGAAACGGTCCCAGTTTGGTTCTATTCCAAAGAAATGTCTAGTTTTATAATCTCCTTCCCTATGTAACATAGTAACATAGTATGTAAGGCTGAATAAAGACTAAGTCCATCCAGTTCAGCCTGTTTAACTTCTTCCAGTGGTCTAGTAGCCATAGCTGGAAATGTTATTACATGCCAGGAAGGCATCAAGGACACTTTTGAACGTTTTTACTGTATCCTTCATAACTACCTCCTCTTGCAGCGAGTTCCATAGTCTCACTGGTCTTACAGAGAAGAATCCCCTCCTATGTCGGTGGAGAAAGCACCTTTCCTCTAACCTTAGTGGATGCCCTTGGGTTATAGTTACACTCCGAGGTATAAATAGATTGTGGGACAGATCTTTGTATTGACCCCGAATATATTTATACATAGTTATTAGATCACCCCTCAATTGTTTCTAAACTAAATAAACCTAACTTTGACAATCTTTCAGGGTACTCTAGTCCCCGCACTCCTTTTATTAACTTTGTTGCCCTTCTTTGAACGCGCTCCAGTTCTGATATTTCCTTCTTAAGCACAGGTGCCCAGAACTGTAATGGTAAGGTTGGTCCTGCGGGTGCCCTGTTGGTGACATTGGGGTTGATTCAGAGCTGGATGAGCATTCTCAATCCTTTTTTAGGAGAGAAAATTGTCATTGACCTTCATTGTCTACTGGGAGTAAATTTTCACCTGGCTTTTAATCAGCATCAAGGTAGACAATGAGTGAGTGGCAGTTTTCTCTCCTAAAGAAAGAAGTGAGAATTATTACCAGGCTCTGAATCCATTGTGCTGGTTTTTAGCTCAGTGTCATTTTGCTCCTGCTATTCAGACAGTGCATGTCCCCTGCTGTGGTTTCCAGTGTTGGCAGAACAAGACCTAGGACATGTTAGGGCCAATATAAAACCATGAGAATATTATTACAAATCAAGTTCAAACATGCGTATGCATATATGAAAATTTACTCACATGCAAAAATGCGAAAGCATGTTCACATTATTCAGCAAAGTCACCTGACCTTTCCTATTCATTCCCGTACAGCTCGCCAAGGCCGATCCAATGCTCTGAAACCTCCAGGTTTCAGAGAACGGCATTCCTGGTGCCTCGCGCACCGTCCTGCCCCTTGCGTCAGTCAAAAAGCGGCGCCCATTAATTGCAATGAAGGGGCAGGCCAGACCCGACCATACATTTCAATGAATGGATGGTGCAAGGGATCCGTCAGAAGCTGCAGGTCTCTGACTAAACATTAAATAACTTGCATAGAAATTTGTAATGCCTACAAATTTGTACAAATAAGATTCATGATTTCTCCTCTAAGCAGATATTTTTTGCATATGTAAGCATCTATGGGCATCCATGCATGTATGTATTTGCACAGATATGCCATTTTCATAGGAATATATATATTCTCATGGTGTTAATCCGGCCCTATACCATCCATAGGCATCACTGCTTCTACATCCTGGCAACAGCTCGAAAGTCCTTGCACACTTACCATGCTTTTTCGCATACAATATGTAATATAAAAAAATTCCTATAAACATGTTGGCCAATGACAGAAGGGGTCACTTATACACCCAAACTGAATAAAACTCCCACCGAGCTTATGATTTTCTGATCCTGATAGAAATAAAATCCAGGGGTGACAGGTTTCAGTGTATCGGGGGGACAGAACCTGTCACCCCTGATTTCCTTTTCCTTATATTAAAAGAAAGAATCAAGCCTGGCTGGATATTTCTAGATGCCAGATTTATAAGTGACCCTTCCTCCTGCTATCCAGCATATTTATATGGATTTTTATCATTTAGCCAAATTTTCGTGATCTTCTACTTCTTTAAGGTCCTGGTCTGGTTAAAGTTTGCAGGTAGACATCCGTGGCTAAACTCCAGCCACTGGGTTGGGGTTGTGTATGAATCTGAAGGGATGTGCTGCCGGGGACCAAAAAGGAATATCCTGGTTATTTTGGTTGGGCCTTTAAAGTGGACCGTCACCCTCCCATGATCGGCCCGGGAATCTATAAGATTCCCGAGCCGATCACCTCCCTCCCCGCGGGACATCCGAGATCGGGATGTCCCGCGGGGTGAAACCCCCCCAAACACCCCAAATCCCCTTACCTTGTCTTGCCGCCGCCGCCTCCCTCGCGCCCCTCTAGACGTGCGCGCGCCCTCTTGACGCGCGGGAGGCGGCGGCAGAGGAGCCGCTTGTCCGCGGCTGTCAAAAGGCTTGTCCGTCGGCACTGGGAGCGGGGAGAGGTGAGTTTTTCGGGGGGTTTGGGGGGGTTTCACACAGCGGGGCACCCCGATCGGGGGTGCCCCACCAAAGTGGACCAAGACCCAGGATAGTCAAAATCCTGGGTGTTGGTCCACTTTAATTAGAAACCCATCTTATAGAGTGCAGAGTGACTGCCTGCTTTTACTGATTTCTGCAATGTGCCAAAAGGTCAGCTGGTAAAGTGTAGATATAACTATAACTAAGCAATCTTTAGTAAGTGTTTTTATATTGATCTTAGCTGAACTAAATGAAAATGTGACATAAAATGCAAGACCAAAGAAGGACAAATGTTGTAAATTAACTATTCCACAACATAGCCAATGTTATTAATGTTTTAGATTTTGAGTATATAAAAGGGATTTACACAGCTAAATTATTAATTGACATTTACTGCAAGTCAGCCTCAAAAAAAGTTTTAATAATTCATGTTAAGAAAAGAGAACTAACATAGTACCGCAGTGATCTATGTGTGTTCAAACTGCATGAAGAACATTATTCTTTTCATTAAACTTGTTTAAACTGAACTCAACTATGAGAGCATAGCATGCTCATAGAAACATAGGAGGCTGCGGACAGAAAAAAGAGACTATGGTCAATCTAGCAGGCCCTTGTATTATTTTTTCTTTATCTTAGGATAGATATGTTTCTCACCTACTGTTGATTGTAACGCATCTGCTGGAAGTAAAATAATATTTTCTGGCATTGCTTTGAATATATATCCCCCAAACTAATTTCAGATTGTGAGCCTTTATTTTTGCATTTACTTTCTTAGTAAAAACCGTTCCTAGTCAAACATTAACACATCTCCTCCAGGCTATACTAGTTAGGATTTCTACACTTTTCCTGATGTGTGACCCATTTTATTTGACCAGCATCATTTGAAAGTCCATATGAAATGTAGACAAATTATTCATTTGAATTGTATATTCTTAGTATACAGTACGTCCTGCTCCAGATAGATTACTTACACTTGGGTTATCCTCCACCAGATGGCGCTGCACTGCAGAGACATGTAAAACAGGCTCCTCCCGGCCCCTCAAATACCCGGGGACCTCCCACAAATCCCCAGATTTCTCTGCAGTGCTTACTGCGAAGACATGAAATTATCACTCTGTCGCAGGTGAGCGGGGCTATTAAAGCCTGCGGCCCTGTTGGACTATTCCCACCCGTCCTTTGTGTGATGTGCCTCCCAGTCTGGGCTGCACTGGTCGGGTGAAGGTAGGCGGCACCATGTGTGCTTAAGGAGCCCTGCTCCACCGCAGTCCTCCACCAAAGGGTAGGCGGTATAGGCTGATGGTGAGCCTTTATGGGATGCCCCTCCCGCATTATTGTCCCATGCCCCGGTAGCGGTGGGCCCTGTACAAAGGGCCGCCATCCTCCCTCATTCTCCCTGTAGCCTTTGGGGGGGAAAGAAAGGGGGGGGGATGTGTGGATGTCAGTGTATTGTGATTACGTGCATATGGCCTTTTGTAATGTCTGCTTGGACTAGTATATGTGGTGTCAACCGCCGCGCTGACTTGTCTTTTTACACTGCAAATGCCCCCGCCGCGTGCGCCTTTTCCTTCATTTGGATGTTCCGCGCCGGGCGGCTGCGTTACCTCAGACGCTTCTGCGTCCTCATTAGCTGCTTGTCGGTTGGAC
Organism: Gastrophryne carolinensis; assembly: GCA_027917425.1. Taxonomy (NCBI): domain Eukaryota; kingdom Metazoa; phylum Chordata; class Amphibia; order Anura; family Microhylidae; genus Gastrophryne; species Gastrophryne carolinensis. Next base: position 279,561,934 of record CM051238.1, on the reverse strand, counting down.
TTCGCTCTCTTCAGGGGGGCGGGGCCTGGCATGGCGCGCCCCGCGTCACGGCTCGCTCTGGCATGCCCTTTGAGGTACTCGGCGCCATGTTGTCTGGTCGCGCGCGCGTGTGACGTTCTTACTTACCGTGGTCCGTAAGTGCCCTCGCGGGCGGCTTTATACTCACTGTAGTGTGTTTCGGTTCTGACACCCTTCTTCTCATTGTGTCTTTCAGAGGGTGAATCCACTTCCCTAGCGGGTCATTGGGGCATCCAGGGTTGCTTTATAGCGTCAATCCCTACTGGCATATTGTGCCTAATAATCACCATATGGAGGCATCTAAGGATAATGTGACCGGGTCCCTTTGGGACAAGACCGGCGGTGTATGGCGTGTGGACAACCTCATGCTGATGCTGACAAGGCATGGGTCTGCGTACCCTGTGCTGAGCAAGCGCTGGCTTTGCAATCTGGCCTGCCAGTGGCTGCACCTCGTTTCACTTCACCTACTCCCCCAAGCTTAAATCTCACTCCTGCTGAGTTGCATACAAGTGGGGATTCTCAGCCTGGTGTCTTCTAGACTACCTACTGCTGAACAGATTATTGCGAGGTCCTTAGCGCGTAAGGGCCCTGGTAAGAAGCGGCACCTGACGCCTTATGATACTGTTTTCCCTATGGGATCTCAGGAGTTTATGAATCTGTGTGGCTATACCCCTTCTGATGAAGGAGAGCTCTTTTCTGACTCAGGCTCATCTGATGAGTGACCAAGGGGTCATGACGATTCTGGCTCTGACCCCTGGGCCCCGGATGAAACTTTTGACCCAGATCTTTGAGGTTCTGTCTATCTCTCTCCCTGGTGAGGCTCCCAGGCAAAGAGGGGAGCGCTTCCATACAGCAACATCACGTTTGGAATTCCTAGAGCAGGCACATTTCCATTCCCTTGTGCTCAAGGAATGAGAGTGCCCCAGTAAACTTCCCGGGGTTCCAAGGGATTGGGATCCCTGAGGTGGTTAAATGTTGGTCATTCCCCCCAAGGTGGATGTCCCGATAATAGGGCTATCTAACACCCCTGTCATACATCCCCCTGATTCTACTACCCTGTGGGATGCTGAGGACCAGCGCATTGACCTGCTGGCGTCCCACGCCTTTGCATGTGTGGGGACGGCGCTGCGCCCGGTCTGTGCCTCTGCCATTACTGCTGTGGCCACTAGAACCCTCATCACAAATATGCTTGATAGTGCCTCTGATGATCTCCCTTGTGAGATGTTTAATGCACTCTTCAGTTGTGATGTGTTTCTAAATTTTGTTCTAGTAGTATTGGATGACACCATCAGAATGTGTGCAAGAACTTCTGCCCTCGTGGTGGCTATACGTCGCTTGGTCTGGCTGCGACAGTGGGGTGCTGACAATGCTGCGAAGAAGGCCCTTACTGGGCTCCTCTTTTAGGGGCTACGTCTGTTTGGGGCCCATCTAGACCTGTTTGGTAAGAGAGGTAAGTTACCCCAGCGCAGCAGGCTGTCTCGGCCCCCCTTCCACCCCCCACCATGGTGTTAAACAGGAACCAGGGATGTCCTTCGCAGGGGCTCGCACAGCTTCCTGTCCCAGGAGCAGAAGACAACACCCTGGCTCCTCTGGGGGGGCTAAGCCCAAATCCTCTCCCAAGTCCCCTCAAGCATGATGGGGCGCCCTCACCCGTCTGGGTGAGGGGACGGCTGCGGCACCTTGCTTAAGTCTGGAGGCATCACGCCTCAGACCGGTGGATTTAGGAGGTAGTGTCCTCCGGCTACAAGATGGTGTTTGCTGTGCGGCCTTTCCTAAGATTATCAGGTCCCGGGTACTCCTGGTCTCTGCTTCTGCTCAGGTGCTGGCGCAGGCCGTGCAAGGTCTGCTGGGTCTGGGGGTTATTTGCAGATTTCCCTTAACAGACAGAGGCAAGGGACCCTACACCAACCCTTTCACAGTTCCCAAAATAGATGGGTCAGTCTGGCCCATTCTGGACTTACAGATCTTGAGCAATTTGTCAAGTACAGGTGCTTTCCTCATGGAAACTCTGCACTCGGCCATCTGCTCCTTGCGCCCCGGGGGCTTCATGCCGTCTGTGGATATCAGAGATGCTTACTTTCACATCCTTGTGTTTTCAGGACACCAAGTTTCCTCAGATTCACGTTGGAAGATCAACACTGCCAATTTGTGGCCTTGCCATCTGGCCTCTCTTCAGCTCCCAGAGTGCTCACCAAGGTGCTGGCAGGGGTGATGTCTCTGATGAGGCCAAGGGGCGTCCGCGTGCTGCCACTACCTGGACGTCCTCATCACTTCCCAGTCTCTACATCTGGCAAAGTTGGATACTCAGCTGGTGGTGTCCATTCTGGAGTCATCTGGATGGGTGATCAGCCACCCCAAGTCCTCACTGTCCCCTTCCTTGGTAACTTCATTCCTAGGAATGAATCTGGACACAGTTCAGGCAAGGATATTCCTTCCTCAGCTGAAGGTGGACAATCTGCTTGCACAAGTTCAGTCCCTCCTAGCTGTCCCTGTCCCTCCACCAGGCAGGGGATGCAGCTGGTGGGCCTGATGGTGGCGTGCTTCGAAGCGGCCCCTTGTGCTCAGTCCCTCTTGGGGCTTCTGCAACTTCTCCTATTGTCTGTATGGGACAAGGACCCAGCATCCCTGGACAGGGTCTGTGTGTCTTCCCCCCTGGTGAGAAGGTCCCTCTTGTAGTGGATGGACTCGAGGAACCTATTGGGGGGCGGAACCTTCTTGCTCCTTCCTGGGAGACGGTCACCACGGATGCCAGTCTATCAGGTTGGGGGGGTTCTTCTGGAGGTCCCTGCGGTTCCAGGGGAGGTGGGGCCCTTAGGGGGCCCATTCACCTATCAATGTCTTGAAGCTGTGAGCGATCAGGTTAGTTCTGGTTCGCTTGACTACTCATCTTCAGTGCCTGCCTGTTCAGGGGCGCACGGTCACTCAGTTGCCTACATCAATCATCAGGGAGGGACCCGGAGCAAGAGGGTCCTCCAGGAAGTGTCTCTGATTCTGATCTGGGTGGGGGCCAATGTTCCCTGCATTTCAGCGGTATACATTCCCGGGGGGGGGGGGGGTCCCTCTGCAAGGGTGTTCCAATCTCTGTATCACCATTGGGGCCAACCTGATGTGGATCTGTTTGCGTTCCGTCACAATCACAAGCTCCCGGCCTTTGTCTCCCTGTCCCAGGATCCTTTGGCCGTGCCCCTGGATGCCTTAATAATGTCATGGCAGGACATTCAGTTTCTGTATGTCTTTCCTACATTCCCCCTGCTAGGCAGGGTTCTGCGCAAGATTGCTCTGGAAGGGGTGCCAGTGATTCTGGTGGCCTCAGGTGGCCAAGAAGAGTGTGGTTCGCAGACGTGGTGCAGATGGCAGTAGATCAGTGCTTTCTGCCTGGAGTTCCAGATCTGCTCACTTAGGACCCCTTACGCCATCCCAATTACAAACTCTGGCTTTGGCGGCCTGGCTGCTGAAACCTCCATCTTGATGCAGAAAGGTTTGTCTACCTTGATGGTTGAGTCCTTGGTGAAGGCTAGGAAGATGACTTCTTCTTCCATCTGTTATAAGGTATGGCGTACCTACATTGACTGGTTGAGTCTTGGTCTCTTCCCTGTTGGGTGTTCTCAGTTCCCAGGGTTCTGGAGTTTTACTGCATGGGTTGGAGTCGGGTCTCTAACTCAGTACTTTGAAGGGTCAGGTTTCTACCCTGTCTGTCTTCTTTCAGAAGTCTTTTGTTCAGCATTCCTTGATTAAGACTGCTTTTAGGGGGTTACTCATGTGCGTTCCCCACGACAACCTATGGTCCCTGTTTTGGGATTAGTCTTGCCTGCCTTGCAGGGTGCTCCCTTTGAACCTGTGCAGGATGCTGCCTTGGCCATTCTTGCGCTCAGGGTTGTGTTTCTGGTAGCTATCACTTCTGTCAGGCGTGTGTCTGAGTTGGCGGCGCTGTCCATTCAGCCCCCCTACTATGAGAGGCACCAGGACAAGGTGATGTTTCGTTTCAAACCTGATTTTCTGCCTAAGGTAGTGTCTGCCTTTCATTTGAATCAGGATATGGTTCTTCCTTCTTTGTGCCCTAACTCTAGCAATGCTAAGGAGAGAGTTTTGCACTCTTTGAATGTGGTTAGGTGTCTGAAGTACTATCTGGTGGCTTCTGCACCTTTCAGGAAAACTGATGCTCTTTTTGTGGTCCTTTCTGGTCCTAGGAAGGGTTTGGTTCCTGCCAAGTCTACTATCAGCAAGTGGATTCGTCAGGCTGTGATTCAGGTCTACTCTGCTAAGGGGAAGAATCCTCCCTTCGCCTTATTGCTCATTCTACTCGTGCTATTGGTGCCTTTTGGACCTTCCAGCACCAGGCTTCTGCTGACCAAGTTTGCAAGGCCGCTACTTGGTCTTCTGTTCATACCTTTTCAAAATTTAGAAGGTTGATGTTAAGGCCTCAGCTGATGCTGTTTTTGGCCGCAAGGTTTTGCAGGCGGCAGTGGTTTAAACTGTCTGCTGTTACCTTTTTTATTGGGGATCCCACCCTACTTTATGGACACTGCTATTGGATGTCCCAAGTGTAAGTAATCTATCTGGAGCCGGACGTACTGTATACTAAGAATAATACAATTCTGTGAAATACTCACCTGTAGAATTGGTATTATAAGTATACAGTACGTCCTGCTCCACCCCACCCTGGTTTTTGCATTATTCTGGATCCCCTGTATGTTGATTGTTGTCATTGTTATAGTTACCAGTTTTTGGGTGGTTAAATTCTCCCGGCTTCTTGTTCACTGCTTTTCAATGCTGGGGATTTGTGGGAGGTCCCCGGGTATTTGAGGGGCCGGGAGGAGCCTGTTTTACATGTCTCTGCAGTGCAGCGCCATCTGGCAGAGGATAACCCAAGTGTAAGTAATCTATCTGGAGCAGGACGTACTGTATACTTATAATACCAATTCTACAGGTGAGTATTTCACAGAACTGTATTTTTTTACATTTTGAAATATTGCCTACAAATTCAGTAAATCTAAATATTGTAACAGATATTTCCAGGAATAGCCATCCTTTTTCACACTTTTGTGTCAAACAGGTAAAGCTTACATATCAACCCTTCTACTGTGTCACTTACGAAATAAGTAAAATAGGACCCAGTCCAGAAACATGTAGTACACCACCTAAAACTTGTCTTTGCTTACCATTAACAATAACAGTTTTCTGCTAACTGTAAATCTGCTGTTCTATGCAGAGATGTGTTTTTATATGTGAGTCTTTATGTGGAACTGTGACAAAAGTGCTGCTACAAATCAGTAAGATTAGTCTAAACACATTATTAAAAATGTATCACCTTTTTTTTATGAGTGCTCCCATTATTATTACCACAGTGGATATTTCGCTAATTTCCAGCTTCTTCTTTACTTCCCTTCCTACGAGTACAACACTGGGCATTATTCATTCCTCATCATGGTTCATCTACAAGGCTGACGAGATGCTGATAGTCTGACACAGAAATGTTTCAAATGGTTTATCTATTCATGGAGTGGACTATCTGGGATCTTTTGGCACAAACCACAAGGAAGACTGCTTACACAAGGGATTGCTTCAAATGGTTTAATGTTTCAGAAACTCAAATAACTAGCAACTTTCTCCAGCATACACAAAATATTCCTAGCAGGCCTCCCCAGTACAGTCAGTCTCTCTGGCCATACAGCCCTACTTACTTAGAATGTAGATGCTGTTATGTCCAGAATAATGGCCTCCTGGCCTCTGCACTTTGTAGCTTATTGCTCAGTCTGTGTGGGCACACTGGGCACCTCTTAGTGCTAATGTGGACTCAGGGTGTGGCGTTTGGACCCAGACACGGTCCCAACTGATCCCACCTGTGGAACCCATAGCATACCCTGTCACTTTGTGTGCAGGCTTCTGCAGCACAGCCAACGACCATCTAAGAGCAATCTCCAGCATTGCAACACTTGGCCGCAGGTGCTGCATGCACCTCAGCCCCTTCAGCAGCCCTTTGGGACAGGATGCTCCTTCTTTTATTGTGCTTCTGGCCTGGTTCAATGAGGTAAACCTTTTGTTTACCTATTTATCAGTCATCCCTCTACAATAGATTGAAAATGTTTCTAAAGATTCCTACAGTACAAAAGGCTTTTTTTTAAAGCTGCTTCTATAGTCATGCTTTTTATTAAACTATTAAAGAGGACCAACACCCAGGGGTGATCGGCCCGGAAATCTATAAGATTCCCGGGCCGATCACCTCCCACCCCGCGGGACATCCGAGATCGGGATGTCCCGCGGGGTGAAACCCCCCAGAAACCCCAAAAACACCTTACCTGATCCGCCGCCGCTTCCGCCGCCGCCGCCTCCCGCGCGCCCCTCCAGACGTGCGCGCGCCCGCGCCGGCCCTCTGTGAATGGCCGGCGGGGGCGCGCGCGCGCCGAGAGTGACGCGCGGGAGGCGGCGGCGGCGGAAGCGTCTTGGACGTTCCTGATCCCCGCCTGGACGTTGGCGGGGATTGGCTGCGGCGCTCACGTGGGAGCGCTGAGAGGTGAGTTTTTTGGGGTTTCTGGGGGGTTTCACACAGCGGGGCACCCCCGATCGGGGTGCCCCGCCGAAGTGGACCAAAACCCAGGATAGTCAAAATCCTGGGTGTTGGTCCACTTTAAAGAGGAACACTGTAGGTCTGAAGAGTTAATAAAAACTCCCCAAACTTGGCTTTCCTGCCCCCCTGTCCCTTTGGTTGAGCATTTGATTAGTAAACACGTATCTCTTCTGTCACATCGCTCTCAGCAATTCTCCACTTCCTCAACAACTTCTGTAGGGCAGCGCCATCTTGGAAGCCTTTGGCTTCCCGATAGACACTGTGCCGCCCCTCAGATCTTGCACATGTGTCACGTCGTTTCATAGGCTGCAATGACATTGGGTGCAAATGCACACAAGATTTGAGTAGCAGCGCATGGGATTTGAACAGCGGCTGGCGAAGGGATGATTATCCTGCCATTAATCAGTGATGGCTAAGGGTGGGGAGGGGGATGGAATTCAGCGTTTAGGATAACACTGACATCCAAAAGGGAGGGAGGGTTATCTGAGAGGAACATCAAAGGTCTGAAGTCCTCTTTAAAGTCAAGAGTGTTAGGCACTTACCTCGTCGCCGTCCCTGGTCCCGCGGCGCGTCGTCGGGTGGCCCACGGCTGTCTCCTACCCGGCGGTCCTCGGGTGTGCCGGCTCCTCGGCGCTGTCGTGGGGACCAGGGGTCGGCGGCGCTGGGTGGTGCGGGTGGCCGCGCCACAGCCCGCTCTGCGCGGCTGGGCGGCCCTGCCGGGCTCCCTGTGAGTGTGGCGCTTCCTCCCTCCCGCAGGGGGGTGCGCCCGATCATCAACGTGCTCACGCGCGCGCGCGAGCACGTCCTGTTTATGCCTCCCGGCGGCGCTTCCCCCAGCGCGCCTGCCGGGGGCAAATTTGAAGTGACCTATCCCTGGCGTTATCCTGGGAGCGGACCCAGGGACTGGTCGGCCTGTCTGGCCTGGGCCGTCCAGTTCCTGGGACCGCTCCCGTTTTTTACTGTTGCACCAATCACTGTCCTTCCCTCCATTTGCCCCCTTCCTTAGTGGCCAGTATCCCCTATATATTCTGACTGCTCCATTATCCCAGTGCCCGTTATAGCCTCTGGGTTGTTGGGAGCGTTATAGATTGTCTTTTCTCTAATATTATTCGGCTTTGTATTTTGACCACCCTTGCTTGCTGCCTGCCCTGACCTTTTGCCTGCCTGACCACGATTTCGCCTGACCCCTCTGATACCTCGCCCCGTGACCTTCTGGAATTGACCTCGGCTTGTTTGACTTCTCTTTGCTACCTCCGTTGGATACCTCGCTCCGTGATCTCCCGGTTTTGACCTCGGCTTGTTAATTGGACTTCCGCCTTCCGGCATCCTCACTTGGGACTCCCTGCCGTTCATCAGTCTCCACCTTAAGCTGGTAATCTTTGCGCCCTATAAGTCCTGGGGGTAACCGAGTCAGGAGAGGCATAATCCGCGTCTCCTGCGAGCGGGGACTTGTCTATAGGCAGAAGAGGCGGTGGAGATTGGGGATTATCAGCTTAAGACAGAAAGGTGTCCGGTACAGTCCTTACAAAGAGTCAACGAATATGGCACATTCTTACAGTGGCATAGAAAAAAGTGCAGATTGTACAAAATGGCAGATTCAAACGCAAAATATACTAAAAAAATGAATAGTAATCGAATCATGTTTTCACTCACCACTTTACTTGATTGCTGCAGACTTAAAAACAAAGAAAATGTTTTCAGACATGATTCCTGGCTCTTTCCTGACAAAAGGTATTAGATGCACTTGAATGGCTATAACAAGAAAGGCCTTTTTTTAAAATGATTTTCCAATCTTGTATGGTATTTATTCAGCCATGCTTTCATCACAGGTCTCTCTATGATGTATAGGATATCATCTGACTGAAATCATCTGCCGGGGTGAACTTAGAGACGTTACTTCCCCTATAATGCTGGAGGGACTACATTATTTAGACAGTAAATGTTTATTTCCTCTGTTTTTAACTGTCTTCCCTGTTTCTAGTGTTGTTGGTTTCTCTCCTATAACCCTCCATGTCATGATGACAGAGATCCTATCTTTTATTTCTCTTTTGTAAACTGGCGCCGCCACTGAGCCAAAATGATTACCCGAGATACGGGAAGGACGGTTGTTTATTCCTTGTGGTCTTTATGGCAGTTAGAGGGTTTTGTTTTATTTTTCAATATTTTAATGTATGGCTAAACCAATATGACTATTGCATACATTGTATTACTGTAATTGTATGCAATAATTATAGGTCTGAACCACTGTAATGAACCTAGTATAAAAACCTCCTATATCCCTCTTGCTATTTTACATATATATAAAACAGTAAATCGAATGGCCTTGATTTTAAATTCTAGCAAACCATATAAAAGAATTATATAATATAGTAAAAATACCATACAGGATATATTATGAAATCTAGACTGTGTAGTGAACCCATATAACTGCTCTTCATGTTATCCAAATTATACATCAGCTTCTTTGTTCAATGGATTAGAATGAAAACAGTCTGACGTTAAAACCTGAGTTTGAAAGCTCTGCTTCTGCCTTCCAGACATCCTAAGGCTCCTGGGCAATAAATGGGTCTTGTTTCAAGGGAAAACAAAACCCTATAAGTATGAGTTACTTACAGTTTATTTAATAGATATCACAAAACTTGCTCAGTATAGAAAATACATATTTTTATCTATTTATAGGCTTTGTGGTGCTTTTTGCTGGGTGGCATGAAATATCCCTGTAATTAATATATATGAAAAGGACAATGATAGCCATTTTTACCTGTGTTACAGCTTTTGTGGAATCTCTGCCCACTGCATCTCCCCCCTCCAGGGGACACAGGACGGCACTCAGCTTCACACAAGTGGCAATGCCACCTCCACCAATCAGATGTGTGCATTGCTGCTCTGCTATGTGCAGCTATATTTGTGTCCATAGCGTGCATGTATTTTAAAGTACCTCTGCTCTGGGTGTAAGGCTTTCAGACAGGAGGCATGCCAAATTGGATGGTCTTGGGAGACAAGTGATGCAACCTGTATGTCCACTTTAACCAGCACTGGCTATATAGGGAATACACGTCTGACAGTATTTCTATAAGATCACTAATAACCCAGAAGGAAGGATGTGTCATTGTAATGGAATGACCCTTGATCTTGTGATGGGGGTGGCAACATGTGGCTGCTACTTTCCATATTTTCTTCTTTTACAAAGGTCTTTATTTGATTTAATGGCCATACAAAACCAATGTTACATATATAAAGCTGCGTAAGACCAAGAGAAATGCATTTGGCCATTACAAAAGAGTCAAAAGAATGGTTGTATACTGTTGTAAAATACACGAGAAGCATGTAACATGCCATATTATGAACACATAGCACGATGATGTGATAAGAGCAAAACAAGATAACTCTTCTTGGAAAAGAGTTTGGGTTTGGCCTATCATACGTGAGCAAGTGAAGTAAATCTATCCTATACATTATAATGAGGGTAGTGGGTTAGTGGTGTGGAGAAACAGGATAGGTGAGAGTGGCGGCAATGGAAAGGGATGGGGCTGGGGAATAGTCATGAGCAGAGCAGATGCACAGTTATACAGTATCTAGTGAAACGAAAAACTCAATTGCTGGGGTGACCTTGAGAACCAGTTAGAGCTTGAAGTTATGACCATATGAGTTAAATTGGTCAACCAGGGTCTTCAAATAATCTCAAACCCCCCCAAGATGGTCTTGGGTAATGGTTAGCTTTTCATTTACCATAGTATGTGAAATTCTAAGTTGAATTTCTGACCAAATAATAGTACGGGTTTTCTATGACCTGGCAATATATTGTCTAACAGCTATAAACACATCTGTGGGGAGATGCCATTGTGGGGATGAGAGGCTATTAACTTTTACAAGGAGGAGTGCTTCCTCTGGGCCTTTCCTTAGAGTTGTATGGAAGAATAGTGACAGAAGCCGTGAACCATACCCCCGAGTGCTTTCTTAACTTTGCTGGAAATTCATTGAAATTATAGAACCAGGCCATTGATAACTCACAAAGATAATAATTGTCATAATAAAGTCACATGGCAGCAGCCTTTTTGCTGATGAAATGTATTTGACCGTCTTGTCATTTTTCCAGTAGGGTGATTTTTGAAGTAGGTCTACAGTCTGTTTTGAATCCTCTTTCCCTTTCTTCCTCCCTGAGGCAGGGTGGGAGTGAGTGATACATCCACCACTCTGTGCATGTTCACACTTGCCTATTCAAGTGAATGGATGGCCCGCTTTATGCAGCCTTTCCAAGATGGATGTTTCCAGTGCTGAAATCGCTGGAGGAATGGCGCTGGATAGCAGCAAGGGCAGGAGTTTTTTTTTTTTTTTGTAACCCCCCTGTCCTGCCTCAGTGCCATGGGAGTGAGACTGGGCAGTTAGATTAAAAACAGACTGGACTTCCGATTTCTGATTTATGATGGTGGATCTTTGACTGCCATGTCATTTCTCTATTAGGGTTATTTCTTAAGAAGGGCACCAACTTTTTATAAATAAAAGTGTTATACATTACTGTATTGTTTAGTACAAAATTAGATTTCTGATGAATGGTCTGCTCTAGATGTACTATTTTTTAGTATTACCTGATTCTCCCCTGTGACGCACTGTCCACACTGTATTATTAGGCATTACAATTTAGGATCACCCTTTTTTATTGCATTCATCTTTAGACCTTATACAAAGTTGTCAAAAAGAATCAACTGCACATTGCTAAATTCCCCCTGCAGCTTTCCAGAAGTTTTTCATCTGCAGTGATGCTCATTCCAAGTGACTCCATATCATACCTGCAGGATAATAGATACGCAGGAATCCTGGGGGAAATCTTTTATGTGAGACTGCCTTGTGAAACTACTATGTGAATATTGTATGTCCCTTTCATGCATTTCTTTTGTTTAGGTTGGTTGTTGCACGTTTTCCTAATACACAGACTTATGTGTGGGGAAAAGAATAGATATGCTTAATTAATTGCATTACATTTTTTAAATTATGTTTTATAAAAAAAAAACAGGGTACTTTAACTACCAGCCTATCCTCCCTAGAGATTTTGTCACTCCCTGTTGCCATGCTATTTTTCATTATTTTGTACTATATATATTTACCTGTGATTTTTGCATGAATTTCCAGGAAAATTATATAATGTTTTGGGGCTTTCAAGGGTCGAGGATCAAGGGTTAAACCCTTAAAAATAAAAAAAATGATGTGGGGTCCTCCCCTCACCAGCAAAACCAGCCCAGGCACCAACTTTGAGGGTTGGTAGACTGGGGCATGGATGCAGAGTGGATGGCCCCTGGCTCTGAAGACTACCAGCCCACATAGCCCACATGGGCACCGGGCTTTTCTGCACCTCCCTGGACTTTGGTGATGCAAGTAATAGGGCAGGGTTTTTTTGGCAAGTCACCTGTGACTTGCCAGCCCCTTCTGCCCTGTGAAATGGTCTCAAGGACCCCTTACAAAGGATTAAATGTAATAAAAAACACACACAGATAAAAGTTCCTTATTTTTTTCTTTTTACTCCCTACCTCCTGATTCTGGCAGCTGGAAGTGATCGACAGAAGCCGGGAACGGTGTAGAGGATCAGTGTCCACACCAGGCTTCTACCGCTCACTCTCGGCCTCCACTGATCACTGGCTAATCACCTGCCGCAAACGGATGACTTGCCATTAACCCTCTGTCTCATTACCTGTCTCTCCAAGCTGGGGGGGGGGGGGCTAGTAGCCTTCAGGCCTGCGACCCTGCCACTCGACCTCTGCATCCTGGTCTACAATCCCCTATTGCTGGTGCCCGGGTTTGTTTTCTCGGGTAAGGGGGATCCCGTTCCATTCCCTCCCCCCTGCAGAGAGGGGGAACCCCACGGCACTGAACTGAGACAAGCCCAGCTGTCCAAATGCCTGCCCACTGTCTGCACTATTAACCCCCCTGGCTGCTCGATCAACATGCCTGGGATTGCACCTGTGCATATGGGGGTGTGTACAAGCTTGTCTGGTGGTGCTGCGCTAGGAGTCCAATGTCACCTAGCAACAGGGAGAGAGAGAGGGACCACAGCCAGGGTGTCTGAAGCTGGGTTTCATGCTCTTACAGACCATGCCCATTATGCTGATTATTATGCAGCATCACAGCTCCAGGGGTCCTACCCACTTTTATCAGAACTGAAATCATATATCAGGCTGTAAACCTTGATATTTCGGCCATAACTTCTTTAATTTCAAAATGGAAAACGGTTTAAAACAATGCCAAACATAGCCTGACACAATGGTCTAACAGTTGCCTATGCAATATCACTTTAAAGTGGACCAAAATCCAGGATTTTGACTATTCCAGGTTTTGGTCCTTGCCCCCGGGCACCCCTGCTGTGTGAACCACCCCCCCCCCCCCCCAGGTCACCCAGTAACAATCACCTTTCCCCGGTCTTACCATACATGCACAGGCTGTCGTCTAATAAGCGTGCTTCACTGGTAAATTTCCGTTCGGCTAGAGGTCGAATCTAGCCTAAAGCAGATAACCGATAGCCTATAATAGAAGGTGTGCCTGAGCCGGTTATTCACAAATGCCTGGCACGGGCGAACGCCCATCTAAAGGTATAGTGTACAGCAGTCGCAGCCCATGCATGCACTGTTGGATCGTGGAACTGGTAGGTTTTACAGAGGGAAAAGGTATTAGGTAGCGCTTAATAGATGTATTGATGCTGCGTCCTGTTCAGATGGCCAAAATCTAAATGATACTCTAGTCATGAATGATACTCTAGTCATGAATGATACTCTAGCCATTCCACATCAGACACGCTCAATTGCATGAGAAAATAGAATAAAATACATCAATTAGTATGATATGCACCACACTATACTCAATTTGTAGCTTGATCCAGCCTGTCAATATTACCTTCCAAATAATATTATTCTAAGTATACAGCACGTCCTGTTCCAGAAGATATTCCTTACACTTGGGTTATACATCCAGTAGATGGCGCTGGACTGCAGAGACAGAAAAGTGGCTCCTCCCGGCCCCATATATATATATACCGGGGACCTCCCACAAAATCCCCAGTTCTCTGCAGTCTGGGCTGCGATGACTAGAAGATGGCTCTCTCTACTCGCAAGTGAGCGGGGCTATTAGCCTGCGGCCCTGTAGGACTATTCCCACCCATTTCCTGTTATTGCCTCCCAGCTTAGATTGCACTGGTTCGGGTGAAGGTAGGCAGCACCGCTGCTAGGTGCTAAGGAGCGCTGCTCCAACTGCAGTCCCCCACCAAAGGGTAGGCGGTACAGGCCCATGGTAAGCCTTATGGGATGCCCCTCGCCCCCTGTCCCCGCAGTTGGCTCCCTTGGGCTGGCCTTCGTTTCCCCTTCGCTCTCCCTGGAGATCTCGGGGGGGGGGCGTTGCATGTCTTATGTATACATATATTTAACATATGATCCCTGTTTGAATTGGTTGCACTGGTTTCTTTGCTGCCGCCGCACGCTTGTACTCTGCTCCACGGTCAGCGGCGACATCACCTCAGGCGTAGCTGTGCCATCATTGGCTGGTCTTGTCACGTGGGCGCGTTTTCGCGCTCTTCGAGGTATATGCGGGCGCCATTTTAAGTTTTCTGCTGCGTGTGTCTGGCGTCTCCCTATCGCGGTCCGTAAGTGCCCCTGATTTTTTTGTATTCTCTGGATTGCTCATTGCTTACGGGTTCTTTTTGCTTATGTCTTGCAGGCGGGTCAAACTTTAGTGGTTTCTCCCGGTCCTATCCCCTCTATTTAGTGTTAACTCCCAATTGGTGGGCTCTTGTATTTTATATCTCCCACTTCCCTAGTGGGCTATTGGGGCATCCCGGGTAGCCTTATTGGCGTCAATCCCAATTGGCCTATTGTGCCACAATAATCACCATATGGAGGCTTCTCAGGATAATGTGCTCGGGGTTCCTTCGGGACAAGCCCGGCTGTGTGTGGCGTGTGGGGTATCCCCTATAAGTGATGGTGTCAGGGTGTGTGTTCCCTGTGCCCAGCAGATGCTTGCATTGCAGTCTGGGTTACCGGTGGCTGGGCCTGCGCCCCCTCGGCCTTCACCTACCCCCCCACGCTTACATCTGACTCCCAGTGAAGTGCATACCAGTGGGGAGTCTCAACCTGATTTGGCTGCTCGGGTGGCCAGCATTGAGAGACATATTGCTGACTCTGTCCCACGTAAGGCTTCTGCCAAGAAGCAGGATTTATCACCTGGTGTTTCCCTCTTTCCTATGGAGGCAGAGGAATATTCTAAGTATACAGTACGTCCTGCTCCAGATATAATACTTACAATTGGTTATCCTCCGCCAGAGGGCGCTGTGCACTGCAGACATGCAAAAACAGGCTCCTCCCGGCCCTTCATATACCCAGGGACCTCCCACAAATCCCCAGATTTCTCTGCAGTGCTGACTGCGAAGACATGAAGTATCACTCTCTCGCAGGTGAGCGGGGATATTACAGCCTGCGGCCCTGTTGGACTATTCCCACTCGTCCTTCATGTGATGTGCCTCCCAGCCTGGGCTGCGCTGGTCGGGTGAAGGTAGGCAGCACCATGCGTGCTTAACGGAGCCATGCTCCACCGCAGTCCCCCACCAAAGGGTAGGCGGTTTAGGCTGATGGTGAGCCTCATAGTGGATGTCCCTCCCGCATTATTGTCCCATGCCCGTGTAGAGGTGGACCCTGTGTAAGGGTCGCCATCCTCCCTCGTTTCCCCCCGTATTCGGAGGAAAAGAAGGGGGTGTGTGTCTGTTGGCGGTCTCAGTGTACGGTATTGTCACGCTTTTGGCCGTGCTTTTGCCCCTGACCGGCATCTAGGTGTCAGAGCCGCGCTGCCCTTCTATTTTCAATTTAATATGCAATAGTGTACAGCACGTCCTGCCTTATTATCCTGCATATTGGGCAGGAATGGTGGTGGCGTTTTTAGACTTTACTAGTATCCACTAGCAGATGCCTTTACTGGCTTATTCTATGCTTGGCTTGTCAAGCCTTTAACGGCTGCGTCAGAGCTTCGCGCTCTTTGGGGGAGGCAGGGACCTGGCGTGGCGCGCTCCGCGTCACGCCCAGTTTAGACCCGCCCTCCGAGGTTTGGTCGGCGCCATTTTGTTGATCTTCGCACGCGCGCGTGTTGGCGGTCCTTCTCCTCCCCAGGTCAGTGAGTGCCCTTGCGGGCGTTTTCATCAGCACTCTTTATGTTGCGCATGGCCCTGACACCCATTATTCCCCTTCTGTCTTTTCAGAGTCCGGTGGCTTCTCCCGGCCTAACATATATTTTAGCGGGCTTACAAATTCTCCCACATCCTTAGCGGGTCTTTGGGACATCCAGGGTTGCCTATTGCATAAATCCCTACTGGTATATAACACATTAATAATCACCATATGGAGGCATCTCAGAATTATGTGACCGGGTCCCTCCGGGACAAGACCGGCTGTGTACAGCGTGTGGACTGCCCCATGCTGATGCAGACAGAGCACTGGTCTGCAGACCCTGTGCTGAACAAGTACTGGCCCTGCAGTCAGGGTTGCCAGTGGCTGAGCCTCGTTTCAATACACCTCTCTCCCCGTGCTTAAATCTCACTCCTGATGAGTCGCACTCGAGCGGGAATGAACAGCAAGTCGTGCCGCGCAGACGGCCGACCAGGTGATTTCGAGGTTGGCAGAGCACTTGGGCCCGGGTAAGAATCGGTCCCTGACGCCTCCGGTTTCGCCCATTCCTTCTGAATCTGAAGCGTTCACTGCTGAGCAGGGTTTTGCTCTTTCTGATGAAAGTCGGCTATTCTCTGACTCGGGCTCATCTGACGAGAGGCTGAGGAGTCATGATGATCCGGGCCCCGGTTCTTGGGGCCTGTGTGACACCGACGAATTACTGATAAAGATCTTCGAGGTCTTGTCTATCTCTATCCCTGGTGAGGCTTCCAGGCCTAGAAGGGAGAGTTTCCATACAGCGCCGCCGCGTTTGGAATTTCTGGAGCAGTCACTTCCAGGCTCTTGTGCTCAAAGAATGACAATGCCCTAGTAAACTTCCAGGGGTTCCAGGGGACTGGGATTGGAAATACCCTTCTCCCCCTGATGTGGTTAACTGCTGGTCATCACCTCCCGTGGTGGATGCACCGATCATTGGGGTTCTTAACCCCCTCTTTATTGCGGCCCCTACTTATCGTACCCTTTGGGATGCTGAGGACCGGCGCATTAATAGGCTGGCTTCCCACGCCTTTTCTTGTGCAGGGACGACTCTGCGCCCGGTCTGTGCCGCGGCCATTGCTGCACTGGCTGCTAGGACCCTCATCAGAAAGTTGATTGATCATCAACCTGAGGATCTCCCCTGGGAGGTGTTTAATGCACTCTCCATTTGTGATGTATTTGTAAGATTTATCCTTTTGGACCTGGATGACACCATCAGCATGTGCGCAAGAACTTCCGCCCTTGCGGTAGCTATACGCCGACTGGTCTGGCTGCGACAGTGGGGTGTTGACGATGCTACCAAAAAGATTCTTACTGGGCTTCCCTTTAGAGGGCGACGCCTATTCGGGGCTCGTCTGGACCTGTTTGGAAGAAAGGGCAAAACACCCCTTTACAGAAGGCGGTCTCGGCCTTCTCGGGGCAGGGGCACCCCTCCACCCCCCTATGTTAGTGTCAAACCCGAACCAGAGGTGTCCTTCCAGCTTTTTGGTATAGATCCCTGCCCCAGGAGTGGCAGACAACGCCCTGGTCCCTCTGGCAGATCTAAGTCCAAACCTTTTACCAAAACCCCCCAAGCATGATGGGGCGCCCTCGCCCGCTTGGGCGAGGGGATGGCCGCAGCACCTTGCCCCTATCAGGAGGCGCCACGCCTTGTTCTGATGGAGTCAGGAGGAAGTTCCTCTGGATGCAGGATAGTGTCTGCTGGGCGGCCCCTTCCCGAGATATTCAGGATGCTTCTGGTCCCTGCCTCTCTTCTGGTGTTGGCGCAGGCCACGCGCAGCCTGCGAGTTCTGGGGTCACCTGCTGGTTGCCCTTAACAGACAGAGGCAGGGGCCTCTACACAACCTTTCCACATTCCTCCTAAGGAGGAGACACTCTGCCGATTATGGCCTGCCATAGGTGTGTCAATTTACATTCACATGCGGACTTTTTCTGCATGGTTCCTCTGAGTTGGGCCGCCAGTGCCCTGTGTCCAGGGACCTCTTGCCATCTGTGGGGAGCTAAGACGCTTATTTCATTGCCATTGTGCCTTCCGGGCGCTCCAACACTGCTGATTGTGGCCTTGTTATCTGGCCTTGGTTCTGCTCCCTGAGTGATCGCCTAGGCGATGACGGGGGTAATATCTCTACTGAGACCTAGGGGGCGTCCGCGCGAGGAACTGCCGGGCCGTCCCCTCTTTGCTTCCCAATCCCTGCGTCAGACCGTTTGTTACTCGGTTGGTGGTGTCCTTTGGGAGTCTTTGGATGGGTGCTCAATCACCTCAATTCCTCTTTTTCCCCCTAGTGGTATCTCCATTCCTAGGGTTGAACCTGGATTCGGTTCAGACAGGAACCTGCTTCCTTGACTATACTTGGACAATCTGGTTGCATGGGCTCGGTCCCTCTTGCTGTTCCCGTCTCTTCACCAGGCTGGATTGTAGCTGGTGGGCCTGTTGGTGGCTGTTCAAAGGTTGTCCCTCGTGCTCAGAGCCCTTGGGCTCTTCTGCTACTCTTATTGTAAATGCTGGACTGGGTTCCAGCTTCCCTGGAGCTGGGTTGTGTACCCTTCCACCTTGGTACGGTGGTTTCCCCTGAGACTGTTGTACTAGGGGTACCAGTCAGGGGGTGCCCCCTTCCTTGCATCTTCCTGCAGTTGGATACCAAATCTATCAGGTTGACGGAGGGGGGGCTTTTTTCTCCTAAATTCCCCTGTGGTTCCGGGGGAGGTGGGACCTTTAGGGGCTCCTCCACCGGTCTAATTTTGAAGCAGTAGGCCTTCAGGTTGGCTCTATCGCTGGACTTCTCCCTTGCGGGATCAGGCTATTTGGGGGCCCCTTGGTCTGTCTGACGACAGTGGCCTGTATTAATTACCTGTGTGAGCTTGGAAGCAGGATGATCCCCCAGGAAGGTATCTGATCCTGATCTGGGTGGAGGACAGCGTCCCCTGCATATCTGCGATATTCACTCCTGTGGATGTCCTTCTGTGACAGGATATGCTTGTTCTTGTGTCTCCATGTGATCCGTCTAGTGTGGATCATTTCTGTGCCCGTCCCTATCGTGGGTCCTAGGCCCTTGTTTCCCTGTCTCAGATTGTTCTGACCTTGGTCACAAGGCTTCGTAACTTTATGCTGGACATTCTGTTCTATATGTCTTACCTTCATTCACCCTGCTTGACAGGGTTCTGTGCAAGTTTGCTCTGGAAGGGGGAACCAGTGATACTGACGGCCCTTGGGTGGCCTAGTGGAGTGTGGTTGCAGATGTGGTTACGTGGACAGCGGACCTGTACGTCCTGTCAGGAGTGCTGGCCTGCTCACTCAGGCCCCCCCTTTTTTCTATTCATCCCTATCTACAGACTCTGGTCTGGATGGTCTGACGGTTGATTCATCCATCTTGATGGAAGTGGGTGTACCTTCTGGGTGTCTGTGACTTCTGGAAGCCTAGGAGTTGGCTTCCTCTGCCTCTTCTTCCATCTATTGTGGGGTATTGTTCACCCATGTTGATTGGGGTGAGTTTCTGGTCTCTCCCCTGTGGGCGCGCTCTGTTCCCAGGGTTTTTATAGTTATTACAGCATGGGTTGGAGTTGGCTCTCCTACTCTGTGCCCTGGTGGTTCAGGCTCTGCCCTGTCCATCTTCTGCAGAAGTCTTTACTCAGTTCCTTGTCTGGGTTGACTTTTCTTTCAGGGATTGCTCAGTGACATCCCCCACGTAGTTCTAGGGTCCCTGTTGGGATTGATTTCTATTCGGTTTGCCTTGCGGGGTGTTCCCCTTTGGCTCTATTCCGGATGCTGTCTGACTGTTCTTATCCATAAGGTTGCCATTCTGGGGCTGGTACCTCAGTCGGCCGTGTGCCTGAGCAGGCGGATCTGTCTAGCTAGCCCTCTTTTCTTTCTGTATCTTCACCGAGATGAGGCGGTGTTCCGCCTTACGCCGGTTCTTCTGCCTAAGGTGGTGTCTTAGGCTCTGGTTTTATGACATTATCCTTCTGCTGGGATTTATTCCTTGTAATGCTGAGACAAGGGAATCTATTTTCCCTCAATAGCTGCTGGAATTTTCTTCCTGGATTGTCTCTTGTCCCTTAGGGGACTGAGGCTCCTTGGGGTTGTGGGCACCGACATCTGGATGTGCCTGTTCTCGTCTGCCTCTAGGGGTTAGGCGGCCTTGGGCCTGGTCTTTACCTGTATAAGAAGTCCCTTCTGGTCCTGGGGACGGCTTGGCTTCTTCCTGGGCTACTTTTAGTTTTTGCTCTTGTTAGGCTTTTACTCAAGCCTATTCCTTAAAGGGGAGGAGCTCTTCTCACTCTATTCTTATTGCGCTGGTGCCTTGGTATCTTTGGGCCTTTCAGCACCAGGTCTTGTTGAACAGGTTGCTTGAACGCTACTTGTTTTCTTGTTTTGTACCCCTTCAAGGGTTGTTTTTGATGTTGAAGTTAGAGCCTTTGCTCGTGTCGCTCTTGGTAGCGAGGTATTACAAGTGACAGCGCTTTCAACTGTCTGCTGTTGCCTTTTTTGTTGGGGATCCCACCCTGTTCTATGGACACTGCTATTGGATGTCCCAATTGTAAGTATTATATCTGGAGCAGGACGTACTGTATACTTAGAATAATACAATTCTGTGAAATATTCACCTGTAGAATTGGTATTATACGTATACAGTACGTCCTGCTCCACCCCACCCTGGTTTTTGCATTATTCTGGATCCCCTGTATGGTGATTGTTGTTATTGTTACCATTACCAGTTGTTTTTGGTGGATTGGTTTCTCCCGGCTTCTGGTTCACTGCTTTTCAATGCTGGGGATTTGTGGGAGGTCCCTGGGTATATGAAGGGCTGGGAGGAGCCTGTTTTTGCATGTTTGCAGTGCACAGCGCCCTCTGGCGGAGGATAACCAATTGTAAGTATTATATCTGGAGCAGGACGTACTGTATACGTATAATACCAATTCTACAGGTGAATATTTCACAGATTTTATTCAATTTTATTTTTTTTATGTTACCGGTTATACCCCCCTAGAGGAGGGGGAATTGTTTTCTGATTCAGAATCATCTGACGAACATCCTAGAGAGTATGGGCATGACCCATGGGCTTCAGATGATACTGACAGACTTTTGGCTCACATTTTGGTACTCTGTATCTCTCCTCCTGCCGTGGCTCTGCGGCAGCAGGGGGAGCAGTTTCATACTGTTAAACCACGCTTGGAGTTTCCTGAACTAGTCGGCTCCCCAGGGTGCCAAAGAGTTGGGATAAGCGGTATCCCTTTCCTGCTGAAATGGTTAAGAGGTGGTCATGTCCTCCCGAGGTGGATGCTCCAGTTCTGGGGTTGTCTAACACATCCATCATGCATTCCCCTGACTCTACTACACTAAGGGATGGGGAGGACAGGTGCATTGATCAGCTGGCTTGCCATGCTTTTGCCTGTGTGGGGACCGCGCTCCGTCCGGTCTGTGCCTCTGCTATTACGGCTGTTGCTATTAAAAGCCTGCTCAGGGGTCTCTTAGATGGGGCCCCTGACGATGCTGGTAGTGAAGAGTATAGAGCTCTTCTGCGTTGTGAGGAATTTGTTGCATATGTTCTCTCTGCCTTGGATGATACCATTAGAATGTGTGGCAGGGCATCTGCCTTGTTGGTGGCGATACGCCGCTCAGTCTGGCTGCGCCAGTGGGCAGCAGACAACGCTGCTAAGAAGGTTTTCCCTTCAAGGTGCTGCGCCTCTTTGGGGAACGTTTGGACTTGTTTGCCAAAGGAGGCAAGTTACCTCAGCGTAGAAGGCAGCCCCGTTCCTTTCGGGGTTCAGGTGCCTTTTCTCCTTGCTTCAGGGGCTCCAGAATTGGACGGGGAGCTTCCTTTGCTGGAGCCCGTGGAGATTTCTGGGGCAGGGGCAGAGGACGTGGCCGCCCTGGCCCCCCCTGGGGTCCCAAGACTAAGTCCTCCCCCAAGCCCCCTCAGGCATGAAGGGGCGCCCTCACCCATCCGGGTGGGGGGATGGCTTCGGCTCTCGGCTCATGTCTGGAGGCGTCATGTCTCAGACCGGTGGATTCAGGAGGTAGTATCCTCCGGTTACAAGATAGAGTTTGCAGCCTGGCCGCCCCCAAGATTCATCAAATCTCGGTTAGCTCAAAACCGCTTATCAGCTCAGTGTCTGTCCCTGGCTGTCCAAGGCCTTCTAGATCTAGGTGTCATCTGCCGGGTGCCCTTGAAGGAAAGGAGCAAAGGCTGTTTTTCCAATCTTTTCATTGTTCCCAAAAAGGATGGGTCCGTCAGACCCCGCCTGGATTTGACGCTTTTCAACAAATTTGTCAGATTCAGACACGTTCGCATGGAGACTCTGCGCTCAGCTGTGACTTTCCTACGCCCAGGGGTCTTCATGACCTCTGTAGACATCAAGGATGCTTATCTTCACGTACCTATCTTTCCAGGTCATCAGAGATTCCTCAGGTTCGCTCTGGAGGATCAGCACTACCAATTTGTGGCCTTGCCCTTCTGTCTCACCTCTGCTCCCAGGGTATTCACCAAGGTGCTGGCAGGAGTGATGGCCCTGCTGAGATCTCAGGGCATTTGCATTCTTCCCTACCTGGACGCCATGCTTATCACTTCTCAGTCCTTCCATCAGGCAGAGCTGGACACTCAGCGGGTGGTGTCCACACTGGAGTCATTCGGCTGGGTGAATCTTCCCTGTCTCCTTCCATGGTGAAGTCTTTTCTGGGCATGATTCTGGATTCAGCTCAGGTCAAGATCTTTCTTCCTCAGCAGAAGGTGGAGGTCCTTCAAGAGAAAGCTCAGCTCCTGCTGTCTTGTCCTCATCCATCCATCAGGCAGGGAATGCAGCTGGTGGGCCTGATGGTGTCCTGCTTCGAGGCGGTTCCATATGCTCAGTTCCACATGAGGTCTCTTCTGCTTCACCTCTTGTCAGTATGGGATCGGGACCCTGTGTCCCTGGATCAGGTGTTTGTCTTGTCCCCTCTGGTCAGGCGGTCTCTAGTTTGGTGGCTGGACTCAAGGAACCTGCTGGGGGGCAGGTCCTTTCTGGCCCACTTAACCCCACACCTGAGGGGTCGGGCTGTTCAGATCCGCTCGGACAACCAGACGGCGGTTGCCTACATAAATCATCAGGGAGGGACCCGAAGCAAGAGGGCCCTCAAGGAAGTGTCCCTGATACTGTCCTGGGCGGAGGAAAATGTTCCCTGCATCTCAGCTGTGTACATCCCGGGGGTGGAGAATCTGGAGGCAGACTCTCTGAGCATGGGGACCACTCGTCTGGGAGAATGGTCCCTCAGCAGCAGGGTGTTTCGCTCCCTGTGCCACCGCTGGGGTCAGACGGATGTAGATTTGTTTGCGTCCTGTCACAATCACAAGCTTCCAGTCTTTGTCTCAGGATCCTCCGGCCTTGGCCACGGATGCCCTGGCAATGTCTTGGACGAGGTTCCAGCTCCTGTATGTGTTTCCCCCGTTTCCACTGCTGGGCAGGGTGCTGCGCAAGATAGTTCAGGAAAGGGTGCCAGCCATCCTGGTGGACCCCTGTTGGCCAAGAAGAGTGTGGTTCACAGACATCATGCAGTTGGCAGTAGATCAGTACGCCCTGCCACGGGTTCCAGATCTGCTCACTCAGGGACACCTACGCCACCCCAATTTACAAACGCTGGCTTTGGCGGCCTGGCTGTTGAAACCTCCATCTTGATGGAAAAAGGACTGCCTGCCTCGGTTGTGAATACCATGATCAGGGCTAGGGAGAGGTCCTCTTCTTCCATCTATTACAGGGTTTGGCGTACTTACATTGACTGGTGCGAGACCCCTGTCGTGTGTTTTCTATTCCTAGGATTCTAGAGTTTCTCCAACATGGTTTGGATCTGGGTCTTCAGCTCAGTAGTCTGAAAGGCCATGTTTCTGCTTTGGCTATTTTTTTCCAAAGATCTTTTGCTCAGCATCCCCTGGTCAAGACCTTTTTCCAGGGGGTTACTCACGAGCATCCCCCACGTAAGCCTATATTACCAGTCTGGGACTTGAACTTGGTCTTACCTGCCCTGCAGGGGTCTCCCTTTGAGCCCTTGCAAGGGGCTCCTTTGTCCATTCTCACGCTTAAGGTGGTCTTTTTGGTGGCTATCACTTCTGTTAGGCGTGTTTCTGAGTTGGCGGCGCTTTCCATCAAGCCTCCTTATTTTGAGAGACACCAGGACAAGGTGGTGTTTCGTTTTAAGCCAGATTTTCTGCCTAAGGTTGTTTCTGCCTTTCATCTCAATCAGGACATTGTTTTGCCTTCTCTGTGTCCTAATCCTAGTAACCCTAAGGAGAGGGTTTTACATTCTTTGGATGTAGTCAGAACTCTGAAGTTCTATTTGGTGGCTACTGAATCCTTCAGGAAGACTGATGCTCTTTTTGTGCTTCCCTCTGGACCTAAGAAAGGTCTTGCTCCGGCTAAGTCCACTATCAGCAAGTGGATACGTCAGGCTGTGATACAGGCCTACTCTGCTAAGGGGAAGGAGCCTCCCTTCCGCCTTACTGCTCATTCTACTCGTGCTATTGGTGCCTCTTGGGCTTTTCAGCACCAAGCTTCTGTTGAACAAGTTTGCAAGGTCGCTACTTGGTCTTCTGTTCATACTTTTTCAAAGTTTTACAAGGTCGATGTTAGGGCCTCAGCTGATGCTGCTGATGCTGCTTTTGGCCACAAGGTTCTGCAGGTGGCAGTGGTTTAAACTGTCTGCTGTTACTTTTGGAGATCCCACCCTACTTTACGGACACTGCTATTGGATGTTCCAAGTGTAAGGAATATCTTCTGGAACAGAACGTGCTGTATACTTAGAATAATACAATTCTGTGATTCCTCACCTGTAGAATTGGTATTATATGTATACAGCACGTCCTGTTCCACCCCACCCCTGTTATCATTATCTTTAGTTACCTCTTTATGGTGATTGTTCAAATTTTTTATATAATCGTTATAGTTCTCCCGGTCTCATTTTAACTGCTTTTCAATACTGGGGATTTTGTGGGAGTTCCTTGGTATATATGGGGCTGGGAGGAGCCACTTTTCTGTCTCTGCAGTCCAGCGTCATCTACTGGATGTATAACCCAAGTGTAAGGAATATCTTCTGGAACAGGACGTGCTGTATACATATAATACCAATTTTACAGTTGAGTAATCACAGAATTGTATTATTATAGCCTCCAAGGGACCAAGAAACAGTTTGACAAGCAGGACTTCAGAAACCCCATCTTCTCCCTATTCGAAGGAAACTACTATCTCACAATATTTTTTATTTTCATTTGTTCTGTTTCACTTCTGTTATACTTATAAGTGGACAAAGCTAGTCCAAAGTAAATGAATTTAAGTACACCAGAACGTTTTTTTTTTACTGTCGGAATGCCACACACCTGCTCCACACCTGTGACCCAGGAAAAGGTTCTCGGGCAATCAACCTCTAACTCTACATAGTGCTACACAGAGCAAGATCACATCAACGGCCCAGGAGAGGTTTTTAAACTCCCGGGCCACGGCGGTACGTGCCATTCTATTTCATTCCCATGCATTTTACTTATTATTTGGTGGACTACTTTGCTATAATAATTTTAAACGGAAGGTAATATTGAAAGGCTGTAACATTTCAAAAGAGCCTAGATCAAGCTACAAATTGAGTATAGTGTGGTGCATATCATACTAATTGATGTGCTTCATTCTATTTTCTCATACAATGACACTGACACGAAATGACTAGACTATCATTAAGGTTTCCTTCTCCTTTCTGGTATCTCTATAATTTCTTTGAAACCTCCTTTACTAAACCTCAGGTTTTACAGAGGACTCAGGGGATTTCACACAGCAGGGCATCCCTAGATAGAGTTCACCTTTGTGCATGGTGGTAAACGTATACAGAGGCACTTGGCGGGCTCTCAGCTCTGTAGGGAGCCATTGGTCTCCATCATCTTGGTGAGAGAAAGCTGATTCCCTAGACTATGGAAAGGGTGTGCCTTAATGGCTTCTCATAGGGTGTTATTTGTCTTTGTTGCTATGTTAAGGGGTGCCAGGTAGAGTTTTTTTTTATTTTTTGCTACCTGATCCACCTCAGGATCTGTTTGAGCAGGAAGAACTTGAACTATTAAATTGTCCCCCAACTATGGATGCTTGCCTGCTGCTGTGCTGCATTCTGTGGTGGGTTGCTCGGAAAGTATGTGCAGTGAGGCTTCCTACAGGCTACATTTAAGTAGTCAAAGTCTAAGTTAGGCATGGAGTATTTTATCCAAGGCTGCCATACCTTAAAGCATATTTTATTTCAAATCATTAAAATATCAAAGAATGTATAGTTTACAAAATCTTTTGAGCAGACTTTTATATTTTTTCCATGCGTTAGCAATGGTTTGTTTTGCAGATTTGTGATCTCATCTGGTTTAACACGCAGAAGGGCCTTCCCAGGCCCCATATATGAATTTTATAAATAGGAAGTGTAGGAGTCTAAATACTACCGCTTTACCCCAAGTGCTCTACTACATGTTTAAAACAATGCCATGTAGCAAAGGACAAAGAATAGCTTGCATGCAAACAAATGTGGTTTACAAAAGTGGCTTAAATCCAGCAGAATTTTGCAACAGGCACACCATCTTCAAAAGTGAAGTAGTAATTTTCAGAAATTGCTTTAGATTGCTTTCATTCTTTAATAACTTTATTCAATAGCACAGCAGGATAAATTGCCTGCATGTGAGGTGATCAACCAATTGCTTAACTCTACACTTAGCCTGGACAATCCTTTTGGGAAGCACAATATGAATACCTAGGTTTGGCTAATATCTAAAGAAGTAGCTTGGAAACCACATGTGGCTCACACACTGCCTGGGGTCAGTAAGTCAGGCAGAAAGAGAAACATGGCAGCTTACCTGTCTTTGCAGTCTCCAGTGCTGCACTCAGTTATCCAGCTTTGCAGTGTGATGTCATTTGACTCTTGTGTCATGCCAAAGATAGAAGCTGGGAATGAGATAGGGTGCTGAAAACTGCAGAGACAGCTAGACGGGAACACAAATCTGCCGCCCTGACTTTGCTATTTATTCTCTTCTCTACTTGTGAGAGGGGCAAGTATTTTCTACTCAATACTTTTTAAAGCCTGGGGGGATCCGCTGAGAATAAAGATATGCTGCTTATATACACGAGGATTGAACACAGGAGTTACAGTTACCAGTTTCTATGACTATCACTCTCAAAGTACGAAAGTGACCCCTGATCTAGGAACAAAAATATTCTGGGATAAATATGATTCCTCTGAAAGATTGTTTTTTATTGAAGCAACTTGGACCATGTTTGTTCGTGTTTTGAACAACTAAAGTCCTCTTTGCCCCAACTCAAGGGGTTACGAAAGACCAAGGCTCTAATTGGGTTGCTCTATTGGTGAACATACATAATTTGATGGCCTGCCTTGTATGCCCTACTAAGTTGCTAAATGGCGTATTTCTGTCATGCTGGTGGAAGTCAAAGAATGTTTTCCCGTTTTCTTTTAGCCCAGATACCTTACACACTAGTTTTCTAATGGTAGGTAGGAGACTGAATGATGCATCTCTTCTTTTTAGAGAATCCTTTATAGTTTCAGTTTATATTATTTAAAGTACAACTCTTTCCAACACATCCTCTACGGTAAGCTAAAAACAGCATGGTTTGTTTCACTCCTTGTCTTGTTTTAATGTGCAGTTAAACCGGACCTTCAGTGTGATTTAATGAAAAGCCCAAACTCTTAAAAAACGGTTCCCCCGCATCTCAAATTAATATATTTTCCGTTTTTAGTCACTAACTTATTATTCTCTCCCCCACTGGGCTGCAACTCTGTTCAGGAATTTAGGATACGGGCGCCGCCATCTTGACTCAGAAGCATCACACTTACTGAGGAGAGGAGAGTGGGATAAGGTACAGGGGGGCGTGTTATAGCTGTGCTTTGCTCAGACAGAGCAGAGCTGGGGTCAGGTAAAGGTCAGCAGTCCCAGAATGCAGAGCAGCACAGTCAGGAGGCACTTCCTGTTTGCAGGCTGCCTGATAAGATGGCAGCTTCCATAAGCCGCCATCTTGGATGTTTAAAGGCTCATAACATGCAGTAGATGCAGGTAGGATGATTTTTAATGTGGACAATATGTATGTACAGGTTGTGGGAAACATATAAGATAGACTCTTATTCAGAGTGAAGGTCTACTTTAAACGGAGGTCTGTAGTGATAGTGGAATTGATAACGTAGAGATGCATGTATACCAGAATATCCCTTAGTGTTCCTAAGCTATCTTTTGAAACAATTAGCAAATATGTCTAAGGAGCATCTTCAATAAGAAATTGTACCCATGAAGGGCTTACCCTGACCATGCCAGCAATGTGCCCATAGTTGTGTGTCTAAGCAGGATCCATTGACCAGAGTGGGAGGAGTGTTCTGGAAGATTGTGACCCCAGGAATGCTCCCTGATACAAACCAGCATTAATAGATTGTGGATTGAGAAAATTGACATGTTCCTAACAATCAAATGGATCAGATTGGCCCATGTATGGAGTCTTATCTGTAATGTTTGAAAGAAGACATCTGGTACGTTTGATTTAATTTGGTGGCAGCCTCACTCATTGGATATTGTGGACACTGGGTTTACACGACATTTTAAGATTGGGACCAGTAGGAAACTGTAGATCTTGAGTTTTTTTCTAATACTGATCCTGTATTCACATATAAAATATATAGCAAGTCATAACCATGATTCTAGAATGGTTCAAATGTTATAATTTATTACTACTTATTAATGAGTTGATTGATCCATCATTGGTTACCCACCCCCTTAACATTTGAAATACACATAAATAAAACCAGCTAGTGACACAACCAAGTGTAAAACTTAATAACCACAAATGCCCTTAGACTATGGATGCACAATATGCAGCCCTCAGTCCCCCTTGCAGAGTTGGAGAGCAGAGCTTGCCTTGACTGCAGTGCAAGCTGCCGGGCAGTTGAGGGCAGTGCATTTCTAACTCCTAATGCAGAAAGTGGGACACCTCTGATCGTCTCTGTTGAGGAGGGTGACACACATGTGCTACTGATCTGTTGTTTGTGCTGGGTGATTATGTAAACTCGTCCCAGCTCACCTCTGCCCACCTCACCTCTGCTTATCTCTTCCCTCCTTACCTTTGCTAACTTCACCTGTTTACCTTTGCCTTCTATAAAATGCACCAAAACCCACACCAATCGTCCTTGGAATCCATAAAATTTCAGGGCTGCTTGATTCCCTACCGCAGAATCGGCATACCCCACTGCGTGAAACCCCCCTGTCCCGGTCCAATGGGGCATGGGCAAGCCATGCTGCATCCCCACTATCCCTTTAGCAGTGCTAGTGCCCGCAGCAGTCCTGTCTCATATACATAAAGGCATATTCAGTGCTTTAAGGATAAAGCTTGCCCCCAGTAAATGGTTTTGCATTTTTTTCTGCCTAAAGTTTTTTGTGGCCCCTTGAATAGGAACGATAAGAATAAGTGCGGACTTTATACCAAAAAGGTTGTGCACCCCTGCCTTAGACTCTCCTCCTAAGACTCTCTTAGACTCTCGTTTTGGAAGATTCAAATATTATTGTTTCATGCATGGTTAAGGTGGGGTTCACCCCCTAAGAGGACTTAATACATATATACCAGCCCATGTAAAATTTAGCTGGGGTCACTCATCTGATACTAGTAAGTGATTTCCCTGTGAGCATGCCTCGAGAAGCCTTATGCATTGTGTGATTTCAAACTGCCAACTATTCTTTTTTGGTGGTGAGAAGCCTTATGCATTGTGTGATTTCAAACCGCCAACTATTCTTTTTGGTGGTGAAAATATAATCATTTACAATTATCTGTATATATTTGTATATTTGGGCAAGCAAATTTTATTCTGCACTGTCCACCTGGCTCGGCAAGTCCAGGAAAGGAGGCAGATGGTCCTACAACTGCAGTGAACTGTCATTTGTCCTGGGGCTGTATTGTGGGGTCATATGGGGGTTGGCCATCCAGCCAGCATTTGGCTGGTACACCCTGCCCCCTAACAAATCCTCCCTCCCTTCTAAACCAGGTGCCCCAGAGCCCACCTTTTTCCAAACAAAAAGTGACCACAGCAGTGCGCTTCACATTTTGCAATGTAGAACACTGTTGCTCCCTGAAATCGGAAATGGAAGAATAAATGCATTGGTGCACACACGGCCTTGTTAGTTTGCCCAACCAGACCAGCAACCCCCTAATTAAAGAAGCTGATCCTGGACCTCACTCATGCATGAATCAAGATCATAAGAATCCTGTTAATGAAGTCTATTCGGGTGGTTATTGCACTTGATTTTGTACCTATTGTCATGTTACGTATTTGTATTTTAAATATTATGGGGGCATTCTAGAATCATGGTTATGATCTGCTATATATTTTACATTTGAATATATGATCCGCACTGTTGGTGGGGTCAGGGTAAGTCCTTTATTGGTACAAGTTTCATTCAGATTCATTTAGCACTTTGCCTCAAGAAGGCTAGAATTGATTGTATATATTATAGGGGGAGACACAAGGCAAGGGAGCTGCAATAAGATTCCAGTGCTGTGCTTAGTTTTTTTTGTAGCATTTTGAATATGTTTTAAAGTAGGCCAGTCATAGACATTTCAGCTTCTCTGTTCTCCCTGTGTTGACGTGGATTATATTTGGGTTCCAAAGCTTAACAACATTTATACAACTTAACAACATTTATACCGTAGTTCATATGGGATCATATGTGTTTTTGTAGAACCCATGTGATGATGAACTGCATACAGTTTGCAGGGTTCCTGTTGCCCACTGTACAAGCTAGTCTTGCGATTTGGAGATTTTGGGTGGTTGTAGATTAATTCTTTTGAGCACGAAAAGGGGATTGCTCTCATTTAAAGCTATATTTATTTATAAATATAAAAGATAGGATATCCCTCGCTGAAAGTGTTCTTAATACATGTGGAAGATCTGTCCTAAAATGTCCATTCAAATACAATAATGGTAGTGTCGAAAAAAAAAAACACGCTCACACATGTGTGAGCTTGAATTTTTTTAATGTAAATTGTCTAGTAAAATATAAAATGTGTAGATGTTCCAACTTTGGTCAGTAGGTGGGGGTATATGACCACAAATGAGAGAAGCAGAATTTTCAAGCTCTGAATGATAACTCAGAGTTCCCCTTTAGGATAAGTAACATTATATAAAGCAGAGGTATTATAGGGAGAGGCCAGAGGGAGAGACAAGGCCCGCGTACAGTCGGAAGAGAGTGGGAAGACATGGCTGTAGTGAAGCAGAGCCGCGCTGAGTTGCAGAGTGAAAGAGTGAGAAGACTAAGTTGCGGGGAACTCCATGTGGAGATGGCCTTGTCGGGAAGAAGCCCAGGGGTCCTGGCATGGATGTGACAGAGGGGCCCCTTAGGAGTAGAGATTATCTACCTTAGAAAGGACCGACAGGCCGTGAGGAGGAAGTCGCTATGCCTGAGACTCTGGTAAGGTGTGGCAGCCCATATCTGAGGCACCTGCCCTGCAGTGACTGTCGTGTGAGGGAACGGGCTGGACTTGAATGCTGGGGATTAGAGATGTGTGTTTTACTTGCTGGCAGCCCAACGGCCCCCTGCAGACATCTGGGAAATCCTGCGTCTGGGAAATCCTACCCCATAGACAGTGGATTAAGGCATTAAACCTTTTTTTCATGACCCTGCAACAATAAAACAGTCTGATGCTTATCCAACTTGCTGTTGAGTGTCTGTCTGCTTTGATACCATCTTGTCATCTCCCCATGTGCGGGTTCATTAACCCTTACCCTCGACTACCATAGCTGTGTGCTGTGACATATGCTTGATTACAATTGAGTTAACCATGACTGCTGCTGCTGTTAACAATCTTACCTACCATTACAATTAAAGCTGACCCCAGTACTACATATGTCTAGTGGAAGGTTCAGTTGTCTGTGCATTGTCTAGAGTTGCTGTCTTCTGGCCTGCTCTTCTTGTTACCAATTATGTCTTGTCTCCAGTGCTGGCCTTGATGTACCTGGTGTCGCTGCTCTGCTGAATTCAAAGGGGAAAGGAGAATAGAAAGTAATAGTAATATACAAAGAGAGGGAGAGAGAGGCAGGAAATCTGAGATAGAAAGAAACAAGAGAAAGAAAGTAAAAGATAGTAAAAGATAAAAAAGAGACGAGATTAAACAGAAGACAAGACAAGAAAGAACTTATAAAAGGTGGAAAGAATGAGGTATGAGGCAAGTAAAGCAAAAGGAAGGAGGATTAGTGAGGCGAGGTAACAGAAGGATAGGAAATAAAGGGAGGATAAAAACTATTAAGCAAAAGAAAGTGGTTTCATGTGTAGCAGCCCCTTCAAAATAACTTCTCTACTTGCATCCTTTCCAGATTGTTTTGCAGTTATTTCCTGTCACGCTGGTCTAGCAGTGAGATGCATTGTCCATGCTCTAGTAATCTCACATAACACCTCATCTTCTAGAGGATTGATCGTATTTTACAGACATAAAACTGCCCATCCTGGCTCACAGAGAAGTAAAGAGACCCTGCACCCCTCTTGGAGGCAGATGGCAAAATAAATAGAAATGCAAATGAAATGGCTCTTGCCAGTTTCTTCAATAAAATTCACTCAGCAATATGACAGACTGTAATATGACTCTACTATCTAGTTTTACTTTTTGTTTTATTCATATACTGTAGAAATAAAACAAAAAGTAAAACTAGATAGTAGATTCATATAGAATACAGTATAAATATAACAAAATTATGGCTTTCTAAAATACCTTAAAACTGACCAAATAAATGGACGTCCTTTACGGTTTATTCCATACTTAAAGTGGACCAATGCCCTGCTAATGGGTGTGGGTCTGTCTGCAATCAGACAGGCTTGGGCATCCAGAATGCTGGAGCCCCCCATCGTGCATTGCCCCTCAGAATGCCCGCAATTCTTACCTTATCTTAGGTCAGAAATGCAGCGCTGCGATTTAGCCGCTGATGGTCACGTGGGCGACCAAAGCCAATTGCCAGAGGAACAACATGCCAATTGGCTGTGAGAAGTCTGATGACGAAATGTGTGTTAGCCAATATAAGCATAACCCATAAGCGAAGGACCTTGGAGTGAACGATCCTTGAGATTTCAATGGACTAATTGTTGTGTTAGCTGTTCGGGGCTCTAAATAAAGGCAGCCTGTACTCCAATCCATCCGGTGTACATTGTGCATCTGTGGTGGCATCACAGGAAGGACACGGAGGTGAGACATGAGAAGCGGACAAGCACCAACCGTAACGGTGCTTAGAGGAGGAAGCCATCGCTAGCATTTGAACTACAGGTGTTCCTGGATTTGGAGCTGAACGGGTGCCAAGTGACCTGGGCTGCGGCAGTGAGTCCATTCCTGCCTATCATTGTTTATTACATCATTGAGTCTTATAAGTAAGGTTACATATTTGGGGGAAAGCGGCTGATGATCATAGCAGGACCACAGACTTCCCAGGAATTAAAATGCAGTCTGAGCGAGAGGATTCAGCCAAAGCAGTAATAAAACACTGTAGGGAATATCCCTCCATCATACATTTGGTTTTAGCACGGTTTGCACTTTTTGTGTGACATTTGGACTTAATTTAACCCTTTGTCTGGAATGTCCCTTATAACCTTATAAGGCACATCCAACTCTGCTGCCATTACAACAAATATAAGCTTACTCATGGTGTTCTCTTATTTGGAATATTTAGGTTTTAATTTGAGAAAAGACGAGCTGATGTGACTTAAAACTGTCCAAGGTGGGGCGAGGGGGGGGAATAGTTTTTTGTCTGGGACAGTAGGGATTGAGGGATTTAGTGAGGGGTTAGTACTTCTAATATACTTAGGAAACTGAGAAAAAGGGGATTTGGACCACTTCTACTGTCTTGGGGACACTCTTTTCTGGGGCTGGGGGATGGTTCATGTACCGTATTCCTCTCACTAGAGAATTTGTAAAGCTTAGTACATTATTATCATGAAAACATAATGTATTTATTGTATATACATAACAGTGAGATATACTTATACAAGTGCGCTGTGTGTGCATCCTGTGTTCCACACAAGTTACAACTGGTATTAGTTTTGTAGCAGTTGTCTCTATGGGTTTATTTGTAGCAAGTATATTTGTAAGCGTTTCGCCTGTTCGGCTTCCTCAGTATATATAGATATTCTATATATAATAAAAAAGGGGGTATCACAATGAATACCTAGTACAGGGTAGCTGGTGCAAAAGGGGTCTGTAGTACTCACTGTTGATTGAATTTCCCAGGTGCCTGTTCCTGTAAGGACTTAAAACTGTAAGCTCCAGTTTTGTCTCTTCTGTGGAAAGGACATTATCACAGGAGCATTGTGGCTTGTCAATATGCATTTTAGCATTTTTTTTTCAATGTTGAAATGCTTCTGGGTCTAAAAGCCTGGAGGATGTAAATTGCAGGGAGTGACAAATCTTGACCCTGAGGTTCTGTTTGTATCTCTTAGGAAGTTTTCCTTGTTTTTGGTTTGTCTACCACTTTTTTTTATTCCATTCAATATGGGGTCTATTTTCATTTTGAAAGCCATGGCCAGGGAAGTTGATTTGCTTCTCATGGACCTTTATTTTCCTAAAGATATTTACAACTGTGGTTGCTTGAGCATGAATGATGGAGGCTGATGTCCTCACGTAGCTGTTTGCTTTGCCTTCTCTGGTCCATGCTCAATATTACAAAACAGGAGACCGATTGCTTTTCTCTGTCTAAATACTGTAGAATGACTGATTACACGATTGACAGCATGTAAAATGGATTACATAACAGTGTAAATGAATCACTCTGATCCAAATATTGTAATCCAAATCACATTAACTGGGTATACCAACAGAACTGGCCAGGCCATTCAAGAATGCTTTTGGAGAACATAGAATTTTGGAACGCTTCTCACAATTTCTTTGCCTTACCCAATGACATACCAAAGGCAAGCTGATATAAATGAGACAACTGATTATAATGTTATCACTCTTCAGCAGGAATAAAGGATACCAACAATTTGTCCATGGTCGCATATAAAGCTGATGTGGGAATTTGGGATTGCATAATATTTAAGGGCCGCTACACACCACCTTTGCTTCTGTGTGATTTATAATGCTGCACAATGCAAGGGAAGATTTCATTATGTCTTATAGAACTAGTTCATATAGGTGTAATGTGAGGCCAGATTAAGGATGTCCATGCTATGGAGCAGTTCTTTTCTGGGGTCCCAATAAAATGGATTGGGGGTGATAAGTGGAGCAGAAATGTATTCCTTACAGCTGGGCGAAGCCAGGCTGCTGGTGTTAGGCTGCCACTCTTAGTGTTAGATTGAATGCAGTGAGGCAAAGGTGGGTCCCAGAGAAGGAGGAACACCCAGCTAAACCATAAAGTGAAAAAAATACACACAGCAATGTTACCATACACCATGGCTAAGGGACCCATCTCAGCTACTCAAGGGCCCAAGGGGGAATTCCCATTGTGCACCCTGTGTGATAATAATACTGGGGTGGGGCCCTCTGAGCTGTGGGACCTGGAGCAGGTGCTCCCTTGCACCAATAATAATCTGGCGCTGCTGCAATGTAGTGCAGTGTAGTTTAAAAAGTCTGTCAGGTTGTATTCAAGGTGCATTTTTATGCTATATTTATTCAATTTCATAAAAAATGCAATTGGTGTAAATGCATATCCAGTTACAGGCTTCCCATTGCTATCACTTGGATGTAGGTGTGTTTTAAGCTGGTAAGACATGCAATAGATTCCAAAATACAGATTATAACTGCTCTAATGATTATCCGCTTCAAAAATATGACTACAAATATAGGCTTGGAGGCAATGAAGCTAATAGTGCACAGGACTTCTGCCCCTTATAGGACTAAACTGGGATTGAGCCTGCAGGTGATCTGTCTTTTATGCCTTTTATGTGGATCAACAATCCCTTTAAAAAGTGAACATAAGCTTCTGGGGTTGGCCCAAATTTAGGGCTGGCTGATTATCTCTCCATGGGATGTCCCGATGTGTGAAACCCCGGCGATGGCTGAGTAAACTCACCTAGCTGACAATCCTACGATGATGACCATACCTTTAGCTAGGTGCATACCCGTGCCAGGCATTTGCGAATGGCTGGTGCAGTTATCAGCTAAAGGTGAGTGGGGACGAGGCCAGCAGTGTGCTTCCCTACATTCAGCTCGGTGGCCACTCTAACGTCTAGCAGACCTGGATGGAGGGGATCACACTGATCACCTGCCTGCGCCTGCTGTGTGGAATTGTTAGAAGGTAAGCAATGCTGAAGATGACTACTGCTGATGTGGAATTTGTATTGCAACTAATCTGCCTTGCTGATGTGGATAATATCTGAGTGTATGCTGAAACAAGATTGCCTTTGTTTTACTTCACTGAAGTTCTCTCTGGAACAATTTGGCAGAGAATCAAAGAGTAATTGCACCTCACCCACACCACACCTCACCAAGTGGCACTGAACCCTAGGTCCAAAGAACCCCCCTCGCTCCTCACACCTCTGCCACAGGCCTGGCAGAGGGACCTAACATTTACACATCACCCCCTTCATTGATATTAAAGTTATACCAAGAGCAAGCCTGCTTGTTGTCCCATTGTCTCGGGCTACACGTTGCCCTGTCCCAAACTTTAATCTGTTTTCAAAAAGACCCTGTAGTTCCTAAGTTATTTGTAAAAGTATTAGAGCATTGGAGATGCAGAGAAAAATACCATTTTGTGAGTACTCACCTTTAAAATGGGTATTATGAGTGTGTCATACACCCCGCTTCCACCATTCATGACATCTGGGTAGTCTCCAGTAGAGGGCGAACTTTTGCAGAGAGGAACGCAAAAAAGAAGCTCCTCCCGGTCCATAAATACTTGGGACCTCCCACTAATCCCCCAGTGTATGATAGCAGTAAGAGGACAAAAAAAAAAACAGGAAAAAAATGCACCAACTTAAACCACTGCAGCTTGCAGAACCTTGCAGCCAAAAACAGCATCCGCTGAGGCCCGCACATCAGCCTTGTAAAATTTGGAAAAAAGTATGAACGGAAGACCAAGTAGCAGCCTTACAAACTTGTTCAACAGAAGCCTGGTGCTGAAAAGCCCAGGACGCACCAACAGCACGAGTAGAATGCGCAGTGATCCTAAAAGGGGGAGTCCTCCCCTTAGCAGAATAGGCCCCAACAATGGCCTGACGAATCCATTTACTAATGGTAGACTTGGCGGGTGCCAAACCTTTTCTGGGCCCGGAAGGCACCACGAACAAGGCGTCCGTCTTACGAAAAGGAGAAGTAGCAACAAAATAGTACTTCACACAACGAACCACATCCAAAGAGTGCAAAACCCTCTCCTTGTCATTGCTAGGCTTAGGACACAAGGAAGGGAGAACTACATCCTGATTGAGATGGAAAGCAGAAACCACCTTAGGAAGGAAATCTGGTTTAAAGCGAAAAACCACCTTATCCTGGTGTCTCTCAAAGTAAGGGGCCTGAATAGACAGAGCCGCCAACTCAGAGACACGCCGAACAGAGGTAATAGCCACCAAAAAGGCGACCTTTTGAGTGAGCACAGAAAGAGCCACATCCTGCATCGGTTCAAAAGGAGGCCCCTGGAGGGCCGACAGAACCAAATTTAGGTCCCAAACGGGAACCAAAGACTTTCTAGGGGACCGAACATGAGTGACCCCTTGGAAAAAGGTCCTGACCAGATGATGCAAAGCAAAAGACCTTTGAAAAAAGACAGCCAGGGCAGAAACCTAACCCTTCAAAGTACTGAGCTGGAAACCCCAATCCAGACCGTGTTGTAGAAACTCAGAAATCCTAGGAATCGAAAACACCCCGCAAGGTAAGGCCCTAGCCTCACACCAGTCAATATTGGAATGCCAAGTCCTATAGTAAATACCAGAGGAAGACCTCTTTCTAGCTCTAATCAAAGTCTGAACGACAGCCTCAGACAAACCTTCCTCCTTCAGAATGAAGGTTTCAGCAGCCAAGCCGTCAAAGCCAGCGTTTGTAAATTGGGGTAAAGTAGTTGACCCTGAGATATCAGGTCCGGAACCAGGGGCAGCCTGAGCTGCTCTACCGCCAGACTTACGACGTCTGCGTACCAAACCTGTCTTGGCCACATTGGGGCCACCAGAGTTGCTGGCGCCCCCTCCAGAACCAGCTTGCGAACTACCTTGCCCACCATGGAGAAGGAGGGGAAACAGATACAGGAAACCCAGATCCCTCCAGGCAAGAGACAAGGCATCCACCGCCAGAGCCAGAGGATCCTGAGATAGAGACACATAGGATGGAAGCTTGTGATTGTGCCATGAGGCAAAGAGATCCACCTCCGGAGTCCCCCACTTGTGACACAGGGACCGAAAAATCCCAAGATTGAGAGACCCCTCCCCTCGGAGAGAAGCCCCTGCTCAGGGCATCCGCCTCCGTGTTCTCCACTCCCGGAATGTAAACTGCCGAAATGCAAGGGACATTGCTCTCCGCCCAAGTCAAGATAAGAGGGACTTCCCTGAGGGCACTCCTGCTGCGAGTCCCTCCTTGGTGATTGATGTAGGCCACCACCGTTTGATTGTCTGATCGAACCTGAACGGGCAAGCCCTGTAAGGGAGGTGTCAGCCTTGACAGAACAAGCCAGATGGCTCTGAGCTCTAGGACATTGATGGGGGTGTGAGCCTCCTGAGGACCCCACAACCCCCTGAACTGATGACTCTTCCAGAAACCTCCCCAGCCCGAAAGGCTGGCATCCGTGGTCACCGTTTCCCAACAAGGGGCCAGAAAAGACCTGCCCCTCAATAGATTGCTTGGCTCCAGCCACCACTGAAGTGACTGCCAAACCCTGGGAGACATCCGGAAGGACTGATCCAAGGACTGCGGACATCTGTCCCAATGCAACAGGTGAAGCTGGAGCGACCTCATGTGGAACTGGGCAAAGGGGACTGCCTCGAAGGACGCCACCATCAAACCTACCAGTTTCATCCCCATCTGGGTAGAGGGGCAACGAATGGCCAGAAGAAGGCGAATCAGATCCTGAACCCCCTGCACCTTGGGTCGAGGTAGAAACACTCTGGCCTGAGTGGTATCCAGATTCATGCCCAGGAATGAAATCTCCCTGGAAGGAGAAAGAGAGGATTTGGGGTGGTTGATCACCCATCCGAACTTCTCATGAGTCGACACCACAGTCTTGGTGTCCAGTTCCGCCTGACGGAAGGAAGAAGCTGAAATCAGCAGGTCGTCCAAATACGGCACAATGTGAATGCCCTGGGCCCTGCACAGGGCCATTATGCCCGCCAGAACCTTGGTGAAAACCCTTGGTGCTGAGGTCAGTCCGAACGGGAGGGCCACAAACTGAAAATGAAGATCCTCCACCACAAACCTGAGAAATCTCTGGTGCGCTGGCAAGATTGGAACATGCAGGTAAGCATCCTTGATGTCTATGGCGTCATAAAATCCCCTTGACGAAGGGAACCGATGGCACAGTGCAGAGTCTCCATGTGAAACTTCTTGGTTCTGATGAACCTGTTGAGAATTTTTAGATCCAGAATGGGTCTTATGGATCTATCTTTTTTGGGGACCGTGAAAAGATTGGAGTAGTAGCCACTGCCTCTGTCCGAGGGAGGCACAGGACATATGACTCCCATGTCCTGAAGATTTTGGACTGCCAACAGGAGCCCCTGTGCAGCCTGAGAGTCCGTGGGCACCCGAGACCTTAAGAATCTTGGAGGGGGCCAGTACTCAAACTCCAGCTTGTACCCGAACGAGACCACTTCCAGAATCCATCTGTCTGTGACCTCCTGGGCCCAGACCTGGAAGAAGAGCCGCAGCCATCCCCCCACCCGTACGGGTGAGGGTGCCCCCTCATTGCTGAGTTGGTTTGGCAGGGGGCTTAGGTTTGGAGCCCCAGGCAGATGCCTGTCCCCAGGAGGAACCTCTGATGCCTGAGTGGGCGAAACCTCTGACGGCTCTGGCACCTCGAAAGGAAGGGTTGAAGGAGCTCGCCCCCCGAAAGGAGCGACGCTGCTTCTTACGCTGGGGTAGCTTACCACCCTTAGCCACCGCATCCAACTTATCTCCAAACAGCCGCGTACCCCGGAAGGGAAGAGCAGTGAGCGATTTCTTGGCTGCAAAGTACGCCGCCCACTGGCGAAGCCAGACTGATCGGCGCATGGCCACCAATAAGGCCGAAGTTCTACTACACATAACAATAGTGTCTTCCATAGCAGCCAAGACAAATTGGCATGGCAAGCCTACTGATCAATGCGCTTATCCTCACCATCTTTGAGGGTAGTGGCATCAGGGGTGTGGACCACAGAGGTGTTGGACAACCCCAAAACAGGCATGTCGACCGCATCAACCGGGAAGGGATACTTCCTATCCCATCCCTGAGGAACGCCGGGAAGCCGACTCGGTTTCTCCCATTCCCTAAGGATCAAGAAAGACGATCAGCCAGCACTCCAAAAGATATTGTATTCAAATCTAATAGGTCAATATCACAGCAAAGACCAAAAAGATCCAACAAAATCCAACGTTTCGGGGCGTCTAGCGCCCCTTCATCAGGGAGCAACAACAAGCAAGCAGAGATTCCCCTCCACTGAGGATTAAATGTCCTCAGAGGGCCCGGGATTACCACCTGATGTCAGTGTCCCACGTGACATCAGAGCTGAGTCACACCAGCCAAACGAATGCATTTACAAACCATATACATAATACAATCATGTGAAACAAGTAAAATAAGTAAATATAGCGTGGCAGAGACATGATGCGGTCGTTACACAGGGGCTAAGGAGGGTAGGTCGTACCCCGCAGCACCACGTGCCAGCAGAGCAGCAGGCCGCCGCGATTGATAGGCGGCGCTGCCAGGGCTGCTCCAAAGGCTGCTCATAGTAGTCGAGGAGCTGCCAGTCCCGCAACAGGTGTATACACACCCACGCCGGTTGCTGTCAGCGCGCCGGCGCATGCGGGGAACGGCGGCAAACCAAGCGCTGCCGGGGGAACCTCTCCACCTCAGGCCTCCCGGCAACCCATTCGGTTCAGGTTGCACACAGAAATGAGCAATAACAATGGGAGGGTAGGTCTGCCCATAGCGCCCAAGTCATGCTGACACCACACCGCCACACCCGCGTCGTGGCAAGCTCCCACGCAGGGTAGTGGTGGCGCACCGGCCGCCCACATCTGACTATCCATCTATATTTTGTTCATAGTATATATTGAAATGCATCTATATTCTGTTCATAGTATGTAGGTGAGGTTGAGGTGGGGAGGCTCTCCAGTTGAGTGTGGCTTTCTGTCACACGACGGCCTGCTGGCGGACTCCCATCCCTGTGGGTGGGGGCCCACTTTGCCGGCTGTGGTGCCCCAGGTTTGGGGCTTCCTACGGAGGGAAGCCCTCCACCTCACCCCTAAGTGTTCGAGGCGCAGATGACCTTTTTGTGGTGTATTTTCTGCCTGGTTAGCCTTTGGCACTGAGGTGGAGAGGTTCCCCAGTGGTGCTCGACCCGTGCTGCCGCAGGCGGATCCCATGATTCGCTAATTCGGATGTGGGTCCACTACCCTGCGTGGGAGCTTGCTACGACGCGAGTGTGGCGGTGTGGTGTCAGCATGACTTGGGAGCTATGGGCAGACCTACCCTCCCATTGTTGTGCACCGTGTGCAACCTGAACTGAATGGTTTGCCGGGAGGCCTGAGGTGGAGAGGTTCCCCCGGCAGCGCTTGGTTTGCTGCCATTCCCCGCATGCGCCGACGCGCTGACAGCGCGCCGGCGCATGCGGAGCAGCCTTTGGAGCAGCCCTGGCAGCGCCGCCTATCAATCGCGGCGGCCTGCTGCTCTGCTGGCACATGGTGCTGCCGGGTACGACCTACCCTCCTTAGCCCCTGTTTAACGACCGCATCATGTCTCTGCCGCGCTATATTTACTTATTTTACTTGTTTCACATGATTGTATTATGTATATGGTTTGTAAATGCATTCGTTTGGCTGGTGTTGCTCTGATTGGCTGCATCAGCTCTGATGTCACGTGGGACACGCCCACTGACATCAGGTGGTAATCCCGGGCCCTCTGAGGACATTTAATCCTCAGTGGAGGGGAATCTCTGCTTGCTTGTTGTTGCTCCCTGATGAAGGGGCGCTAGACGCCCCGAAACGTTGGATTTTGTTGGATCTTTTTGGTCTTTGCTGTGATATCGACCTGTTGGATTTGAATACAATATCTTTTGGAGTGCTGGCTGATCGTCTTTCTTGTTTGTTTGCGGCGCCACCGCCGGCCACAGCACCCACCACAATGCTGTTTTTGGTAAGAGTGCTTCTGTGGAATCTGACATTCCCTAAGGATCGATGCATCAAAATGACTTTGCGTAGGAAACTCCAAGTGGGGCTTAGAGGACCCGAGGACCCGAAGAATTCCCCTTTTTTGAGAGGGGCTGCCTCCGGTGGGGCAATGTCCAAAACCTCCAAGAGATGGGCCAGAACTTTAGAAGTGTCAATGGCATCCCCCAGCGCCTGCCCAACACCATTATCACACAACTGCACATCGTCAGATTCTGATTCCTCAAACAACTTCTCCTCCTCTAACGGGGAATAATCCGACCACTCATCCTCATCAAAATCCAAAGCCGGCCATACCGGCGATAAATGTCTCTTCTTGGCATGGGCCTTTTTGCCCACTGCGCCGGAAAGAAATCTCTCAATGCTGGCCAGGCGAGCACAAACATCAGAGTGCGACTCCCCACTAGTGACAATGTCACTTGGGGTACGGATAAGACGGGGAGGGGTAGGCGATGAAGCGGGCGGTGCTGACCCAGAAGCCGGGGAAGCAGACTGCCGAGATATGGCCTTTTGTGCACATGGAATACAAATTAGCACATTCTCCCCCATAAGGGATACCCCACAACCCACACACGGCCGGGAATGTCCCGAAGGAAGCCCAAGCCCAGTATCCTGCGGAGCCTCCATATGGTGATATTTTGGGGTAGTCGCAATGGCCCTAGGGAATTAAGCTGGTAAGCAACCCTGGGATGCCCCTTTAAAGTCCCAGTGGGAGGATTTGGAAAAGGTGTAATTTAAAGCTAGGGACCCTAGGACCGGGATAACCCCCTAACATGCAGAACACAGGGAGTCCTCCTGAAAGACCCAAATGAAAGAGGACCCATCAGCCAACACTCATACATTACCTAATACTATAATATATATATCTATATAGATACATCTATATAAACAATATGTACTAAAAGGACAGCGCAGCCCCCTGCGGAGAGGGGTGCTGCCATAACAGGAAGAGAGGGGGCCCACAGGGCACTCACAAAACAGCGGAGTCCGCAGCAGCAACAGGAACAAGATGGCCACCGAAGCCCAGCACAGCCTTGCCTGGAGGGAGTGAAGAGAAGAAGAGGGGCGGGTCAACGCAGAACGCGCGCTCATTAGGCCACGCCCCCTCCCGCAAGTCCAGCAACGCGGATCCAGGCCGTGGGCTGAGCCTCAGCAAGGCGCCAACACGAGGGGGAGGGGTGGGCCGCGGCCGCGCCGAGGGCCCGGCCCGCCCCCTCAACACGCAGCCTGAGGGGGAGAAGCTCCCTCTGCTAAACGATGCACAGCATGGTGCAGACCCACAGCAGCAGCAAGTGACAGTACACCGCAACATGCGCGCACACACACACACACACACACACACACTGTAAATAACCACACAATAAAGAAATGTGAGGGACAAGCCTGCCCCCCCCAGCTGGAGGGTTAAGGAAGGGACCCGGAAGGTGGGGGATCCGGAACCAGAGTCTGGTGGACGGATATGGCAGAAGGGACAGGGCATCCCAAACCGGGGTCACCAACCCGGACACCGCCTACCCCTTGCAATGGGGTCTCACGGAGGAGCAATGCTCCTTAAACACCTACAACGGTGTTGCCTACCCACACCAGGACCTACAGCCAAGGCTGGGAGGCTCATACGGGACAATGGAATAAGGTCCAGGCAGAAATAGGGGCAAGAATGGCTGGGCGTGAGCCCGGCTTACCTGCAAGGAATAGAAGTCTTCATCTTCTGACTTGCTCGTCGCTCTTACAGAGAAGGAACTGGGGATTAGTGGGAGGTCCCAGGTATTTATGGACCGGGAGGAGCTTCTTTTCTGCATTCATATCTGCAGAAGTTCGCCCTCTACTGGAGACTACCCAGATGTCATGAATGGTGAAAGCGGGGTGTATGACACACTTAGAATACATGAGCAGAAACAGTGGGTGAAGAAACAGTGGGTGTGACAACAGTGATGTGATGTAAGTACACTGTATTTCTATGCATATAGTGGAGTAGGTCCCCCAATATAATATATATATATATATATATATATATCCTCTGCAAGACAAAGTTATTTGTTTGTATGTATAACTAATATTAATACTGAAAAGGAACAATTGTGAGGAAAACATTTTGAGATTTTTACGGTGCACATACATGTAATGGAATATATACTGTGCTTTGTGAGGACTTCCTATCGATCTCTACTATA
The DNA here is from genome assembly GCA_027917425.1 of Gastrophryne carolinensis. Lineage (NCBI taxonomy): Eukaryota > Metazoa > Chordata > Amphibia > Anura > Microhylidae > Gastrophryne > Gastrophryne carolinensis. The sequence goes on along the minus strand of CM051238.1, from coordinate 279,517,739 downwards.
GCCTTATCATTCAGCATGAGATAAAATTACAAATCAGACTGGGTCTAGTACAGTTCTACCTCCTTGTAAAGAATGTGCTTTTTGGAAAGAACACTCTATATATTGTACAGCTGAGTTGCCATCAGAGTCCCCTAGAGAACCCTCACTGTTGATAATGAGTTCTCTGTCTGAGAGCTTTAAAGGGTCTGTTTTATAGCATACCTTTCAGAGATAGTATATGCTCTATGTTCAAACAAGTCTAATAGTCTGAAGCACAAATTGGATCCTTATTACATTAAGTGGGTGCTGCCACCCCTGGTGGGAGACATGATTTTGGAGTCCTGGAACAGGCATAACATATGTACCTGCAAATACCTGCAAAGTTAAATCCATAAACATTAAATTAAAACGGTGTGGTTTGATTAAGATTAAGAAGCGCCAGTGCCAGATGAACCTGAGGTGAATGTCAGGTCCTTGTGTAAAAGGTGGAGTTATCAAGCCAAAAATCAAGAGCGCCTCTGATAGTGCCAGGTAGTGTTCCATCTATCATCAGTGCCAGTGTTGGGATGAGTGCCGGCACCTACAGTGCCAGATCAGACCAGATGCTCACCCTGCACTGTGTGGACTTATCTCATACATTTCAATGGGCTGGGTTGGTTATAATTTTCTTGGCAATTTTTTTTTTATTTCTTTTTGGGCTGGTGCATGTGCCACGGGATATCTGGGATGTTTGGAATAGTTCTTGTATCCATTTTTAGCACTTTTGTGTTGTGCTGCAGCCTTGTGATTTGGGCCATGCAAAACCTGTTTTTAGTGATGAATTTGGAGCATTTCCTGCGCTCCCAGGCGGCTCTAGAGGTCGCTAACGCATCAGCTTTTAACAGGCCTGTGCTACCGCCTGGCAGACGGCTGGGAGCTAGCCTCCAGACGGCTCTGCAGTGCAGGCAGCCTCATCTAGCGCCCACAAAAAAAAAAAGATAAATTAGGCTCTATATGTTCATTGGATTTAACAAGCAGCTGATTCATACAAAGGGCCAAATTGTCTAAACATTTAGTTGCTATGACGGAACTAAAAAAAGATGAAATGCAAGCTGTAACACAAGACACAGATTTGCTGAGCATCATCGAAAAGAAAGGTGAGCACCATGGAAACAAAAGAAAGGTGAGTTTCTGGGTAATCCCAAGGTAATACACACAGTGGTGTATCTCAAACGAGGATGCCCAGGCAGGAGAAACAAAAAACAAGTTGTTTTACCTTATCTTTATTATTATTCCATAAACGAACATAGAGGAATAACAACAGGACATGCTTGGCCTTCCTTCTCTGAGATGCTTCTACTTTGAAAAGATATCACCTTGGCTTTATAGAAAAGATGTTGAAAGAACTAAAGTGGGTGCTGGTTAGTGGTGGAGGGCAGTTTATTGACCATGCTGAGGGTGGCAGATGATATTTATTGCATAATGGTGGATGTGGTTAGTAGCTTGCATGCTAACACAGGTGGGGGAATTATTATTTGAATGGGGGAAGCATTCATTTTATTCTGGTGGAGAGTTTGGGGGGGGGAGGTTATGATTCAAATGCTTCTGAAAGGTGGAAAGAGGGAGTGGAATTGTTTATTGAAGGCTTGTGGAGGATGGGAGAAAGGAGGTTAGAGGTCGAGTTAGTTCAACTTTAAGGTTAATTGGCTTGATGCAGAGCCTCCCCGTTCAGCTCCCCCGTGCATTTCCCCGTTGGTTTTGGGCTTTGATCGGGTCAGGAAAGGGTGCTACGTTGATTTTAGTGTGCGTTTATGCGCTCAGGTGTGCGCTCAGCCGCCTTTCCGATTGTCGGCTCGCACGAGGCTGTTTCCCGGGAAAACGGACGCCTCGTTCATTGGTCCGTTTTTTTCAGTGATGCAGAGCCTTGATTTCCGCTTGAAAACACCCTAATAAAACGGGGCCGCCGAGCCTTCACTTACGGCAAGTCTGACCAGCCGTATTGGAGCTACGTGCTATTTGGGAATGCATTCCTCTGTGGGCCAACATCAAAGGCGCCAGCTATGCCGTCTGATAGTTCTGAGTATGGCAGAAACCAGGCTGCAGCGCACGCCTTTGGACATCGATGGCATGAGTGACGTTGACCTATTCGAGCTCACCCGCCTTAACCGTGTTTCTCTCCATGCCTTGTATAGCGAGCTGCGGCCATGGTTAGCCCCCACCACAAGAAAGGGGCATGCAATTGCAGGTATGACCAAATTGGTTGGCTGCCTGCAATTTTTGGCGAACGGCTCGTTCCAGAGACTGGGTGCCTTCTCCCTGGGGATGTCCCAGTCTACGCTGAGCCGCAGCCTAACCAAGTTTTTGGATGGCATGGCTACCCTGGCACAGAATTACATTTTTTTCCCTCAAACAGGGGAAGCCTGGAATGCGGTTAAGCTGGGCTTTTATAACATAGCCGACATGCCCAACGTCCTTGGTGCAATCGATTGCACACATGTCTCGCTCATCCCCCCTGCGGACCAGGAATATCTGTTCAGGTATGTGGTTTGGGTCTGCTTTTTTTCTGGTTCTCACACATTTTTTATGGCTCACACTAATTACACTTGTGTTTTGCTTGGTGCAGGAACAGGAAGATGGGCCATTCCATCAATGTTCAGGCAGTGGCGGACCCTGATCTTCAATTTTTCAGTCTGTTTGCTGGCTTTCCTGGGTCCACGCATGATGCGCACATTTTGAGGAACTCCAGCCTCTATCAACGGTTTCAATCTGGAGATATTTCTGGAGGATGGTTACTGGGTATGTGTATTAAAGTTGTATTTCTTGGCCCCCAGGTTTGAATGTGGATTTGCCACTACCCCACTAATCTGTGAGACCTTTCCTGGAAACTGGAAAAGGTTTTTGGTTTAATTAATGGGTGAAAGTATTCTCCACTATTGGCTTATGTTCTGGCCCTCTTATCTAGGTAGCATTACGCAGACATTTTTAAGGAGTGTACAGGTTGCATGTGTTTGTAGGCTCAGTAAAAATGTCAATTCCTCCCACCATACCTAGCTCACCTATTTGTCCCTGTGTACTAATGTTTCTATGCACACCTAAACCTTTTTTTAGGCATCCACCTTATGTTTGTCTTTTGTATTTTGGCAGGTGACTCAGGCTATCCCTTGTTACCATGGCTGCTCACACCCATCCTGCACCCATCTTCCCAGGCACAGGAGCGCTACAACACAGCCCATAGGAGGTCTCGCTCTGTGGTGGAACGTGCCTTTGGGTTGTGGAAGATACGTTTCCGATGTCTGGATCACAGTGGGGGTTCTCTTCAGTATCAGCCTGGCAAGGTTATCAAAATAATTATTGCTTGTGGGGTCCTGCACAACCTTGCCATTAGAAGCAGGATTGCTCGATATACTGACCTGGGTGCAGAACCTTTCCCTATTTCTGACGAGCAGACCCCTCCTTACACTGGTACACCAAGTGGGCCAGCACACACAATCCGTGCTGACCTTGTGGCCAATGTATTTTCTTGAAACCACCCCCTGTCTTCAGGCTGGGGAAGATGAAATCACACCTAATAAGTGTTACATGCTGGTCACAAAGCGACTCTAAATGCATTTGGCCTTTACCTCTGCTGCCGGGGCATGTCCATTTTTGGCCAACTATATGATTTCAGGTCCACAACTGTCCGCTTGATTTGTTCAGTATCTCGATGGACAGAACACCATAATGTACCCAAACAGCATTGGCAACAGCCATGTTAAAAAACGGCCTGTTAGGGACCCACGGCGTGGTTATCGCCCACATGGGTGTGTGTTGTCCCCTGCATCACTTGAAATAGATGGTTGGCTATCTGGGGAGTCGTGTGTGGTTTTTGGGCCGGTGGTTGAGAATGGGTTAATGTCTCCTTGCTCCTGCGTTTTGGGGAATGTGCCTGTGTCTGTGGAGTCCCCACCGTTTTAGTTGGTGCATGTTCTACATGTGTCTTGTGCCTGCTTTTCTGTTTTATTTAGGATGAGGCATGTGTGCGGCTGCTATGTGGCTTTGGCCTTGGTTGGCTCTTTGTGCTCCCTTTAGGTCTGCCCATATTGATATGGTATCCCACACCAAGCGGAGTGCCTTGAACTTTAAATATTTTTACAACTGCGGTTGCGCGCCTGCGCGCACGCACGCACGTCACCGCGGGGGAACGTCAGAGCTAGAATTTGAAAAAGAAGCCAAGATGTCCCCCGCCATCTTTACAACGGAGCAGGACGAGATCATCATGGATGTGGGTATGCGAGCGAGCGAGCGTGCGTTTATGTGTGCGCACACATTCCTTGTAATAAAAAAAGAAAAAAACGCAAGAATAGTCTGAAACAACTTAGTTTGTCACGTTACAGAGCAGCCCACCTTAGTTTAGCCCATGTACGCAGCTACAAACTAGCCTACATGCAGATAGCAGAACTAGGGCAATGTGAGGCAGCAAGAGGTTAATAAAGTGACTTGATTTAGGCCAGGAAACTTGTTAATGTATTTTGTGTATTAATGGTGTGTCCTTGTCTCTTTTTCTAACAGATGATGCTGAGGAATCGCTACGACTTCCTGCCGTCAGATTATGACAAGCGGACGTTGGCCCTGGCGGTGGTGGACGCGATTGAAAGAAGATCCCAAACCACCTATACCTTCACTCAGATCGCCCAACACTGGTCTGATTTAAAAAGAAGGCATCAGCCCCGGGTGAGGCGGTACTTCGCAACACATTTCCCATGTAAGTGTAGAAAATGTCAATGCACCTCTAACCCTGGCATCGCCTGGGCGTGGTTTAATGATTGTGTTTGTATTTCAGCCCATGAATGGAATTTGCGGTTCCGCCCCACCCGGACCAGGACACGCAGCCCAGTGTTGGGCGAAACAGGTGAAGGTGTAGGTGGCCCACCGCCAGGGTTAACGGCCACCCCCTCCTCTGTAAGTGACTCGGAGGAGCCGCTGGACCTCAGCATGCAGGGGAGGGGGCAATCTGACGGCAGGGAGTCGCGCAGAACAGAGCCTCAACATGACTCCGGTAAGGGAAATATAGTTAGATCTGTGGTAAGACATGCATTAAATACAGATACTCATGTGCACTATTGTTGTAGATTCAGATGTCGCTGGAACATCCCAAGGGATGAGTGAGGAAGGGGGCGAGGAGGAAGAGGTTGCTGGGGAAGGTGAGTAGATTGATACCTAGAAGCCTAACTTAATATTATATTAATGAAAGAACAACAGTCTCTAATATCAGTGTGTTTGTCATCCATACAGATTCCCAACTGCCACAGAGGGATTATGAAGGGAGACTCCGCCCCCGACGCAATGTGCGGCCTAAACCTTGTAAGTGGTGTTTATTTAAACTAAAGTAAATGAGCAAACATTTCCATTTTACCAAAAAACAAATTCAACAGTTCCCTCAAAATGTATCCAAAAAAGCCCTTAAAGCGGACCTTAACTATGAATAAGAGGCTAGCTTAGATAGTTCCCACATCCTGTACATACAGATTGTCCACCTTACAAATCATGTTACCAACCTTTTCCATAGCACATCTCGGCTCTGTGTGAGCAAAGCACAGCTATAACCCACCCCATGTACCTTATCCCACTCTCCTCTCCTCAGTAAGTGTGATGCTTCAGAGTCAACATGGCGTTGCACGTATCCTAAATTCCTGAACTGAGTTGCAGCCCAGTGGGGGAAAGAATAATAATTGATTGACTAAAAAATTAATATATATTAGTTTAAGATGCTGTGGAAAATTTTTTAAAGAGTTTGGGCTTTTCATTAAATCACGCAGAAGGTCCGGGTTAAAAAGTGCCCCCCAAAAAAACCAAACACAATAAACAATGCTAAAGTAATGTTGTTTTTCATTCACAGATCCAAGAAAACAACAGGCTACAGACCCCGAGGCATAATGTTTTTTTTTTAACTTTAAAAATGTAAATATTTTTAATTTTTTGTTTATCCAAAAATTTACACCAAAAAACACAACTAAAGCAAAACCAAAAAAGGTTATTAATAAAAAAAGTATTAATATTTCGAGAGTTGTCTTTCCTGCAAAAGTACCATCACACATCATCAGCACACATTTACATGACACACAAAAGGTTTAGATATGGAACAAGAAAACAGAAAAAAACACAAACAATTAAGGTATGCATTAAGGACAAGGAAAAAGGAACTACTAGATGATTAAGGTATGCATTAAGGACAAGGAAAAAGGAACTACTAGATGATTAAGGTATACATTAAGGACAAGGAAAAAGGAACTACTAGATGATTAAGGTATGCATTAAGGACAAGGAAAAAGGAACTACTAGATGATTAAGGTATGCATTAAGGACAAGGAAACCCCCACCAAAAAACAAAAACAAAATAGAAATGTGTGTCAATTTTGCATTTGTGGCCATATGCATATTCCAATGGAGTTTGAGGGATGTGCGCTTGCGTGTAGCCAGATTGGCAACTGAAGAGCCATGGAGATGTAAGTATACTTGCTCAAACCACCAAAATGGAAGGTCAAATACGACGGAAACCAAGCAGGTACGTTCAAAAAGCCAGGAAAAATCAGGGAAAAACGGGCCGCCCGTGTGAACGTGAACGGGAGCCCCGATCAAATTGAAGGCACCCGAGAGAGCAAAAAAAGCTTTCCGAGTAAAGTGAAATTGACGGATCAATTAGGGAGCCATTCCGACCGAGGCTCTGCATCACATTTGAGCCACGATTCAAACGGGAGACCCGGACAATCGGAGGGTTTTAAGGGCAGTTCAGAGGAGGCTCTGCATCAGGCCCAATATGCTCTTTGAAACAGCCACCTTACTGCTCAGCAAGGGTATTGCTACCCTTAAAGAGGAACTCTTTAATATGCAGCAGTGGGGCATGTCTCCATGCACAGGACAACGTCTGGAGCATCGGTTGGAAGGTTTGCTTTGTTCAAAGATGGCGGCAGACCTCTGCGTGGTGAAAAAGTAGAAACTGTACAGCTCTCCACTCTCTGTCCAAAGGTCTGGGCGGTGGGAGGAGTCAGTGCTACAGGATGAAGCTGGGCATGGGGGAGCTCTAGGAGCATTTACATTGCAAGCAGCCAGATTCTGTCTCCTGTCTGTGGCTCCAGCCTAAGCCCAGGGCAACCACAAAATGGTGGTCGCTGTCCAGATGTGCTGCTTCTGCTTCAATGTCCTCTATTGCTACCTGGTGCTGTCATGGGATTGAGTCATTGTTATGTTTTGACCTGTGACATCCATGTCACTGTGGTAAACTGAACTGCTTTTTTTGAGCCAGAGGGGTCACTAGTATAGAGTGTAAAGGGGCACCCCAGTGGGGTCGACAGGCAGTAGCAATCATATGACAGGTCTGTGCAAATACTTTAGTTGTCTTTTTTTATATGATTTAGATCTGGTTTATATGGACCTCTCTGAGCTCACAAATATCCTTGGTGTTCTCAAGCTCCTCTTTTTTTTGCATTCCAAATATGTACCAAACCAAACAATACACAGATATTACTAACATGCGTGTCATCTTTAACGTTATGCCTTTTGGAACTCATTTATCCTTCTACTTGCTAACCAGTTCACAGTAATAGTAATTTTGACTAGTGCAACTGTAAGATAAATATGCTTGCCTGTCCTCTGCTCCGGTGCAGATTTCTGGCCAGTGCTGGTATTAGTTGCAGCATTGCCGGGTGACCGCTGGCGGAAAATATCATAGTAGACACTTCTATTCCAAATGTCTCACACCCTGCTTCAGAAGATTAATTACACGTGGGTTATGGTCCAGTAGAGGGCGAACTTCTGCAAAGATGACAAGAAAAAGAAGCCCCTCCCGGACCATAAATACCTGGGACCTCCCACACATTCCCCAGATTAGTCTCTGCAGACGGCGAAGAAAGTCAAGAAGATGACTATCTCTTTCCTTTGCAGGTAAGCCGGGTGTACCACCGGCCCCATTTTTTCCTATTTTCGTCCGGACTCTTTTATTAATGTCCCTATGCCTCCCAGCCTTGGCTGTGGGGTCCGGGTGAGGGTAGGGCACACCTTTAGAGGTGTTTTGACTAGGAGCTAAGCTCCACCGCAAATCCCCCACCAAGGGGTAGGCGATCGTCAGGTTGGTGATCCTGACATGGGATGCCCTGTCCGTCTTGAAGCCCTCGCTACACATCAAAATGTAGCTATCGGCTTCCCCCCCGTTACTCCCTGTTTCCCGGATAGTAGGGGGAGGGGGGCTGCCCCTTCTTGTAATTGACTCTTTTATTAATGTGTTTGGTGCAGTTTTATTTTCACAAGCTGGCTACTGCCAGCGCGTGTGTGTGTTGTGCGATTGTGTTTCACTTGTTTTCTGACAGCCGGCACGCTCGCTATGGAGCGGCAGCGGGCCGGTTGTCTCATGGCCGGCTCCGCAGCCCTTGGCTGGGCTCCTTTGGCGCGTTTAGCGACTCTCAGTCTTATTGGCTGGGAGTGTTTCTTGCAGTACCCGGGTTGGGAGGGGGCGGTGCCATGCGCGGTGCGAGATCCACGTTGGCCCGCCCTTCTTCCTCCTTCTCCCCTGGTGCTGCGCCGCCATTTCAAGCTGCCGGCTGAGTTTTGTGAGTGCCCTTCGGGGGCCCTTGGATATTATGATTTGCGCTGTTATAGCGGCGTCTGGTGGCCTCGGGATACTGCACTTATATTTCTGCCCTGTTCTTGTATGGACGTGTGAACTTATGTATGGGATTATATATGTATGGGTATATATATATATATATATATATATATATATATATATATATATATATTGCTATAGGCATATATATATATATATATATATATATATATATATATATGATGCCTTTATGCCTGCATATGCTTATGTGCATTAAGGATGACTGACTGTGTCAATATATTTAAGGGGTACCCTCATTATGTCAGGTGGGACTGTTTCCATATTATAAGGGGGTTTTCTTCCGGGTCCTAGTCCCTTGTTGAAATTGGGGTTTCCCTGTGTGATTATAAATCCTCCCACTCACGGACGCTAAGGGGCATCCCGGGTAGCTTCATAGCGCAATTCCCATTGATCATTGCGACTATCAAAAAGTCACCATATGGAGGCTCCCCAGGATACTGGACTCAGGGTCACTTCGGGACAACCCCGGTCGTGTGTGATATGTGGGGCATCCCTTTTGGGAGATAATGTGCAAATTTGTATCCCATGTGCACAACAGGCGCTTGTGCGGCAAGCCGGGCCCCGTGCGGACGGTTCAGCCCCGCTGGCCTCATCACCTACACCCCCACGCCTGGTTATGACCCCAAGTGACGTTGTCACCAGTGGGGAGTCGCAATCTGATGTATGCGCAAGACTGGCCAACATTGAGAGACTGATTGCTAGCTCTGCGGCCAGGAAGGCCCCAGCTAAGAGACGGCACTTGCCGCCCGCTGCGCCGGCATTTGATTATGCTGATTTTGAACCATTTGACTTGTCTGATTGTTCCCCGCTCGAGGAAGGGGAACTGTTCCCAGACTCCGACTCATCTGAGGTTCGGCAGTACCCTGGCGCTGATGCCGGCTCAGAGTGCGAGGATACTGTCGACACCCATAGGCTCCTTACTAAAATTTTTGAGGTACTTGCCATTTCCCCTCCTGCGGAGGCCCCTCCGCCACGGGGGGAATTTTTGGGGACCGCCAAACCTCGTTTGGAGTTCCCGGATCAGAAGCATTTTAACAATCTGATCCTTAAGGAATGGGAAAAGCCTAGTTGGCTCCCTGGTATTCCTAACGGGTGGGATAGGAAGTATCCCTTTCCTGTTGATGTGGTGAAACTTTGGTCGACACCTCCAGAGGTCGACGCGCCCGTCCTGGGATTTTCCAATAATTCAGTCGTGCATACTCCGGATTCCACTACCTTGAAGGATGGTGAGGACCGACGTCTCGATCAATTGGCTTCACATGCCTTTGCTTGTGTGGGTTCGGCCTTGTGCCTGGTTTGTGCTTCTGCGATTATGGCCAGGGCTACTAGAGCTCTAATTAGGGACCTTTTGGATGGTTCCCAAGTGGATCCTTGCAGTGAGGAGTTTACAGCCTTGACTCATTGTGAGATGTTCATTGCTTTTGTCTTATCTGCCTTGGATGATACTATCCATATGTGTAGCAGGACCTCGGCATTGCAGGTTGCTATACGCCGGTCGGTCTGGCTGCGCCAGTGGGTGGCCAATAACGCTGCTACGAAGGTGCTCACAGGTCTTCCCTTCGTGGGTCTGCGCTTGTTTGGTGATCGTTTAGACTCGGTTGCCAGAGGGGGTAAGTTACCTCAATGCAGGAAGCAGCGCCGGCCCTTTCGGGGTTTGGGTTCATTCAACCCTTCCTTTCGTGGCTCTCGGTCAAGCAGGGGAGCGTTTTTCACTGCATTCCGAGGAGATGCCTGGGGTAAGGGCAGAGGACGTGCCCGACCCGGGACTTCCTGGGGTACTAAACCCAAATCCGTTGCCAAGCCCGCTCAGCAATGAAGGGGCGCCCTCACCCTTGCGGGTGGGGGGATGGCTGCGGCTCTTTGCTCAGGTCTGGACCCTAGAGATCACAGACGTCTGGATCCGGGAGGTAATTTCCTCCGGGTACAAGCTGGAGTTTGCATGCCGGCCTCCCCCCAGATTCTTCAGGTCCCGGGTTCCGTCGGACCCACGGGCGGCACAGGGCCTTTTTCTGGCGGTGCAAAACCTTTGGGATATGGGGGTAGTTTGTCCGGTTCCCACCACAGAGAGAGGTCTGGGTTACTATTCCAACCTCTTTACGGTCCCCAAAAAAGATGGTTCCATAAGACCCATTTTGGACTTGAAAACTTTCAACCGGTCGACTCTGCGGTCGACTCACTGCGTCCGGGGGACTTTATGACCTCAATAGATATCAAGGACGCTTACCTTCATGTGCCGGTCTTTCCGGGACACCAAGGGTTCCTCAGGTTCGTGGTAGACAACCAGCACTTCCAGTTTGTGGCTCATCACCTTCAGGGCTTACCAGTTCAGGTTCGCTCCGACAATCGGACAGCGGTCGCTTACATCAATCACCAAGGAGGGACTCGTAGCCGGAGTGCATCTCGGCAGTCTACATTCCAGGGGTGGAGAGACATCAGGACAAGGTGGTTTTCCGTTTTAAACCAGACTTCTTGCCAAAGGTTGTCTCTGCCTTTCACCTCAATCAGGACATTGTGCTTCCTTCGTTGTGTCCTAAACCTAGCAATGACAAGGAGAGGGCCTTGCATTCTCTGGACGTCGTTAGATGTGACTACTTCGTAGATCTGGTGGCTACTTCACCATTCCGGAAGACGGACGCCTTTTTTGTGGTGCCCTCTGGGCCCAAGAAGGGTTTGGCGCCCGTCAAGTCTACCATTAGTAAATGGGTTCGTCAGGCTGTTATTAGGGCCTATTCTGCTAAGGGGAGGGATCCCCCTTTCCAGATCACTGTTCATTCTACTCTTGCTGTTGGGGCTTCCTGGGCGTTTCAGCACCAAGCCTCTGTTGAACAAGTTTGTAAGGCTGCTACTTGGTCTTCTGTTCATACTTTTTCCAAGTTTTATAAGGTTGATGTGCGGGCCTCAGCGGATGCTGTTTTTGGCCGCAAAGTTCTGCAAGCTGCAGTGGTTTAATTTGTGCACTATTGCCTGTTGGGATCCCCACCCTTTTTTGGACACTGCTATTGGATGTCCCACGTGTAATTAATCTTCCAAAGCAGGGTGTGAGACATACTTGGAATAATACCATTTTGTGATTACTCACCTGTAAAATGGGTATTATAAGTATGTCTCACACCCTGCTTCGTCCCACCCTGAGTTGTATCTTCTCTATATGGTGAAACTTTTTTCTCATAGATTTTATTGGCTCTTCCTGGTTCCCTTACTGCTTTCTTATACTGGGGAATGTGTGAGAGGTCCCAGGTATTTATGGACCAGGAGGGGCTTCTTTTTCTTGTCATCTCTGCAGAAGTTCGCCCTCTACTGGACCATAACCCACGTGTAATTAATCTTCCGAAGCAGGGTGTGAGACATACTTATAATACCCATTTTACAGGTGAGTAATCACAAAATGGTATTTTTCCTGACCAACCTTGCAATAAGAAACATAGCTGGGCATTTTGATTGTTAAAGACAAGTAATGTAAAAGCTGCCTTCAGGAACAGCATGCTGCTGAGTTTCCTGACTAATTTATTTTATCTGCTGACACCTCTGTCACAGATGACAACCACACTAGTTCAGCCCAAAATGTCTATTATGAACTTTGACCATGCTCTGCTTTCTGCCACTTTGTCACCAGCCCATGATCGTAACCATGAATTTTGACCACACTCGTCCTTCACAGCTCACAACCTTTGCCACAAACCTTGTTCATGCTTCATTACACACAGATGATCATTGGGGCATCAGAACCAAGTCACTCTAGCCTTACTATCAGATCCTAGGAGAAACTTAAAAAGACCTTATAGTTGTATATTTTCCCTGCCCCCCCTCCCTCCCCTCCCTCCATACTGTGGTATCCATTGGTGCATCTTGCATCATTTACATCATTTACAGACATTTTATAAAGAGATTCTTAACTGGATTGCCACAGGATCCTTACAGGTCAATGTGGTGGCACCTGCTCTGTCTTATATTTTGCAGTGGTGCACTTTTATTATTTTTTCTTGCATTTATATGAAGCCAACATGTTATGCTACATCTCCAAGAAACATCATTTAAATAAGCAATGTTTGGAGGCTTGTTGGCATGAGAAAGTTCCTTTTCCAATTTTACAAACATTCCCCATCAATACCACAAGCATTGTGGATGTTCTGTGCAAATGTTAATGATAAATATACAGACAAAAACTGTATTTACCTTACTGAGAAAAGATGGACTGCTCAAGACCATGTCCTTAGGTTGACCCTTCATCATAGCGAAAAATAGCAGAGGCTTCTAGCTTATTGATCCAATTATGGCTGTGATTCTTAGGAATTCCATTAGCGTTTATGGAGTTAAGTCAAGTGTGGCATTAGGTCAATATGTTAATATATCAAGCTATGGCTGACCATAGACATTCAAGGATCATCAGCACCATCTAACTATCCTGACACTACATTGAAGTAGAGTTATTTTTTAATCCTGTGTGACTGCTTTCTACAGCAAGATTTAAATCATAGGACATGGACAAGGTGGACTAACTAACTCCCAACCTAGCTTTGGTGTCTGCTTGTATCCACAGATGGGCAAATTTACTCTAACCAAATGTATACATCAGTAAAAGGAACTAGTAAGAGATTTCTAAAAGGGGACCTATGCACGGCCTATTGGCCTGATGCAGAGCCTCCCCAGAACTGACCTTATTTTGTTCCGTTTTTCCTATGGCCCGTTTTCCTTCCGTTTGTCTCGGGGTTCAAATGTGATTCAGAGCCGCCGTCGGGAGAGCTCCATTACTGATTTCGGGAAGTGTTTTTTCCCCTCTCGGGTGCTTTCCGTGTGGTCGTGGGTTCCGTTGCCGTTCACACGGACGATCCGTTTTTGGCTCCTTTTTAATGCGTTTCCAAACGTACCTTCTTGCCATCTGTTTCCGTTTTCACCCCGATTCCGTCTGTTTTTCCATGTATACTTACATTTCCATGGATTTCCTGTTGACAATCTGGGTCCACGCAAGCGCACATCCCTAGTCCTCCCTCAAGCTTTCCTCATACATCAAACTGTCACTTTTACCAACACCAAAACTTACCTTAAACTAATATCCTTCTTCTTCTTCTTCTTCCTCCTCCCTGTGTTTAATGCTTACCTTAATGTCTTCTCCTCCTTCTTCTTCCTCCTCCCTGTGTTTAATGCTTACCTTAATGTCTTTTCCTCCTTCTTCTTCTTCCTAATCCTTGTCCCATATACCTACCTTTTGTGACATGTAACTGTATGGTCATGTTGTTAGAACGTACAGTGCCATGAAAGAGAAGACACCACACCATTTTTTTTTGTTTTTTTAGTCAAAATTTAAAAATAAACAATCTTAAAAACGTTTAAAATTCTTTGGTGGCACCCAGGAGGCTCTGGCTCTTCCTCAAATGGGACCTTGTCTTTGATCTGTGAAGGAAAAACATCATCAGTTTAGCCTTGTAAGTCTTTATTGCTTAGATAGGGGTTTTGCTTTGGGCCATTTTTAGGGTTAAGGTGGGCCTAAGTTAGTTAATTAATGTGTCTTGGCCCATGTTTTTGTTGTTTTGGGCAGGAGTTTTAACTACATATATGATATCTCGAAACTACTTACAAGGCATGCGGCCAACAGTGCGTCTGGGGCGCATCCTCCTCGCTGGCTCCACCCACTTGTCAGCCTGTGAAGCTGTTGGGTACAAAAACACAAGGTTATTATTGACTCTTTGTGCCTCCTGAATGTCAGATTAGTTTAGGCTTGTATGCATCAAATCAATCACCTTCCCCAGGCACCTCTGGAGGTTGTCCTTGGGCCTCCCCTGTTATTGAGGATGTTCCTGCGACGTCATCATCTAAAAATATAAATTGGGCACATTAGTATATGTTTTGAGTGCATGTATCTGGACATGGGTAGGTATGCGAGTCTTACCGGAGTCGGGTTGTAGCTGTGGCTGGTTGGACTCCCTGCCGTGCGACTGCCCCCCCCCCCCCCCGTAGTGTCAGATCCAGTGGCTGGTCTGTGTCACTGGCAGAGGAGGGGGTGGGCTTTGGCACTGCCGTGGCACCACCTACACTTTCACCACTACCTCCCAACACTGGGCTTCGTCTTCTTGTCCGGGTGGGGCGGAACCGATAACTCCATTCATGCACTGCAATATAAACACAATCATAAACACAGGCCCAGGCAAGGGCAGTGTGTTTTTTGCATGTCATGTACCAAGACTTACCGGGGAAGTGCTTCACAAAGTACCGCCTCACCCGGGGCCTATGCCTCCTTTTCAGGTCCGACCAGTGCTGGGCAATCTGTGTGAAAATATAGGTGGTGCCAGTGTTCCTGGATATGGCGTCCACCACCGCCAGTGCCAACGTCCTCCTCTCGTAGTTGCACGGCAGGTAGTCATAACGGTTTCTCAGCATCATCTGTGATAAAAAGCACAATGGCAGAGCATTAGTGACACTACTAGATTACACACTCTCATCCACTATCTAAAGCAAGTTTCTGAGCCTCATTCCTACTCACATGGGCCTACTTAGTCTATCTGCCTCTAGGCTAGTGTGCTGCTGCGCACATGGATCAAACTAACCTGTTCTAGTATTTTCGTTTTACCAGACAGTTTGTCCTCACTAATATGGCCCTGCCATGGCTAATATTTGTTTATATTTTTTTAGCGGCTTGTGCGCGCACATAAATGCACCCTCGCCTACTCACATCCATGATTATGTTGTCCTGCTCCTCCGTATATATTGCGGGCGACATCTTTCTCTGCCTTCCGGTTCTGGTTATGACGTGCCCCTGCGGTGGCGTGCGTGCGCGCGCGCACGCAGACGCGCACGCTGCCGAACATGCCCTCACAGGAAAACTATTTAAAGCTCAATGCACTCAGCTCTGTGTTGGTTACCATATCACTATGCCCAGGCCAAAATGGAGCCGTACGACCCCAAAAAGCCCAGAGCCACATACTAGACGCACAGATAGACATCACGAACACCCACACAAGAGTCGGGAGGGACATGGCCATAGTCAAAGGGTGGATAAGTCAGCCACACAGGTTTCTCGGAAAAAACGCAGTAGCAAGGAGCCCTTGGCACAGTCGCCCCCACCTGATAAATCAGTTAGGCCTCACAAGGGCCACAAATCTCTGAAAACCCTGCTCCCTCCTCCACCCACAAGGCATGTGGGTAAATCCAGCCACACCACCAAGGGGAAGCGTAGGTCCAAAACCACTAGCCCACCCAGGCCAACCACCCCTCCTCCTCGACACTCTGTGTCCCCAAGTACCACAAGCACAGAGTCAATAGAGAGCTCCACAGGTGACAGCTCGACAGGCACCCAGCCATTATCACCTAGCACCCCCCACACTCCATCACAGTCACCCATCAGCCCAAGAAACCTAAACTACTCCCCAGACAGCCAGCCATCAATGTCGTCTGCTGCCGGGGACACCACACACCCATGTGGGCGCCAGCTGCACCGTGGCTCACTTACAGCCCGTTTCTGTGATGTCCAAAGCATGGCTGTAGCCACTGGTGTTTGTGAGCACTATGATGCCCTATTTGGGCGTAATTCAAAGTCAACTCCAAAACAGGCCAAGCAGGAGATCTGGGAGAACATTTGCCGCCAAGTGAATAGTGTAGGTTTGGTGAGAAAATTTGGGGACCTTAAATATTATGGGGGAAAAAAATGGACATGCGCCGCCAGCAGAGGTAAAGCCCATTTCGAGTGTAGCAGTATGTAACACTTATTAGGTGTGCTTTACTCTTCCCCAGCCTGCAGACAGGGGGTGGTATCCCTACTAAAATCCTCCTAACAACAGTGGAAGAGCATGTGTTGACCTATATTCACCCACCCAAATGAAATAGCACTTGCCTACATTTAAGTTAAAATAGTGGCCTCACTACCTGCTACCTTTCTTGGCAGACCCTACCCAGCCCACCCATTATTGAAGTAATTCTGGATTTGGAGGAGGAGGACACAAGTCTGCTGCAGCCAAGGCCACCAGACCCAGTGGGACAACATCCAACACACCAGCCCCAGCAAGTGCAGCCTCTGATGTCCACTACCCATACCTCAGGGGCACAAACCTCTGCTGCCGTGGACATTGACCGCACAACAGACTCTGCGCCCAGCCAGCCACCTGCAGCCACTCAATCAGTACCAGACGCACCCACCCGTGCCAGTGGCGGAACCCAGCAACGTCGCCATATCAGCCAGAGGAGACATCTGCAGATAATGGAGGAAGCATGGCACCAGGAAAACGTGGAGTTTGCAGCTAACACACAGAGGTTTAATGAGACAGTGTGTTCACAAATCACCTCTATGTCACAACAACTAGAGGTTTGGAATCTAAATGTGTCCGGCCTGCTTGCAGTAACAAGACAACAAAGCAGGCATATGGCGGAAATGGTACAGCAATGGCAGTTAATGAATCAGAGCCTTGCTCATATTGCCGCTAACATGCAGCAACCCCATCCATAAACTTCAACCTCCTACTCTACCTACCACTGAAGGCATGTGTTTATGTATTGATTCTGGGGAGCAGGACACAAGACTACCGTAACCCCAAACACATGCTCTTCCACAACCCCACAGTAACAGCCTAAACATTTTTCCACAATGTTTGTCCCTTTTTTTTTTGCAGGGATCACACAAAATAAAAAAGGCACACATTGCCTAAAATGCATGAAAATAAAGCAAAAACATTGTCCACAAGGTGGGAACGGATCGCCTGTGGCGAACCACTTTGTGTTCCAGAGTATGGAGGTGTTACATCTTCTGAAATGACTAAAGCGTCCTCAGCCAGGTCTGGGAACCCAGCTACGGATGGCGAGGTTGTGCAGGACCCCACACGCAACAATTATTTGGTGGACCTTGAGGGCCTCATACTGCCAGGCACCCCCAGTCTGGTCCAGACAACGGAAGCGCATCTTCAACAAGCCAAAGGCACGTTCCACCACTGAGCGAGTCCTCCTATGTGCAGTGTTATACCGCTCCTGGGCCTGCGAGGATGGGTGGAGGATGGGGGTGAGTAACCAGGGGAGCAATGGATAGCCAGAATCACCTGCCAAAAAAGATACAAAAGATAAGCACACACCATAATACAAAAAACACATGACAAATGGGCCCCTTTGCCACATATGTAGTGGCAGGCCCCATAACTAGCCGAGACAGAGAAACCTAAACAACAAACATCTAAAGTGTATCTAAACAAGTACCATCATGCTGATAAGGAAGAGCCACAAGTACCTTACATGCTACTTACAAATACGGCATGTTAGGTTACTTTAAACTGCTAAGAACAGGGAACAACAGACAGAGGCCTAAGGGGAAGAGGCTCAATAATGTGCTGTTTAGCATTCCAGCATTAGTGAACAGGGACAATAGGTCAGCTGTGCAGTGTCAGTGCAAAGCACAGTTCTGATGAGGCAACATGCACATCCACCCAGCACACTCCTGTACAATGACTCTGGGATGCAACATAGCTAAGAGGGCCAGGACAGAAAGGTATAGTGGCGAATCACAAACAAAGCCATAGGAGGAAATACTGGTAAGTAAGTGAGTGTTAACTTCTACTGTTTCATTGGAGTCTATAACAGATTAGTGGGGTACAGGCACAGACCAATCAGAAAAATCATGCTGGACGGCAACAACTATTTTTAAACACATACGTTGGCATGTCGGCTATATTATAAAAGCCCAACTTAACCGCATTCCAGGCTTCCGCTGTGTCAGGGAAAAATATATATTTATAAGTGCCAGGGTAGCCATGCCATCCAAAAACTTGGTAAGGCTGCGGCTCAGCGTAGACTGGGACATCCCCACGGAGAAGGCACCCAGTCTCTGGAACGAGCCATTTGCCAAAAACTGCATACAGCCAGCCAATTTGGTCATCCCTGCAATTGCATGCCCCTTCCTTGTGGTGCGGGCTAACCATGGCCGCAGCTGCCTATACAAGTCCTGGAGAGAAACACGGTTAAGGCGGGTGAGCTCGAATAGCTCAAGGTCATGCATGCCATCGATGTCCAGACGTGTTCGGTGCAGCCTGGTTTCTGCCATGCTCAAAAGAACCAGCCCGCGGAGCTGACGCCTTTGATGATCGCGCACAGCAGAATGCATTTCCAATTCACAAAGATCAAATACGGCTGCTAAGACTGCCCGTAAGTGAAGCGTCGACACCCTCGTTAAATTGGGCTTGTTTCAATCGGAAATCAAGGCTCTGAATCAATTAAAAAATGGACAAATCAACGGCCAGTTCGTTTTCACGGAGTTTAGCCTCTTGCGAGCCGTCAATCGTAATGGCGCATGCCGAAACACCTGAGTGCATAAACGCACACAAAAAGCAACGTAGCACCCTTTCATGACCCGATCACAGCCCAAAACCAACGGGAAAACGTACGGGATAGCTGAACGGGGAGGCTCTGCATCAGGCCAATTGTGCTGTTGCCCATGGATTTTATAGCAGGATTCTTTGTGGTGTATAAGTGACTCCTCCCCTCACTATTCAGCATGTTTATATACATTTTCAATATGAGGCAGGGCTGGATTAAGTGTGGTGAAGGCCCCTGGGCAAAGAAATCTGGTGGAGGCCCCAGATACAGAACTTTTTTCCTTTAAAATAATTGTCCAGCCAATTATCCTATTGTGTGGATGTGTGCTGCTCGAGAACTCCAGCTTTGCCATTCTGGGCGGGGGGTAGTGTAGTCAACCAGCTGGTCCAGCAGAAAACAGTTCCCTGCATTGAGCTGCCATCGGCTGTGCTTGGTGGCTTATGTGTAGTGAGTGACCACTGATTCACAGCTCTGCACGCACCCATCACTGTAGCATTGCTGACGGCGGCTTTGCTGCTCTAGACTCTCCATCCTGCCCTGTGGTGGCTTAGGCTGCCCAGGCGCGTCCCCACTGCCCCCAATAGCTTTATTGCCGACCCTGTGGCCCATCAGACTGAAAAGCCTCCTGGACCAGACCAAAGGTTGGTGGAGTCCCCCTTTGCAGGGAAAGTGGTGGAGGCCCCGGGGCAAGCACCCCCTCATAATCCGGCCCCGATATACAGTGATACAATACAGTGCCTTTAAGGTATAACTTCCAGACAACACTATTTAGGGTGAGTGACTTGTCATGCATGCTGTGCCATAAACCCCACTTTTACAGCATGGTAGTTGGGTCAGACTTTCACCTGAGAATATTGTGTCATGAAACGCACTTCCCAACAGAATCTACCTCTGCTTTAGGAAAAATAAATCTATGGGGAGAAAAGTGAGTAATAATGAATATTCCTGGCAACTGATGGGCTACCAACTTTGCCTGTAAAGGCTGAGCAGTTTAATCTTTTTATGCTACATTGTCAAGTGCATCTAGATGTTAGAGAGTCAGTGGTGTAACTAAATGTGATGGGGCCCTGGAGTAAAAAAAATAGATGGGGGCCTGTCAAGGCTCACACAGTAAACTTTCTTTTAGCTAAATTGGTTGCACCTAGACAACTGAAGACTGAAACAGCAGATACAAATGCTGCTTCCTTTCCCTAAATGATGCCAAATGAGCACAAATCTGAAAAGTTGGAGTATCAACAATGATGGGCCCCCCTGTCCTTCTGATCCTCTTTGTCGTCACACCTACCTGCACTCCCCTGTAGAGAGTGGAGACAATTTTCATGGGAAAAACCTAACTGAAAGCGTGATCAAGTCTATTGTTTCCATATTCACAGTAGAGATCTGAAGCAAAAGTCCATTGTATAAGAACAGACAAATATTTCCCCACCTATCATCCCTTATGTGTTTTGTCATAAATACATCACCCTATTTAACATTATTCACGACATGGTTCTATATAATGTGAAATTGTGCTGTACATATACATTTTTATAGGCTTTCACCAACCCACTGGTAATGATCATGTTGAAGTGATTTTCAGATATTGACTCTCATGCGCCATTAACTACCTTGATCAAAGATGCTCTCTTCCTGCCTTCACCCATTACAGGTTTTACAGCTAATAAAGTGTCAGAGTCACAAAGGATGTGAACACTTCAGTCCATTAAAGCATAATGCTTAATTACTCTGCTAAGTTTTACATCCCAAAAGGCACACCCACCCACCATTGGTATATAGTGTTTGTACATTATATAAGCTAATCTCTATTCTTCTTCAGCTCACATAGGACGATCCCTCTGCTCAGAAGTACCTTGTTACTCTTAACTGTCCTGCAAGCTTTTGCAACTTCCACTCTAGCCATCCTAAATACAGTCTTGTTACTGCACCAGCTACTGGATCATCACTTGTCAGGTCTTCGGCATCATCCACCTTGCCTTCCAAAACCTGCACCCTGTTATTTGTACATTCTAATCTTAATCATTTGATGTATAGTGCATAGACCAGCATATCTTACAATTTCCTCCTATTCGCCTCATCTGTACACATATATCTCTCTCAAGCTTAGCTGGTATCCACCCTCAAATGGTTTGCAGTCAGCCTCATTCCAGCCATCCCTGGAGATACTCTGCAGGTTTCACAAACATAGAGTGACAACACCATCACTTATCCACCGGTACTACCCCCCCCCCCACAGTGTCAACAGCTTTAACATCATAGCAAGAGTTTTGACCAAACACTCTTTAGCATATTTTCTACATTCATACAGCTTTCTCTTACATTAACCTGCCTTAAACCCTGGGTCCTAGCCAGCGATGAGTGCTTTATCTTACTAGCCAGCTCTTTGTCAGAGCACAGTATCTTCAGAATCTGTTATATAATACAGAATCAAGCTGTCAGCATCATCTCTCCTTCACCTGCTATCTTACTAGAGCTATGTACCCTGCACTTCACCCTGTACATAGAGAATCAATGACCTAGGTACCCAATCCACAATCAGCTGGAGCTTTTATTCAAAGTTGTAAAATTCAGAGTCAGGCATTCAGGATTCTTTCTCAGCTGCCTTGCCTGTACCTGTCCCCTTCCAGAGCTCAATCCCCTGCTCTCCCTCCAGCACACAGAAAGCCTAGCACTTAGCCATCAGCTAACAGACTTCAGGAACCTCACTGGTTACTGGTCAGGCTGCCTACATCCTCTCCCACTCTCCCGTCAACTGACTTGTACCTGTCTGCCTTCCTTCTCTCCAGCACATGAAAATCCCGGCACCTAGTCATCTGGCTCTCAGAACCTAGGAGCTTCATCAGCTACATGTACCATGGGGGATCTGAGCTTTCTGCTTTTCCTGTCCACTCTCTTCTTATGTGACTGTGAGTAACAGCATCCTATACTCATATACTCATCCATCAAACTTCGTGTGCATGCATCCCTTTGCTGTAGATAACCATCATGTGCTTAATGAGTACAATTTCAGCTTTATACTATATATACTTCATATAGGGGTATGCCTGGACTGTGCCAAGATCATTGCTGGACATACAGATATGAGGTATATATGCTTTATTGTTATTATTATTATTTGGCTTATATCATTTTTCTATCTGGGCACAGTGCATGTTTGTGGGTCATGCTTACTTAGTTAACAGATTTATTTTTAAATCAAATACACATTAGGGAAAATAGGAAGACAGAAGTTCGCTGGTGCCAAAAAATTAATTGCCAGGCTTATATTTTCTGTGCTGTAAGAAGGTCACCTCAGTCCGATACTATTTTATATGTTTGCTAAAACTATTGGCATTGGTCTGTTGTGTCTATGTAAAAAAAGTAATTAGTAAATCACTTCCTACAGTTATTTAATCAACAGGCATATAAACTGGTTATCACTGATCACATGGTGCAATGGAAAATGAAATAATAAGTATTAGTGATTTATATAGAGTTGCGATGCTGTGCAGATTACACTGATGCTTTAGAAAGAATGCATTTTGAATCATAGTTTTTTTTTTATAAGTTAGTCTAGTACAAGAATGAAAGAATGCATTATTATTGGCGTACATATTGACAAGCAGCAATTAGGCAATGCAATGTGTCTACATTTTAGATTGTACCTAAATGTAATATATATATATATATATATATATATATATATATATATATATATATATATTTTAGTGACTATAGGAGATAAGCCAGCCAACTAACAAATGTTTTATTCCTTGTACCCATTCTCTGGACAAATTAAATAAAAACAGTTAGAGTGAAAAATCAGCATGCTAAGCTTATGTGTATTTAGTCCTTAAATGCAGTGTTGCATATGGTAAGCACAGACTATTTCTGGTTCGTGGTAAGAATCGGCTGCTGTCTGCCACATGGAGTGATTTACTGAAGGGCATAAATTTTACCAAGAACTGCAAGCCCATGATTGTCTGCATTTACTGTGCCTCTTTCTTAATTCCCTCAGATTTCTCATTATTTTTGTGTTGGGAATTTAGTCTTTTATAGTTGCCCCGTAATTCATATTCTGTATATGATGATAAACATTGAGCAACATATGTGGTTCATAGGTTGCCTTAGGGTCAGATAAAAAAACAAGGATAATTCATAAGCAAAGTTTTAGGACATCTCAATGGGATATAAATTTAAATCATGCTTTAGCCATGGGGAACACACAAATGGCATATATGAGACTTTAATCACAGAGATTGTGTATTCTCCTATGTACTTATACTTATGGTGGAAGATTATTTACTATGAAACAAAAAAAGCAGCATCCAACAATCATTTTAAATCAATCACTTAGTTGTGCAAATTAAAATCTTTCTTTCATTTGTCCATGAATATGTGGTCTAAAAAACATAATTCAGATCTGACCTAGCTTGCTGCTCATTAGTTCTCTCTGCCACAGCTAGGGGGAGTATGTATGCAGGAGGGAGTGTGCTGATGCTGGTTTACTGCCTCATTATGTCAGAGCAAGATCATGTAAAGGCTACCATAGTGGCAGAGGCCACAATGATGAATACAGGTGGCGCCAATGGAGTAGAGTATTTTAGGGGAAAAAGACACCATTGGAAGAGATCTACATGGGCTCCATTCTTACTGATTACTGATAGCTGCAAGATGAGTGGACAGTGTAGCCAGGCAGTGGGAAAAGCAAGCAGGATGCTCGGCTGCATAGCTCGAGGCATCACCAGTAGGAAGAGGGAGGTTGTGATGCCGCTGTATAGAGCCCTGGTGAGGCCACAGCTGGACTGTGTGCAGTTCTGGAGACCTTACCTTCAAAAAGACATTATTCAAATAGAACGTGTCCAAAGGCGGGCAACGAAAATGGTGGAAGGACATAAACTTAAAACTTATCAGGAGAGACTTAAAGAACTTATTTTGTACAGTCTGGAGGGAAGAAGGGAGAGATGGGACATGACTGAGACCTTTAAATATGTGAAAGAATTAAATAAGGTTCAGAAGGGAAGTGTTTTTAAGAAGAAACTTAATGATAGAACAAGGGGACACAACCTGAAGCTAGTCGGGGGGAAGATCAGGAGCAATGTTAGAAAATTTACAGAAAGAGTAGTAGATGCTTGGGACAAACTTCCAGCAGAGGTAGTTGAAAAATCATCAGTTACTGAATTTAAACATGCCTGGGATAAGCACACATCTATCCTAAGATAAAGAGTACATACAGTATACACATAAGGGCAGACTAGATGGAGCGTATGCTCTCCTTCTGCTGACAACCTTTTATGTTTCTATGTCTATGTTTCTATATTTATTTGTCTCCCTTGAATGCTTTATCCCCTACCTCTGCATTTACAATTGTATCTTCTAGAAATAAGAACATTATATACTCTAGTGCAGTGCCCCCCAATGTTTTGTGAGTCTCCACAAAGCTCTGTTGCTCTGCTGCTGCACTAATGACTTCACCTGTGTGTCTGTGTGGAGATCTGCAAACCATGACCTGTTGATGGGCCTTAAGGATGAGGTTTGGTGAACACCACTCTAGTGTACCCTCCACTGCGCTGTACCCATTTCTTGTGGTGCACCATCAGTACTAATCAGTATGTAAAGCCACTCACTTGCCCCTCACTTGTGGTTGTAAGATAGATTACATATGGGGGGAACCAAAACTGCTGCTAGCAAGGTGGTCTATTTTGGCTTATTTACTTATTCAGTGTTGTGTGGCACATGTGATATGCTGGAGGTAAGAGAAGGTGGGCAAATCGGGGGGGCTGGTATTCTAGTCTTAGTGGCCTGTCTATTTTGCAGACATATGGGTAGACGACATATTTAATAAAGAGCATTATGTATAACTGGGTCCAAATTTCATCCTTTTTGTGGAGAATTCCTACCTGCATAGGATCTTCCCTATCAATGGCCAGATACAGAATTGCAGTTACCCAATCAATGTATGACCAGAATGAGAAGTGCATGAGTTGGGATAATGCAATGCACATATAGCAAGGTATCCCAGTTCTTAGGCATACAGAAAAAGCATAAGGAACCTGATTTAATAAGCATATGTGCCCAGGGCCAGATTATAAGGGAGTTGCAAGGGGCGAGTGCCCCAGGGCCTCCACTACTTGCCATGCAAAGGGGGCCTTCACCAACCTTTGGGTTAT
The DNA here is from genome assembly GCA_027917425.1 of Gastrophryne carolinensis. Taxonomy (NCBI): domain Eukaryota; kingdom Metazoa; phylum Chordata; class Amphibia; order Anura; family Microhylidae; genus Gastrophryne; species Gastrophryne carolinensis. The sequence goes on along the minus strand of CM051238.1, from coordinate 279,492,698 downwards.
GGTCTGGTCCAGGAGGCTTTTCAGTCTTTGGTCTGATAGGCTCAGAGACCAGCAATAAAGCTATTGGCAGCAGTGGGGGGGGCCCTGCGCCTTGCTTTTGCAAACCTGCAGCCAAAGCCACCACAGGGCAGGACAGAGAGTCTAGAGCAGCAAAGCTGTCAATCGGCAGCCACTCCTGTACATACGCCACCAAGCACAGCCGCTGGCAGCTCAATGCAGGGAACTGTTTTCTGCTGGACCAGCTGGGTGACTACACTACTCAGAATGGCAAAGCAGAAGATCCAGAGAAACACATCTGGGGCCTCCACCAGATTTTTTGCCCAGGGGCCTCCACCACACTTAATCCGGCCCTGTATGTGCCATTTAGCTCTATTTAGCATCAATGGTTTGAACACTGCACCACTTTATGCCTAACTTGAAGTGTTTGGCAAGTCAAAAGTTAAAAAAAGTAGAGTAGATTACCTTTCATTTAGTGGCTACAGCACTCTGCTTCCTCTTCTGTCTCCTTAGTGAAGAAAATCACTTCCTCATTCAGCTTTCAGTCCCCACTCCGCTCACCTGGTCCATCAATCAACCTTTTTATGACTTTCACCTTCTTCACAGTGCAATGCGGTGCTGTTGTATAAGCTACCTCAGTCATAAGTGGCACTGAAGCCCAAGATACCATATAGCACAATGGCAGTAAAAGTGTTGATGTGTTTTAGAACAATGTTGAACGTTGAAAAGAAACACCTCAACAATAAAAGTGTAATTAAACTCATAACAAAGTTTGGCATAGTTTCCTCCCAACAGTGTTTTCAGGTAAAGATATTATGGCAACCAGCGCCTATAAGATCCACTACCAACTCGTATTAAAGAAATGCATAAAGTGCAATAGGTACACAAACAGATGCTGACAAAGGCTGTCCTATAGGGGGAAACCTAAAGCCTTATATATGAAGTGCACCTTTTTGTGCCATTTGAAAGCATATGCGTGCGCCTGGGAGCGACCACATCTACTTCTATTTTGGTGCCAGTCACAATGGCTGATGTTAGTTAATCAGCTTGGATTGGTGCACTGGGTATCGACAGGCCTTTTTCAGAGCCTGTTGGACCCTTATGCAGAAGAACAGCGCCAGTGAGTGCTCCTTCTTCCCGCCAACATATAGGCACTGCACGCTGGACCCCCTGATCGGGGTTGCCCCGCTGTGTGAAACCCCCCAGGTTACTGAAACCAACTCACCTGTTCCCGGTCCTATGGCGCATGTGTGGCCGCTCGTCTAATCAGCACACTCGAGTGCGCTGACAGCCGCATCCCCTGTTACCCTCTAACTGTGAGTATGCCCGCGCCGGCCATTCACAAATGTCTGGCACAGGCACGCGCCCTGCTAGAGGGATAGCGGGGAATGCGGACGCAGCTTGTGCATGTGCTGTTGGACCGGGAAGGAAGTGTATGGCAGAGCTGGGGGGTTTCACACAGTGGAGCATCTCGATTATGGATGCCCCGGGGGGAGGGAATCAATCGGCCCGGGAATCTTATAGATTCCTGGGCCAATCGCATGGGTTTTGGTCTACTTTGAAGAGAAACATCGAAGGCCCTGGAGTCTAAATGACTCCTGGGCTGTCTGAGTTCCTGTCCTTGGGGCTTCCCGAACTGGGATGCAGTGAAAACCCCCAGGTGCCCAGATCACTAACCTTCTCCCGAACCCTCACCATGTTTCTGCGCTGCAGCCTCATACCCGCTCACCTTTAGCTATGCACGTGCCGGGCCCTTCTAAATGAGTGGCGCGGGCACGCCACAGCTGTAAGGTGGGTGGGGGATGAGGCTGGTGGCGCTCTCTGCTTCCTTCGACGCCGCTCGTGTGCTTAGCCATCAGCGGTGCTGAAGGGAGCCGGGTGACAGCAAGTGCGCTTATTGGCTGGGTGTGCCGCTTGGACCGAGTCTGCGTTGTGGGAGTGGAAGGAAGGTGAGTGTGTGGGGCATCCCAATTCGGGATGCCGCTGCACGGAGGAACAACACACGGGAAATGAAATTCATGTGTGTTGTTCCTCTTTAAGTATATCTTCTAATATTTACACATTCATCGCTTCCTACTTATGGACACCTATTTTGGGCAAGTGGCCCTCATCACCACAAAGCTGGAAATGACGGCTGCATGGTAGGGTGGGAGCACTGTACAAGCAACAGACAAGCCACTTAAGTTGTGTGTCTGTGGAGTACCATTATTTTTCTATTCTCTCTACTGTTGACCAAATATAGAGATGTCAGCAGCTTAAGATCTGACTACACTACACAATACACACTGTGACTACACTGCCCCTGTGAAATTTTGATATCTTGACTGCGGTGAGGGGCTCATACTACATTTTTGGCAAACCTATATACACTTTCATTATTAATATTAGGATAGGATTGTTTCAAACATTATTTATTGGCACCTTAATTAAGTATTGCGACTACCAGTGGCTTATTATTTATTCCTTATCATGTAGTTATTTAGCACATGTTGTTGCTTTATATTTATATGCCATATAAATTTGTTTGGTTGGCGCTAAACTTTATTAGATCAGTAACAAACTGTCATATGACATGAAAACATTACACAAATGTTAGAATTATGCTGACACCTAGTGGCATGTTAGAATTGATAAATGGGGGGGATCACAATTAAAGTACCGGTATTTTTCACACTATAAGACGCACCTGCCCATAAGGCGCACATAGGTTCTGAAGGAGGACAATAAGAAAAATAGTATTCTGAACCAAATGTTGTGAACCAAATAATAGGCGAATTCTCCAATTACAAGCAGAGTGGCATGCCCCCTTCCACTCCCCATAGGCGGTGTGGCATTCCTCCCGTCCCATTTTCATAGGCAGTGTGGCATTCCCCCAACCCATTACCCTCTTCCAATTCCCATAGGCAGTGTGGCATTACCTCCATCCCATTCTCTTTTGCCAGTGTGGCATTCCCCCGTCCCATTCCCCATAGGCAGTGTGGCATTCCCCTCCCCCATTCCCATAGGCAGTGTAGCATCCCTCCTCCTGATCCCCATAGGCAGTGTGGCATTCCCCCTCCCATTCCTATAGGCAGTGTGGCATGCCCCCTCCCATTCCTATAGGCATTGTGGCATTGCCCTCCCCCATTCCCATAGGCAGTGTGGCATCCCCCCTCCCGTTCCCATAGGCAGTGTGGCATCCCCCCTCCCGTTCCCATAGGCAGTGTAGCATCCGCCCTTCCGTTCCCCATAAGCAGTGTAGCATTCCCCCTCCTGTTCCCCATAGGCAGCAGAAGAAGATGGAAAAAAAAGTCAACTCACATGTTATGGGCACTTCTGTGTTGCTGGCTGGGATAACCACACTATGGGAGGCCAGAAGAAGATGGGGGAGCGGTGGGCGCTGTCCCTGTCCCTGCTGCTGCTTCTTAACTGCCGGGACAGGCAAACACCCCACTCCGTACAGTGGGTGGGTGTGACCTGCTCTGACTTGGCACATGTGAGTTTACTTTTTTTTGTTGTTTTTTTGTTTTTTTACATTCCCTGGATAAGACGTACTGACATCCCCCCACCTTTTCGGGAACATAAGTGCGTCTAATAGGGCAAAAGATACGGTATGTAAAATTGACCTCATTCTTACACTTGTAGCTCTACTGATGACAGGACACTCCTTGGGTGGCTTCTGCATGTTTCCCTTTACAACTTTTTCTTTACTTTGATTTCAGTCTCTGTCCTGTCTGGGAAATGTAGTAAAGATAGTGTTCTTGACATTGCTCTGTGCATATAACAGGTCCACATGGGGAAGATTGTTAATTTAACTCAATCTGGAGCTATAATTTATTTTCCGGTGCCTAATGCATGTGCCATGTTTCCTCCCAATCCAGATAGCAGTGCAGCAGATGCAGAAGAAAGACTAATGACAACGCTTTTGGAGAAAGACAGATATAATAAACTCATCCGGCCTGCTTATAACAATACACAGTTGGTCGTCATCAGTTTGCAGTTGTCCTTGGCTCAGCTCATTAGTGTGGTAAGATATTTTACAAATCTCATCAAGCTCATCAATAGAAATAGATGCATTGGTTTATAAAACTGTCCTATGCTACTTACACCCAAATCAACATTTTTTGTCTAATAAATCGTTCAGTTCAGTCTTTTGCAAAATATAGAAGACAGCAGAAAAATGAAGGTTTCTCAAGCCCACCCTTTAAAGTAGACCAAAACCCAGACTAGAGTAGAGAGACTCCAGTTTGGGATAATCTTTCCCTAGTGGCATCCAGATTTATGATGCCTCACAGTGTGAAACCACCTGGTAACCATATATACTACCTTATTTCCCAATATCATAATGCATGCACGCCTGTGGTGGCATCACTGCTCTGTGCACTTGCTCAACCCAGCAGACAGAATGTCTGCCAGCGGGACTGTGCAGAATACTGTGGAGGGGTCTAAGTTTAGCTGCAGCCATGGAATCAAAGATTGAGGTGAGTATACGGGTAAATAGGGAGGCTTCGCATGGTGGGACAATCCACATCTTAAAGTGGACCAAAACCCATGATTTTGACTATCCTGTGTTTTGGTCCTTTCCCCAGGGACACTCCAATCGGGGGTGCCCCGCTGTGTGAAACCCCCCCCCCGGATGCTGAGACCAGCTCACCTATTCCCGGTTCCTGGTCCCATGGGGCGTCTAATTAACAAATTACTAACCCGTGCACGCTCACTGTTAGACACACTGTGGGACCGGGAAGAGGCGAGCTGGTCTCAGTGTCCTGGGGGGTTTCACACAGCAATCGGGGTGCCCCTGGGGAAAGGACCAAAACCCAGGATAATCAAAATCCTTGGTTTTGGTCCACTTTAAGGGAAACTCGGGGGGTTTTGGTGTGTCCCAATAAGGCACCCCGGTTTTAGATTCCCCACTGTGTAAAACCCAGCAATCCACCCAGTAAACGTCTCTTCGTTCAATGTGCATTTTATCTGTTTCTATGTATGTGGTTCTTTAACCTTATTAAATTGTTTTTAAAACGATATTGCACTAGACCTCTCCTTTTGGATACATGTCTTTACCTATTGGAAATAACATGCAATTATACCTGAATGCAATGGGATGTTCCTGCCATCTATGTTTATGAGAACAGGATTTGTGGAGGATTGTGTTGGATGCAAGAGATATCATTTCCTATATGTTCCTGTAAGAGTGTTTAAAGGAGCACTATCGTTAAAATTGGCCAATAGTAAAAATCCATATAAATATGCTGGATGGCGGGAGGAGAGGTCACTTATACATCTGGCATCAAGAAACATCCATCCAGGCTTGTTTTTTATTTTTATTAATGGAAGGAAGAGTTAATCGGGTGACAGGTCCTGTCACCCATAATACACAAAACCTGTCACGCCCTGGGTTTTATGCCTACCAGAAGAAAACCACAAGCTTGGCGGGAGTTTTATTCAGTTCAGGTTTATAATTGACCCCTTCTCTCATTAGTCGAGGTGGTTATATGGGTTTTTACAATTACACAATTTTGCGATAGTGCTCCTTTAAGCTGGCGGCAGGCACCTCAGAAGATTGCAGTATTATAAGAAATTTTGGATCAGTGGATGAAAAATGCTTCTTGCAACCTAACAAATAATTCTTTTGCTCTGCATATTGGTTTGGATATACCTATCTACTATATCTACTGGATATCTACTATGGTTTTAGAATCCCTTCGTTTTATTTCTACAGACAGACATGTTCTTACAAAACTATGTATATTCAGCCATCTGTACTGTGGGAACACTGCGGCAAGGTTATAATGTGATTGTGAGTAACCTGGTTATGGAAGCTTGTGGTAAATGATCTTCTCTGGCTCAGCCTGCGTCTGCTTATTGTCATGGTTGAGGCCATGACAGTCATAGGTTTTGCAGCGTCTGGCTTTGAATGATAAAATACTATCTATGCGACACTGAGGTGAATGCCCTGAGGCGTTTTCCATGCATTATAGAGTAATGCTGACATCTGTACCCACACCAATAGTAAATAATGTTTCAAGGGTAACGTTCAGCTTCCCAAATGATATAGTCTACTCTTTTTTATATTCTAAGTATGTCTCACACCCTGCTTCGGAAGTAGTCATTACACTTGGGTTATGTCCAGTAGAGGGCGAACTTCTGCAGAGATGACTAGAAAAAAAGAAGCCCCTCCCGACCCATAAATACCCGGGACCTCCCAAACACCTCCCAGTAATCGTCTCTGCAGACGGCGAGCAAGTCAGAAGATGATGTCTCCTCCTTGCAAAGGGGGATTTCAGGTAGCCGGGATGACTCCCGGCCCTCTATTTTATCTATTACCGCCCGGATCCCTTTTTGATTTACCCTGCCTCCCACCCTAGGCTGCTGGTCCGGGCAAGGGTAGATGGCACCCTAGGTGCTTAGGAGCTAATGCTCCACTGTGAGACCCTATACTAGAGGGTAGGCGGTTAACCGGGTTGGTGACCCTGGTTTGGGATGCCCTGTCCGTTCCCCCCGCTCTCTACTGATGTAGTTGGGGATCCCTCCCTCCCTTTACTTGTCCCTTTATTCCCTGGCAGGGGGGGGCTGTGACTCTCCCTTGTCCAGTTGTCATGGAGCATCAGAAAGTAATCCTTCATTCATTAGGTGCAATGAGTGTAAGTGTGTTTGTGTGTTTTTAACTTTGTAACTTGTAACTTTACTTTTTTTCAGGTTGCCATGACATGCGGCGGCCGTAGTGAGAGCCAGCCGCACTGTCATGGTGGAGCTGGTGAGGAGGCTTAAGGGAGCTTCTCCTCTCCTTGCTGTGAGGAGAGGGGGCCGGGCCGGGCCCTCCGCGCGCTGGCGGAGGCCCGCCCCGCTCTCTCTCTGGCGTCCGCCCGGTCTCCTTGGCTGTGGTCGGGGCGGGGCCGGGCGCTCTACGCGCTGGCAGCGGCCCGCCCCACTCTCTTTCTCTGGCGCCCGATGCGGCGCCCGGTGTCCTTTACTATGGATGGGGAGGGAGCGGGGCCGGGCTTATTTGGCCCACTCTCTCGGGCGCCCGGCTTATTTGGCTGTGGCGGGGGCGGGGCCGGGCGCTGGCGGCGGCCTTCCCCGCTCTCTCTTTGGCGCCCTCTGCGGCGCCCGGTTGCCTTCATCCGGATGGGGACGGGGCCGCGCGCTCGACGCGCTGGCGGCGGCCTGTCCCACTCTCTGGCACCTTCGGCGGCGCCCGGTAATTCTAAGAAAGGTTGGGGAGGGGGCGGGGCCAGGCGCGGCGTGCGATCCGCGCTGGCCCGCCCCTCTTCGTCTGCTTCCTCTGGGACAGAGGATGGCTCCGGCTAGAAGCGTGCATGTGAGGTGAGTGCCCTGCGGGGCTTTGCTTGTCTGTTTTGTTAGGGCGCTTTATCCAGCGCCGGCCTAGAACACTGCGGGATCGTTTTGTCCCACCTTGCGGTTTCTGGTTCTGGTATCATTACATTTGTCACTAGCATGCTATGTAGTGTTATATGCTATTTGCCTCAATGTTATGTATATATGTATATATATATATTTAATTTCTATGTTTAGCCACACTCTGTTTACTTTTGCCTGTATGAGTGCTTGTCTTGATACCTTATTTACGGGGGCCCCCCTTGTCAATGTGTCCTGGGGTCCCTTGGGCTTGCAAATCCTCCCACTAACGGACTTAAGGGGCATCCCGGGTGGCTTCTAGCGTAATTCCCACTGGTCATTGCGACTACCATACAAATCACCATTTGGAGGCTCCCCTGGATCCGGGCTCTGGCTCCCTTCGGGGCAGTCCCGGCAGTGTGTGGGTTGGGGGGTATCCCTTGTTGGGGATACTGTGCTGGTGCACACTATGTGTAGGCCATAACACGGCAGTCGGGGGCCCGGACGTCTGGGTCAGTGCCGCCGGCCTCATCACCTACTCCACCTTAAATTATCCGTACCCCATGTGACATTGTCATTAGCGGGGAGTCGCAATCTGATGTATGTGCTGGATTGGCCAACATAGATAAATTGTTTTCTAGCACTGTGGCCAGGGTGGCCCCGGCTAAGAGGGGACATCTGTCACCGGCAGTGCCGGTTCTTGATGATCATGATTCCCTTGACTGGTCTGTTTATTTTCCGCTTGCGGAAGGAACTGTTTACGGAATCTGATGGCTCTGGGGATCAGCAGTTTGGGATGCTGATGCCGGGCAGGGGCTTGGGGATGCCGTGGTTACCCCCAAGATCCTGGGCCATTTATTTGAGGTGCTGGCTATTCCTCCTCCGGCGGAGTCCCCTCCGCAGAAGGGAAAATATTTTTTCTTGAGACCTCTAAGCCTCGTATGGGGTGCCCAACACAGTTTCATTCTAATATGTGATTATTAAGGATCGGGAGGGATCTAGCCGGATTCCCGGTTTTCCTCAGGAACGGGATAGGAGGTATCCCTGTACGGTGATCGCGGTGAAGCGCTGGTCATCTCCTCCCGAGGTCGATGCGTCCGGTACTGGGATTGTCCAACGCATCTGTGGTACACTCTCTAGACGCCTCCGCGATTAAGGATCGTGAGGACCATATTTTTGATCAGATGGCTTGACATGCCCTTGCTGGCGTGGGTTCTGCCTTGCGGCCTGTTTGTATCTCTGTACTCACGGTTGTGATTATCAGGTCTGTGGTTTGGGGCCTGTTGAGGGGTCCCAGCTGGACCCAGCCAGTGCTGATTCGGCAGTGTTTATGCGGTGTGTATAGTTCCTGACCATGGTCTTGTCTGCCTGGATGACACTATATGTCTGTATGGCGGAACCTCAGCTTTGCTTGTGGCTATACGACGCTCTGTCTGGTTGCGCCGGTGGCGGCTAACATTGGCTACCCTTTGGGGTATGCAGCTTTTTGGAGTCATATTGGATTCAGTTGCGTAAGGAGGCAGGCTTCCGCCACGCTAGAAGAGACTTTGCTCCTTTCGGGGGGCAGGCTCCTCTATTCCTTCCTTTCACGGTGCCAGAGCTGGCAGAGGTGCTGCCTTCTCTATCTTCAGTGGTGATTCCTCTGTTCTCGGGTTTCCTCGAACCCCCGGGCTGTGCAGGGGCCGGGGCTATTGTTCCAACCCTGGTGGTTCCCTAACGGGATGGATCCATCAGAACCATTCTGGTTTTTGAGGCCTTTCTACGGGTTCATCAGATCCCAGAAGTTCCGCATGGAGACTCTGCGCTCAGTCATCAATTCCCTTCATCAGGGGGATTTTGTGACATTTGTAGACCTCAAGGTTGTTTACCTTTATGTACCAACCTACCCCGCTCGCCAGAGATCTCTCGGGTTTGGGGTGGAAGATCGGCATTTTCAGTTGTGGCCCTCCCTTTCTGATTGACTTCGGTGCCAAGGGTGTTCACCAAGGGGCTGGCGGGCATAATGGCCCTTCGTGGAGCCCAGGGCATTTACATTGTGCTGTATCTGGATGACCTACTCATTACAGCATCTTTTCTATGCCGAGTGGAGATGGACTCCAGGGTGGTGACGACGCTGGAACGGTTCGCAAGTTCTCTGGCATGAATCTGGGTTCCGGTCAGGCCAGAAGGTTCCTTCCTCACCCTAAGGTGCAGAGGGTTCAGGACCTGATATTTGTTCTCCTGGACAATCCTTGCCTCTCTTTCCGGCTAGGGATGTAACTGGTGGGATTGATGGTGGTTTTCCTTCTAGGCAGTCCCCTTTGCTCAGTTCCTCGTGAGGTCACTCTAACTCCGTCTATTGCGGACGTGGGACGGCTGTTCCTGGTGCTTGGCTCGGTCCTTTCTGCTGTCTCCCAGGGTCCGGCAATCCTTTCAGTGGTGGCTGGAGCTTAGCGGTCTGATGAGGGCAGATCCTTTTTGGCCCCTTGTTGGGGGACGGTTACCACGAATGCCAGCCTGTCGGGCTGGGGAGGTTTCTGGACGGACTTTCAGTTCCAGGGGCTGGGGAGTCTTCAGGAGGCTCACACTCCCATCTCTGTTTTTGGAGTTCAGAGCTATTTGTTTGATTCTGTCTGCTGGATGCATCATTTACAGGTTTTGCCGGTTCCAGTTCAGTTGGACGATTGAACTGCGGTCGCTTACGTCGATCACCAAGGAGGGATTCGCAGCAGATGTGCCCTCAGGGAAGTTTCGCTGATTCTTGCATGGGCGGAGAGCGATGTTCCATGCATCTCAGCGGCATTCATTCCGGGAGTGGATAACTCTTTAAGGATGTGGTTCTTCTTCCTTGTGTCCTTCGTCTAGCTTTGACGAGGAGAGGGCCCTGTTGACGTTCTATTTCTTGGCTACTTCCTTTTTCTGTAGGAAGGAAGTCTTGTTTGTGGTGCCCTCTGGCCCCCGACGGGTTTGGCGCCGTCAAGTCTACCATTTTTAATGGATATGTCTGGTCCTTGTGTGGGCCTATATTGCCAAGGGGAGGGTTCCCCTTTTCAGTTTAGTGGAATAAGTTGTGCGACTGCTACTTGGTCTTCTGTTCATACCTTTTACAAGTTTTTGTAAGGTTGATGTGCGGGCCTTAGCGGATGCTGTTTTTAGCCGCGAAGTTCTACTAGCGGCAGGGGTTTTCATTTGTGCATTTTTGCCTATTGGGATCCCCACCCTTTTTGGACACTGCTATTGGATGTCCCAAGTGTAATGACTACTTCTGAAGCAGGGTGTGAGACATACTTAGAGTAATACCATTTTGTGATTACTCACCTGTAAAATGGGTATTATAAGTATGTCTCACACCCTGCTTCGCCCCACCCTGAGTTGTATCTTGGATCCTCTTTGGTGTTACTGTTTTTCTTGTAAGTTTTTTAGTTGCTCTTCCTGGTCCCCTTACTGCTTTCTTATACTGGGAGGTGTTTGGGAGGTCCCGGGTATTTATGGGCCGGGAGGGGCTTCTTTTTTTCTAGTCATCTCTGCAGAAGTTCGCCCTCTACTGGACATAACCCAAGTGTAATGACTACTTCCGAAGCAGGGTGAGACATACTTATAATACCCATTTTACAGGTGAGTAATCACAAAATGGTATTTTGGCAAAAATCCAGCAACAAAGTCAATTAATCAACTTTTTATTCAGTTATTCATTGACTGTTAAGGCTTGTATTTATTAATGGCAATCTGTAAGCTTACAGTGGACCAAAACCTTGCCCCTGGATTTGGGATGCCCGGCTCTGTAAAACCCGCCAGATCAGCAGTAAAACTTACCTGCCCATCGCTACAATGGCACATGTACAGCACGCAGCCAGTCAGCATGCTTGGCTCTCTTTGGCTTCTCTTAGCTGACGAGAGGTCTTAGTGGACCACAACCAGACTTAGAGTCTATAGGACTGTGAAAGCCTGCTGGGGTTATACATACAGTACCTCGCCACATCTCCTACATCTGTCTAATCTATGCATGGCCATGCCCGCTGTAACTGAATGGCTGGTGCGGGCACACACAGTCATAAAGGACTGTAGAGGGGACCCCCGCTGATCGCAGAAGTGTTTAAGCTCTTTTTATTTAGCAGCTCATTTAACCCTTTAGTGCCAGCCTACGTAGGGATTGTTTTCACCCCATGTTGGCAAGCTATTTTTAAGTATTTTGCTTGTGTTTAACTGTGATTGAAGTGGGCTGTTAGCACCATGAAAACCAGGGCACCTAGACTCAAAGGGGCCAAAGGGAGGGGGATTTTCCCGTTCCAAACTTGGTCACCAGAGGTCATATAGAAAGCTAGACTTGCTGCTGGTAGCAAGGAAATGTAGAAGTGATAAGTACTTATTATATTATATATATATTATATATTATATTATATTATACTTAGTATATATATATATATATATATATATATATATATATATATATATATATAAATATATATTATCATATGGCATGAGTATAGGCGTATCCCAATCAGGATGGTGAGGTGAGGTGGCCAGAGCAGCTGCTGGTGTGGGTGTAGTAAGATGGCGGCTTGGGAGCGAGGTGATCAGGAGTCAGTGGCCTGGTGAGATGAGTAGGGGTCTTATTTATGAAGGGATAGCGTCAGGTAGTGCCTTGTTAATGAGAGGTAGCGACACGGCACGCAATTACACATTTCTCAAGAAGAATCTTTTGAGCGACTGGGATAACGTCATGTAGCGTCCGATTCATCATTATCCCAGCCTCAGCGAACAGCGCCGGCGTTCAGCCTTACACAGCGCCAGGTATTACCTCTCGCTACCTGTCGCTCCCCCATACATTTCAATGGACGATCCTTTTCTTCTCTTTTAACTGGGTTTTTTTTTTCAATGACCTCTTATGGCATTGAAAATGCAGTTTTTTCAAAAATGTTTCATGTTTTATATATTTCTGCAGAAATGACATTACAGGTCTGGCATTAAAGTGTTCATGTTACAATGTTATTACAATGTAATTCTATATGTTTTCGCTTTGTTACTAGTGGATACATACTGAAAAACAGACTTTAAACACACAGCCTCCGGCGCTCTGGGCTTCAGAGAAGCATTTTTCAGCGCCGGAGTTTTGTGAGGCAGTTTTTTTAATGAATATGTTGTTAGTCGGTGCACTGACCAGTCGCTAACATGTGCACCCATATAGCGCTGTACTGGTCAAATAGCGACTCATCACAATGTATTCATCATTTCTGCTCAGCGACTGAGTCGCTAAGAACTAGCGACCCACGGCCGAGCACAGTGACTACTAGCGGGCGCTCTGAAAATGCCTGCTACAGACGCTCATCTGTCGCTACCTGGCGTTAGTGATGAAGCAGCCTGCCCGTCTTTAATAAGCATTTAGCGGTTTGCATGCTTGTTGATTAACTATTTTTTTTATGTTTTTAGATTAAAAAAAATGTTTTTTTGGCTTTCAGTCTGCTTTAATAGTGCTGTTGTTATTTTAGCTGCTCTGTGTTCCCGCAAGTTAAAAAATTGTGGAAGGAGTGCACTGCAGGTTTAATGCAGATTTTTACGACGTAGTCGGGAACTGTGTATTTCATAAGACCAATGATGCAATTATGTTGTTAATTGAATTTCATGTACCCTCCAGCATCAGTTGTCTGAAACACAGACATTTCTAAATGTTTCTGTAGAAATTAGAAGAGTGAATCATTAAAAAAAAAAGTTCTAAATAATGGGGAAGAACAGCACTGTTTTGTTGGAAACAGCTTAACATTGTATCAATAATAATAACTGTAGTAATAATAATAATGCATATTTAAAGTAGATGCGCACCAATATTTTCAGCTGTGTTAGTGGTATAGTTGTGTGAATATTTGGTACAGGGTGGCCAGTTCTATCCGTTTACACGAAATGATAGTAGCAATTAGTGTGAAATGCAGATCAAAAATATTCAAGAATTCTATATATTCCTTTTTTTCCCTTTGTTAGTTTACCGTAGAATACAAAGCATTACCAATAGTATTTGAACACCCAAATCCAAAACCCACCATGTTCACTGATAATTTCAGGAGCATCAACAAGGTTTGGCTCTAAAACTGGAAAATGAGGGCCCAGTAGTCAGTATTGACTATTTCTAGACCAGGAGAGGTCACACAATTATTTTTAGAGTAAAAAAAAATAAATTAAAAACAAAAAACCCTGTTTAAAAAGAAGATAAGGAACATCCATTGAAATGTGTGGGAGAGCGACAGGTAATACCTGGTGTTCTTAAAGCCAGAGCGCCGGCGCTATACACTGAGCTGCCTGTAATGATGAATCATGCGCTACATGGCGCTGTTAGAGTCGCTCACCAGAATCTGCTTCATAAATGTGGTATTGCGTACAGTGCCCAGTGTTCACCAGACGCTGCCTGCCGCTTACAAGGCACTACCTGCCGCTATCCTTTGATGAATAAACCCCTAACAGGACAGGAGTTTGATAAACTGACATTAGGGTGAGGTGGCATCATATTAAAAAAGTCCTTGAACCAGCTTTTCAGTTGCTCTAAAAAGATTGCATGATTGTACTGTATGTACCTAAACAATGACCAAAAACAACCATAGCACTTTTGCAACTGCAATCTTGTACATGCGTTACAAGCCGCTCCCTTGGAGAAGCGTCATATTCGACAGCTGGGTGCCGCTGAATGCATGGGTTTGAAACCCCCTCGACTATCTCTAGATTTGGTCAGTACACTTTTTGTATTGTTAGATTGCATTACATCTTACGTTTCGTTTTTAACAATTGATATGGGTTTATGTGACAATATATATTGTTTTGGCAGTATGAATTTCTTCTGATTACAAGGGTACTTCAATTCTTAACGTTTTTGGAAACGTAAGGATTTGTTTTGATTGTAAGGGTAATTCACTTTTACAATGTATTTTGATACTATACACAGAGCAGATATCATTTAATTATATATTTTTTCTGTATGTATCATTATTTAATTAGCACTTGGTAATAATGTAATTTAGGGTATAGGCTAGGCGTTGAGGGCATGTCTGTAGATAATTGATAATGATAGATTTTATTATGGGTTGGGTCAGGGCCGGATTAAGAGCATCCCGGGCCTGGTGCTGTAGATTTTGACGGGTACCTTCGTGGAGTGTCTGGTGAGACTCAAGCTCCTACTGCCGCGGGACCTGCGTCAAGTGGCAGACTGCTGGGGGGGAGGAGCCTCCTACACGCCCCGACATCACATGGGGCACGCAGGTCCCCGCGAGGCTACGTCTACGCCGGCCGGAACTGGGGGCCAAGGTAAGGAGACGGGCCGGCCTGTGACAGCGTAGGGTCGGCCCTCTTCACTTGTTAAAGTGGCCGCACGGCGGCCGGCCCTTTTCCTTTGTATAGCGCGTCCCGGGAGTCCTATGCTGGCTGCGTTTGCAGGCTGCTGGGCCTGTTTTAACGTAGGGGCCTGGAGCGGCAGCTCCGTCCGCCCCTACGTTAATCCGGGCCTGGGTTGGGTCATTGTGACATGTTTCCGATCTTTTAGTGGATTATGCATGGTCACAAATATTGTTAATAGCTGTAGTTAATTACTCAGTCAAGCCATACAACAAAATTAGCACAAAAATGATTTTTTTCAACACTGTAAATCATATTAATATTTGGAGTAAAGGAAAAAGTGCCTTCGCTTAGAATATAAAAGGTACTTACCTTTATGGCCTGATTTATCAATCGCCTCTGCCAGATTATGCCACATTGGTGTAAATAAGAGTGGTGCAAAATATTATTTATTCTTTTTTCTGCATGTTGCTGCACCCCTAATATTTTAGCAAATGTGTTTTTTTACAATGCAGCAACATGAGCAAGTGTAAACCACTCTAGTGTTCACCAATGTGATAAATCAGGCCCTTTACATGAAATTTTGAGATACTATGAAATGGCTTATTTTACACGGTTCCTAATGGCGGTTGGAGGAAGTTAGAGCTTGCCTGGACAGATGCAGGTTTGTTGGTCTGTAACAATACTTTACAACGAGTAACTTAAAGTGAGTTTGTTTATCTATATAGATACTTTACAAAACAATCTGCCCCAAAATCTTGCTGTGTAAAATTATCTGCTGCTCTCTGATGCTGCAAATGACAAAAGGGTAGAAATTGTGTGTTGCAAGTCTAATGTGTATAATTATAAAGCAGTCGGGAAGTGTGTACAGTATTTCATAAGAACAATGATGTGCTCTGAAATGCAATTATGTTGTCAATTTAATTTAATGTCCATTATGGTTATTATTGAGCAAAACTGCAAGATGTGTTTTTGTCTCTGCCACAATTTAGTTGTGTACAATATTTAGTTTTAGTTTCAGTGGTTCAGTTAATTGGCCTGATTCAGAGCTTCTCTTGTATGCATTATCGCCAGCAGGAATGACGTCAAAGAACCGTATTTGGTCTATTTTCTGCGTCAGGTGATTCAGAGCCTTGTTTTTGTGGCCGAGTTGTCCTTTTTTGTGGAAAATTACAATATGCATATGCCATTACAGTGTTTGCTCTATAAATATGGCTCAAGGCGTCTGGGTGGCTGCAGTTCTATGCATTTTGTCTGTGCTTGCACGGGATTCAGAGCCCTGATTTGTGAGTTTTTGGACATATAAAAGACATAGGTTTTCAATTCAAACTTACTCCATCTTTTTGCTAGAGGGAAAATTTGAACAGTCTTTTGTTGCTCGTGAAAATACAGCCTACATCCTCCTTCCCTATGATGGAGCCCCTTGACGAGTTCTGTGAAGAGTACGAGCGTCTGCAGCAGCGCGGCTTACGCATTCCTGCCATCACCTGCATATTGATCAGGTGACTGATCAGCGCGTCTTTGAATAATGCAGCACTGGTCAGACCTCAAACAGCGAAAGTGGCCCTGGGTGCGGAGGTTCTACAGCCAGAACTTCCCAGGTAAGTGGATGTACAGCAGAGAAGATGAGCTATCAGGATAAAGGGTAACATTTTTTCAAAATTATATTTTCTTTTGTACCTGTGGAGTTCTTGCTGCTTATCAAGCCCACCCAGAGGCGAGGGGTCCAACCGGTGTGGCCAAGAAGACAGGGCGTGGGTGTAAGGCAGCGGTCCTGAACACTGCCAACATCCTCTTCCTCCTCTGAATCAACACCACCACCAGCCATGGGGCCCACTGAAGAGGAGGGTGTATTGGGCTTGGAGTCTCCCACAGCTTCTGCACACTTCGGTAGGCCAATACCCAAAAACACACCCAAAAGGTTGTGCTGCATGTAAAGTCGAATATTATGTTTGCTAAATGCTGTGTTGTGGTTCTCTGCCCCTACAGAATCATCAGAGGGTGAGTCTGCTTGGTGCCGTGTTATCTATGCAGCTACATAAAGCAGATGGAAACCAAGCAAACAGCACTGTAAAACAGAACACCAAAACAGAAGGTGGTCAAAGTAGGAGGTGAGTAACAGGTGCAACAATATGGCAACCAAGGTACCAACGTAAGTATGTGCTAAGACATGCAGACTACCATGGCATTACCTAGATGCCAGCAGAGGGAGAAGGTAAGTATGTGCTAGGACATGCAGACTACCATGGCATTACCTAGATGCCAGCAGAGGGAGAAGGTAAGTATGTGCTAGGGCATGCAGACTGCTATGGGATTTGCCTAGATGCCAGCAGAGGAGAGAAGGTAAGTATATGCTAGGACATGCAGACTACCATGGCATTGCCTAGATGCCAGCAGAGGAGAGAAGGTAAGTATATGCTAGGACATGCAGACTACCATGGGATGCCCTAGATGCCAGCAGAGGAGAGAAGGTAAGTATGTGCTAGGACATGCAGACTGCTATGGGATGCCCTAGATGCCAGCAGGGGGGAGAAGGTAAGTATGTGCTAGGACATGCAGACTGCTATGGGATGCCCTAGATGGCTGCAGGGAGGAGACGGTAAGTATGTGCAAGGACATACAGACTACCATCATGGGTACAGTGGTGGGGGATGACGGGAAGTACATTAAAGTAGTTGGTTACAACAAAAAAAGGCTTATGCCGAAAAAGCCATGCAAGGACATGGCACACCGACAACAGTAAGTTAAATCTGAAAACAGGTAAAAAGTTGGCCTCCAAAACGAATTGGGCTGCAAATAGTGAGCGTTCGCAAATTCCTGGTTACCGAGATGAATTCCTGCAAAAAACAAGCAATCACGGGCAGGCTCTGAATCAGGCCAAATATTGGTTTAAAAGGATTTATGACTAAGAGTGCAGAACCCTCTGATTTGTTCAAAGTGGATCAAAACCCGTACTGGCCGCTTGGCTACCCCCCTTGTGTGAAACCCTGCTGATCACCCAAAGAACTCACCTTTCCCCAGGCTCCCAAGGCATTTTCATGGCAGCTGCACTTTGGCTTCCCTTTAGCTGAGGCACGGTCCAGCTTTCAGCCATTCAGATGGTTGGGTGCGGGATCGCTAAAGATGTGACCGGCAGGGTTGTCATGTCAGCAAGCAAATTTCAGATCAGCCAGTCAACAATCTCAAATCTGCCAGCTGGGCGTGGCTATGGTGGCAAAAAAGCAGTTTATTTTAAAACCGAGCCGCAGCTGAGCCAGTGGTTTAGAGGGTTTTGGTTAAGCTGGACCAAAACCCAGTTCAATCGGCCCGGGGATCTATAAGATTCCCGGGCCGATTGATTCCCTCCCTCACTTACCTTGCCTCCTGCGCGGTCTGAGCCGCTGGCCTTAGACGCCGTCTTAGATGGCGTGACGTCAACGGCACTGAGTGTGCTGATTAGACGAGTGGCAGTGCATGCACCATAGAACCGGGAAGAGGTGAGTTTCTTCAGGCAATCTTGGGGGTTTCACACAGCGGGGCACCCCCCAATCGGGGAAAAGAACCAAAATCCTATTTTGGTCCACTTTAACTTTAATAATATTCAGTAGCCGGACGCAAGCTCACAACCAAAACCAATAAATCACTAAAACTGGTCGATAGGGTCGAGCTTTCAGTCATTCTCCAAAGGTATTGAAGAGGGTTTAGATATGCCCATGCCTGGCCTGTCAAACTTTGAAAAGCCACCCAGGTCTGTTCTTACACTGACATTGCGGGTCATGCTCATTATTTTGTGAAGCAATGTGCACTTTGGGTGTGCCTGGTGGTGTGCATTACAAACCTACATCTCAGTGAGCACTGTAAATTGAAAACATCACCTGCACCTGTTATAGGGTATTTTTACTGAGATAATGTTTCCAATAACGTAAGGAAATATATATATATATATATATATATATATATATATATATTTTTTATTGTACAGCTTACTGAGATACAGGTTACCAACTTATTAGCGAGACCCATCATATTTGGTGAAGCGACTTGCACTTTGGGTTTTTCTTGTGGTGTGCATTGCAACCTGTATCACATTGAAGTTTTTTATACTTAAAGGGATACAGCAGGCAAAGGCAATTGTTAGACCATTGTGTCGGGCTTCATTTTCTATTTTTAAGTTGAAAAAGAAATGGAGATATTACGGTTTACAGCCCTTGGCTCTGGGATGCTGCATAGTAATCTTGGGGTTTGTTCCTTTTTAACAGTAGCAGAATTAGAGGTTTATGCAGACAACTCTAGCAGGACAGGAATCTGATAATATTATAGTAATAATAGAGAGAGGTAGCATCTGACGATAAGCATGCTTTTAAATGGTTCCACCACCTGAAAATATATTTTTTATGAGATTGATTTCAAATTGTCCACCAACCTGCTATGCAGAGGATTTATTCTGCTGTGCTGCTGGATAAATCTGCTCAGTACTTAGGCCCTTATTCATCAAGCGATAGCACCAGGTAGTGTCTGACGAGCGCCAGGTAGCGGCAGCTAACGGCGACTACCGACTCAAGTACGCCCGGCGGCGGTCACAATGACGCATTTATCAAGCAAAATGAGGCTAGCGCCGGCGAGAGCGACGGCTAGCGCGGCATTCATCATGAAGCCGCCTGGACCGAACAGCGCCGCTGCAAATTCCCTCACAGCGCCAGGTATGAGCTGTCGCTCCCTGGCGATGTCCAATGCATTTCAATGGAGCAATCTATAATTATTCATAATTAATTGGTATTCATTTTTTTTTTTTTTTTTTATGTCAAAAAATCGGACACCACTTCTGCAATGTTAGGATTTATTTTTAAGTAAAAAAAAAAAATTAAAAAAAATATGTGCAGAATTGATCTAACAGGTCTGAGATTAATGTATTCATATTACAAAATGATTAATGAATATGGTTGTTTAGGGGTTAAAAACTAGTTAATACACATCGCCGCAAGTGCTCTGGGGTTTAAACAAGGAATGGACAGCGACAGCACATTCGGAGCGTGATTTGTTGATGAATATGAAGCTAGCCGTTCGCTCTGGCCATTCGTTGTCAGGCGCTCACATACAACGCTGGACCTGTGAAACAGCGACCCCCCAGCCCGTATTCAACATTACCGCACACCGACTGAGTCGCTGTCATCAAGCTAATGCCGGCCAAGCACAGCGAATACTGGCTGGCGCTGAAAAAATCACGCTACAGTCGCTCATCTGTCGCTACCTGGCGCTATTAATGAATCGGCCTCTAATTTCACTGACAGCAACACACTAAAAAAATTCTGGTGGGAGAGTGAGGAGACACATATACACAGACTTGTAGGAATAATGGAATTCTGACAGCTTCCACAACATGAATGGAACATTCCCATTTCCTTTTCTCAATCAGATGCAGGATGCTGCAACTGTTGCTGTATAACAGGAGGCATAAATTGATCAACAATACCATCCCAAGAGAGTGGACCACCATAAATAACCTGTCTGGCAAATAGACAATCATTCAAGCATCTGCTTTTACGTTACCTTTTTTTTAATACATTTTTATTTCTGCTTTTTAAATTGTACAGTAATACAAGACAATTACCATCACGATTACAACTACAATTACAATTGGAACCCACCCAGCAACAACTTACGTACGTACAAACACACATTCCCGCCACATTCACTCTCAGGCCCTTATTTAAGAAAGGATAGCGTCAGGTAGCGCCTGGTTAATGAGAGGTAGCGACAGGTAGCGACTGGTGAACGCCGGACACGGCACGCAATTACACATTTGTCAAGCAGAATCTGTTTAGCGTCTGGGATAGCGCCATGTAGCGTCTGATTCATCATTTTCACAGCCTCAGCGAACAGCGCCAGCGTTCAGCCTTGCACAGCGCCAGGTATGACCTCTTGCTACCTGTCGCTCTCCCATACATTTCAATGGACGAACCTTTTCTTCTCTTTAAACAGGGTATTTTTTTTTCCAAAAATCACAAATAATTTTGTGACCTCTTCTGGCATTGAAAAAGCTGTTTTTTCACAATTTTTTCAGATTTTATATATTACTTCAGAAATGACATTACAGGTCTGCCATTAAAATGTTCATGTTACAATATTGCTACAATGTAATTCCATATGTTTTTGCTTTGTTACTAGTTGATAGATGCAGAAAAACAGACTTTAAACACACCGCCTCCTGCGCTCTGGGCTCCAAACAAGCATTTTTCAGCGCCAGAGATTTGTGAGGCTGTTTTTTTGCTGAATATGATGTGAGTCGGTCGCTATGAGCAGTCGCTAACATGCGCTCCCATACAGCGCTGTACTGGTCAAATAGCGACTCCTCACAATGTATTCAACATTACTGAACAGAGACTGAGTTGCTATGAAGTAGCGACCCACGGCTGAGCACAGTGACTACTAGCGGGCGCTCTGAAAATGCCTGCTACAGACCCATATCTGTCGCTACCTGGCGTTAGTGATGAATCAGCCTGCCCGTCTCGCCTGCTTAAAGTTGAGCTCGTCTTTGTGGAAGATAAACTACAGCCCTGGAGGGTGAGCCACCGGTAGTTCCTAATCACTAGTGGAACTAGGGGCATTAAGCCACTTTCCCCATACTCGCTCAAACTTGTCCGGGCATCCCCTAGCCTGGTAGGTCATCTTATATAGAATCAATTTACCATTTATTAGACTATTCCAACCTGAAAGACTTGGTTTGTTTATATGTTTCCAGTTTAAAAGAATGCATTTCCTGGCATAAAACATTAGTAGACGCAACAGGATTTTTTGCGGGCCATCATCCAACATGGGTTCTACCACACTTAACAGGCAGAGGGACGCTGACTTCCTCACAGGGAGGCCCAATGAGATCGACATAAAATTGGATACCTCGTCCCAAAATGCCGAGATAATCGGACATTCCCAGATCATATGCAGCAAAGAGCCGATACCGGTGTTGCATCTAGGGCAAAGCTCTGTTCCTGCCAGGCCCATCCTCTTCATCCTAACCGGGGTCAGATACACCTGATGAAGCCATTTGGCCTGGATCAGCCTATCTCTAGCATCTATAACAGAGGAGTATATGTTATCTACCGCTTCTTTTCAATCCTCCTGGTCCATCCCTGGGATCAGTTCTTCCCATTTCCTGCTTTTACGTTACTTTTAAAAGGATTAGAAGAAGGCAAAGGCAATTGTAACACCATTGTGTCCAACTATGTTTGGCACAGTACTAAACTGTTTTTCATTTTTAAATTGAAGAAGAAATGGCCAAGATTTCACGGTTTACATCTATTTATCTTTTGAAATATCTGAGCGCGGGCATTGGCTCTGTGATGCTGCCAAATAATCAGCATTATGGCTGCAGCCTGTAAGACAGGTATTCTCATCTCCCTGGCTGTTCTCTCTCTCTTGCAGTGCCCACAGTCTGATGATTCCAGAGCTTTAGACCACCAGCTTCACCTTATTATTGGTGGTCTATGGCAAAGGAATTCAGGGGGCGTGCCACTACCCTTTGCCTTGTTTCTACTTTCAAAAACATCTGTGGTCTGAAAGAAGGGAGAGCTCAGCCATAATGAAGTGAGCTGCTGAATGACAGTTTATGTACTTTGCCTACAGAGACCCTTTAAGTTTTGAGCTCAACTCTAATCAGTGAAAATATAAACCCTTGTTGTGAAAGCAGCTGTTCTCAGGATTTTTGTTTCCTTTACTGTGTTAAAGGCCATCCAGAGGGCATCTATATGGTGACCATGCTTAATATGAATAATCCAATTTCAACAGCTTGCAAGCATGCCTACAATCTAAATAAAAAATGTAATTTACAAAATCACCTAAAGCTACAGCTTGGGATTGTCAATTTTCCTCCCATACCATAAAATTAGAGGAATATGTTATCATGTTATAAATAACATGGGGCAAGTACAATTACATAATGCAGGTAGGTGCTGTTTTCTGTGCTCCCTGATGCAACCTGCTCAGATGGAACATGGTAGTGGTAGGTATAAGACTAGAGGAAGTCTTTTGTGACTCACTTCCTCTTAAAGAGAAAGTCATCCCTGTGTGTGCTTCCACCCACATTTAATTTTATGGATGGGTGATAGTATGGGTGGGGGAATCCTATGCAGCCTCGCCATAATGGTCGTACCCATGGCTGGAAACGCAGATGGACAGTACTATATTGTGGGGAACAGGTAAGGTGTCTTTTATTTTTACCCCCCGTGCTTCCTCAGTGCCTTGGGCGGTGGCTTAAAAAAAGACTAGACATTCACTTTAGACAAGCTCTAGAATGGCACTGAAATCCTCATTGTCATCTTGAACTTATATTAGATTAGATATGTAGTATACAGCTCCCACTTTCTTTACATTATTGCAATGTGGATATGAGTATAATTTCAAATTACACAAGCTTTTAACTAATAAAGATGATGAAAATGTATTTTATATGCATTTGCTTTGTTATAGAATGAACGGGATCAGATAATGACAACGAATGTATGGCTCAATCAGGCAAGTCAATTTTTATCAAAAATTATAATTAGGTCTAATGGTACAGTGATTATTTATTTATTCATGTTTCTATGTATTAAAAATGTGCTCATCTGCTTTGTAGGTGCTTATCTGGGCCATTAACACTTCCGAGTAAATAGCTATAGCATGATAGACTCTCAGCATAAAACTTTAATTATGTGATTTAGCTTGACCACAGCTAACCATTTCAGCATATACCATTTGGGTATGAATCATATTGACAATCATTATTAGACATAGGACATGTGATTAGAAAATGGGAACATTTCTTATATGTTACCTCTCATCAGCAGATGTTGATCAAGTTTAATCGTTGTCATGGTTAGTAATAATGGTACTTGTGTAATTCCTGTAGGAGTGGGTGGACTATCGTCTGACCTGGAACCCAGCAGAGTATGATGGCATAAGAAAACTTCGAATTCCATCGCAGCAAATATGGCTGCCTGATATCGTCCTCTACAACAAGTACAAAATCTCTTCTTATTTCAATTTATATATATATATATATATCTCAAAAATAGGATCAGTCTGCCTTTGTAACATCACTCTTGCCAGATAAGATTCCTTGTATTTGCTATGTATAGACTTTGTGACAATAACAGTAAAATCATCTTTTAATTCAGGCTAAATTGATTTCTCTATAATTTAGGCTTACATGCCTGCCCCTACAGAAAGTATAGGAAAGCTAGAAGTTAATATTTCCGCCAAGAGTGAACTCAATAATACTGGACCCTTTTCCTAAGAACCCCTACACAGCAGACTATGTAGGGGTTCTTAGGGAAACCGGTCCTTTATGAGTGCTTCAGTAATACCGGCCAGCTCTCTATTTAACCACTTATCACTTTAAGGATAAGGGTAACTGTTGATTGGGAGAGGTAGGCATCCAGAGGGATTTTTTTTATGGACATTGATTCAATAGCAGTGGGATCTGCATAGGATTTTGACTATTCTGGGTTTTGATCCTTGCCCCCGGGGCACCCTGACTGGGAAACCCCCCCCAGGTCGCCCAATCTCACTTACCCTTCCCCAGTCCTACGGCGCATGCGCAGCCCTCTCACTCTTGGATCCACTCCGACCGCTTTGTCTGATAGCTTGTCTAAGGCGAGCGCGCTGGCGCCCGCATCCCCCGCTACCCTCTAACAGGGAGCGTGCCTGCGCTGACCATTCACAAATACCTGGTGCGGGCATGCGCCCTGCTAAGGGGGTAACGGGGATGCGGCCGCAGCTCGCTCATGTGCCGCTTGACCGTGAAGAAGGTGAGTTTTGGGAAACCTTGGGGATTTCACACAGCGGGAATCCAGCGCCCCTTATAGATTTCAGGGCCATTGGTGTGTGGGTAAGATTAGATGACTATCCTTGACTTAATAAACTGCAGCTAATTGAATTTAGTTAGTGAACATGTGATGTTTGTTTTGTGCTGATTGTGTTGTCCTTAAAAGTTTCGTTCATTTTTCCAGTGCTGATGGTACATATGAAGTCTCCCTATTCAGCAATGCAATTGTACAGAGCAATGGCAGCGTTGCATGGCTTCCCCCCGCCATATACAAAAGCGCATGCAAGATAGAGGTCAAACATTTCCCCTTTGACCAGCAGAACTGCACTTTAAAGTTTCGTTCGTGGACCTACGACTATACAGAAATTGATTTGGTTCTTGCCACAGGCTCGGCCAACATGGATGACTTTACACCCAGCGGTGAATGGGATATTATAAAACTGCCAGGAAGAAGAACTGTCAATCCACTTGATGAAAAATATGTTGACGTGACTTACGATTTCATTATTAAAAGAAAGCCTCTTTTCTATACTATAAACTTGATCATCCCTTGCATTCTTATCACATCACTGGCTATCCTTGTGTTTTATCTTCCATCAGACTGCGGGCAGAAGATGACCTTGTGCATATCAGTTTTACTAGCGCTAACTGTGTTTCTGCTTTTAATATCAAAAATCGTGCCACCGACATCACTTGATGTGCCACTAATCGGAAAGTACCTGATGTTCACTATGGTGCTGGTGACATTTTCTATAGTCACCAGTGTATGTGTCCTTAATGTCCACCATAGGTCTCCTAGTACACATACGATGCCGCTATGGGTTAAAAACTGTTTTTTGGACAAACTCCCAATGTTCCTTTTCATGAAACGGCCAGAACAAATCTCAAGCAATCAGAACCTTCGCAATTACAGGGGAAGAACCCAACAAGACTCATGCAGGAACTCTGGCTACTTTATAAATGCTGCTACTGCAAGAACACTTGATCAGAGACTGATTGATCAGCCTGACCACCCTAGAAACCAAGAGTTCCGATACAGGCATTCAAAAAAGCTCTCTCCACAAGTCCAAGAAGCTTTGGAAGGTGTCAGCTTTATAGCTGATCACATGAAAAGTGATGATGAAGATCAAAGTGTAAGACCTTTCATTTTATTCAAAATGCCTCTCTTCAGAGCAGTACTAGGCTGGGTGCCCACATGACTTGTGCCTGTGTTTTCTCTAGTTCGATTTATTCATAGGCATTAAAGGGCAGTCCAGGAAATGAATGGCAATAATAAGTCAGGGAGGAGCTGACCTGTTTCATGTGCCTTTCCACCATTTCCTGTAGCTCGCAATCCATGATGTACCTATTTGAAAGGGTCTAAACTCCATGCAGATGTTGTGGAATATCAGGCAGATTGTATGCTCCTGAATTGGATTATATGCTTATTTAGAAGAAACATTAACAGTTACCATTAGCTGTTAAAAAAATAAATACAATAACTTCCCCTACCTCAACACCCTTGGTTGAACTTGATGGACATATGTCTTTTTTCAACCGTAATAGCAATGTAACTATATGTAACTGCATGGGAGTGGCCATCTTGCCAGAATTTTGACAGCCCTGCTTTTGAAAAACCCAGATTCAGTCAGTCAAAATTACTTTCGATCTCTTAAAAATGGAAGTAAAAAGTAAATGATCCATCACTGCTCGGAAAGCTGCTGCCTAGATCATTGACTTACACTGTTACATGGTTACAATCATGCCCTCCAGTAGCTTCTGATTCTGTGTGCGAGTCTGTAAACCATAAGACATGCTGATCCCTTTTCCGTGGTAAATCTCTCTCTGTTTGGTGTGGGTTGCTTATAGCAAAATCCTAAGCTCAGGACAGCCTGCATTGTGTGGAAAAACAATATCACACATGCACACTACTGGCCTTTTCACCAAAGCAGGCAGCTAGAGAAGTATTAACTCAGGCAGCCGAGAAGTATTTGATCTCCTTCTAACATCCTGTGTGGAAGCTCCCACCTGAACTGCAGTGTGTCTGTGTGCAAGCAAAGACTCTCCCCCATTTCCTCACTCATGTGTAAGCATGCCTCTTAGGTGTGATCCCAGATGGCGTCTCCCATGTAATTCTAGCAGCGAAGCTATTCCACAACATCTGCGTGGTCCTGGCCCCAGGTGCATTCAGAATTAGGATGCCTGACAGTGTAAACCCCCCAGATTGCTCACTCCACTCACCTTTCTACTGTTCCCACAGCACTTGTGCGGGTGCTCGACCATTCAGCACTATATTCTATGCATACGAATGTCGGCATAGGAAACACATGGGGTTGATCTGAGGGGGGTTACACAGTGGGGCATTCCATAATGGGATGCCCCAGGGGCACCTAGCCGGTCAGCCGTGGAGCCTTTTAGACAGGAATTTAATTAATCTACAGGTATCCCCTTCACTTCCTGCCTCCTCCTTCTCCCTGTACCCTTCCCCACTGCACCTCCTAGTCAAATCACCCAAGCCTATGTTCTGCCCCTGCAAAGCTATGGCCTCAGCATTATGGCTGTGGAGGCCTTACCCAACCCTGCCCATGATTTGTCCCTACATGGTTCTAGCCTCAGCTGTGGCATGCCCAAGCTGAATGGGAAGCAGGTTGTGCCTCAGCATCTCAGCCTAGTCCGCCCCTGTTTGTGAATGCTTAAAAAGGTGTAAATAACTAGCAAGTATAAACACTCCTTTAGGTTGTTAGTGTATGTAAAAGGCAACAAGCCTTGTAACTGTCTGCTGCCTCTATTTATCTTATCCGGGAACAGGAATAATAAGGCAGCAAGCAGTTAATCTGACTCCTGTCCCATGTGCCTCTCCTCCATTACCTGCAGTAGAAGCCCGGTAGAAGCTGTAGCACAGCCCTCCCTTAACATCATTCCTTCAGGACCAAAGAAAAAAGTGCTTTCAGCATGAGCGAGCATAGCTAGTCACAATGGTCCTGCTGCTGCACCATGACATGCCCCTCCAAGCTCAGCCATGACTCAGAAATGGAACTCAACAAAGCATCTTCTCTTAAAATACAAAAGCTATTGACATATTATCTGAGGTTCTGGGGCTTTACTTTACGCTGTTCCCAAGGGGCATAAGGTGGGAGAGAGTTACTGTGTTCCAGGACTAGGACTTTAAGCGGCTCATATTAATACCAGCTCTAAATAGTTCTTATTTTCCTTGGATAACTGTCATAAATGTATTTAATAATAGCAAATTTATTATCACCTCAGTAGCCAATATTCTTATCTAAAGTGTTACTTTCTTTCTAGTTTTGAAATGTATTATACAGACAGACATTTTCTAATATGTACATATGTTATTAGACATTGCTTACAGCTAGGGGTTTGAAATCTGCATGACTTAATGCTTGGTTTTAGGAGTAACTACCCTGAAAATGTTAATGTGTTACAAAAAAGCCATTTAACTATTTGCTGACACCACATTGATGTTGCTGTAGATTAGAATTATTGCTGCAATTAGATATTTTTACCTGTTTATATGTACCTTTATGACATCATTTCAAAGAACCTTACAAAGACACCTCTTGGATATCATATCCATTTTTACCTTTTTACTGCAGAAATATGTTGGTTTGTTTGTACCTTGTTGTGCCCACTGGATACCCACAGTGTAACAGTGGTAGTTACAATGTAGAATCCTTGTAACTAGGTTTGGACTGGCCATTGGAAGACACAGGGGAAATCCCAGTGGTTCGCCCATGTCTTTTGGCTGGTTGGGGCTTCTGCTTCTCACACCCATCAAATACCTGCCTCCCTAATCTCCCTTCTAGTCCCACTGTACCCCTACTGTACCCCCCAGCAAATATTCTGCTACTGGAATGCTGTAATCTCAGCATCATGGCTGTCTGGGGCTATATCGACCATCTACATTACCTGCCCCTGCAATGCTAACATCTCAGTACCATCACTTTAAGAGCGGTCCCATGTATCATGATCTACCCCTGCAGTGCTATAGCCTCAGCATTTGGGTGCACTACTTCACTGGCTGAGAAACAAATTGGGGGAAGGATTAGATATGGGCTTGGCAGCAGCCGGTAAAACCTTGTAGGTTAGTGTTAAGCATTTGAACTGATTTTTTCAGATAGTGGGAGCCAGTGGAGTGATTGACAGAGAGGAGTAGCAGAGGAAAACGGGGAAGCTTGATAGTTCAACAGCAGAGTTGGTAGACTACAGAAGAGGGGGTTGCAGTATTCTAGTTGAGAGTTGATCAGGGTGTGCACTCGAATTTTAACAGTTTCAGGTGTGAGGAAGGAACAGATGCAGGCAATATTTTTGAATTGTGGGTGATATTTGCGACAGGAGGTGGCTAGTTTCTGAATGTGAGAGGACATAGAGGAGTATAATGTCGAGACAATGTGCTTGGGGAGCGTGTGAGACTGAGCACAGGTCTGATAATTGGTGTTCTCTGCCAGCTGAGCACCCCGGCTAGGTGATCAGAGGTCCACCGAGGGATAAAGAGACCCCTGGCACTGGTTACTATACAGAGGTGAGCTTTTTTGGGGGGCTCTAACAAGGTAGAATTTATGTGGCTGATGATTAAGGGTAGGAGAAGCATCCATGGAGATTCTGCATGCTTGTTGTTCAAAAGGTTAATATGCATGTCCTACTATTGTGCCGTAGAACCAGGGATGCACAAGGCACAAAACCCGGGATAGTCAAAAGGAAAGTTTACTGAATCAAGGCTCATAATTTGCTAATGTATTCCCTCCCATGCTGCCCCAGCATCTGCCCTGTCCTCTGGGCTTTTCTGTTGTGTAGAGATGTTCCACATAACCATGAACTGGAGGCACCAGAGCTGTGTTTTATTACTATAACTCTAAAAGTAAGCAGGGTTATGGAAAGACACCTAGAAATGGTACACCTACTACCTGAGCACCCCCGAGTCTATCAGCATCCAGTTGTTGCTTGAATTGATAAGTTAGTGTGTTACTATTTGCAGAGCACAGTACATATTGGCTAAACTGATTGCAGTTAAAACTTTAAGATAATGGGGTTGATGCAGGGCCAGGTGAGTATACTCACTCCTTTTTTAGGAGAGAAAACTGTCATTCACTTTAATTGTCTAAACAAAAAAAGAAAAGAAAAAACACAGCGCTAAATCAAAAATTTCTCAAACACAACAATCTTAATACTGCTCAAACGTGTAAAAATACTGTCCACTCCACTAGTATATATATACAAAATATTCTATATAAAACACAGAGCAAAAAGTTCTTTTTTTTCCCTCCAAAACAGTCCTTTTGGTTGTATCAATCAAAAGAAAATCCCACGGTGTGTGCAATAAACATAAGAAAACGTGATCCAAATCCTCCACCATCCAAAATGGGTGCTTACCAGATGTGGCTAGGAAACAGGCGTTTAGGGCAATTTGTAGCCTCCAGCTCTCCAATTAATTTGCTGGTCACAATCCCTCTATTATTTGGTTGTATATATCCTTTTAAATATGCATAACGGGGATATCATATCCCTCAGAGAATCATAAAGGGAAGGAAGCAGAAAGAGGAATCTAGTGCAACTCTGTATAAACCATTAAGTATTTTAATAAAAAGATATAAAGATGCACTCACAAAACAGACTTCAATAACGAGCGTGATTCAAACTCCAAGGTGCAAACTGCGCAGAAGATTTTGCTTTTCTCAGAGTCTGATACATATAAAAGCCGATAGCTATCCGCTGTTTCAAAACTTCTAAAAGATGTCTTAAAATCAAACCATATCCCGGCCTGACGCGTTTCGTTGCCACTGCAACTTTAACGAAGGCTGGGGATATGGTAACAGACTGTTGAATATATACTCACATATGTGAAGGTCAGCTTCCGTGTTCTCCCGCCGCTCGTCATCACATTAAACATACAGCTGGGGATTCTACATCCTCCAGCCAATCACAAGCTGCTAGAGGAGAAGCGTCATCACGCAGTCCTCCTAGTGCAGCATAGACTAAGGGGCGGAGATCTAGCTCAAGAGGAAGCGTCATCACGCACTCCTCCTAGTACAGCACAAGCTAAGGGGCGGGAATCTATCTATCCATCAAACAAAGGAGGCGGGGTTAACTGCCAACAGCGTAAACCAGGGGCGGGGTTAGTCGCCGTTTACTAATTCCCTCTTACCCACATAGCTGGAATGAACATCATATCAAAAGACGGAAAAGCAGTTTAGGGGGATGTGATTAAAACATCTCCCAACTCATATCCAGGGGTCACAATTTCCACTGTAGCCATAGAAAGAGCGTCCTTCCCATAAGCCTAAACATGATTAAAAAGTCAGAAGATATACATGGATCTTTGATCAAATGATTAAAACGGGGAATATATCTTTCATTCTCTCCCACTTACAATAAACCAACTATTATATAGCGCCTTTTTAAACCTAAACTTAAAAAAGTTAAAAAGACAGAGCTAAAAAACTACCTAAAAATGAGACAGCAGAGATAAATGCTGGTTCAAAATCCAATAATAGGGGAAATACATATCCTCACTGTTATGGTAACAGTATATTGAGAGAATAAGCATACTCACTACTAAAATGGCAGCAGAAATAAATGCTGACCTAACGTTACATGACAAAACTTCAAAGACATAGTTAATTAGTCTATAAGACAGTCACCAGGGATAAAAGTTAGCTGAATGTTTATTGTTGAGGGACTGCTTGTCCTTATTACTAGAGAAAACGCAAAAATAGATAAATATTAAAGTTAAACTCGAAAAACCGCCTCAGTGGAAACTTAAACAGCAGAGACAAATAGTGACTGAATGTCTCAATACGTAGGAGTTAAAAACCGACAAAAAAAGTTTTTTTCAAAAGTAAATTCCTAGCTATTAATAAAAAAATGCTAGTGCTAATATGTAGAAAGACTGAGAAAAGCAAATCTTTTACAAAAGCAAAGGCAATGAACTAAGAGTTATCAATAAAACAATTGATGTCGAAATCTATATTAAGACCATTAGGAATCAAGGTATCTAGATCATAAATCCATTTCCCTCCCTCTTAGAAATTTCCCTTACTAAGTGGGAACCCCGCCAATGTTTTTCTACCTTATCTTAGAGGATATGTATTTCCCCTATTATTGGATTTTGAACCAGCATTTATCTCTGCTGTCTCATTTTTAGGTAGTTTTTTAGCTCTGTCTTTTTAACTTTTTTAAGTTTAGGTTTAAAAAGGCGCTATATAATAGTTGGTTTATTGTAAGTGGGAGAGAATGAAAGATATATCCCCCTTTTTAATCATTTGATCAAAGATCCATGTATATCTTCTGACTTTTTAATCATGTTTAAGCTTATGGCAAGGACGCTCTTTCTATGGCTACAGTGGAAATTGTGACCCCTGGATATGAGTTGGGAGATGTTTTAATCACATCCCCCTAAACTGCTTTTCCGTCTTTTGATATGATGTTCATTCCAGCTATGTGGGTAAGAGGGAATTAGTAAACGGCGACTAACCCCGCCCCTGGTTTACGCTGTTGGCAGTTAACCCCGCCTCCTTTGTTTGATGGATAGATAGATTCCCGCCCCTTAGCTTGTGCTGTACTAGGAGGAGTGCGTGATGACGCTTCCTCTTGAGCTAGATCTCCGCCCCTTAGTCTATGCTGCACTAGGAGGACTGCGTGATGACGCTTCTCCTCTAGCAGCTTGTGATTGGCTGGAGGATGTAGAATCCCCAGCTGTATGTTTAATGTGATGACGAGCGGCGGGAGAACACGGAAGCTGACCTTCACATATGTGAGTATATATTCAACAGTCTGTTACCATATCCCCAGCCTTCGTTAAAGTTGCAGTGGCAACGAAACGCGTCAGGCCGGGATATGGTTTGATTTTAAGACATCTTTTAGAAGTTTTGAAACAGCGGATAGCTATCGGCTTTTATATGTATCAGACTCTGAGAAAAGCAAAATCTTCTGCGCAGTTTGCACCTTGGAGTTTGAATCACGCTCGTTATTGAAGCTTGTTTTGTGAGTGCATCTTTATATCTTTTTATTAAAATACTTAATGGTTTATACAGAGTTGCACTAGATTCCTCTTTCTGCTTCCTTCCCTTTATGATTCTCTGAGGGATATGATATCCCCGTTATGCATATTTAAAAGGATATATACAACCAAATAATAGAGGGATTGTGACCAGCAAATTAATTGGAGAGCTGGAGGCTACAAATTGCCCTAAACGCCTGTTTCCTAGCCACATCTGGTAAGCACCCATTTTGGATGGTGGAGGATTTGGATCACGTTTTCTTATGTTTATTGCACACACCGTGGGATTTTCTTTTGATTGATACAACCAAAAGGACTGTTTTGGAGGGAAAAAAAGAACTTTTTGCTCTGTGTTTTATATAGAACACTTTAATTGTCTACTTTGGGGCTGATTCAACACCAGGTGAAAATAAACATCCGGTTGTTGAATCAGTCCCAAGGTAGACAAGTTGCGCTGTTACCGTTATGCTTTTAACAATTCTAGTTGCCAGGCTTTAGCTGCCATTGTTTAGACAGTGCTAGGAGGTAGTCTATATTTAACAGAAATATGTGGATTTGATTGAAACTCATTAGTGCTCCCAGATACTTACATGTAACCTCATAACCGCTAATAGCATGCTGATTCTGCTGTGGTTTTTTCATAATTTATGTCCGGTGTTGACAAAATGTGCAAAGAACAAAGAAAATGTTTACCACAATGTGACCTAAGTGCACAAAATTGCTTAACACAGACCAACCCAAATGGGCACATGAAATAAAATAACTACTTACCAACTCTACATGAGGATTCCTTTCCCCCACCATAGGCCAGACTTTACTGATTATTCTCTGTGGTGCTGAAGTTGTGGGAGATGCACATATGGGACCTACACTTTGGCAGGAAACATGATTCTTTGTGCAAAGGTCAAATTGCTTCTGTGGAGTGTTTTTAAGGTAAGCCAAGCAAAAAACACTAGGTTGCCCAACTGGATTTAATCCCTTTCTCTTTGTAATGTAAGTAATCTAACAAGAGTGTAGGATACAGACTTTGTACTACCATATAGTACTTTCTGAGACTCTTTCCTAGAAGCCTCCAAAAACATATGATGACCATCATTTTTTTGTAGACACTATACAGCTAAAACTGTTGGAGCCCCTGAGCCCTGTTTCATTTCTCTAATTTATTAATATGAGAACGAACATTACATTCTCACTCCGTGTTTGTTATTCTGCAGTAAGATCCATTGTTGTTTGGATGCTTAATTACCTTCTCCCTAGTTGTAGCCTAAGGGTGAAAACCAATATTACCACTGGCATCAAGGTTTTTTTTGCCTTTTGACAAGCAAATACGCGATGTGTGTTGGTTACTTTATTACTGAAAGCCAAAGCTGAGCTTCTTATGAGTGCAAGTGTTTTCCTGAACCCCATGAAACACTCAAGCATGTATTAGCCTGATGGCTGCCCTGCATAAAGGACTGGGCACTCATTTTATCATAAGTGCAAAATAAACAATACAATAAAATCCTGCTGTGTCAAAAAGGGGTGACACAAAATATAAAAGAAGCAGTAGACAGTCCCTTTAGCTGAATGCAAATTTCTGTGGTCTAGGCCAAATGGGTTATCCAAAGGAGGAATTGCTTATGGCATATGATGAGTCCAAGTGATCGATAAAATCCACAGTAAGAGAATTTAAAAAAGCTTGGGATAAGCATACATCTATCCTAAGATAAAGAGTACATACAGTATACACATAAGGGCAGACTAGATGGAGCGTATGCTCTTCTTCTGCCGTCAACCTTCTTTGTTTCTATGTAATTTTCAGGTGCTTTAGGGTACACAATCACCTGGGATAAAACATTCTAAAAAAATGCCACTTATTTAATAGGCAGTGGTATAACTAGAAGCCTATAGGTCCCATAGCAAACTTTGGACTGCCCCCCCCCCCCCCCCCCCCCGCTTCTCGTAGAACCCCTGGCTACTCCTGAATGAATTAGATCTTTCCCATTTAGTAACATTAAATTACCTCCTTTCCTTCTACCACCCTATGCAACAGCATTTAATGTTGCATCTACCACCCTCATACAATAAATGATTAAATAAAGATTGCCAGAGAGAGTGTAGTCTCACTCACCAATGTTTGGGTCAGTGTTTGGTTGTGTGTGTATTAGAAATACATTAGGCATTTATTGTAAGTATGCAGCACGTCCTGCTCCAGATAATGATTCATAACAGATGGGATTACCTCCACCAGAGGGTGCTTGACTGCAGAGATGGCAAAAACAGGCCTCTCCCGGTCCATATATACCCGGGACCTCCCACAAATTCCCCAGTTTCTCTCTCCGCAGTCGGCTGCGAAGGTCAGAAGATGGCTTCTCTCATCGCAGGTGAGAGGGGCTTAACAGCCCGCGGCCCTGTAGGACTATTCCCACCCGTTCCACTTATTACTTATGCCTCCCAGCTTTGGCTGCACAGGTCGGGTGACGGTAGGCAGAACCTATCATCACAGGTGCTCTTCTTTGAAGAGCCTGGCTCCAACCGCAATCCCCCACCAAAGGGTAGGCGGTGCAGGTTATGGTGAACCTGATTTAGGATGCCCCGTCCGCTCTTGCCCTTCCCTGCCCTGGTCATTGGTGGGTCTTTTATTGACATCCACTCTCCCCCCTCTCTCGTTATCCCGTTCGGGGGGGGGGGGGGGCGTATGTGCACTTATTGCCTTTTGTGTGTGTGTGATTGCACTTCATTCAGGGCTCCGCGCTCTGTCTTTTACTTTGTCATTTTGAATTTGCCGCGACTGACACGCACGCCTTCTGGCGTCCGCGGTCAGCGGCGGCATCATCAGCAAGAATCCCTGCGCGCCCATTGGCTGTAGCGCCTGGTCTGTCTCTGCGCTTCTTGGCGGGGGCGTGGCTTGCTCTGTTGGCGCGTTCCGCGTTGGACCCTCCTGCGGCCTGCCCCTTGAGGTTCCTCCAGCGCCATTATGGTCCTCTCCTGGTGTGATTACTGGCTTCCCAGCGCGGTCCGTGAGTGCCCCTACGGGCTTGACTCTTATTCATTTGTCATTTCTGTGTGCTTATGGGGTGTCACTATTATGTCTTTCAGGCGGTCTTTTAGAGGTTTCTCCTGGTCCTGTCCCCTCTATTAGTTTTAATAACTTTATTAGAGGCCTACACTGTTTAATCCTCCCACTTCTCTGGCGGACATTTGGGGCATCCCGGGTTGCTTATACGGCGTAATTCCTATTGGCCAGTTGTGCCACCTTAATCACCATATGGAGGCTCCACAGGATATTGTGCTCGGGGTCCCCTCGGGACAAGCCCGGCTGTGTGTAGTGTGTGGGGCATCCCCTGTGAGCAATGATGTGCGGGTCTGTGTACCCTGTGCCCAGCAGGCGCTTGCGCTGCATTCTGGGCTATCTGTGACTGGGCCTGCACCCACTATGTCCTCACCCACTCCTCCTCGCTTGATTATGACTCCCAGTGAACTAAATACTAGTGGGGAGTCTCAGCCTGACGTGTCTTCCAGGTTGGCTAACATTGAGAGGCTGATTGCTAGCTCTGCAGCCCTTAAGGCTCCGGCTAAAAGGAGGCATGTGGCACCGGGTGCGTCTGCCCTTCCTATGGAGACAGTGAACTTCCTTGATTTGTCTGATTATACCCCACTTGAGGAGGGGGAATTCTTCTCGGATTCAGAGTTATCTGATCAGCATTTCAGTGGTGCTGACTATGGCTCTGATCACTGGGATGCTGATGACACCAATAGACTGTTAACTCAGATTTTTGATGTGCTTTCTATCTCCCTTCTTGCTGTGGCTTCCAAGCTACAGGGGGAACTTTTCAGTACTGCTAAACCACGTCTGGAATTTCCAGAACAGGCCCATTTCAATAATCTTGTTCTCAAAGAATGGGAGCGTCCCGGCCGGCTTCCCGGAATCCCTAAGGGCTGGGATAAAAGGTACCCTTTTCCCACTGATGTGGTTAAATGTTGGTCTACCCCCCCCCCCCCCCCCAGAAGTGGATGCACCAGTATTGGGGTTGTCCAACACATCTGTGGTCCATTCCCCTGATTCCACTACCCTCAAGGATAGTGAGGACCGGCGCATTGACCAGCTGGCCTCCCATGCCTTTGCCTTTGTGGGGTCTGCCTTGCGCCCTGTCTGTGCTTCTGCTATTACTGCTGTTGCTGTTAAGACTCTCCTCAAGGGTCTGTTGGAAGGCGCCCCTGATGAGACTTCTAGTGCCGAGTTCAGGGCCTTGTCACAGTGTGAAATGTTCATTGCATATGTCCTTTCTGCCTTAGATGACACCATTAGGATGTGTAGTAGAACCTCTGCCTTGGTGGTTGCTATACGCCGCTCTGTTTGGCTGCGTCAGTGGGCAGCTGATAACGCTGCTAAGAAGGCCCTCACGGGGCTCCCCTTTAAAGGGCTGTGCCTATTTGGTGATCGCTTGGACCTGTTTGCCAAGGGGGGTAAGTTGCCTCAACGTAAGAAGCAGCTGCGGCCCTTTTGGGGTTCGGGTGCCTTTGCCCCCTCCTACCGTGGATCCAGGTCTGGGAGAGGGGTTTCCTTTGCAGGTCCTAGGGGAGACTTCTGGGGCAGGGGCAGAGGTCGTGCCCGCTCCGGATCTTCCTAGGGGTCCAAGCCCAAATCTGTCGCCAAGCCTCCTCTGCCATGAGGGGGCGCCCTCACCCATCCGGGTGGGGGGACGGCTGCGGCTCTTCGCTCATGTCTGGGGACAGCAGGTCTCAGACAGGTGGATTCTGAAGGTTGTGTCCTCCGGCTACAAGCTAGAGTTCGCTGCCTGGCCGCCTCCAAGATTCCTCAGGTCTCGGATTCCCCTAGAACCCCTGGACATGGGGGTCATCTGTCTGGTCCCTCCTGGGGAGAGAGGTCAGGGTTTTTATTCCAATCTCTTCACAGTACCCAAAAGGGATGGTTCCATCAGATCCATCCTGGACTTAAAGCTTCTCAACAAGTTCATCAGGACCAGACACTTTCGCATGGAGACCCTGCGCTCCTCGATCAGCTCTTTGTGCCTGGGGGACTTCATGACCTCTGTAGACATCAAGGATGCTTACCTTCATGTACCGGTCTTCCCAGGGCATCAGAGATTCCTCAGGTTCGCACTGGGGGACCAGCACTACCAATTTGTAGCACTGCCCTTCGGTCTCACCTCGGCCCCCAGAGTCTTCACCAAGGTGCTGGCAGGTGTTATGGCTCTCCTCAGAGCCTTATTTGGACGACCTCCTCATCACTTCTCATTCTTTCCAGCAGGCAGAATTGGATACCCAGCAGGTGGTGACTGCTCTGGAAACATTCGGATGGGTGATCAATCACCCCAAATCCTCCCTGTCTCCATCTCTGGTGACCTCCTTCCTGGGCATGAATCTGGATACTGTTTAGGCCAGGATTTTTCTTCCTCAGCAGAAGGTGGATTCTCTTCAAGCTCTGGTTCATTTCCTTCTGTCCTGCCCTCGCCCTTCCATCCGGCAAGGGATGCAGCTTGTGAGACAAATGGTGTCCTGCTTCGAGGCAGTTCCTTATGCTCAGTTCCACATGAGACCTCTTCAGCTCCATCTCCTATCAGTCTGGGACAAGAGTCCACTGTCTCTGGATCAGGCCTTTGTTCTGTCTCCTCTGGCCCGGCGGTCCCTCTTGTGGTGGCTGGACTCAAGGAACCTGTTGGGGGGCAGATCCTTTCTGGCCCCCTGTTGGGAGACGGTCACCACGGATGCCAGTCTGTCAGGTTAGGGGGGGCTTCTGGAGAACCCTTCAATCCAGGGGCTGTGGGGCCCTCAGGAGACCCATGCCCCCATCAACGTCCTGGAACTGAGGGCAGTTCGGTTGGTACTGGCCGAGTTGACTCCTCACCTTCAGGGCCGGCTGGTCCAAGTTCGCTCAGACAACCAGACGGCGGTTGCCTACATCAATCATCAGGGAGGGACTCGGAGCAAGAGTGCCGTCAAGGAGGTGTCCATGATTCTGTCCTGGGCGGAGGACAATGTTCCTTGCATTTCAGCAGTGTACATTCCGGGGGTGGAGAATCTGGTGGCGGACTCTCTGAGCAGGGGGACCTCTCGCCTGGGGGAATGGTCTCTCAGCAGCGAGGTCTTCATGTCCTTATGTCACCGTTGGGGGGTGCCAGAAGTGGATCTGTTTGCGTCCCGCCACAATCACAAGCTCCCAGTCTTTGTCTCTCTGTCCCAGGATCCCCTGGCCCTTGCGATGGATACTCTGACTCTATCCTGGCAGGGGTTCCGTCTCCTGTATCTTTTTCCTCCATTCCCCCTGCTGGACAGGGTTCTGCGCAAGCTGGCTCAGGAAAAGGTACCAGCAATCCTGGTGGCCAAGACAGGTGTGATTCGCAGATATCGTTCAGCTGGCAGTAGATCAGTACGCTCTGCCCCTGGTCCCAGACCTTCTCACTCAAGGGCGGCTATGCCATCCCAATTTACAAATGCTGGCTTTGACGGAACCCCTGCCACCCCTGGCTGCTGAAACCTCCATCTTAAGGGATGAGGGGCTTTCTGAGTCTGTGGTTAACACTCTAATCAGGGCTAGGAAGAAATCCTCTTCTACCATCTACTATAGGATCTGGCGGGCCTACATTGACTGGTGTGAGTCTAGGGTCCTTCAATGTCGGGTGTTTTCCATTCCTAGGATTCTGGAGTTCCTTCAGCATGGTTTGGATCTGGGACTTCAGCTCAGCACACTCCAGGGTCACGTTTCTGCCTTGGCTGTTTTCTTGCAGAGATCTTTCGCTCAACATCCTCTGGTCAAGACTTTCTTCCAGGGGGTTGCTCATGTGCGTCCCCCTCGCAAACCTCTGTTGCCAGTTTGGGACTTGAATTTGGTTTTGTCTGCCCTTCAGGGCCCTCCTTTTGAGCCTGTGCATGGGGCTGCTCTGTCTATTCTTACTCTTAAAGTTGTCTTTTTGGTGGCTATCACCTCGGTCAGGCGTGTTTCGGAGTTGGCGGCCCTTTCTATTCAGGCCCCCTACTTTGAGAGACACCAGGACAAGGTGGTTTTCAGATTTAAACCTGATTTCTTGCCTAAGGTTGTCTCTGCCTTCTATCTCAATCAGGACATTGTGCTTGTGCCGTAATCCTGGTAATTCCAAGGAGAGGGCCTTACATTCCCTGGATGTGGTCAGGAATTTGAAGTTCTACTTGGTGGCTTCTGCACCTTTTAGAAAAACGAATGCCTTGTTTGTGGTTCCTTCAGGTCCCAAGAAGGGCCTGGCACCTGCTAAGTCTACTATTAGCAAATGGATTCGTCAGGCTATTTTTAGGGCCTATTCTGCTAGGGGAAAGGATCCTCCTTTCCGTGTTACTGCTCATTCTACACGCGCTGTTGGGGCCTCCTGGGCCTTCCAGCACCAGGCTTCTCTTGAACAAGTTTGTAAGGCTGCTACTTGGTCTTCTGTTCATACCTTTTCCAAGTTTTACAAGGTTGATGTTCGGGCCTCAGCGGATGCTGTTTTTGGCCGCAAGGTTCTGCAGACGGCAGTGGTGTGAACTGCGCGTTGTTGCTTTTGGGATCTCACCCTGTTTATGGACACTGCTATTGGATGTCCCATCTGTTATGAATCATTATCTGGAGCAGGACGTGCTGCATACTTAGAATAATACAATTCTGTGATTACTCACCTTGTAGAATTGGTATTATAAGTATACAGCACGTCCTGCTCCACCCCACACTGTTTGCATTATCTTGGATCCTCTGTATGGTGATTGTTATCCTTGTTAACGTTGTAAATTTCATTGGCTTCTCCTGGTTCTCCTTACTGCTTTTTTATACTGGGGAATTAGTGGGAGGTCCCATGGAGTGGAGGTAAATTAGTGGAGGTAATCCCATCTGTTATGAATCATTATCTGGAGCAGTGAATTAGTGGAGGTAATCCCATCTGTTATGAATCATTATCTGGAGCAGGACGTGCTGCATACTTATAATACCAATTCTACAAGGTGAGTAATCACAGAATTGTATTATTAAGCAGTTGGGCTCTCTCACGTAGGGAGTGCCGAGGGTCAGAGACCGCTGTGCAAAAACTTTGCGAAGTGGTCATAGTGGAATGGAATTGAAAGGAGAGGCCTGCTACAGCATCTGTGACACGCTACTGGAAATGGAGGAGAGGCACATGGAACAGGCTTTATGTGAGGTCCTTGCTGCCTTATTATTGCCATTGCCTGGACTGTCCCCTCAAACAGGACTCATGGGACACGTGTTACCATGTGTGTTTCCAAAGCAAGTGATGCCGAACCTCCCAAAGGAGGTCATATAAGTTCTGCAGACTTTGGTATATTTATGGTGTGTCTCCATTTTCAGTCTTGAAACACAACATACAAGTTCTGCATGACCCTGTACAGTGCATATGTAGCAGCTGTTGATGCAGTGTAAGTCATAGTGATGCTGCAGTGAATGGCAAATGGTTACAATTATATATTTTATTACATAATGCATTGTGCCTGGCAACATTTACAAATCTTTCCATGTTTCTTCCAGATAATTGAAGACTGGAAGTACGTTGCCATGGTCGTGGACAGACTTTTTCTATGGATTTTCATCATCGTTTGTGTTGTAGGAACGGTAGGACTTTTCATGCAGCCGCTGCTGCAGAACCAGACTCCTGGAGCTCATTAGTGAGGAGAAATCTGTAGAACATTACTCTAATAATGACGATGCTTCCTAATTTGTTTTGTTTCTTCGCTGGAGTCCGAAGGATAATCTTTTTCTAAAAGAGAAATACAAGGAAATATAAGAAAACAGCTTTCCATATGGCACATTCTGGAATATATGAACTTGCTTAGCAATTGCAGTCAGTATCCAAGTTTTTTTTATGATGCAGACGTCTGAAGTCAATAAATGGTTTTGAAAACCACCCTTTAAGTGCTGTGTATCATTTGTTTAAAGATAAACTATAGTAAACAGTTAGTTTAGCTTGTACATTAGTTGGCTGAGCAACCTGAAGAGGTGTCATCAGAAGATACGTTTAATTTACATAAATTCCACACTGTTCACAGTGCAACCAGGGCACATGCTACTGAGATATACACTCCCTTTGGTTGTATGGTACTGTACTGTGGCTTCCTATAATTATTTTTTGGAGAAAACCCTTTCCAATGGACACCAAATGCAAGCCATTTCTTTAGCAGTACATGCCCTTTATGTTCAACACATTTCC
Source organism: Gastrophryne carolinensis (assembly GCA_027917425.1). NCBI lineage: Eukaryota > Metazoa > Chordata > Amphibia > Anura > Microhylidae > Gastrophryne > Gastrophryne carolinensis. Next base: position 279,451,141 of record CM051238.1, on the reverse strand, counting down.
AAGTCTATGCCCTGGCCTGCATTAGGGGGTTATCCAAACATTATAAACAAATCCAAGAATAGACCCTTTGTGCCTCTTCCCCCTTGCAAACCTACCCACTGTCTTTCCTGTATCATCAGACACTCCCCATGGGCAGTGGTTGCCCTTAACCTTGGCTGGGTATGTCAAATTTGTTACACCACAGATCAGGGCAGTTTCTAGGTGAAATAGGTATGGAACCAAAATTCTGCCCCCTTTCAATCATCCTATAGTGCTGCTACTGTTCCATATATTGTGCAAAGCTGTGTCTCTTCCTTAGCAGCAGGCAGTGCTCTCTTCCCATGACTGAGCTTGATATGGGGGATGGGGTTGCTGGCAGCATTAACTGTGGCCCTAACCCATCTGTAGAACAAAGACTGGCTAGGATAAAGCCCCCTCCCCGATACACAGTGGCCTTGGCACCCTGGGCAGTCGCCCTTTCTCATCTGAAATGGCCCTGCAAACAATAGTGTCATGCTATGTTTGTAGCATTAAAAAAGACCCTAAATAAAGAAAACCCCCCTTTCATCCCCATCCTGGTAACCGTGGATCTCAGACAGCCACAGTTTGTTAGACTGAGTGGTGAACCAAACTCCGGCCTCTCCTGCATCACACTGTGTGAGACAGGTCATTTGCTGTGTCTGTGGGTGCTAGCTTATTTCTTACATTTCTGTTTGCTTTAAAACTGATATTATTGCATTAAGTTTACTTCTAGCAAAAAATAATAAAATGAATCCTACTGTTACTCTGGATGTGTATTGAGAAAGAGACTGAAATATGAGGGAGGAGACAGCCTCCTCTTCTATTTACAGAATGCAACAACCCAAGTCTATGATTCACAAAGACTAGAAAGAAGATTACAAGAAGAACGAGAAGAAGATAAAAAAAAATCAACAAACCCCTTTCTAAAATAGCAGACTGGCAGTAAACTGCTGTTTGGGAGGGAGGGCAAATTGCCTTTGGTTTTATACCCATCCCATAGAGCAGGGGACCCCAACCTTCCTCCTTAATGCCTGCCAACAGATCTTGTTTTGTAGATATGTATACAGACGCACACCATGAAGTATTTGGTGCAGCAGCAGAGATAGAGAGCCGACTATGCGAAGACCAATCATGATTTGTTGGTGGGCCTTGAGGAGGAGGGTTGGGGACCCCTGCCTTAGAGGTTCTAGAAATGGGAATTTGTCTCTGAAAGACCTAATTTGTCTAAAGAGAGATTTAAAATGGACTTTTTTTTGTGAAATATATTTGGCCAAGAATGTGTGTTTTGGTCCGATTTAAGGGCTCTGGGCTTTAAATTAGAAATGTGTATTTGTATGGTGCCTTGGCAGATATTAAAATACGTAACTTATTAATCATGCAGACCTTTATTAGCGTGGCCGTTTCTGTATATTTTATGTTGTCACACAGGCACAACAGATATCCTCTCTGCAAAGCTGGTAAATATATCCGTAGGCAAGCTGATGTATGTCATGCTCCTTATTACATCTATTAAATGAAAGGTCACAAGGCGCCTGCAGCTATTAAATCTGTTTATTCAGTGAAAATTAAGATAAAAAAATAATGATGGCGTTGTGTTTTGTGGCATCTACAACTAAATGGCCCAGATCCTTGGCACATCAGCAGGAACACACATTGTGCATTCTAAGTGTGTCACTTGCTATTCTGTTCATTATTATAATATCTGCACAAATCTCTCTGCCAGTATTTTTCTTACTTTCTTATTTCTTTCCCAAAATAATTGGGAAAAAGAAGAAGAAAAAGAAGATGAAGTCTAGTGGGGCAGTTTATGATGGCTTGGGGCACATTAACCAAGAAGAATGTCATGGTCAACAGGCCAGGACCCTTAACACCTCTCTTCGACAACTACTCCTTTGAGCCAGGGGTGCGGGTCAAAAGATTTCTGGTATGGGAGGCCTCCGCTAACACTACAATAGGCAGTATTTTGAGGGCAGGTGAGCTTCCCACGTTAGACGAAATAAGGGGCCCCGGGACAGTATATCTCTTGGTTCCTTTACAGGCAATTGAAGGCGTTCGTAATTAATGAGGACTTGGTGGAACGGGGAAGGTTACCCTTGACGCAACTGGAACACATCCTTACTCAGGCTCCCCCCAGCTCGCACGCAGTCACTGTCCTATACAGAACTTTGCTGGAAGCATCATACGACTTAAGGAAATGGGAGGAGGAGTTGGGGATAACTTTTTCTGAGGAGGACCTTACAAAGATCTATCTGTACACCCACAAATTAGCAGTTCCGTGCGTAGCCCAGGAGCGGAATTTTAAGGTCCTAACACAATGGTACAGATGTCCAGCTGACCTGAGTAAGTTTGACGCCTCTCGCTCAGATAGATGCTGGAGATGCCTAGACGGGACTGGGAATATGGTTCACATTTGGTGGTGCTGTCTGCCAATTAAGGCACTGTGGGGAAAGTCCTATCAATTTACAACTACATCACAGGAGAGGCATTACAGAACTCCCCACAATTGGCCCTGTTGTCTCTTCTCCCGGGCTCTCTCTCCCAAGGCAAGAAAGGAGTCCTGAGACAATTCTTGACAGCCTTGAGAGCTGTCATCCCTAGGCAATGGAAATCTACGGCCCCGCCTTCATTTGCTGAGTGGGTGCAAGAGGTCGAGACCATTCGCCGCATAGAGGAACTGATCTCGGACTCAGAGGGCGTGTGGGAGGGACACTATGCGACCTGGGCAGGCTGGATGGATTATACAGGTGTAGTTTTATTAGAGGGCCATGGTTTGGCGTACCCCTGCCCCTGCCGCCTTTGTGCTTGTGTCATCGCTCTTGCCTCTGCTCCCCCTCTGCCCTCCCCTTCCCTTGTTTTCCTTCTGTTGTACCTCCCCCCCCCCCTTTTTTCCCTTTTGTCCTTCATCCCATGTTCATGTTTGTGGTGTACCTAGTCTTACGGGTTAGTTTCCCTTTTTTTGTTTGTTCGTTTTGCCTCCTCCCGAGTTGCAACGTTGGGTCCCCTGGCCTCGGTCCTCTGGCTGGCGTGGTCCGGCTGGGGGGCCCAGCTCGGGGGGGGGGGGGGGGGGTGGACGCGGGATCGGCAATCGCGAATGGGGTTAACAAGCTTTTTATGTTGTTTTGATAGAAAAAACATAGACATAGAAGGTTGACGGCAGAAGGAGACCATACGGTCCATCTAGTAGTCTGCCCTTATGTGTATACTGTATGTACTCTTTATCTTAGGATAGATGTTTGCTTATCCCAGGCATGTTTAAATTCACTGACTGTTGATTTTTCAACTACCTCTGCTGGAAGTTTGTTGATCTGGTCCTCCACTGTTACTTTATATTGGCTCTCAGACTGGGACTTGAACGTGAACATGAATATGTCCTTTTCGCTACTTACTCTGTTCTATGCTTTGTACCATTCTTTTGCTGGTATAAAATATATTGAACAAAAAGAAGATGAAGGTACTTTTTACCTTTAGTTCAGAATCCAGCCTGGCATCTTGGGGCCACCTTCTAGGTGTGTATACAGTCAGGACAATTATGTGTAGCAGTTTTAGCTTGCATGATAAGACAACTATGTACATTTGAGACATGTAACAAAACGCAAATAACTATAGTCCTTGTAAAAGGGGTGCACAAAACAGACAAGATCTGGGACTGCCAGATCAGTCCCATAAGGTTATTTATTATTTTAAAATATTTACCAACCAACAAATTACATGTAGGACAGACAAGTTAAAAAACACAAAGAGTACGATTCAAAGAGGCGCTTAGGGCAACTGCTAGTAGATGACGTAAGCGGGTATTGCTGTAAAAGAGTGCCTCAGTCGCTGCAGTAACCTGGCCGGCGTTGATGAATGTGATGTGTGTCGGGCGCTGTAACAACAGTATAGCGATGCAGTGAGCGAGAGATAGCGCCAGCTCGGCGCTCCACACCCTATTTAACAAAACACTAGACACACAGAACATCAGCGCTCTAAAGCTGGGCGCTGTAGCACAGAGCGCCATACACTGTGTGATCAGAGTCTGTTTTAGAACACATATACACCAGTAAAAAATGTGAAAACACATGGAATGACATTTTTTTAACATTGGGACAATAACACTTTAGTGCCAGACCTGTAAATACAATTCTGCATAAAAATATTAAAAGTCCAAAAAAGTTTCTAAAAGTGTTTCTAAAAGCTTGCAGCCAGGAGAGGTCACACAAAGACCACAATTAATGAAAGCTCATTGAAATGTATGGGAGAGCGCTACAGAGTGACAGGTACTACATGGCGCTCTGGAACCTAGAGCGCCGGCGGTATACGCTGAGACACCTGTATTAATACATGGGACGCTACATGGCGATGTTAGAGTGGCTCACCAGATTCGCTTTCTTAAATGTGGTTTTGCGTACAGCGCCCGACATTCACCAAATGCTGCCTGCCGCTACGTAGCACTACCTGGCGCTATCCCTTCTTAACCTCCTTAGCGGTGATCCCGAGCGTGACTCGGGGTTAATTTGCGCTGTAAGTAGCGGTAACCCCGAGTCACGCTCGGGATCGAGGAGCAGGGCGGCGCAGTCTCCTTACCTTCTCCCTGCGATCCAGCGATGTCCCCGCTGCGATCGCAGGTGAGAGCCGCGGCTGCGGCGTCCGTCGCACTTCCGGGTTCCGTCTCTGTGAGCCGCAGAGGCTCATGGGGGCAGAGCCGTGCGTCAGAGACAAATGTAATGGTAACGCTTTCGTTATCATTACATTTGCCTCTATCATAACGCCAGGGGGGTTAAAAAAACCCCAAAGACTAAAGCAGTGATGGCAAAATAATAGGCTCTACTTCATGTCAAATTCATACAATGTATTCCCCAAGCAAGCATTCTATAAATAAAATATATACTTAAAAATTAAGAGTGTTAAGTGTTGGTACTGATCAATGTTAATACAGACACAAAGTACATGTGCCTAAATATATACAAACCTAATTATTACACAAAAAATTATTACCTACACGGTGAGGGTAGTGTACAGGCAAATTCATCCCATATAGTGCCACTTAACCTACTATCAGGGATAGCAATAAGAGAAAGTGCTAAGTGCAGAAGTAACAATAAAGCAAAGTCCTATGTGCAATATAAATGGATACAACATAATTATATTACCAGATAAACTGAGTCAAGGCCGTCATCAAAGCGAAACCTCGAAGGCACAATCCTCCAAAAGTAAAGTAAGATGTCTATCTTAAAATTTCTGCCTCTACACCCTAGACTGTTGTAGCACAGTAATAATTTGTAGTTAATAGTAATAATTTGTTACTTCAACAGTGATGTTTTATCTTCCTCCTTTTTTTTTCCCTAATGAGCCAATATTGTTTTCTCTTGAATAAACTGAAAGGTTTATGATTTTCTTGTCAACTGAAGGTAATACTTTTCCCCTTTCTGAGATACTTCCCCAGTGCCTTGTCCACACTTCTGCAATAAAAGATTGTACCATCAAGGGAAATCTCCGTGAGCCCATTGGTTCTACAACTTCTTTTTCTAAATGACAAACTTTTCATCAGGTCAGAGACTGTACTAAAGCTTCCGTAGCAGATGCCTGTATCTCATCTTCATCTCCTGCCTAACTACCTGCTTAATAGCCAACATTGTGTCCTCTGCCACTGGAAGACAACCTGAACCATTCCCCCTGCATGTTCTTCTTTGACCCGGAGTGCCAAAATTGGTGGCCCTCTAATCCGCAAATTGTCGGCAACTTGTGTACCACTAATTTATCTGCTCCTGATACTTTGTTACTACCTCCTGTAGCGCGTACCACACATGTCTTGGAATCTCTGGGCTTTTTCTGCCCGCTTTCATGATGGCACTGGCCTTGCCACTCGTGATGTTCCTTCCTTGCTCTCTGACATACCAAACACCAGCAGCACCACCTTACACTGCTGTCTCCACCACTGCCAGTCCCCCTGACTTTTAGCACTGGCCTGATTCACTGGTTATCCTCCCTCAAAGCCGGTAAATCCATTACCGATTCCATGACCCTCCTTGCTTTGCATACATTCAGCACGGCCCTCCACAGGATAGTGAATCACACAATTAGTCCAGCTGTGCTAAAAAGAAAAGAAACAATTAATTCTATTTTGCAACATTCTTCTTTGTGGCTTACCAACTAACAGACTGGCACCCCTCCAATCTATCCTGAACTCTGCTGCTCGCCTCATCCATCTCTCCTCTCGCTCCTCCAGTTCTGCGCCTCTCTGCCAATCCCTACACTGGCTGCCAGTTCCACAGCGAATCCTGTTCAAAACTAACTCTCGCATACAAGGCTCTCTCCAACCAGGCCCCTCCCTACATCTCATCTCTAATCCAACAGTATCAACCTAGACGCAGCCTCCGCTCTTCTGCCGACCTTCTCCTGTCCTCCTCCCTGGTCACCTCCTCTCATGCCCGCCTCCAGGACTTCTCACGTACAACTTCAGTCTTCTGGAATGCCCTCCCCCACCCAATCCTCCACTCCACAACCCTCAAAACCTTCAAAGGCGCCCTCAAAACTCACTTATTCAGACAAGCATATAATCTGGCTTAACCAATATTCTAAAGGGCACATGCCACAAAGCTCAATACTGACTGTTTGTGATCCTTTCCCCTCGTCTTCACCCCTCTTCCTTTAGACTGTAAGCTCGCAAGGGCAGGGCACTCTCCCCTATTGTATCTTGTACTCAGAATATCCATCGTCAACTCTGTAAAACTGCATTTGAAATAGTATATGTACCGTATGTTTCTACCCTGTCTGTAACTACTACTTTGTAAATCGCTACGGAAGATGATGGCGCTATATAAATAAACAATAATAATAATAATAATTCTATTGTTCTTAAATCAAATTTTGCTTACCTAGTGCCACCAGGATGTAGACAGAGTAAGAATAAGGGGAAGGTGTACATCCTATCAGGGTTAAGAGATGGAGATTAATTTATAATATGAAGCTATATGGAGGTGCCAGGAAGATATTTTCCTGCACATTTGATTTTAGGTAGAGAATTTCTGCAAATGTTTTTTTTTAGTGCAGCAGAATGATTTATCCAGCTTAAAAAATCCTACCCTGGAGGTCCTACCCTTCACATGAGGTGACGAGCTCTCTACCTCACATGGAGTGAATTGGAATGAATTATATTACATTGATGTCTAACAACTTACTGACAATGAATTATCCTCTATCCTGAGAGCATCCTGTGATTTAGGCTTAGTTTAGTATGTGCCTCAATCCATTGATGTGGTTCATCTAGAGAGTGGTCCTATGTATACTATAGTGCTATGCATACATATTGCTTTATGGACACATTTTATGGCCATAATTGGTCTGTAAGGCATCTATTTGCAATTAAGGTTGAAATGATAATGTGTTTTGCTGGCTCAAAGATCTAAAAGTTATACTAATTGTATTATAATGTTTTACATTACATCAATTGTTTTAATCTCACTCCATGAACTTGTCAACCTTCTTTTGACGAACCCCATTAAGCTTTCGAGACTCCATCTGTTTTAGCCACCCATCAGCTATGCTGGTTTCAGGTGTGCCTGCCAGGGCTGGTTTTAGACAAAGTGTGGCCCTATGCAAAATTAGAAGTGGAGGCCCCAAATGACATTAAAGCATAACAAAACCCAGCGTGGCCACCCCCTGGGGAATCCAAAATCAGGATGTTTGATTCGCCCCAGGTTTGCTAAAAACACACCCAGCAGTAGAAGCTGCTACTCCAGCATCTTTGGGCTGTGCAAGCCCTCCGGCCCCCAGCCATTCAAATAGGCTGGGCACGGGAGCACGCCCTCTACTGGGGATATTGCAACAAACAAGAGCCATTTGAGAAACACCTATGCACGATAGATGGCTCTGATTGGACAACAGCCTGCGCAATTCACACAGCGGGGTATCACAAATTGGGTTGCCCCGGGGGCAAGAACCAAAACCCAAGACAGTCAAAATCCTGGGCTTTGGGCCCCTTTAAAGGGAAATTCCCCTTTTGTCAAGTTTTTGGTGTTCTGCCTTATTGTTTTACTCTTTTGGAATGTAAAGTAAACATTTGTGTTAGGATTGTGTCCCCAGATCTGTGATTTACTTATCAGCATGTGGTTTCCATGATTCTCATATTCCCAAGACTCTGTTTTGCTATAGTGGGAGCGGTTTTCATGGCCTTGAATAAAAACCATGGACTACAGGCCCCACAATTCTTCCAATGTAACAGGTGAGCTCTTTAGCAGCTTTGGCTAAGTCTAAGCAGCCTAATGACCTATCCAGCTGAGAACACTGACATTAACCCTTTTGCTACTAGAGCACAATACTGTGATCCTTCCAAACTGAAAAAGTTGAATTTCAGCAAAATGGGTAAAACCAGGCACCCATGCCTCAGCCAATCAGATAATTAGCAAGCTAGAGTGAAGAAGTCTACGATATGTACTGGAAATCACCACTTGCAAACAAACAGAACATTTAAATAAAAAAAAATAACATACACTTAGCACATTGTAGACATCATTTTGCCACACAATAGTGGTAAAGTTTTAAAAATGCCATAAAAAGTGGAATTACCCTTTAAAGCAGAATATAACCCTGGACTTTCGGCCCTGGGGTCTAAAAGACTTCCGGTATGGGTCAATATAGGCTTCCATAGCCCAGCAGTACATTATAGGCCATATAGGAATTGGGAAAGATGAGTGAAAAGTTGGTCTAACCCATCACCCACCCACCTTTCCCAATTTCCTATGGCCTATAATACAGTTCCAATGCAGCCACTGGCCAGCACTGCTGCTAAGCTCCATCTCTGGAACGCAACTGCTGATCCTGATTCCTGCTGCTCCTGTTGTAGCTATAAAGTGCTGCCACTGCTTCTCTCTTAAATCTCCCGAGTTCTCTCCTGCAATGGCTCCAAACTTGTGTGCGGTGCTGGGCCTGGTGGTCCGGCTCAGGTGGCAGAAGGGAAACTGCTGCCTCTGTATCAGAGTCAGACTGGAGCACCCAGGGCCCACCAGAGGAAATCATTATTTGGGCCCACCATTAAAGCAGACCAAAACCAGTGCAGACACTGCCCAATTCCCTCTCCCTGCAGCATCCCAATTTGTGATGCTCCACTGTGTGAAATCCCTCAGCATGAAATTTATGCTGGATGCTGGATTCCTCCTCCACACTGTCCTCCATCAATGCAGCCCAGGAGTGGCAGGGGGTGGTGACACAAGCAGGCCAGGGAATGCTTTTCTATGGGCAGATTCTTGCCTTATCCCTTCTCTGTTTATTTATGTGCATAGCTCAATGTGCGGGGCACAATTTTTTTTCAAATCTTTATTTCAGGATTACCTCTCCAATGGGCCCTCCTCCACTTTGCTCCATTCAGTTGACCTTGCTCTGCTGTCCCCGCCCCTCTCTTGTGCAGGAGAGCAGACAGCAAATATCACTCTACTCTGATTCCATCTGACTGACCTCCTCCCCACAGGTGCCTTCGGTTTGGTTATGCAGCTTGTTGGGCCCATCTGCACTGGAAAAAGATGGATAGTGCTGAGGCCCACCAAAGGATTCTCAGATGTGTCACCCGCTCTTGACTCACAGGCTCCTGGCTGGTGGGCAACTTCTTTGAGGACTAGGTCCCCGATTGGCCCAAATGAAAAAAAGGGGCCACTTGCAGGTTTGTCCTGGGGCCCCGGATTGAGCCCAGGGTCCTAGGCATTTGCCTGGGCCAAACGCCGGCCCCAGTGCCTGCAATGAGGGGCAGGGTCCAAACAAAAACTTGGAACCCTGGAATCTACTGGGGCCCATACAAGTTCAGACCCAGGTCAGTGCCATGCATCAGACCAGTGCCCCACATGCAGGCCTACTCAAGGCCAGAGGATTATCAATGATACCGGAGAAGGTGATGAGGAAGGGAGGGCAACTGGTGACAGCTTAGAAGGTGGCGAAGACCAAACAGCGCTGATTAGCAAGTCAGCTTATGTATTTCTTGTGACATATTTCCTGATAATCTATATGTGACCAAAACAAACAGCTTTACGATTCTATCCTACTATAAATGCGATAAGCTCCTCTGTGTGGCCTATCCAATAATGATGGAGCCTTGATCCACCTGAGGAGTATGCTGTCATCTACCTGCAGATTAAAGCAGTCACCACTTTGTGGGATCAAGGCTGTGTAGGTTGGACGAGGCTTTTTAAGATTGTTCAGATATAAAAAAAAGAAAAAGAAGTGGGGGTGTTCGCCTCCAGGGGGCGCCGACTGCAAGATCAAAAGCTGCAGCTCCTCCCGGCCCCCTATATAGGCTGGTGTACCTCTATCATTCCCCAGTTGTTCATCTTGCAGTCTTGGCTGCAGAAGATCGTTTGACACTCTCTCAGATAATGGCAGCAGAGCGGGGCCACCTAGCCTGTCGGCCGCTGTGGGCCCTGTTTCCACGGACCCCTCCTGACCCACTTCTGCCTCCCAGCCTTGCCATGCGTTCACTTTTGCTGGTGCCCTTTTTCGCCCGGTGTGTGCCTCGGCGATTGTCTCCCTAGCCATCAGAAAGAAGGTGAGACACCTTATGGATAGAGCTAAGGCTCGCAAGCGAGCGGAGGAGTATAAAGAACTTGAGGCCTGCTTGGATTTCATTGGTTTTGTTGCTACTGCCATGGACGATGAGGTTTGCTCTGGAGGATCAGCATTACCAGTTTGTGGCACTTCCATTCGGGATTTCTTCAGCCCCCCGCTTCTTCACCAAGGTGCTGGCAGGCATCATGGCTATCCTGAGGAACCAGGGCATTCGTGTGCTGCCCTATCTGGACGACTTGCTGCTTGCGGCCCAGTCCCTTCAGCAGGCCGAGAGCGACATTCGGACGGTGCTGTCAACCCTAGAGGCCTTCGGCTGGGTAATCAATTACCCAAAGTCCTTTCTGACTCCCCATTGGGAGATAGTTACCACGGATGCCAGTCTGACAAGCTGGGAAGGCGTTTGGCAGACTCAGAAGATCCAGGGTCAGTGGGGTCCGCAGGAGAACCGCTTACCCATAAATCTCTTGGAGCTGAGAGCGATCTGGTTGGTGCTTCTTCGCTTGACTTCCCACTTAAGGGGTCGTGCGATCCAGGTTCGCTCGGACAATCAAACGGCTGTCGCCTACATCAATCACCAGGGCGGGATTCAGAGCAAGAGAGCCCTCAAGGAGGTGACCCAGATTCTGACTTGGGCAGAGGAGAATGTTCCCTGCATCTCGGCGGTCTACATTCCCGGGGTAGAAAACCTGGAGGCAGACTCCCTGAGCAGGAGCGCCTCGCACCAGAGGGAATGGTCTCTCGGCAGCAAGACCTTTCACGCTTTGTGTCTCCGCTGGGGTCATCCGGACGTGGACCTGTTTGCGTCCAGACACAATCACAAGCTTCCAAGGTTCGTCTCCCTCTCAAGAGATCCTCTGGCCATTGCCACAGACGCTCTGGCGATTCCTTGGACGGAGTTCAAGTTTCTTTATGCATTCCCCCCGTTTCCACTCCTGGGCAGAGTGCTGCGCAAGATGGCCCAGGAAGGGGTACCAACTATCCTGGTGGCTCCTCGTGGCCGAGAAGGAGTTGGTTTGCGGACATAGTTCAGATGTCAGTAGATCGCTACATCATGCTCGGCGACCCAGGGCTTCTCACACAGGGGTCGCTGCGGCACCCCAATTTACGGACGCTGGCTTTGACGGCCTGGCTATTGAAACCTCAATCCTGACAGAAGAAGTCAGGGATGGAAGAACTACAGAGTTTGGCATGCTTATATTGCTTTGTGCGAGTCCAAGAGTCTTCCTTGCTGCACATTTTCTTTTTCTAGGATTCTGGAGTTTTTGCAACACGGCTTAGACTTGGGTCTCCAGCTGAGCACTCTCAAGGGTCAGGTCTCGGCCTTGGCCATCTTTTTCCAGAGATTCATTGCCAACCATAGGTTGATCAAGATTTTTTTCCAGGGAGTCACCCATGTCCGGCCACCGCGAGTCATTGTGCGATGCTGCGTTGTCTATCTTGACTCTTAAAGTGGTCTTTTTGGTAGTGATCACCTCGGTACGTCGTGTATCAGAGCTGACCACGCTTTTTATGAAACCTCCCTATTTTGAGCGGCATAGGGATAAGGTGGTTTTTCGTTTTAAACCTGATTTTTTGCCTAAGGTTGTTTCTCCCTTTCACCTTAATGAGGAAGTCGTCTTACCTTCCTTATGTCCAGCCCCGGCAAATTCCAAAGAACGGACCCTCCATGCTTTGGATGTGGTCAGGGTCATAAAGTATTACCTGGCTGCGACTGAATCCTTCAGGAAATCGGATTCGCTCTTTGTCCTAACAGAGGGCTCTAGGAAAGGTTTACCACCAGCCAAGGCCACTCTCAGTAAGTGGATCAGGCAGGCGGTGGTGCAAGCATATTCTGCCAAGGAGAAGGAACCCCCTTTTCGGATCACAGCTCATTCTACCAGAGCTATTGGTGCCTCTTGGGCTTTTCAGCACTAGGCATCGGTTGAACAAGTTTGTAAGGCCGCCACTTGGTCTTCAGTTCATATTTTTACAAAGTTTTACAAGGTGGATGTCAGGGCCTCAGCTGATGCTGTCTTTGGCCGAAAGGTGCTTCAGGCTGTAGTGAAAAGAACTACATGCTGTTCTGCACTGGGGATCCCGCCCAAATGGACACTGCTTTTGGATGTCCCACATGTCATCATTTGGGACGACCTGGACTGGATGTAGGGAAAATACAATTCTGTGAAACTCACCTGTAGAATTGTTTTTGATTATATCCAGTCCAGGTCGTCCCACCCCGCACTTGTGTTCATGTTTCCTGTTTGCCTGTTATGGTGATCACCATTTTTATTCAATTGGACATTGTTTCATAAATCTTGTTAGAGAGAATACAAGCTGAAGCTATGTGAAGTAACAGGGTTTCTTAAGCCTCCCGGCCTGTCCTCTTTTTGTTATTACTGCTTTTTAACCACTGGAGAATGATAAAGGTACACCAGCCTTTATAGGGGCCGGGAGGAGCTGCAGCTTTTGATCTTGCAGTCGGCGCCCCCTGGGGGCGAACACCCCCACACCCCCCTCATCACGGGGGCGACCTGGACTGGATATAATCAAAAACAATTCTACAGGTGACTTTCACAGAATTGTATTTTTATTTCACATACCCTTACCATCAGTCCATGGCAGTTGACTTGCTCAATGAGAAATGGAGCTGCACTTCCTTTTCAGTTAATATAGATTTCAGTTGTACTGTATATGATTTGTAAAGCTTTAATCAGGAGCACAGGATTCAGATATGTAATTTTTAGAGCACTGTATACTCCTTTTCCCAGAATTTCTTTTATGCCCCATTGTAACAGATTTGCCAAAACTTGGGCAGCCAGATGTGGTCTTCAGAATAAAAAATTGAATAGTTTATACCATAGTATTAAAAAGATATGATGAGTATCCTGCTGTTACCTGGAGTTGCACCACCCAGGTTGGTCCTAAATCCAAGGTATGGTCTCTTTGGTGCTGCTCTTTTACTTGCTTCTGCTTTTTCTTTATTTACTTTAGTAGAGGTCACCAAAGCCAGCACCATTTATTATTACTTATGTTTTTCGTATTCAATTACTGCTCATAAAAGTCTAGAAAAACATAAGCATATGGTGTTCTGGGCTTTCTAGTCACAGGTCAGGTATATCAAGAGATTGACTAGTAAAACTTTAAAAACATTGCCTAGATGCTTACTATATGCAGTGTCACTCCCATGCTCTTTTTGCTCCAGTTAAAGAAAGGAAGGGGGATCCAAACCACAAATACAATCCTGAGACTTGTGTGAAGTTGACACACACTCTGTTAGTGACAGGCTAGAATGGAGCCCTCTACACTGTCAGTCAAGCCCAGCTTACTCCAATGCAATGCACACAGTGTGCTTGCATCAATCAGCCCTACCTAAACAATGAGAACATTGCTGTGCACAGCCTTACATAATGGGAATACTTTTGAATGTGCCTGAACAGTGACTTTAAGTTGTGAAGCCAAAAGATATGTATGAAGAAAGCACCAAAAAGAAATGTAAATCTGAATTACAGCACCCGTGTTTTTCACAAGACTAAGCACCTTATTAACCTATTATAATATATATATATATATATATATATATATATATATATATATATATATATATAATAAGATGGCTATAAGGCATTTTTGCCGCCTTGTTTGCTTTAGAAGATTCACTTTTCATAGACTTCTGCACTAATATATTCAGACTACCTGCTGCTCAATACTTGCTTCAGTGGAATCAAGACAAGGAAGAGATGCTTAACTCATTTACAGCATCACGGGAGATTAGGGGCCCGGATGGCTAGAATAATCCTAGAGAACAATTAAAGATGCATTTGTTACGCTTGTTACATTTTATGCCCTCAATTCCAATCAAATAATTCTTTTTATGCACCTGCTTCTCTGGTGGCACCACAAAGCTGGGGCCGCTTTCCAGGAATTCAGATCTGCTCTATCTATATGTATATATCTCTAGAAGCAGAAATGTGGACAATAGCCCAAGGTCTCTGTGCTCCTCACTTACAATACAATATACAATATGGGCTACTGGATACCTAGCATCAAATAAATCCCAGGAGATGAGATTTCATGCATCTATGTTGGGTTTTCTTGTGCATCCTTAACATTTGTACTACAGCACTCTTCCTGTTCTAATCAATTTCCCCATAATTTCTATTGCATGATCTGACCATGAATTTCAGCCTCACACATCTGATGGAACAGTACCTGAGGTTGCATTTACTGTATAATGAGTTTACTGGGCACCTGGCTGGATGCTTGCAGGCTTTCAGATCCTCATATAGGTGCATTTGCATTAAAGACATTCCTCAGTCCAAAAAAATACTCACCTTTCATTCTCTGCAAGCTATTTCTATCGTCCAATTCCAGTTCCCAGACCACAAACCAACTGCTGCCACCTCCAACATATAATCTCGCTGTGCAGTGAACACTGGACTGCCCTGCACCATACATCACAGGAACTATGGGACCCCCCTCCATTCACTGCAAAAAAAGAGGGGAGAGCCATTTTTCCTGTAAAGAATGTTCCTGGGCAGTCCATCGCAGGTGCAGGGAGGAGAGCAGCATGCGGATGTGGCAGAGGTGGAGGCAACCGCCTGGAACTAAGATCAGGCAATATGGTAAGTGTGTGAGTGTCGGACTAGCAGCGATCACCTGTAGGGGATGCAAGGTGAGTATAGATTTTTTGTATGACTGCAGAATGACTTTTAAACAAAGCAACCACACAAGATAAAGATTTAGTTGCCCCTAGTGCTTGCAAGTTGAAGTAGAGAATGTATCCCCCTCCATGTCCCTCCCCACCAGTGATGTATATGTATTTTCTTTTATATTGTATTTTTAATGACTTCTCTCTGCAGCGTACAAGTTCCAAGGTGGGAGACATTCTGGGAACTATCCAGCCAGATACTGAGAACTTCTGTACTGAATAGACTCCGCTCAGACTCACCACTACTTATAATTAGACACACCCTTAAAGCTTAGTAAATTGCTATTCTGTAAGCTATTTGAGATGTCTTAACCCCATGCAGATGCTGTGGGATAGCATGCAGATGTGCTTCTTAACTGCATGGTAGTGACCATCTTGCTACACACTTGACAGCTGGCATTCCCCATAAGCTGTGTGTGTCTTTCCATATTTCAATGAACTGTCCTACCACCCCAACATAGCTACACTACAACTTGTCCTTTTACATTTATTGCTTATATTTGTAACTCGGGAAGCACATGGCTGTTTCTGCTATTGTTTCTTTTGACTGATAAATGTTGCATGTGTTTTGCAAAATGCTGGGTATATTAAATAAAGCAAAAGTAGGTAAGCTACAACAGGTAAAGATTAGGAATGAGGGTTATTGGGAAGACGTGGGTTGTGATGTCTGATGATGATAGAGGAAGCACAGTGTGTGTGTGGGAAATGTGTAGAGGCAAGATTCTTATTGGTCAGGTTGGGTGGAGGACAGAATAGGGAGTAAGGGCAATTGAAGTGATAGCTTGCAGAGACCATGAATGTAATGTAATGGATTGCACTAACTATTTTAAAAAGCATCATTGAATAAAATGTAGATAAACTAATAATAATAATAATGTGAAGGCGTGTCAGTGGCACTGACATAAAAATATAGGTGACAAAGGGTTAGGCCCTTGTTCATCAAGCGATAGCGCCAGGAAGTGTCTGACGAGCGCCAGGTAGCGGCAGCTAACGGCGACTACCGACTCAAGTACGCCCGGCGGCGGTCACAATGACGCATTTATCAAGCAAAATGAGGCTAGCGCCGGCGAGAGCGACGGCTAGCGCGGCATTCATCATGAAGCCGCCTGGACCAAACAGCGCCGCTGCAAATTCCCTCACAGCGCCAGGTATGAGCTGTCGCTCCCTGGCGATGTCCAATGCATTTCAATGGAGCAATCTATAATTATTCATAATTAATTGGTAATAATTTTTTTTTTTTTTTTTTAATGTCAAAAAATCGGAGAACACTTCTGCAATGTTAGGATTTATTTTTAAGTCAAAAAAAAAAAATTAAAAAAAATATGTGCAGAATTGATCTAACAGGTCTGAGATTAATGTATTCATATTACAAAATGATTCTAAAAACATGTATAATGTTACATTCAAAAAATATGGTTGTTTAGGGGTTAAAAACTAGTTAATACAGATCGCCTCCAGCGCTCTGGGGTTTAAACAAGGAATGGACAGCGACAGCACATTCGGAGCGTGATTTGTTGATGAATATGAAGCTAGCCGTTCGCTCTGGCCATTCGTTGTCAGGCGCTCACATACAACGCCGAACCTGTGAAACAGCGACCCCCCAGCCCGTATTCAACATTACCGCACACCGACTGAGTCGCTGTCATCAAGCTAATGCCGGCCAAGCACAGCGAATACTGGCTGGCGCTGAAAAAATCACGCTACAGTCGCTCATCTGTCGCTACCTGGCGCTATTGATGAATCGGCCTCAAAGTTCATCAAATATAATACAAGGCATTGGATAACATAAAGGGTCAGTTAAGTTGAAAATTAGGTTTCAAACAACCAACCAAATCACAATTGGCCTTGTATGGTCAGATATTGAATGATAATGTTAAAAATGTGGTCTTTCAGTATCAGCACTGTGCTATCTGTTAAAAAAGTATGAACCAAACTGCATTCAACAAGTATAAATAATTCCTTATAGCAAATAACAAAATGTACAAAGACTCCATGGATGCTGCACCTGTGTGCTGATGGCTTGCTGGTGATCATACAGCGGTAATGTTGTGCTGGGGGAGGAGGACAGCTTCATTAGAAGCAGAGCTGGATTACTGTTCCAAGTTTCTCTGATAATGAAGAACAGACAACACCCTAAGGATCAGCATCTGTGTATTTCTCATATGCTGGACACAATGAAATGGCTGTATGCATGTTCAATATTTGTGGCCTTATGTCCTGGTGAGTAGTAGCTGTTATCAATATTTGTGATTCTTTTCTATAACACAATATTTGTGTTACTTTTTGTAACACGTTTTAACACACTGTCAAATGGGAACGGCAAATGCACACATGTATAAACATAACGCTATACATACACAAAACAAAACCCACTGGTATAGATTATGGGTGTCATTTTTTTGATCTTTTATAAATGTAATAAGATTTCCTTTCCAGTTTATATGAACAATGTGAATGAAATATGTATGACATTCTGTACTAAGTACCTTTCATATGAGCAAACTTCAAATGTGTTAGTTTATCATGATTATTATCAGTATCCTTCACATTCTGCTGTGTACACTTATACCTAACGAGCAGGAATTAGTATTTATATTTCCTTATATTTCATATTAAAACTTATCTCAAGTCAGTAATACCATATCATATATTAACATGATCTTATATATTATCATGGGCTGATATAACTGAATGTGTGAAACACTGTGCTATAGAACAGAAGTTCAGTTTACATTATTATAGGCACACTTTTATTTCTGGTAGATTTTGTATTTCTAAAAGTCATATGTAATACATTATATCTTAGCAAACATTTCCGCATTCCTATTATATCTAAATATTTTTCTGCTGAGTAAAACTATGTTCAGTGCACCAGTGTTTCCATCCTATACGACTGACTCATATGTGTTATACAGAACTGTCATTGTATAGTCTATAAATGCTTTACTCCTACGCTATTTAAAAACATTTGCTCCACTTCATTTTAATGAAACGGTTTGAAATACTTTAATAACATGTTATTAATAATCCTACAAAGTATTATTATGTGAGTACATAAACATAAACTAAAGTAATTCTGTTTTAGTGTGTGGAGCATGGAAACAGACGAAATGTAGTGACATAATTATTAGAATTAATTAAACAGTGCTAGCATTGCTTAAATTGTTAGCCCTACAAATCATTCTATAATCCATTCTGAGCCTATGACTATATATTTTTTTATGTGTCATTTCTGATATAAAGAGCAAACAATATCTGAGGCAATGAACAAAACAAGTTTTTTTTATTTATTTATTTTTTTATAAAGCACTATAATTAGATCTTGGACTCCAAAGGTCTGTAATATTGTAATGTATATTCGGCCACATTTTTCTGGCACAATGTCAGTTCCATTTTTGTTGAAGGATTATACATTGAAAAGGAGCACTATTTCTTTGGTACATATGTGTGTTAGTCAGTGGCAACATGCTCAAAAGTTAAATGTAAAAAGAGAAAAAGAATAGGTAACTGATGGAGCCACGCTTCTTCTGTAGCACTGTACAGAGTAATGTTTACAGACACGGTAAAACATACACTTAGTACTTAGACTGTTACAAACTTCAGCATACAATAGTAGAGAGCCCTGTCCTTACCAGGAACCAGGGGGTGGAGACCAAGAGGAGGAATCACAAGTGTTAGTTATTGAGGTTGGCTGCTTGTACCCTTTGGTGGTGATAAGAGTTACGTGACAACTACCTTGTCTGAAGTGTTGAGTTTTGCTGGTACTTTTGTAAGCTTGGTGTGTTGTGGAGCATCAAATAGGGTGCAGAAGGGCATTCCAGAGCAGTGTAGAAGCTTGTGTGAAGACCTAAAGGCAGGAGTGGGAGGAGGTGACCAGGGACAGGAGAGTGTCAGGGGCAAGAGGCAGAACAGAAGTTGTGCCTGGGCTTATAATGCTGCAATAGTCATATAAGGAGGAAGCTGCCTGGAGAGAGATTTGTAGGTTAGAGTTAGAATTTTATAATGAATTGTCTGTGAAACCGTCAGCCCCTTATTACACTATTAATCTATTAATTGCGATCACACCCACTCCATTCATTGCAATTTAGCCCACTCCATTCATTGCAATTAAGCACCATCATTGCTATAAATGGAGTGGGTGTGCGGAGAGGTGTAATTAAATGAGGCAAAGAATGAAGGCTGGCGTGGCACGGGGGGGGGGGGGGGGGGGGGGTGCTGGATCTTGACGATTAGTACGTTTTAAAACTCCAGAAATGGACAGTGAGTAATATCTAACTTCACTGGGGGCAAACCCTTGCAATATATAAAAGTTTATATTTAAGATTTATTTTTAAAGCTGGGCAAAGGGTCTTTGGCTTTCATCAAAGCCAGCCCAGCCCCAAATAGACCAACAAATACAGCTGCAGTCCTTTGGCTATGCCCTCAGCCCCCTCCCACTGGCCTTTTGGTCCCCCACAAATCGCTGCTGGTTGCTGCCATCTTGGTGGAGGCCCTGGGGAACAAAATCTGGTGGAGGCCCCAGATACAGTGTTTTTTTTCCTTAATAGTCCTGCTGCCAACCAGGCTGTATCACCAGCCACCAGGCAGCCACACCTGCTCTAGCCATTCACAAATGCATGGACGTTGCCATGGTCCTTGCCTGCTTTGCTGGATTGCATCTAGGTGAGTTTATTCGGTGATGCCTGGGGGTATTACACAGCAGGGCATCCCAGGGTGAGGGAATCAGCAAACCCTGCAGTAATAGGAGGTAGTGTCTGATGCACTGTTTCCTGCAGTTTCTGGTCTTCCTATAAGTGAAATGTGCAGCACAGTGGCCGTATTCCACTCCAGGGTGAAGCGCGGTGTACTAGCCATTGCTGCCAGTCACACACTGCAGTGGATGTGTGCTGCTCGGGAACTCCTACTTTGCCATTCCTGGATGGGGCAGGGGTGTAGTTGCCTAGATGAACCAGCAGAAAACAGTTTCCTGCATTGAGCTGCCAGCGGCTGTGCTTGGTGGCTTATGTGCAGTGACGTGTGCAGTGAGCAGTGAGATCACTGTAGCATTGCTGACGGCAGCTTTGCTGCTCTAGACTCTCCATCCTGCCCTGTGGTGGTTTTGGCTGCAGGTTTGCAAAAACAAAAAAGGCTTGCCCAGGTGTCCCCCACTGCTGCCAATAGCTTTTTTGCCGGCCCCACAGCCTGTCAGACTAAGGCTGAAAAGCCTCCTGGACGAGACCATAACCCAAAGGATGGTGGAGGCCCCCTTTGCAGAGCATGTGGTGGAGGCCCCGGGACACATGCCCCTTGCGCTCTCCTCATAATCCGTCCTTGCTCCCAGGTCGCCCTAGCATCTAAGAGATCATTTTGTGCATGCGCAGTTGCTGTGCTCCATGCTGGGTTGTGCCCATGCCCGCGCTGACAGCAGGAGGGAGGGGGAGGGGCAGTGCGAGAGGCGAGATTTCGGACGTAAAAAGACTTGAGAGAAAATAGGATTGCATGGAGGCCTATGGCAGAGGCCGCCGCAGAACATGCAGAGCCTGACGACTAGGCCATACCTCTCCACATATTGGTATGTTTTTACACACTGATTTTGCACAGTCCCTGGGAATGCCTCCAGGTTGATTTTTGAGTGAAGTTTAACACTTGGTGGCGGGTGACTTGGCGGATATGGGGGTACAGTAATTCAATTAAATGTGACAAGCCCTCAAACTCATGTGCGAAAGCTAATAAGCGAACCTCATGTAACAAACTCATCATCTCTTTTGACTGGTGTCCACTTTGGGCCTGATTTATCAAGCACTTCTGATGGTGCAAAATATAATGAAGTTTTTTTTTACACTGATGCATGTTGCTGCTCTGCTCTGTTGATGCAAAAAACACCACATTTGCTAAAATAGTAGTAGTGCAGTAACATGCTAAAAAAAGTAATACATTATATTTTGCACCACTCTAATTTGCACCAATGTGGCATAGTATGTCAGAAGTGCTTGATAAATCAGGCCCTATGTTTGTCAAACGCTTCACTTACAATAAATCCTATGCAACTATTGTAGTTTGGGTGTAAAAGGTCATTAGGTGAGGAGCAGAAGTTTTTCGTTTAGCAAATAAACACAGCCTATATGGGATTCAATAGCTGAAGAGCTGGGTGTGGGAGCATGCTCACAGCTTGAAGATGATGGGAAAGCGACCGCCCAATGTTTAACTCGCCGAGGGGGCCAAGAAGCAGGTGAGTTCTGCTGCACCCCAGGGGGTATCACACAGTGGGGCATCCTGATTCGGATGCCCCAGGGAAGACCAGTGGCTGCCCCTGGAAGCTTTTAGATTCCAGCCACAGTGGGTTTTGTTCCGCTTTAAATGAACATCAATATATAACAGCACTTGTTTGTTCTGCTTTGTTTACAGAGTGTCTTTGCTCAGATGCTGAACACAGACTGTATACCACCTTGTTTAAGAACTACAACCCATATATTCGGCCAGTGGAAAATGCATCTGATCCTGTCACAGTGCAGTTTGAGGTGTCAATATCTCAGCTTGTCAAAGTGGTGAGATTTATTATTATTTGAACTAGTCCAAACCGTTTTTAACACTTTACCCACCTATCCCACTCCCCCCTGTCTTGGGCAATCTACAGGAAAACTAAAGCTCGGTCCTTGAAGAGCAAATCAGTCACCCAACCCAGTGCAGCAGTAAAACTGTACATGTCTGTCACTCAAGTTGAAGTGTCACTTAAGTCTACGGCTGCCATGTAGAGACCCGTCCGGTATCCGGGGAGGATTGTGGCTGGAGAGTTAAAAAAGCTCTTTAACTTACATGTTAAGTGGAAGGTTGAGTGTGAGCAGTGTTCTATTTTTTTTCTAGTATCTAGTTTCTTTTTCTTCCATATCATTAGAATATATGACCTGGAAAAGGGTGGGGGTGCTGATCTTCTATTACTCTGTTCTTTAATTTTGGATTCTGGGAGAACTGTTCTTACTCTTTATAGTAATTGGGGTTTCTGGGAGAGATACACAAGCTACTTGTCTATTTATTTAGGGGACTTGGAGAACTGCTTATGCATTACCTATTAATTGAGAGATCTGATTCACTTGCAAGATATCTCTTCATTTTGAAAACAGTGGATGATTTGCACTCATCTTGTTCAGTTATGAAACATGTGGGTTTGGGAGTCTGGTGTTTCTGGAAAGTTTACTTTCCTTCTAAATGACAGGAGAGGAGGTGAAAGCATAGTTCATTTTGTTACACTTAGGGGATAGGGTTGCAGCCATTCAGAATCAATTAACTTGGACCTACAGTGTGCCACTGGCAGAAATCTACTGGGTTGGATGTTCTGGATTCAGAAAGATTGTATGGACAGAAAGGTTAGAAACAGACTACCATATCCGTTAAATTACAAAAATGTATTGCTCTTTGCATTGTCAACAAAAACCCCTGGACGTTAAAGGAACTAAAGAAGTATGCAACTGGCTACTGCCTATAATGGTGAGTTATGATGATGATGTTAATGGATTTCAATTTAGTGACTAAGCAGGAAATAATGCTTCCTAATAAATCCATACAAAATATAAGAAACTGTCTTTTGTATACTGGCTAAGGCATTACTATAATACCTCTAAATGCTCACAAGAATTTGTCTCAGAAAAGGTCAAACTAACCTAATACAAATGTACCCTATGCAATGTTACATTTTAAGGGGCTAACTTGATCCTGCAGGTCCTTACCCAGGTTATGGTTGTGCCCCAATATCTTATTCCTTCTTCTGGACTTCTTAGATTCATTCTGAAGGTTATGATTCTTTTTTTTACCCTAGCTGGTATACTGTTATCGTAGTCATGGGTGCGAAATCCTTTAGGCATCCATAGGGTGAAATGTAATCCCTTTAAATGTTTGCTGCTGTTGGATCTAATTTATCGGGCATTCCATGTCTGTTAGAAACCAGTTAGTTTGATCCAGTAGGTAGGGTCTTCCTGGACATTATCCAAATGGCGGCTGCTGGTGTAGAAGTATATTGTTTTTTTTAAGAAATTCCTGACCTGCTCTCTTCTTCAGATGAACTGCGCAATATCTTCAAGTTGGCCACCCCAAGCTGGAACACTCCTGCTATTCAATGAAGACAGAGAAGCTCTTATTCCAAGAATCCTTTCTTCCTTTCTTTTTGGAAGTAATCTCAGTCTTAAAGTGATCCTATACACAGAAAGAGAAAGTTTATGTCATCACCTTCTATCCCCAGCCCAGTTCCCCCAAAACAGCCTGTGATTCCGTTTTTACTAAACACTTTCTGTATATAGGACCATTTTAAAGCACAATTAAAGGACTTTGGCTATGTCAGCCAGTTCTAAAGCAGGCCCAAGCCCTCTAGGTTCACCAAGGGTCCTAAATCCTGCAAAGAGGTACCTGGTATGATGGTGTGCCATCACTCTAGGGGACGTTTAGTATAATTACTTTGTTTAGTTTGCAGCTTTCTAATGAGCTAATACGTCAAATTTTTATTTCCATGACTATGCTTCTGTGCCAAACAGTGCAACCGAGAACCTTCTTCAGAATGAAAACAATGTTTTTGTTTAAAGAACAGCCTAGTATATTTCTTCTTGGATCTGAAGTTGCTAAATTAGCATGTTTGTATCACACACTTCAGTGAAATCTATTTAATTAGCCATTGCCTTTAAGGGACAAGGAGAATTTCTTGCTACAGCAGGTATAAAGGAGGGATGCCTTAATGTTTTGATTTTCCCTGTACATCAGTGACTTCTCAGCTTTGCAATATACCCCCAAGTATCAGATTGTGGTATTTGATCTCATTATAGCCACTATGACTTTTGGCTGGCCTTCATTCCAAGGGAATCCACATACTTGGAAAAGTACCTGGAACTTATTCAGGACAGTGACTGATCATGCTGTTTTAGTTGGGTCATCATTTGTGCTAAATCTATTCTTGATTATCTTGTACCAATGCATGCGCTTGGATACAGCCTCAGCCAATATATATATATATATATATATATATATATCACCTGTACCATGCTCATGATTTGTGAATATTCATCAGAAAGATCAATGATATTTATTACAATGTTACTCTCCTTCACCAGTCTCTTCTTAACTCTTTCTATCAATACTTTCAAGGGACAGGTTTTAGGAACCTCCAACCAGCAATGATCATACTAGGACCTTCTTTCAAAGAGCGGTACTTCTCATTCCTTTATACAGACACCTGCCTACCAGGCTCAAATGCCTGGTCCTTACGTCATGGTTCTCTGTTTAATTGTTCAAAAAAATATTGAGTACCGTATTTGCCGGTGTATAAGACGACTGGGCGTATAAGACGACCCACCAACATTTCCACTCAAAATATAGAGTTTGTTATATACTCGCCGTATAAGACTACTCCCTCTTCCGCACACCGAATAAAACGTAAAAGAACATCAGATTACACTGCAGCCGCATCCCTGCTCGCCTTTAGTTTGGGATGTGCCCACACTGGCTATTCAGAATGCGTCCCAACTAAAGGCATAGTAGGGATGCAGCTGCAGTATAATGTGGTTTGGGCTCTGGGAAAAGGGCCAGATGGGGGGTTTCACACAGTGGAGGATCACAATTTGGGATACCCCTGGAGTAGGGAACAAAACCCAGTGGGCCTCCCAAATTTGGTAGCCCCACTGTGTGAAATACCCCCGACTGGCCTTTTTCCCAGAGCGCACATCAGATTGCACTGCAGCTGCATCCCTGCTCGCCTTTAGTTGGGGACGTACCTGTGCTGGCTATTCAGAATGCGTCCCAGCTAAAGGCATAGTAGGGATGCAGCTGCAGGGTAATGTGGTGTTGGATCTGGGACTAGGGCCAATCGGGAGGGTTTTGCAGTGGGGCATCCCGAATTGGAATGCCCCAGTGGGTTTGTTCCCTACTCCAGGGGCATGCCAAATTGGGTTTCCTCTACTGTGTGAAACCCCCCAACTGGCCCTTTTCCCAGAGCCCAAACCACATTACACTGCAGCCACATCCCTACTATGCCTTTAGATTGGACGCATTCTGAATAGCCAGCACAGGCCCCAACTAAAGGCGAGCAGGAATGTGGCCGCAGTGTAATGTGGAGTCTGGGAAAAAGGCCAAACAGGGGATTCAGACAGGGGGGCATTCCATTTTGCTGCCCCTGATGCAGGGAACAAAACCCAGTAGGACATCCCAAGTTGGAATGCCCCTATGTAAACTCCCCCAAGTTGGGATGCCCCCTGTGTAAACTCCCCCAATGACCCCGAGTCCACACCACATTTCATGCGGCCACATCCCTGCTCGCCTATAGCTGGGGACATGCCTGGGTTGTTTAGAATGTGTCTCATCTAATAGCATAGTGTGTAATGTGTGGGGTCTGGGAAAGGGGCCAGTTTGGGGTTTTACACTGGGGGATGCCCCATAGAAACTTTTTTTTTTTTAATAAATCTTAAATAAATCACACCTCAGATCAGATGCTGAAGAGTCCCCTTCAAAGTGGAGAGCAGCGAGGGCGATGCCAGGAGCCAGCCCCCTGCCTGCCCACACAGTGCCTGAGAGCAGGAAAGCTGATCTGCTCGGCGCTCATCCTGCTGGCCTGCTCAGTCTCTCCCTGCTCTGATCAACTAGTGCTGCCTGAGCAAGAGCATCGCTCTACAGGAAGAGGAGGAGGACGATCGTGCTGCCCAGCTTGGTGAAGGTAAGTACATTTATATGTATGTGACCCAGGTGCACTCGGCGTATAAGACGACCCCCCCACATGGAGGCATGTTTTACAGGGGGAAAAAGTTGTCCTATACGCCAGCAAATACGGTACTAATAAAAAAAAAGGATGAAGCAAAATCCCAAAGATCTGCTGCTAGGTGGAGAACTTCACAGCCACCATAATAGAGCAGAATGGTGCTACACACTGATAAATCATAACAATAAATACTCAACAACCTCCTTGGCTCAAAAACTGACAGTACTCATGATCAATACCCAATACTCCATGAGTGGATCATCTATACTTTTCTGTTGTAGAACTGCAACATGACTGCTCCAATATAATAATCACATAGCTCCATCAAACTAACAACCCCCCCAGTACCAACCCACCAAGATCAAAAACTAACTGTCCATTAAACAGTGTGGCTTGTGCTCCGCTGTGTCTTCTGTGGCTGCTTCAAATTACACAAGATTTTATACGATGCCTATGCCAGGGAAGATAGAGAGCAGAATGCGGGGGTCTGGGGGTGAGTAAGATGTAAATGCTGGAGAATATGGTGGTGGTAGGTGGACTGACCAAAAGTTAAGGTTGGTTTGTTGATGAGAGAAAGCAAGACCTCTCAGGCCCAAGGCCCAGCCCAAACTAGAGTGGGCAAAGGGAATGGGAAAGGACTAGAAAAAGACATATACGTGCATATCTCTAAATACTTATATAAGATTAAACGTAATATATCCATAAGGAACATCAATTTAATTCAAAAGAAGCCTCTCGGCAATAAAAATCTAACAATAGTAAACAAATCGAGATGAGTGGCAATCTTGATAAGCAAAAGAATAATGACTGAAATGTTCTCACAACAGAAGGATGAGGAAGCACGACTAAATGGAGAAATGTGCACATTAATTAACTCCTATGCCCCAAATACCGCCAAAGAGAATATATCAAAAAAATATTTTAAAAAATATGAATAATACCAATAACAAAATAAATAAAGTACTATTATTTGGGGCGGCAACCTAAACCTGGTTAATAACGCCTTTCTGGACACAACAGGCAAAACTGAACAAACAGACAAGTTACATCCTACACTACGACAGAAAATGACAGTTAATAGATACCTGGCGCACCATTAACATTAATGAAAAGAACTATACCTGCTATAACCAGACCCATAAAACATATTCTAGAATATACTACTTTTTCCTACAACAACATTCAATCTCTAGAGTTCAAAAGTGCGAAATAGGGAGAATGACCTGTAGCAACCATGCCCCAGTCATCTTAACCATTTCATGGGGAAAAAATAAATCAAATACGGTAAATAACCATTGGTCTTCAGACATTGAGATCTTAAAACAAAAACAAATAGCGGTTAATCTGAAAGACTCTATTCAAGAATACCGGAGGTGGATCTTGCCACTATCTGGGAATGCCATAAATGCTTTGTTATGCATGACCCAAGCCGCTACAATAAAGATCAGGAAAGAACAAAAAGCAGAAATAGATTTTATCATTGAACAAATCTCTAAACTTGAGCAGATACATAAAGAAACACTAGCAGACATAACATATAAAGAACTAACCAAAGCAAGACTTGAACTGAAGATGAAAATCAATGCAACTATGAATCACAAAATAAGGATGCATCGGGAGCAGAAATTAAAATTGGGAACAGGTGGGAAAGAGTTAGTAACATATCTAAATGATAGATGGGCATTTAACTTTATAGAAGAGATACTAACACACAATGGTGAAAGGAAATATAAAACCAAAGATATACTAAAAGAATTCATAACATTCCTTAAAAAATATACAACATTAATAAAAAAGATCAAGACCACACAAAATATCTCCAGGAAACCAAACCGATAAAAAGAAATACCTAGCAATAAACCTGGACATACCCTTCACATTAAAAGAACTAACTTAGGCAATTACCAAACTAAAAGAAAAAAATCACCCGGAGAGGATGGGCCCCCCCCTCAGAATATTACAAGACTTTTGGACCACATCTTTTTGCTTAAATGGCTAAATAATATTGACCGCCTACGCCCACAAGCCCAACACTGAATACAGCAATTATAAAGGTCATACCAAAACTGGGGAAAGACAGCACACAATGTAATAACTACTGTCCTATCTCTTTAATCAATGTCGATCTGAAAATGTATGTTTTTTTTTAATAGCTAACACACTTATCACACCAATGCCAGATATTATATCAACGTTTCAGGCACGATTCATCTCGAAAAGAGGCATAAATCAAAACATTTCCTTGGCGTTTACCGCAATCAACTAAATTAAGAAAAACAAAACCAAAGCCATTATGTTAGCCTTGAATGCCCAGAAAGCCTTTGGCCAGGTCTCCTGATCCTTCTTCGAAGCTACACTACAGCAAACAGGTTTAGGCCTAGGAATAATAAAAAAAATAATGGCCCTATATACTAACCAAAGAGTTAAGATAGAGATAAATGGAGCACTATTGGAGCCATTTGAACTAGCCAATGGAACACGTCCAGGCTGCCCATTATCTCCTCTACTTTTTTACTTGTACTTCAACACCTTATTAAGGCAGATAGAAAATTACCAAAAACTTAAAGGAATTAAAATAGGACCTACCCAAATTAAACAACTGGCATATGCCGATGATATGCTGCTACTGCTAAGAGATCCATTATCAAGCACACTTACTAGAATAATGGATATCTTCAAACAGTTTAAACTACACTCTAACTTTAAATTAAATATAGACAAATCCATAATACTTCCCTTTGGATTAGACAATACAGAAATGAAAATAATAAAGGAGAAATATGGATTTTCCATAAGCTCATCATATGTAAGATACCTTGGTATACCTTGGCTAAAAACATCCTAACACTAGACCCCCATCACTCTATCAAACAGTCATCAAAACCCCTGATTAGATGCCTTGAGAAATTTAATGGGGAAAGCAGAATATTTCCCATACCCAGACATAATGAAACTCATCGACAATTGCAACACTAGTAAATGGGCGCCGAGCGACTTAGGAAAGGAAGAACATCCTTATCTTATGGTTTACCATGTATGGAAAGCCGTACAAGACAACGCAAATGCAACAAAATTAGAACAAACGAAATATGAAGGCAAATTATATATGCAAGCACAGTATCTTCTCAAAAACCTTAACCCAAGGCATCCTTCACCCCAACGAAAATACAACAAATATTTTTAGAAAAGGAACAAACATCAAGACCACTCTCTCACTACTATTCTCTTTTGAACCATTCCAACAAAACATAGGATATAAGATACATAAATAAATGGGAAAATGACTTAGGAGTAGAGATTGGACAAAAAGAAAAGGGAAATTTATTCAGGACTATTAATAAAATAAAATCCCCAGCACTTAAAATATTCAGCTTAAAATATTGGCCTAGATATTACTACACCTCAGACTACAATCAAAGCTTCAAAAATGATGATTGCTGGTGCAAAGAATCCCAGGCAACAGTCAAACACCTATGGTGGGAGTGTAGACAAGTAAAAAAGTTTACACCCTTATTACACGAAGAAGGCAATACCAGTGGGGGAACTGACTAGAGTTTGTCGCAAAAAGGTATTTAATTATCAGAGAGCATCAAAGGAGGTTAAGGAAAGCGAGGGAATATCCAGTATGGATGCTGAACAGGACAGAAAAAATAGGAAACAAAAAAAGTAGAGTTGAACTCAAAAAAAGAGGGATTAGAAGAAAGATTGACATTTGTCACCTTATATATAAAGGATGCAATAAGGTATTTGGACAGTGGCAAAAAATCACCGACAATAGGATCCATTTCAGCACCAAGGATGATTAAAACACCCATTAAAGAAATGTGTTAGACTTCAACAGGTTTCTATAAATGTGGCCGTCCCTGATGTTCAACTTGGAACTACATTTCCATTGTCTCATGTTCAAATAGATCAACCTATAAAATTAGACAATTTATTAACTGCAAAGGGAGTAGTGTATGTGGTTTGTGTCACAGTTTTCCCAAGTAGTGAAACATTGCATTAAGGAGCATGGAGGCTCAACTGAATCTTTATACATTCAGGCAATAGAAAAAATTAAATTAGGACCATGTGGGGGAAATGTTAAAAATATGGCCATGTACAGGGAGTCCAGGTGGATTTTCCAACTAGACTCCCGTATTCCTGAAGGGATGAAGCTGCATATGGCTCTTGTATTGTGGACTGAAAATAATTTATTCGGAGTGAGAATTAGAACATCTGTTCCTAGTGTTCCTAGAGTAAAATGGAGTAGTATTATAGTTTATAGTATAGTATATATAATAGCATATAAGCATATATCACCCTTTTCTTTTGCTGTTTCCTACTAATTACAATTTACTAATTGGATATTTATATGACTTTTATCCAGGTTAGGATTTACACTTGTAACGTAGGTAATACATGTAATTGATTTTACAGGGCAGGTGTAGTTTGCTCTTGTGCTGGGCTCCAACCTGGGTTGGAGGGGTAGGGGAACTCGGGTGGCGCAGGATTCCCCTGATCACACTGCGTAGTGTTCCGCCCTCTTCTTCTCCCGGGCAGCCCGGCTAGCTGTCAGTAATGAGTCCTTATCTCTCCTTTTTCGGGCATGAATAGAAGTGGCTTTACCTAATAGCATTCATTTCAATGTGATGGAATTTTACCATTGTAAACCTGGACAAGAATCTAATAAATCGGAAGTTTTATTTTACACCACTCTCTGTGAGCCGGCGCATCTGATTGCTTGGTGCATATATATGGAATGGGAAGCCAGCCTAGGCACCAGGAATGGATTGCTATCAACAGATGGGTGTTTTCATTGACACTTCTCAATGCTGTGTTGTCAGCTTCCTAGAACCTGTGATCTCATTGTTTTCCTGTGAACTGCTTCCTCATTGTGACCCAGATTGTACCTCGGCTCTGCTTCTGATTTGCCTGCATCGACCCCGGCTACCCATCAACTCCGCTCTCTTGCTTGTGTCCCTACAACGCCTGATTCTTCGGTACCTCACACTAGTGACTTTCCTTTTCGGGGACACCACCCCGGTTGTGCCTGCAGTGCAGTCTGACCCTCCTTGAGGCAGACAACAGTGATTGGCAAGGCCTGCCAGTAGACTCTGGTCCCTGTGAGGAGGTTTTCGACCTACCCTACTGAGTACCTCACACCTGGACATGGAGGCTGCATGCCTGTTAGCCTTCTGCTTCTACCTAATGCCTCATTTACATGGAACGATTTTCAAATGACCGATTTTCGCCAAACAACCGCAATTAGATTATAAACTCTTTGGAAACGGTCCCTGTGATCAAATGATAAATGAGAATTTGTTTATCGGTTGGCTGCCATAATTTTTTGGCTGATTCCTTTAGACTCCAGGGCCTGCACAATGGGTGGTTGGTCCTCCTTAAAGAGGAGGTTTTCACTAGTTTTCACACAGCAGGGCATCCTGGGAAGGCATTAAAAACTGGGGGGAGTGAACTGAATCAGCTACGGGGCCCCCCATGCTATGGAACACAGTTTATTAGGTTTCAAACCATTGGTGGCTCAAAAGTTAAAGAGGAACCTCCACTAGGGTTGCTGGAAGATTCTTCCTTCCTGTGGCATCCTGATTAGGAATGCCCTGCTGTGTGAAACCCTAGCAATTGTCGAATAAACTCACCAACCGGTGATCCAGTAGTGCAAGCGTGGGTCGTGGCCTCAGCCCCGCTATGCCTTTAGCTGGGTGTATGCTCATGCTAGGCATTTGTGAATGGCTGGTGCGGTATGCTGCCTAGACAGAGGCGAACAGGGATGCAGCCGGAGGCACGCTTGGCACCATTCAGCATGCTGATTGGCTGTTTGCACCATAGGATCACCGGAAAGGCAAATTGCATCCCTGGGGATATAAACAGTGGTTCGGGATGCCCTGCAAGAGAGGAACAGCACCTGGTAGACTAAAAATCATGGCTGTTGCTCCTCTTAAATGACTCTTAATGATGCTTTCTCTCTCCCCCTGGACCAGCTGTAGGCCTCCACATCGACATTGGTGGCAGGGGTTAACAGCCCTTAACAGCCACCTTCCCTTCCTCCCTCCCTTGGCTGAGATACCTTATCAATGAACATACAGCTGTCCAGGAAACATAAAGCACTGCCCACCTGACGCTGGACCCACTGCCGTCCCGACGTGGATCGCTGCTGGGAGTGATGTCATTCAGGAAGGGAGGGAGGAAGAAGGAATGTTAACCTCTAAGCCACCAAAAGAAATAATTTTCGCAGCAAGTGGGGCATGGTCCTGGCTTAGGGGCACCTTAGCCACTCTAGTAGTAGTGCTAGACAAGGGTCCGGTCTGCCATCAGGGTGGCTGAGCTGGGGTCCAGCCCCCCCTTTTGCCTCAAAGAACATGGGCCCCATACTGGTCTCTCTGCCGTCCCCCCCTGGTGGCAGCCCTGACTATACCTTTTGTATTAGGAACCAAATCAGGATGCCCTGCTGTGTGAAACCCCCAGGTCACCGCAAAATGTATCTTTCACCAGCATATCTGGGATGAGGCACAGTCCCGCGCCCAGCCATTCAGATAGGCTTGTCCCAATCTAAAGGGAACTAGAGGATGTGGCCAATCTAGATCACAATTGCCGTGCTTTGCCTATCGTCGATCACTAATATGCACAGCATACGGCTCTGATTGCACGAGAGCCTGTGCATGTGCCTCAGGACCATTGAAAGGTGAGTTTGTATAGGCGATCTGCAGGGTTTCACACAAAGTGGGATGTCCCCACGGGAACTAAATATAGGATAGTCAAAATTCGGAGGTTTGTTCAGCTTTAAATAATGTGCTTAGGGTTGCACATTTAAATATTGATCAATTTGGGCGCTTTCAATGAATTCTGTGTAAACTGTTTGTTGTGTTCACGTTTACAGGATGAAGTCAATCAGATAATGGAAACCAACCTTTGGCTGAAACATGTAAGTTTGTAGACACCTCCCTAGTGGAAGTTATTGGTACTAGCAACGCTAACGAGTAGTACTCCACAGAGACCAGTCAAACCAGCCAACCAACTATTGCTTATAAAGCTAAAAACATAGGGTGCTACATTTATATCAAATAATAGATAGTGAGACCTGTGAAAGGATGATGGGAATGCTTTCATATCTGAGCATTTTATACTTGCCACAAAAAAAAAAAGAAGGATCAAATCTGGGAGGCAAGAAAGTTTAGCTCAGAATCCTTTCTTTTAGGTAAAAAGCCTGTAGACATTTTAATGACCCCCTTAGACGCTTACATGTAGCATAAGTGCTGCCTGGACTGTGTTTCTGGCCACATACAGTATTGTAAGCCAGGTTCAGCACAATTAGTGTCCTATAGCACTTTATGATGAACACTGATATTTGGAAGATAACACAATGATTAGAACTTGAAGTATCTGTAGCTATATATTTTACTTGTCAGGAAATATATATTTTATATTTTACTTGTCAGGAAACTAACAGCTTACCTTTTAAAGTGACAGGAGTTACAGCTAAAGCCATAATGATTTTTCAAATAATAACCTATCCCTAGTGCCACCAGATTTATTTGCTTTAGCCCTGGAGCTTGAAAGACTGGTCAGTGGTTTGACCACATGACCCTCTGTTGGCTAGAGAATCCACATGGCTAGCAAAAGAAATGGGTTGCCAGGCATTCCGGAAAGTGGAGGTGTAGCCCTTAGACACAGTGGTGCTGGAAGGGAGTGATTGTTTTTACCACCAGCTATCAGTTGGGAAGCCACATATTTTCAGGTTACCTTTTAATAAAATGTTAGCACTACAATGTTATTATTTGCCAAAGACAATCATTCCTAAATAATGTAATACAGGATCAGACAGTACTAATTACCGTATTTTTGCCCTATAAGACCCACCTGCCCATAAGACGCACCTGGGATTTGGAGGAGGAAAATAAGAAAAAAATATTCTAAACCAAATGTACTAAAACACCCCATTACAGGCAGGGTGGCATTCCCCCCATCTCATTCCCATAGGCAGTGTGGCATTTCCCCCATCTCATTCCCATAGGCAGTGTGGCATTTCCCCTCATGTCATAGGCAGTGTGGCATTCCCCCCCTCCCATTAACCATATAGGCAGTGTGGCATCCCCCACATTCCCCATAGACAGTGTGGCATTTCCCCATCCCATTCCCCATAGGCAGTGTGGCATTCCCCCTCCCATTCCCCATAGGCAGTGTGGCATTTCCCCCCTCCCATTCCCATAGGCAGCGTGGCATTCCCCCTCCCATTCTCATGGGCAGTGTGGCATTCCCCCCTCCCATTCTCATAGGCAGTGTGGCATTCCCCCATCCAATTCTCATAGGCAGTGTGGCATTCCCCCTCCCATTCCTATAGGCAGTGTGGCATTCCCCCTCCCATTCTCATAGACAGTGTGGCATTCCTCCTCCCATTCTCATATGCAGTGTGGAATTCCCCCTCCCATTCCTATAGGCAGTGTGGCATTTCCCCCCTCCCATTCCCATATGCAGTGTGGCATTCCCCCTCCCATTCCTATAGGCAGTGTGGCATTCCTCCTCCCATTCTCATATGCAGTGTGGCATTCCCCCTCCCATTCCTATAGGCAGTGTGGCATTCCTCCTCCCATTCTCATATGCAGTGTGGAATTCCCCCTCCCATTCCTATAGGCAGTGTGGCATTTCCCCCCTCCCATTCCTATAGGCAGTGTGGCATTCCTCCTCCCATTCTCATATGCAGTGTGGCATTCCCCCTCCCATTGTCATAGACAGTGTGGCATTCCTCCTCCCATTCTCATATGCAGTGTGGAATTCCCCCTCCCATTCCTATAGGCAGTGTGGCATTTCCCCCCTCCCATTCCCATATGCAGTGTGGCATTCCCCCTCCCATTCCTATAGGCAGTGTGGCATTCCTCCTCCCATTCTCATATGCAGTGTGGCATTCCCCCTCCCATTCCTATAGGCAGTGTGGCATTCCCCCTCCCATTCTCATAGGCAGTGTGGCATTTCCCCCCTCCCATTCCCATATGCAGTGTGGCATTTCCCCCCTCCCATTCCCATATGCAGTGTGGCATTCCCCCTCCCATTCCTATAGGCAGCGTGGCATTCCTCCTTCCATTCTCATATGCAGTGTGGCATTCCCCCTCCCATTCTTATAAGCAGTGTGGCATTCCTCCTCCCATTCTCATATGCAGTGTGGCATTCCCCCTCCCATTCCTATAGGCAGTGTGGCATTCCCCCTCCCATTCCTATAGGCAGTGTGGCATTCCTCCTCCCATTCTCATATGCAGTGTGGCATTCCCCCTCCCATTCCTATAGGCAGTGTGGCATTCCCCCTCCCATTCTCATAGGCAGTGTGGCATTTCCCCCCTCCCATTCCCATATGCAATGTGGCATTCCTCCTCCCATTCTCATATGCAGTGTGGCATTCCCCCTCCCATTCCTATAAGCAGTGTGGCATTCCTCCTCCCATTCTCATATGCAGTGTGGCATTCCCCCTCCCATTCCTATAGGCAGTGTGGCATTCCCCCTCCCATTCCTATAGGCAGTGTGGCATTCCCCCTCCCATTCCTATAGGCCGTGTGGCATTCCCCCATCCCATTCCCCATGGGCAGTGTGGCATTCCCCCTCCCATTCCTATAGGCAGTGTGGCATTCCCCCATCCCATTCTCATAGACAGTGTGGCATTCCCCCTCCCATTCCTATAGGCAGTGTGGCATTCCTCCTCCCATTCTCATATGCAGTGTGGCATTCCCCCTCCCATTCTCATAGGCAGTGTGGCATTCCTCCTCCCATTCTCATATGCAGTGTGGCATTCCCCCTCCCATTCCTATAGGCAGTGTGGCATTCCTCCTCCCATTCTCATATGCAGTGTGGCATTCCCCCTCCCATTCCTATAGGCTGTGTGGCATTCCCCCATCCCATTCCCCATGGGCAGTGTGGCATTCCCCCTCCCATTCCTATAAGCAGTGTGGCATTCCCCCATCCCATTCTCATAGACAGTGTGGCATTCCCCCTCCCATTCCTATAGGCAGTGTGGCATTCCTCCTCCCATTCTCATATGCAGTGTGGCATTCCCCCTCCCATTCTCATAGGCAGTGTGGCATTCCCCCTCCTTTTCTCCATAAATAGTGTGACATTCCTCCTCCCCTTTTCCCATAGGTAATGTGACATTCCCCTCATCTCCTAGGCAGTGTGGCATTCTCTCCTCCCATTCCCGATAGGCAGTGTGGCATTCCCCCCATCCCCTTATTCAGCATGGCATTCCCCCCATCCCATTCTCATAGGCAGTATGGAATTCCCCCCCATCCCATTCTCATAGGCAGTATGGAATTCCCCCCATCCCATTCCCATAGGCAGTGTGGTACTCCCCCTCCCATTTCCTATAACCAGTGTGACATTCCCCCATCCCATTTCTTATAGGCAGTGTGTCATTTATCCCCTCCCATTCCCATAGGCAGTGTGGCATCCCCCCTATCCCATTCCCATAGGCAGTGTGACATCCCCCCCCCCCCATTCCACATATAGGCAGTGTGGCATTCCCCCCCATCCCCTTATTCAGTGTGGCATTCCCCCCTCCTATTCCCATAAGCAATGTGGCAGAATCACCCCAACCCCCCAGAAAATATGTATATGTACATGAAAGCACGTGCTGACACAAACACTCAGGTGTCAGTGCGTGGCGGCCCGAGAGGCGGTGGCGGCGCTGAAAGCCAGAGCGGGGACAGTGGGTGCAAGACTCATATAAGTATCCTTTTTGGGACCATTTGGCAGCTCAATATTAGTAGTAAATGATATATATTAAATAATTAAAGTTTGTGCACATCTTTGCACACACACAAATGACTAAAATACATTTACACAGAATCATTTAATTTGGAAATAGACATTTACGTCATCACCTTCCATCCCCAGACCAGTGTCCAAAACAGTCTGTGTTTCTTTTTTCACTAAAGCCTTTGCCCAATATTCATAAAGAACAGGAATCAGCATGATGTTCGAATGGCAGCCATATGCTAATTAATTCAGTTACAACGAAACTGTCACATAATGTACTGTAACTTAAGTACTGTAACTATATGTATCATCATCAGCATGGAAGGGGGGGGGTACTCAGCCATAGAGCAATATGAGCAAATGCCTCCAGTTTGTTATAAATATTGGGCAAGGGCTTTAGTAAAAAAAGAAACACAGGCTGTTTTGGGGCACTGGGCTGGGGATGGAAGGTGATGACATAAACTTACTTTCTGGGTATAGGAACACTTTAACATGTTCTGATAACTGGCTCCACTGGGTATGCTTACTGTATTTTATATACTATGTTAAAGCGGACCAAAAGTAAAAAATGACTTTAGGACTGCTTTTTCTAACTACCTACACCACTAGAGCCCACATACTCCATTGGCAGATTCCCGAGAACAATCAACTCTGCAGCAGCAGTCTGCTCATTGAAGTCAATGGGCTGCTGCACATTAGACTTACTTTGTTGATCGCCCAACAGCGTAGCGCTGGATGGCAGGTGCCGGTAAGTGGGGCGTGGGACATCCTGATTTAATATGCCCCCCAAGTCAGCTGGATCTAGAGTTCACACAAGGTGGATGCCATTGCACCCAGTTCAAGTAGAGGCTTTATATAGGACTATAGTTTCATTATAGATTGTAAAGGCTTTTGCAGCCTGAAACGCGTCACCATGTGCATCTGCATCTAGGACGTATTCTTATACTTTTCACAGTGTCTCTGATCCATTTAGTTGGATACAATAATAGCTACTTCTTATCTTACTGGACTGAACTCTGTGCTGGAACTTCTATTTTTTAACCTTATATTTTACAGCTATGGAATGATTACAAGCTGAAATGGACCCCAAGTCTATACGGAGGACTCGATTATATCCGAGTGCCCGCTGCAAAGATATGGAAACCTGACATAGCTCTCTATAACACGTAAAAACCTTTTATTTAGGCTGCATTTCTGCACATGACAAGTTTTGATGTGTAAATATTTGACATTTATGGTAAGCCGTATGTACAGAAATTTTCTGGAGTTTAGGGAAAATTAGCATGTTCTGGATGCAGAATGCTGCACAAGAAAAAGAGGACAACAAATGCGTGCATGAGAGATAGGGATAGGATAAATAAAGGTGGAGAGATCACATAAGTGAGAGAAGGAAGAAGGCTGAGAAAGAGATGAAAAAATAGAGAGGAAAATATATATATTTTTTAGATAACCAGGGAAAATGTTAGACAGAAAGAAAGGAAATGTGGGCATCCCTAATAAAGCAAGACTGGGAAGTTGTACACCCCAAAGGCCGGACATGGGCTGCATCCCCTGACCATCGAAGGATCCCTGTTTTGGGGTAAACACCTAGGAAAAGCCAGGAATTGGGCAAAATACTCTGCCCTTACATGCTCCCCCTGTCAATTAAACCCACCGGCGGCCAATAGGATTTAATGACTGGGCGCAGATTTAACTGAACTTGCTACTGTGGTTTTGGCCTTTCACCTAAATGGGAGTTTGTCTATTAACACTGAGGGCAATGAGTAGTCAGAAACTAGTGAAAATTATTTTTGTCAGGTTTTTGGTGTTATTGTTTTCCTCTTCTGGAATGTTTTCCTCTTCTGCATGCTGCTTCTATTTTTTTATATTGCTGTGGCTCTGTGTTGCTACAATGGGAGCAAATATCCTGGCATTCAGTCCCAGAATCCTTCCTGTAACAGGTGAGCTCATTAGCAGCTTTGGCTAAATCACACAGCAGTAATGACCTTCCTAGGTGAGACCACTGCAGTAACCCTTTAGCTACTGGGACACAACAGTGTGATTCCCCCATCTGAACAGTTTGAATTAGTGCAAGAGGGGGTTAAACATGTGAGCTCTAAAATGTGCAGCATGGTCCCTGCGTCAGCCAATTAGATAATTTGCAAGCCAGAGTGTACACTAAACACACCACTTGGTGTATGTTGCTAAGGTAAACAGATTGTTGCTTTATAACACAGTGAGTTTCAAACAAATAGAAAATAAAAAATACAGATCAACTCAAGCACCATGAGGACATCATTTTGGGACCCAGTAATAAAAACTTTTAAACATGGAATTACCTTTTAAGCAAGTTGAAAATGAAATGATCTCCAAAAGGCATGACATTGAAGATGACACCTTTTGTTGTTTAAGCTAAAAATGTTTTTTAAACAGTAGCTGTAAATTTGAACAAAACCAATTGCGTAGAACTGCGTAATAATGGAGTGCTGATAATCTACAGTAGATGTGGAATTGCAATTTAATATGATCTGCTGTGTCCCTATAAAGAGGTCCAGAATGACACAGGCAAAGAAAGAGCTCTAGTGAATACCATCTACTTTAACCTTTCTTAGTTGATTGCAGTGTTCACTAATCAACTTGGGTCTGTAAGCAAGCAGTAGCGTGTTTAACCATCACGCAAACCATGCAAATGCATGGGCCCCCACCTGCTAGGGGGCCCCCAGGGTCAGATCAGTGGTTTTAAAAAATGTATAAATAATACCCAGGGCCAGATTAAGAGTGGTGGGGGCCCCTGTGCACAAAATCTGGTGGAGGCCCCAGACACAGTATTTTTTTCCCTTTAAAATAATAGTCCAGCCAAGTAACTGATTGGTGGTTGTCTGGCACCCGCCCACTTACTGGAACTTCAGATCAAGTCCCTTGTGCGAGTGCGTGCTGCTCGGGAAGTCCTGCTTTGCCATTCTGGGGGGGGGGGGGGGGGGGGGGGCAGTGTAGTCGCCCGGCTGGTCCAGCAGAAAACAGTTCCCTGCATTAAGCTGCCAGCGGCTGTGCTTGGTGGCTTATGTGCAGTGACAGCTCTGCACGCACCCATCACTGTAGCTTTGCTGCTCTAAACTCTCCCTCCTGCCTGTGGTGGCTTTGGCTTCAGATTTGCAAAATCAAAAAAAGCAAAAAACAACAAAGCTTGCCCAGGTGCGGGGGGGGGGGGGGGGGCACCGATAGCTTTGTTGCTGGACCAAGAAAAGCCTCCTGGACCAGGAGAAACCCAAAGGTTGGTGGAGGCCCCCTTTGCAGGGCAAGTGCACCCCCCTCATAATCTGGCCCTGATAATACCACTCAGTGGGCGGGTGGCCTGCAGCAAGTGAGTGGTGCTGTTTAACACATTGCAGAGTGTGCAACAGATAGGAGCCACTTATGTTGGCCAGCTGCTGCAGAATCAGTGCACTCAGCTCTATTCAGTTATACAGGATGCTGCGACGTCACAGCCGCGAGTGAGCTGAATGGTGCAGAGTGGGCCACTGGTTGCTGTGGGCGTGCCTGGGCTGGCCAATCAGAAATAGCTGCCCCGGGTATGCATCTAGCTAAAGGTATATAGAGGCCGTGACCTGCGTCATTAGAGCGAGGTTAGCGGAGTGGGTGCTGCGATTTAATGGGGTTTCACACAGTGGGGAATCCTAGTTTGGGATGCCACAGGGAGTAGAAATTGGATGGCCATATGGGCAATTCTCGGATAATTCCCTATGCCATGGACGGACAATGGCAGGAAGCCCATCTGTGTGAAACCCTCTAGGTTCAATTGTAGCACATAAGCTACATCTCCGACAAGGTGCGCTGATATTGTATTTCCCCCAAATACAACTTTGCATGGGACCCCAGAAATGATAAGCCAGTGATTGAAAGCAAGACAACTATGTGTGCTACATTCATTGAAATGCAAAATGTAAAAGTGGTGCCAAATAATTCTACTTACAGTTGCTCTGCTAATCTAGCAGAACTGCAGTGAGTCAACAGAGGAAGAAAAAAACAATATTGCTATTGAGAAAGTCTTAAAGGGATTGTCCGGGCTAAAGGGGCACATTGTCAATTACCTGGGTGTCCTTATACTAGTTGCCATGTGTTGAAAGCATGCTCCCAACTGGCCTCTGCTGTGCATCTGGGCATCCCACCCTGCTAGTATATCAGTAGTGAATGCTCACATGGCACACTCCCACTCCCTGCCACCAGGCTACGATGGAGCTTTTCTCATGATTGGACTGGAGTGAGCACCAAGGCCAGCAGGGGGCACATTTATCAGCACTGGTGCTGAACAGTAAAGAAACTGAACCAAACTGTCAGGTAAGTGATTGTTTATAACGTGCCACATTTATGTGGTCAGCTTTGTTCAGTTGTTAGCATGTGTATATGGTGATTTATGTGTGATGTGTGTTTTAGTGCTTATGGAGCCTTTCAAGTTGATGACAAAGCCAAAGCTATATTAAAATACACAGGAGACATAACTTGGATACCGCCAGCTATATTCAAGAGCTCCTGCTGGATAGATGTGACCTTTTTCCCCTTCGACTACCAGAACTGCACCATGAAATTTGGTTCTTGGACATATGACAAGGCCCAAATTGATGTTGTTATGATTGGCACAGAGATGAACCTGAAGGACTTCTGGGAAAATGGAGAATGGGTCATTATCAGTGCTTCTGGATACAAGCATGAAATAAAATACAACTGTTGTGCAGAAATTTATCAGGATATTACCTACTCTTTATACATCAGACGTCTCCCATTATTCTACACTATTTATATTATTATGCCTTGCCTTCTTATCTCTTGCTTGACCATCTTGGTTTTTTATTTACCCTCAGACTGCGGAGAGAAAGTCCAACTTTGTATGTCTGTTCTGTTGTCTCTAACTGTGTTCCTCCTGGTTATTACGGAAACCATCCCCTCAACATCCCTGGTGATCCCTATCATTGGTGAATACCTGCTCTTCACAATGATCTTTGTAACCCTCTCCATTGTAATAACCGTGTTTGTGCTGAACGTGCACTACCGAACGCCCAAAACTCACACAATGCCTTGCTGGGTAAAGAAAATCTTCCTGGAAAAGCTGCCAAAAGTAATGTTTATGACCAGACCATCCAGAGAAGATGCAGACGTTGTGAAGCCACCAATGAATGTGGACATCCCTAACATAAACAGCATGTGTAGCTCAGAGTTCCGGAGCTGCAATGAGCCCATGTTTTGCCAGGACAGCTCATGTCACTGTGGACAGATGAAGAGGGTTTATACCATCGATGCTGGCTGTAATCTTACTCGTGAATCCAGCCTAGAGTCTGTGGACAATCTACTATCAAATTCCATGTTGTCTGTAGAGATAAGGGAAGCAATTGAAAATGTACATTTTATTGCCGAAAACATGAAGCTCCAAAATGAAGCTAAAGAGGTATTTCTGCATGCTGTCACATGTCATAATCACCCTTGCCACACATATATATAAAGCACAGTAAATCTTTTTGCTTTTTTTTCTTCAAAAAAGGCCTCACTACCCAGTACATTTGCATAAACGCTCAACTGTATCTGAAAAAAAGTCAGACCAGCCTATTGATTCCAATTGGGACCTGCTTAGTCATGCCATCCTGAGCCTCCTTGGTGACAGGGTCACTTTATGTAGCACAGACATGGATGGTACTAATCCATACCACTGCTATGTAACAAAAATCTTACTGACATTTGTATTGACCTTTCCCCTAAAT
The DNA here is from genome assembly GCA_027917425.1 of Gastrophryne carolinensis. Taxonomy (NCBI): domain Eukaryota; kingdom Metazoa; phylum Chordata; class Amphibia; order Anura; family Microhylidae; genus Gastrophryne; species Gastrophryne carolinensis. Next base: position 279,408,765 of record CM051238.1, on the reverse strand, counting down.
ATTAGATTTCCTGGCTGTTCAGCAAACATTCTAGCCATAATTTCAAGCAAAATGAAAAAAAAAACGATGAAATAATTCTAACCTTATCATACTTGATCAAATACTTAAAAAGGACCAAAACTCATGCCCAAACGGCCCTGAAATCTATAAGATTCCAGGGCTGCTGGATTCCCTCTCTCCAGGGCATCCAGAATCAGGTCACTCGTAAACTCACCTTCTTTCCTGGTCCAACAGCACATGTGTGAGCTGTGGCCGCATCCCCGCTAACCCATTAGCAGGACGCGTTTCCGTGCCAGGCATTTGTGAGTGGTCGCACGGCACGCTCCCTGTTAGAGGGTAGTGGGGGATGCAGCCGCCAGCACGCTGATTGGATGAGACGGCTGCCCATGCGCCGTAGGACTGTGGAGGGGTGATTGAGAGAACCTGGGGGGTTTCACACAGCGGGGTGAATCGATCGGGGTGCCCCTGGGCAAGGACCAAAGCCAAGCATAGTGAAAATCCTAGGTTTTGGTTCACTTTAATTACCCCCCCCCCCCCCCCCCCCAACTGTTTTGCCCTTGTGATTAAAATAGCTTTTAGGTTTGGTTGCGCAGACTGCTGACACTTACTGCCCCCTGTGTGATAGTGCACACTCTGCCCTGTGTGTCTGGAGCTTCCCCTGCTAATGGTAAGTAATAGTAAGTAATTTCACTAAGACAATTAGGAGGTTGAATAAATACATATTTTGTTAAGTGGATAGAAGGCAGCTTTAGCCAATAGATACCTAATGTTTCACATAGATGAGACGTACAGGGTAAGTCCACTTTCGATTGCATTTTTTAAAGTATATATTTTTGTGTGGCATGTCTTAAAGGTGCTGAGCTAGTATTTTTTTTATTTTTTTATAATGTGTGTGTTAATATAAATATGTGTTTTATGGAAGCAGTTTGCACTGTCTGCAACCTGTTGCTATTGGCAGTAGCAATGTTGCTCAGAACACTACTGCATGTGTGGTTGAGTGAGCTCCCTCATCTCAGCAGTGGCCATAGCAGCAGTGCTCTGTATGTACAGAACTCACTTCTCTCTTCTTGGTGTACAGACTTGGGCCCTTATTTATGAAGGAATAGGTACAGGTAGCGACTGGTGAGTGGCCGGTAATGACGGGCCCCGCCACGAGAACGCCGGCTCCCCACCACAATCACACATTTATCAAGGCAATCCTGCTTAGCGACTGAGATAGCGCCATATAGCCACTCATTCATCATTATTCCAGCCTCAGCCCACAGCTCCAGCGTCCGACCTTGAACAGCGACAGGTATGACCTCTCGCTACCTGGCGCGCTCCAATGCATTTCAATGGAACAATCTTTAAATATTAATAATTCATTGTTATTAATGTTTTTTTTTTTTTTTTATTTTAAATGTGAAAAATTCTGTGACCACTTCTGCCATTTTAGATAATTTTTTTATGGAAAAAAAAAGAAATGTACAGAATTGATATTACAGGTCTGATATTAATGTATTCATATTACTAAATTATTTTAAAAACTTGTTTTTTTTGGTTTCCAAAAATATGGTGGTTTTGGGGATAAAAAACTACTTTTAACCCATCGCCTCCAGCGCTCTGGGGTTTAACCATGCATTTTACAGCGCAAGAATTTTTTGAGCGTGATTTTTTAATGAATACGGTGGGAGCCGGTCGCTAGGGCCAGTCGCTATCATGCGCTCCCATACAGCGCGGAACCTGTCAAATAGCGACTCCTCACCCAATATTCAACATTACGGCAAACCGACTGAGTCGCTATCAACTACCGAACAACGGCCAAGCACAGCGACTACTAGCGGGCGCTCTGAACATGCCGCTACAGTCGCTCAACTGTCGCTACCTGCCGCTATTAATGAATCGGACTCTTGGTGTACATTGCCAAGAGCAACTGATTGCAGGAAGTGACTACTGCTTCAGTAAAACACACATTTGCTAACTTAGGACAAAAAAAAATACTAAATCAGCTCAGCACCTTGAGCACATCCTTTTGGAACAAAAAAATATACACTTTTAAAAATTCAATTGAAAGTGGACGTGAGTGTTATTCCTGTATTAAGCCAACTCTATTGGGTTGATTCAAAGAAACATGTAACAGCTTGGATTTGGCTCACGATCATCCTATTTTTCACGTCCGCTCGTGCGTTCGTATGAACTTGCGAGTGATTCAATAAGCAAATACGTTTCTATCCTAAAATATACGTCCGTTCGTATGATATCTCCCGAACTTGCCTCAGTCAGTTGACAATCGTAAAAATCACGTTCATGTGCTCACCTGTTGCGGCGGCAGCCTGTTTTTTCGGCTGCTTCCATCGTCAACCTCTTCCAATTACTTGCGTTTGCCTCTGGTTTTCATTGGTTTTTGCGCACCCTCAACCAGAAACTTACCTAAACCCCTTAGCGCTTGCATCCCACTTCATTTCTCGGTCCCTCAAACTTACCTAAACCCCTTAGCGGCTGCATCCCACTTCATTTCTCGGTCCCTCAAACTTACCTAAACCCCTTAGCGGCTGCATCCCACTTCATTTCTCGGTCCCTCAAACTTACCTAAACCCCTTAGCGGCTGCATCCAACTTCATTTCTCGGTCCCTCAAACTTACCTAAACCCCGTAGCGGCTGCATCCAACTTCATTTCTCGGTCCCTCAAACTTACCTAAACCCCTTAGCGGCTGCATCCCACTTCATTTCTCGGTCCCTCAAACTTACCTAAACCCCTTAGCGGCTGCATCCCACTTCATTTCTCGGTCCCTCAAACTTACCTAAACCCCTTAGCGGCTGCATCCCACTTCATTTCTCGGTCCCTCAAACTTACCTAAACCCCTTAGCGGCTGCATCCAACTTCATTTCTCGGTCCCTCAAACTTACCTAAACCCCGTAGCGGCTGCATCCAACTTCATTTCTCGGTCCCTCAAACTTACCTAAACCCCTTAGCGCTTGCATCCAACTTCATTTCTCGGTCCCTCAAACTTACCTAAACCCCTTAGCGGCTGCATCCAACTTCATTTCTCGGTCCCTCAAACTTACCTAAACCCCTTAGCGGCTGCATCCCACTTCATTTCTCGGTCCCTCAAACTTACCTAAACCCCTTAGCGCTTGCATCCAACTTCATTTCTCGGTCCCTCAAACTTACCTAAACCCCTTAGCGCTTGCATCCAACTTCATTTCTCGGTCCCTCAAACTTACCTAAACCCCTTAGCGGCTGCATCCCACTTCATTTCTCGGTCCCTCAAACTTACCTAAACCCCTTAGCGGCTGCATCCCACTTCATTTCTCGGTCCCTCAAACTTACCTAAACCCCTTAGCGCTTGCATCCCACTTCATTTCTCGGTCCCTCAAACTTACCTAAACCTCTTAGCGGCTGCATCCAACTTCATTTCTCGGTCTCTAAAACTTACCTAAACCCCTTAGCGCTTGCATCCTTCTTCATGTTGACGACCCTAAAACTTACCCAAACCACATAATGTACATATGTCTATATGTTTATAAGCGTGTTTTTTCTGTTTTGTGTAATTGTTTTTGGGTGCGCATATTATAAAAGACACATTTATGAAGGCTTCAAATATAATTTATTTAAATTATTTAGTTTTTTTTTTTTTTTTGGTATTTTCAAACATAGTAAAATGTTTTTTACTTTTTTTTCAAAACTTAGTAAAATTTTTGGTTTTCTTTTTTCCATAGTAAAATGTTTTTTTTTTTTTGTTTCCAAACATAGTAAAATGTTTTTTTGTTTTTTTTACAAACATAGTAAAATGTTGTTTTTTTTTTTTTTTTTTTTTCCAAACATAGTAAAATTTTTGATTTTGATTTTTCCAAACATAGTAAAATTTGTTTTTTTTTTTTTAAAAACATTAAAACGTTTCCAATAGATTAAAAAATGTTAACCGAGTTAACAAAAGTAGCCAGGACCAAGGGCACTAATCATCCTCCTCTTCTTCATCTGTTGGCCCCAACGTCGCCTGTATGGCCAGCAGCTCGGCCACCAACTCCTTCATTCTTTTTTTTTTTTCATGCACGGTTTTTGGGATAATCCCTGTAAGCAATAGAGAAATAAACATAAATAGGAGTCCCAGACCGGTTTGTATGCTGGAAATAGATTTGGGGTTAATCAAATACATGTAAATGCATGACATATGTCATTCTTCCAAGGGATAAATTTAATGCATTTCCCACAGGTAAGTCTTTTAACTCCTGACACCGGACCTTCAACATTATTTAATGAAAACCAATAACTATTCCCAAATGATTCTGCACCAGATCAAAGTACATTTTGGAGGTTTTTGGATTACAGCGCCGCCATCTGGACTCTGAAGCATAACACTTAATGAGGAGTGGAGAGTTGGATAAAGTACAGGGGAGTAGGTTACAGTGGTGCGTTGGGAATCCCGAGCATAGCTGGGTTGAGGGAAAGGTCATCACTCACACAATGCATGGCAGCATCTTCCTTTTTTCAATCTGTATCCCATGCTGCCTGTAAATATTGTGCATTCCATATTCCCCAATATTGGTTTTGTTCAGTCTAATAACATGCATTAGATGGGTGAAGGGTGTTTTTCCATGTTTAGAATCTGTAGGTACAGTGTGATGGCAAAGTCTATGGTTCTTAATACTAGTTAGGGTCCTCTTTAAGCTAACGAAGTGCCCACATGAAAGTGTGAACTACACATTGGCTACGCCTTTAGTTATGTGTGTGTGTTATTAGCTAAGCAAACATTAATATGAATAATGGCATGGAGACTTACGGAGTTGGTGGCCGACAGATGGCTGGTTGGGGCCAACAGGCTGCCCTTGGTCCTGGCTCTGCTGTGAAGAAGTCCCTGGAGAAACATGTGACATTTGGTTAGGACTTGTAGAGAGTCACTATTCCCAACATATCTGGCTCCCAGTCTGGCTGACATCACTCACCTTCGCCAGGATCTACTTCAAGCATCTCTGCTGCCTCCTCCTCCACTATCTCACCCGCTCCAGAAGCTTCTACAAATACATAATAAAGGATAACTTAGTTTTTGGCCTGCCATGTATATCTTTGTGCCTATACATGAAGAGTGACATACCAGAGCCTTCCCCATGCCTGGCCAGGTATGACTCCACGCCCACGCGCCTTGGCCCCTCCTCTGTGGTAAGGTCCAGGGGCTGGTCTGAGGAGGCCACAGAGGAGGGGTAGGTCCGTCGCCCGGGAGATCCACCACCTTCACTCACAGATGCAGAGTCATGCAGCACTGGTCGGCCTGTACGTCTCCGGGTGCGGCGAATTCTGAAATCCATTTCCAACACTACCAAAGAAAAGTCATTATAAATAAAGGCATAACTTAGACATTTGGAACATATACCATGCAATTGCTTTGTACTTACTTGGGAAATGGATCCCAAAATACCTCCGCACCCGGGGCATGTGCAGACGTTTCAGGTCCGACCAATGCTGCATTATCTGGGTGTGAGTGAAGGTGGTGCTGGTCACACGGTGGATCTCGGCGATGATCTCCCGGGCGATGTCCCTTTTCTCGCACACATTGGGCGCGAAGTCATACCGGCGCTGAAGCATGATCTGAAAAACATAATGGACACAGAGCTTTTACTTTTACACACAGACCCATATGTGTTGCATCACAAGTTGAGAATTTAATGTCATTAACACACACATTTCGAGTGGCAGCCATTTTTGGGGAGTGCCTTAAAGAGGACGTTGACTGTGATTGACAGTCTGGTCTTATGTTATATGTATCACACACCATGTACATACAGATAATAGCCAACATCAAGAATCAGGCCACCTGCATCTATGGCATGTTAGGATGGTTTAAACATCCAAGATGTAGCCTAATGCTTAGGCTTTTGGACCACGTGTGTGGCTTCCCGTTGTGTTTTTATGGCTTAGGAAAACAGTGTTCCTCAAACATCCGCATCAAGGTCCGACACAGGCCAGGTTTGCCAGCTCGCCCCGCTACTCCACAGGTTAATTAACTGTTGCTAAGCCGGAGCAATTGGCCGAATTAGGACATCAGCATAGACAGTTGAAAACGTGGCCAGGCTCGGCCCTTGAGGATGAAGTGTGAGGAGCCAGTGATTAAACATTAAGATACCCCAAACTAGTTCCAAACGCATCATTTACATTTAGGCCATCATTGACTATTCGATTAAAATGCACAGGCAGCCACTTACCAGCATGAGGATCTCTTCCTGTTGACGGGTGAAGATAGTGGGCGCCATCTTTAGGCTTCTTCCAGGCAGCAGATAAGTGAAACCCCAGCGGTTTCCTGGTTCCGCTCGAACGTACGTTCGTACGAGCGCGTAGTCGTGCGCATAGGCGTCACACGCTGGGCTCATTATTTAAAGGTCCCTGCACCCAAAGCTCATTCTCTTTGAGCATTTGTGTACGATGGCCCCAAAAAAGGCGATGAGCAAGCGACCCCAGGCAAGCAAGACCGCGGAGGGCCCCACAACAAGGTCCCAGCAAGCTGGCCGAAAACTGAGAGCCAAGACTCCCACCTCGGCCCCACCAAGGGACCCTGGACCCTCAGGTACCAAAAAAAGGGGCCCCAAGCCCCGTGCCCCTCCTGCAGCCAAAAAGCTGGCAACTGCAGCACCCACCACCTCTGCCCCCAGAACAGGCAGCACCAGTGAGCCCACACCGGCCATGCCTTCAAGTAGGGCAGTTCCGAAAGCCATGCCCCGCAGCAGGGCCCGAACCCCATCCAGGGCCCGAAGCACAGCCAGAGGGCGAAGAACCCAATCCAGGGCACGAAGCCCAGCCAGGGCCCGAACCCCATCCAGGGCCCGAACCCCATCCAGGCCCCGAAGCCCATCCAGAGGCCGCAGATCCCAAACCAGGGCCAGAAGCCCCTACAGGGCCCGCAGATCCCAAACCAGGGCCAGAAGCCCCTACAGGGCCCGCAGATCCCCAACCAGGGCCAGAAGCCCCTACAGGGCCCGCAGATCCCAATCCAGGGCCAGAAGCCCCTACAGGGCCCGCAGATCCCAATCCAGGGCCAGAAGCCCCGACAGGCCCAGAAGAACCCAATCCAGGGCCAGAAGCCCCTACACGGCCCGCAGATCCCAAACCAGGGCCAGAAGCCCCTACAGGGCCCGCAGATCCCAATCCAGGGCCAGAAGCCCCGACAGGCCCAGAAGAACCCAATCCAGGGCCAGAAGCCCCTACACGGCCCGCAGATCCCAAACCAGGGCCAGAAGCCCCGACAGGCCCAGAAGAACCCAATCCAGGGCCAGAAGCCCCTACACGGCCCGCAGATCCCAAACCAGGGCCAGAAGCCCCTACAGGGCCCGCAGATCCCAATCCAGGGCCAGAAGCCCCGACAGGCCCAGAAGAACCCAATCCAGGGCCAGAAGCCCCGACAGGCCCAGAAGAACCCAATCCAGGGCCAGAAGCCCCGACAGGCCCAGAAGAACCCAATCCAGGGCCAGAAGCCCCTACAGGGCCAGAAGAACCCAATCCAGGGCCAGAAGCCCCTACAGGGCCCGACGAACCCAATCCAGGGCCAGAAGCCCCCGACCTGGCACCAGCCGGGAACAGAGCCCCCGACCTGGCACCAGCCGGGAACCTAGCCCCCCAAGAGGGCCCCGAATTGCCCCCATGACCACATCTACACCTGGAAGTTCGGTGGCCAGCCACGCAAGAACACCCAGTCCCTTGGCCAGTCCAGTCCAGTCATTGGGAAGCCACCAATCCGGCCATTCCCCTACCCAGCCCCAGGCCATAATGTCACCACATGTGTCTGCACACATGGAGGAGCAGCCAAGCCAACCATCTGGCCGCACATTGCGCCGCGGCCAGTTGAGTGGGAGATTCTCCCATGACCAAAATATGGCATTGGCTAGTGGCCTTACATTATACTATGACGAGCTATATGGGAGCAAATCCAAACACACCACCAAGCAGCGCAAGATGGAATTGTTTGAAACCATCCTCCGACAAGTAAATGCAGCGGGGGAAGAGAGGAAAGATGTGTCCCAAATTCAGAAGAAAATCTCTGATCTGAAGTATGCTGTACGGCAAAAAGAAATTAAAAGGCATAATTACAGGTAACTAAATGTTTACGCTAAATCTAATGTTTTGGATGTACTGTATGCACCTTTTCTGAGTACCAAACGATTTTCTCTTTTCAGCCTGAAAACTGGCGGTGGCTTTCCATCTAAATTGGAGTTTACCCCTGCTGAGGAGATTGTGCTTGGACTTCTCCATCCGGTCGCGGTCGGTGGACATGCTGGTCTAAGGGACACAGACTCACCGACCCGTACCCACGGTGAGTACTCTTAAATCTGCATGTTTGCCTGTTTGCTAAATAATCTACAGTTCACTAGTAACAAGCTAACGGGATGCCCCTATGGTTTGCCTTGCTTGGCCTCGCACTACTGTGGCTGTTTGTGTCCTCTTTTTGTCCCTGGGAATCACACATTTAGGCCCACAGCCATTATGGCAAAGTTCAAATGTCCAATTGTATTGTTAAAGTCATGAAGTTTCGCAAGATAAGTGAGATATTTTGAATCAATCACAAAACACACATCATTATGTATGGGTTGCCTTTTGGTTGTGTGAGTTGTGTTTGAGTTAACAATTTAATTAGCCACCCACAAACATATCTGACCTAGAGCAGCGAGACTCAACTGGCGGCCCGGGGTCCCAATGCGGACCTTGGCACCACATTCAAGGACCCCTGCCCAGACAGCCCTGCACTCAGTTACTTCTGTGTTGACGTGCTCAGAGCTGCCCCCTTGATCGGCCATGTAGTGGTTGGTCTCCTGCCCAATGTCATGGCTCCGTGAAACATAGCATTGCAAGATGAAGTACTGCCCAGGAAGTGGCATTGCAAGGTACACAGTAACTTATTTAAATTTTCTCTGGCCACAATCGTGTCCCGCTGCCCCTGCTCTGGCCCATCTGCCACAGTCCCCCCATGCCCCCCCCCACATAAGCCCCATACATTTGTAACAGATTGGCTCCATCCATCCCATCACCATCAATACGTTAACTCCCCCCTTTAGCCATCCAATCCCTGTCCCCTCAGCTCTGGCCCATCCAGCCCAGCAAGGGCAAGCAGCCTTTATTAGTTGGCACTTTGAAATCTCCAGCCCCTCCACCAGTGTCTTTATTTTTAACTAGACACCCCCTGCGTCAGCACCATGGCCAGACATTCACCTCTCACCACATACCTTTAAATGGGCGTTTCAAACAATTGTTTGAGTACCCCGGACCTAGCGAATGGTAGGCTAAATCCAAAAATGTGCCTTGAAAGTTGTATGCTGACTGGGTACACTTCATGACTTAGAACTGAGGTCACTTAGCAGTTTTTCAGAGCCATTGCACCTATGTAAACTTGCGTGTGTTTGAACAAAGGTCACCATTGCTCTAGAGTTGAATAATATTACAAATAGAGCTATATTTGATTACCTATCCTAAAAAAGGTTATGTGTGTGTGTTTACGTGGTTTGTTTTTCTCTTCTTCAGCCCAGCATGATCCCTCAGCAAGGGTAAACTCACCCCCCAGTTTGGTTATGCCTACCAGGTCCGTACAGCATAGGAGCCCAGATCAGAGATTTTCTGTAAGTTAATTTAGTAGCAAAAATACTAACAAGTGCTTAAGAATGTGTTAAACTGTTGAAATCCAAAATTTGGACGCAAACTTAGCCTTTTTTTTTTGATATGTCCCTACAGACCCGCACACTCATGGAAGAGATCCAGGACATGGAGGAAGATGATGATGTCTCCGTACAGGGCACGTCGGATGAACTCCCCCTGGGTCCCAATTTGGAACTGCTCCATAATGTTTCTCTGGCCAATCCTCAGCAGCAGAGTGAATCTCCATCCATTGTGCTTGCACATGGGGAGACTGACACTACAGTCCCCAGTGTTCACTCTGCTGCTGAGGATTTGCAAAGCAGGCCGGTTGCTGTTGAGGGTACGACACCACGCGGCAGGGCACGCCCAAGAGCCAGGGTAATTGTGCGGCGGACGCCATTACGCCGCCCCACAATTTCCCAGGGGAGGCAGAGTGCCCTGCTTCAATTATGGACCCAACAAAGGGACTCTTATGACGCCCAGCTCGTTACAGAGCGTGAGCAAAGGCATGCCGACATGGTGAACATCCATACCAGTCTACAGGGCATCCTCGCGGAGTTGCGTACCCTCAACAGCAACGTGGCCAATGCAAGTAATGGCATCCAGTCAGCCATGGCTGAGATGACCAATATGCAGAGAAACATTGTGGAGCAGTTTCAAATTCACAATGCTGCCATGGCCCAGGCTAGGTCCCATTCCCATGGACCTCCACCTGGACCTCCACCTGGGTATTATGGGCAGCCACCCTATTAAGCCATGGGTGTGTGGGACATCTTTTCTCTTAACCCCCACTGTATTTACTTGTCCTTTGAGGTTTCAAACAATCCATTTTGTGTTGCTCTGGCAGGTTGTGTTTTGTATTTGCTCCCATATAGCTCCTTAGAGTAATGCTTAAGGCCACTAGCCAATGCCATAGGTCTATGTGGAGTTTATCTGGCCACTTATGGCTTTACCTATGTATTTGGTTGGTGCTCCTCCTGTTTGCAGACATGTTTGTGTGACATTATGGCCATGCCCAAATATCCCTGGGCACAGGCAATATTAATGACTGGACTAGGCTGGCCTTTGGACTGGGTGTCCTTGTTTGGTTGTGCCACTCACTTCCAGGTGTAGATGTGCTCGATGTTTTTTTTTAATGTTATCCATTTGTTACCACAGATGTATGTGGACTGATTTCTGTTAACCACTATAATTTTTCATTTTCAAAGTAAAACAAAAAATTCACTTCCAATACTTGTGGCGTTTTTAGTGGGAAGACATTTTTAACAGCTTGGGCTAAACCAGATAATTTTGGTTTGAAGAGGTGTAACAATGCAAAGCTAAAGCTAAGGAAACTACATGAAATACATTAGGCAACAATTAAGGTCTAAATGTTTTACTTAGAGGTAATGCCACATTACGGCAAAACAACATATGTAACAAAAAGGATAACACAGACATACAGAATGGTGAGACAGGGAAAAAAGTTAACTAAAATGCTGGCTGATCAGGTTGGCTCGAACAGATTGGCCAGACTCACTGGGGGGCCCCTCAAAATTCTCGACTTCATCCTCGACGGCTGAAGAGGGCAGGCTGTCCACATAACGTGGGACACGTTCCATGATGGCAAAATTGTGCAAAACAGCACATGCCATTATAATGTCGATCACTTTCTTGGGATCATATTGCAGGGCCCCCCCAGTATGGTCAAGGCAACGAAAACGTGTCTTCAGCAGACCAAAGGCCCTCTCCACAACAGCCCGGGTCTTGCGATGCGCACGGTTATACGCTTCCTGAGAGGCATCCTGGGGCCGCAGCACAGGCGTCATGAGCCAGGGTAGAAGTGGGTACCCGGAATCACCTTAAACAGAGAATTAAATGTAATCAAAATTAAAAAGGCAACACAACCAACACCAAAATTTTCACATATATCATAATGATGTAAGGTAAAGTGTTCCCAAAAAAAAACACGGCACATTAGGGCCCCCAAAAATTGCACTAAGGTATAACCTAAATAAAAATGGCACTTCTATATACCAATTAATTAACAAACATCTGCACGGCCAAGGGTATTTGTATTTTACAGATATTTGTAGTTTTCAGACATGTTACAATTAGGATGCTGCTGAGGGCCTATCCACATTTCTCTGGAAACTACAATGTATGCAGTTTAAGTCCACTTTGACATTTAACGACCAATAGTACAAAAGGAGCCAAAGGTCAAAGATCCCTATCCACATTTCACTGGAAACTACAATGTATGCAGTTTAAGTCCACTTTGACATTTAACGACCAATAGTACCAAAGGAGCCAAATGTCAAAGATCCCTATCCACATTTCACAGGAAACTACAATGTATGCAGTTTAAGTCCACTTTGACATTTAAAGACCAATAGTACAAAAGGAGCCAAAGGTCAAAGATCCCTATCCACATTTCACTGGAAACTACAATGTATGCAGTTTAAGTCCACTTTGACATTTAAAGACCAATAGTACAAAAGGAGCCAAAGGTCAAAGATCCTTGGGTATAAACTCCAAACCAATATATTTAGGCACAAGGAACTTACAGACATCCTAACTAAAGGGAAAACATTCTGAAGGCCACAGCGAGACAAGGATTTTTTGGGTAAGTTCCTAATATATGAGCCAAGAAAAAGGCAGTTGGACGCTTCTGTAAAGTTTCCCAAAACAAACATATCAACAAATACAAGATTAATGCCACATTTAATAACACACAAATAGGACACACTTACCAAGCAGCCATGCCCCCGAAAATTCACCTGCCTCAAATCTCCGAAACAACCCAGATCGCCGGAGGATATAGGAGTCGTGGGACGATCCGGGGTAGCCGGCAAGGACACTCATAAACCGCACATCCGGACCAACCACGGCCTGGACATTAAGTGAGTGTCCCATTTTACGATTCCTTAAGGAAAAAACATACAAAAAGGGTAATTGATATTTGACCCAAACTAATAAATTAACCACAAAACATGTCTGCACTCTATTGGGAAAGACTAATGAAAAGCCGAGATAAAGCAGCTACACAAATGAGGGATAAACAAATATGCTGCCGCAAAGGAAAACAGGTTACATGACACGTTGGGCAACATAATAACCAATCTCAATACCTATATATATACTCGTCGGCTGCCCTAGGTACGAGTGCCACATGTGTGCAGTCAATTGCACCAATAACGTTGGGCATGTCGGCCACATTATAAAAACCAAGCTTAATGGCGTTTCTGGCTGCCATATCATCTGGAAAAAAAATATATTTTTGAGTTATGGCAGCCATGCCTTCCAAAAATTTAGACAGTGCGCGGCTCAGCGTAGGCTGTGACATCCCCACAGAGAGGGCACCCAGCCTCTGGAACGAGCCGTTCGCCAAAAATTGCAGGCAGCCAAGCATCTTGGTCATACCTGAAATTGCATGCCCCTTCCTTGTGGTGCGGGCTAACCATGGCCGCAGCTCACTATATAATTTATGGAGGGAAGCGCGATTAAGCCTGGTCAGCTCGAACAGCTCAACATCATTCATGCTATCGATGTTCATGCGACGACGCAGGGGCAATCTGCTCTCAGACATCTCGATCAACTCAATGCCAAAAAGCATAAGCCCTTGATGTGCCACAAACTCGCTCCGCTCCATCCTACTCCCGAGGCCAAATAGCTGCCGGCAAACATTTCGTAAAGCAGCTCTTTAATGGCCTTCAAAACAATTAGCAATCACCTCTCTGAATTGGGCGCAAGCCCATGTGAAGGACGTAAAAAATAGGATCGGACGCAAATAATACGATTTGGACGGGAAAAACACACGAACTAACGCAAATTATACGATTCTCGTACGAAATGCGTATGTTCATATACGTCTATGCGCGAACGATCGTGCGAATACGAAATGGCCAAAAAAACAAGAAAAAATGACAAACACCCACCCAAACTTACGATTCTCGATACGAAATCACTTAACTTTTGCTCTTTGAATCGAGGGGTATGTATGGATTATTAATTCCCAAAAAATCTTCTCTTGTCCTAAATTATGTATTTCAAATGAGTAATTAGTCTCTTTGATTCTGTGCTGGTCTGTGATTAGTTTTGGCTGATTCTGGGCCTTAATATTGTGGCCTAAATAGTTCAGACCTGGCCACTTAAAGCAGACCAAAATTACAAAAAAGCAAGTTCAGTAAATTGCACCCCTAAGCTACACTTTGGCTAAAGGCCCAGTGAAATAAACTATTTGAGAGGGCTAAACTCCATGCAGATGTTATGGAATAGAAGCAGATTCTATGCTGCAGAAATGCATGGGAGCGGCCATCTTGCCACATACAGGAGTCCAGCTTATATAAAAACTCAATCCTACAGTCAGAATTGCCTCACATATCAGTGCAATCCTCCGTTATTACTAGTAGAAAGCCATCAGCTGTGATGACTCATTGCTCTGCTGCACAGCTGACAGAAATGTATTATTATCATAGAAGATACATAATGATTACACTGACTGAAGAGTTGTGCGTTAAATCCAGAGTTTGCAGTGAGGAGTGATATAGAAATATTGTTGCAGGTTTCCCTTTACATACGCACAATCCTTCTAGCAGCTGGTTATTCAGTGCATGTGTGTTTATATAAAATAATACACTGCTGCCCGTGTTTCTGAAGCATTTATCTCTCTGTTAGATGTGGGCTGCTTCTGGCAGCTCTCCTCTCATGCTTATGTGTGTGACAAGATGGCCGCTCCCATGCGGTTCTGCATCAAAGAATCAGCCTTTTATTCCAGAACATCTGCATGGAGTGAAGCCCTATCAAATAGTTTTTGCCAGAGGGGGGGGGGGGTTACTTGAGCAATCAACATTCTTTTTTTTAACTTTTGGTCCGCTTTAAAGACTTTAGGACTGCTAAATCCCCCCCAATATCGCAAATTAAGAAGGCTGCAGTTTCCATGTTGGAGGATCGCAGGAGGGTTAATAAGGAGCACAGCATTCCAATTTGGGATGCCCTGAAGGAGGGTAGTAAGTAGACCTAAAGTCTTTACGTTCACTTTTAAATACATTTTCAGCCAAAAACAAGAAAAAAACTATACTCACCTTTTCTACCACGCAGTCACTCCTAGTCTGGGGCTGCAGCACATACCTGAAAGGCTTCATGCAGGTCCCTCACTGAATGGCACCATGTGCAGCGCTGTTCTCTCATCATGAGTCTCTTCCTGACTCCCTCCGATGCCATCAGTGGTGCTGGGTGGCGAGCGACCTGCATCCAGGCTTTCAGGTGAGTGCTGCAGCTAGGAGTGACGGTCTGTGTGAAGGAAAAAAAGTGAGTATAGCTTTTTTTGTTTTTGGCTGACAATGTACTTTTAAGTATTTACCCACAATTAGCACAGGCTAATCATATGTAACAAATACACTGGAAGATAAAGCTGCCTTTCACATGGCCAGTCTGATATCACATAAATGGGATAAATGACACTCTGTAAAAAGCTGAGATGTGGTGTGAGAAATGTCTTTCAGTTTGGAAATGTGCACGCATATCCAATAAAATCATATTAATACAGTTTATGCTCTCCTTTAGGTTCAAGACGATTGGAAATATGTAGCTATGGTCATTGATCGTATCTTTCTTTGGGTGTTTGTTATGGTCTGCATTTTGGGCACAGGAGGACTTTTCCTGCAACCTTTGATGTATGGAGACTGAAGATCCGCTCAGTCCTGATCCATATAAATGCATGGACAAACTTCTGCCTAAGAATCTACAGAAACTTCATGGCATTTATACAAGAAAGTAATGGCTTGATTCTGTTGTCATTAAATGCAGGGCCAGTCCTTGGCGGGTGCAGCCACCCAGGCTAGGGGTGCTTGTTGTGCACCACACTTGCTGCTCTGCATTGAATTTTAGATGTAGCAAAACCTTCTCTCTTTTTTCACCATTCCCCTTTTCTTTCTGTGCTTTTCACATTCCCTCCATCATTCTCTCTTTTTTCCACATTCCCCACATTATGTCATCTTTCTCTTTTCGACGCTCCCTTTTTCTACCCTGTCATCTTTTTCCAATATTTCCTCATCTTTCTTTCTGTTCCATGTTTGCTCCATCTTTTTCTCTTTTCCACATTTCATCCTTGTTTACTCTTTTCCAAATTACCCCCCTCTTTGTCTCTTTTCCACATTATCCCCCTCTTTAGTTTTTTTCCAGACTCCCAGATTATTTTTTGCACTTCTGCATTCCCCTAGTCTTCCTCTTTTTCACATTTTCTCCTTCTAATTCCCGCTCTCTCTCCATCTCCTATTCTCTCCTTCACTTTTTCACTATACCTCTTCTCTTTCTCTCTATACATCTCTATTGTTGCCTGAAAGTGAATGTATGTGTATGTTTGGGGGGGGGGGGTTGCCCTCCTGAATTTTTATAATTTACTGTAAGGCTGGCCCTGATTGAATACTCCCCCAACTTCTGTAAATTGGAAGCCCTTCCTTTTATTTTTATTGGGTGCTATGATGTGGCTGATTTATAGAGTGTCAGCCAGAAAGCAGGCTCCACTGTGTCAAGTGACCAGCAATAGCCTAGAACACCTAGGCCCATGGTACCCTTCAGCACACGGCTTAAAGAATGCATTTAAATAACATAATAAAATAATATGTCAAGTGCAATGTGTATGGTTTTCATGGTATCACATTATACTTTTATATACATGACAGTTCTTACTTTATTTTTAAATTAATTTTCTGAATGCTTAAGATGCGGCCAACTTGGAAAGTTACATGGACACTAATGTGAAGTAATGTACAATAAATGACCTCACGTACATGCTTACAGAATTCTTTAGTCAATAAACCATACAGTGTGATACAAACTGTCCATTCTCCAGTTTTTTGTATATAGCTTGATATGGGAGTCACCACCCCCCCCCCCCATTGACCCATTGACTTTTATTAGTTTTAATCAAGAGAAAGCTATTTGACCAGAACAAAGAACACAGAGAGATGCTAGAAACAAAAATGCAGGATAGTAAAATAGGAAGAGGAAATGAAAAGGGAGGATGGGACTTGGCAGAAACTGCTTTGAGAGCAGCTCTGGTAGTAAAGAGCTTTATTTCTGGGGAGGGTTGGCTGTGTTACCTGTGTTGTGATGGATAAATGTGAATAGAGCCTAAAGGTTCTTGGAGCTCAAACAGAAATGTTTTTATTATAGTCTTGACACCTAAGACTGTGTCATGGGATGCCAGTCCCAATCATTCTACCTCTGATTAACATGGGCAGGTTGATTCATTACTAGCGCCAGCTATCGGCAGATGAGCGTCTGTACAGAGGCGCTAAGAGCAACCGCTAGTATACGCTGTGATCGGTCATCGGGCGCTGTAAAAGAGAATCTCAGTCGCTGTAGTAACCTGGACGGCATTGTTGAATGAGATGTGTGTTGAGCGTTCTAACACCAGTACAGCATTGCAGGGAGCAAAAGGTAGCGCCAGCTCAGTGCGTCCGACTCTCAGCGACTCACACCATATTCAACAAAAAAAGTGTAGGCGCTCTGGATCTGGTCACTATAGCACAGAGCTGCAGATGCTGTGTGATTAAAGTCTGTTTTTGAACACATATCCACCTGTAACAAAGCGAAAACATATGGAATGACATTGTTGTAACATTGTGACATTAATACTTTAATGCCAGACCTGTAATGACAATCTCAAAAATGACTTTTTCTAGGCCAGGAGAGGTCACACAATTAATTCAGAGAAAAAAAATTAAAAACAAAAAACCCTGTTTAAACAAAAGAAAAGGAACGTCCATTGAAATGTATGAGAGAGCGACAGGTAGCGACAGGTACTTGGAAGCTAGAGCACTGGCGCTATACGCTGAGCGACGCTACATGGCGCTGTTAGAGTCATTCACCAGAATCGCCTTCATAAATGTGGTTTTGCATACAGCACCCGGCATTCACCAGACGCTGCCTGCCGCTACGAGGCGCTACCTGGCGCTATCCCTTGATGAATAAACCCCATAATTTCATTCAAAACAGGCTTAGCAGGTGGAGGGATTCTTTCATTCTTGATCTCTACAGTCATTTGTGATTACCCATTTATATTTGGAGCTTGTATGCAGTGGCATATGTAAATGAGACCGGGTTCTGGTGCACACATTAAATGGGGCCCCATCCTGTTTCATAAGTAAGCTTTTTATTGTCTTTTTACCTGAAGAGAAAATAGCTGTTTCTTTCTGTGCACAATGCTATGTGAGCACAATTCTGAGAAATAAGAGCTATTTTGATGGGCCCTGGTGCAGTCGCTGCACCCCCTGTATTTAGGCCCTGACGTCTTTGCTTGAATTCAATAGGTAAAGATATGGACTGTGATACCTGTTTTTCAGCCTGTACTTTAGCACCATCTACTGTTGAATAAAGAAACTGACAACTAACACAATCAGCACTTTGATTGGCATTGAGGATTTCAACTGGTCACTAAGCTCTACAAGTAAATCTGATAGCACTTACAACCTTATTTGGTTAAACCGGACCAACAGCCTGGCTCAGTTGGAAAAGAACGGTAGCGGCTATTTTGGAGCTTCATCTCCCAACTGACATAACTGACTGTAAGGTCCTTACCTGCTCCCGTGGTCCTGTCCCGCGGCGCCTCTCCGCGGCGGCGCCTGGCTCCGGTCTTCCGGCGGCCGTGCCGGGCGTCCGCCTCCGCCTCCTGCGCTGGTGCCTCAGCCTCCGCCGCCTCCTCTGCCTCGGCGGCTGGGGTCGGCGGCGTCACGAGGGTCCCCTCCTCTGCTGCTGGCGGCTCCTCCGCCTCTTCAGCCGGTGCGGTGTCCCCTCTCCTCTCGGGAAGCACGCCCGGTCAGTCACGTGCTCGCGCGCGCGCAAGCACGTTCTCTATATGCCCCCCGGCGAATGCGCAAGTTTAAATGGACCAGTTAGGTCCTAAGCCTGGGTGGGGATGAACCCAGGGACTGGACAGCCTGACTGGCCAGGGTGGTCCAGTCCCTGGGGCTGCTCCTATAGGGAATCAGGTTGTAGTTGCACCAATCACCCTCACAGTTACATCAATCACCACATTCCCCTTCCCATCGGCCAGTTCCCCTTTAAATACGTTCCTGCCCGATCCACCAGTGCCCGTTATAGCCATTATTAGCTTGGGTGTGCTATTGGATTTGCGTTTAGTGTGTTCTGATCCGGCTCCGTCTTTGACCATTCCTGCCCGCTGCCCGCACGGACCATCTGCCTGTCTGACCTCGTCTCTGCCTTACCCCTTTGATACCGCGCTTTGGTGACCACCCGGCTTTTGACCCCTGCCTGTCTCGACCATTCTCCGTCTAAACCCTTGGATACCATGCCCTGTGACCACCCGGCTTTGACCCCTGCTCGTCTCGACGTTTCGGACCGCTTGAACTTCCGATTTGGGATACCCCGCCGTTCACCTATCTTCACCATAAGCCAGCAATCTTTGCGCCAGTAAGACCTGGGGGCAACCGAGTCTGGAGAGGCATAACCCGTGTCTCCAGCAAGCGGGAGCTTGACTATAGGCACAAGAGGCGGTGGAGATTGGGGATTGCTTGGCTTATGAAAGAGGGGTGTCCGGCGATCCCTGACACTGACAATGCACATTAACAGGAAGCCCAGCAGCACTTCCTGTTTGCAGGTGGCCTGCAACTGCCATTTTGGTTTTAAAATTTCCCATATTAGGAGTTAGAAAAAGGTAAATTATTTTTTATGTGCAGAAATCTGAATTGCCCTGGGGAGGGAAGAATATGAGATCTGTTTGTGGTATTGGTCTGGTTTAAGTCATTTTTGACTTTTTGTCTGCTTTAAATCATTGATTTTTGCACTTGCTATCACTCACTCATTAAATTCATCTCAGGCTCTGATTATTTAAGCATGCTTAGCATAATAACGGTAACTATTTTTATCAGACGGTTATCATTTCACTATGAGAAAAGTCTGGATCAATGGCTTCACCCTGAAAAGAGGATTGTCTGGCATAGCACCATTTAAAGGGTGACTGAAAATGTCCCTTTAAAGTGCAGATAAATGCATGTGATTTATTGAGGTGAATGCACAGTCATGAGCATTGATTACAGAGGAACTTGCTCACCAGTCAGTAAAAGCCTTCTTTTTTGTTATAAGGGCATGGGATGGGAATTATTAACTCAAGTCAAAGCTACAGTTGGATCATTGTCAGTCATATTTCGGGGTGACCATGGTTGAATTAATCTGCACCCAGTTCCTATGTTCTGCAATGCTGCAGTGACCGGTATTCACTTCTTACTGGTTATCACTGCATTCCTAATGTGATGGGTTGAAAAAGGTTACAACGTTTAGTAACCACAAATAGCAAGGATTAGAACCCTATCAGAGGAGTAGGCCCTGAGAGGGACTTCAGATAGTAATTTGATTAGTCTCAATTGACTACAATGGGAAAATATAGATAGCTGTCATGTAAGAATCTTGACATTAGATGGCAAAAGAGGAATCCCCTCTATAGGGAATAACAGGCTCCATAGAGAAGTAGGAGAAAGGTCATTCTGCTTTCAGAGGGAAAGTCATGCATAGCACTACTAGTGCACCTTGAAACCAACACAAATGCCTTGATTCAGTAAACTTTACTTAAAATATCTCTCAAAAATAAGGACCATTTCATGCTTTATTATAAAATAAAGTGTTATTTAATGACGAGAAGACATTACAGGAGTTTAAAAATACAAAAAGAGGCTCATATGTTAGCTATTAACACCTAAAACGTATACGTTGAAACAGAAAGATCCACGGAATGTGAAGCTTAAGATTTACAGATTTTTTACCATAAAAAGTAAATAATATAAGTTGTCGCATTGCTGTTGCAAAAACACCCATCTTATTTTAACTCGTGCCTTTTTGAAATACAGCAAGAAACAATTTTTACAAGATATTTAGAAAATCTTTATTTATAATTTTCTATTCTCAAACATACACTATCACGAACATACATACCCTCAAATTACTTTCATTTTCTAAAATCTCTTAACCCCTATAATGGGGCTAAGTTGTGTAAACAATAATAAAACATTAAAAAAAAAAGGGAAAGGGGAAAATCCCCCACCCCAGGTCTCTCCTCGCACTTTTTACTCCTCTCATCCCTCCCATTCCCTACTCTCCCTCCATGCTTCCCTCCTCCGTAACTGAATAAAGAAAAAAAAAAAAAGAAGAAAAGAAAAGAGAAAAAATGGAAATACAATACATTACCTACCCTGTCTCTCCTATCCTGATCCTTCTTTACATTCATCTCATTGTCCCCATATGTCTTTGTGTAGTTCTTCTCTCCCATGTAAGATAGCTGTTAATTCTTCCATCTCTCTAATTTCAGAAACCTCTTTAAGCCAGTCCTTCATAGTGGGTGATATCAAAATCTTAAGAAACAAACGGGGGGTGGCAGCCGCTCAGACCATTTTATAACTAACCTGGGAGGTGCACGTTAGCAGGGTAATTAGGATACAAAAGTCTTAAAGGAGCCACAGCACTCAAACCAGTTAGTATGTCCCAAATGGGGCTCTCATAGATTAGAGTTAGGACTGCACCTCACAGGGGCACCTTGGCGCTGGTGGTGCAGCTTAAGCATACTTCTGCAGATGTGTGTGACCGAGCCCTCTGTTTTTAACCAAGTTTAGAGACAGATTGTAGGTTGGTCAGCAAGCTAACTGGTTTGAGTGCTGTGGCTCCTTTAAGACTTTGATATCAAAATCTTGGAATTACCCTTCTAGCTACGTTTACTATTCGAAGAATAATAGTGTTCTTATATTTCTTCAAATTCAAATTTATACCAATGTAGTAAAAATACCGCAGCATCACAATTCATTTTTTCTTTTCCAAGCTCATATATTTCCCTATAAATCTCTACCCAGTATGATTACAACTTTATAAATTCCCAAAATATATGTATGAAAGAGCCTTCCCTTTCACCACACCTCTGGCATACTTTAGATGTTATAGGGTATATCTTATTTAACATCTGACAAGCAAGTACCATTTTATTACATATTTATATCCAGTCTCTTGCACTTTGGACGCTATAGGTGTCTTGCGATTTAGAATAAAGATTTTTTTCCATTCTATATCTGTTATTGTTTTCCCTAGGTCTCTTCCCATTCTATACAAAATGTACTTGCCTCTTATTGTCAGACATCAAGAGTTATTACTGATTTCATATCATTTTATCTGCTACATTTCCTGCTTCCAATATCTTTTCGATGGTAACGGCATATGTCCATTGTGCTTTCTTTGGCCATTCTAAGCAAAGAGTGCTGGAACTCTAACAGATTCTATTGATCCAGTTTACTGTTATCCGATTTTATTCTCTGTTGCTCCACCAAAATCCAATTATTTTGTTCTAACAGATCTTTTACTTTTAATAATTTAAGTTTACCCCATTCTTTTAGTGTGTTTACATCTCTCTCTTTTCCAGCCTTAAATATTTAAAGCCTTAAATATTTCTATTACCAACATCATTGGAGAAGGCCATGGGGAAATTAATTCTTGCTGTCTAACCTTATGTAATACTCTCAATCGTTATATCAATCGATTGAGTTATTATTTGCTTTTCTCTCTTTGCTAAATCTTTGGACCAGATCTTACCATTAAACATCATTCCACTGCGGCTCCTATCTATAGAGGCCCTCTTCTATCAAAGGTCCAATCAACTGCTCTTTGAATTTAGCTGCTTGCCTTCGAAGTTGGGTACTGCCAGTCCTCCATCTTGTTTTGCTTTTTGTAACATGGACACTCTCAGTCTGGGTTTTTTCTTTTGTCAAATACATTTCAATATTGTGGAATTTAAATCTCAAAAATAACTCTTAAGGATATTATAAGGTATAGCTTGTAATAAAAATAATAGCTTTGGGATTATTGGCATCCTAATAATATTAATTCTACCGATCCATGAGAATGTAGGCATATCCTAATCCTTCAAATTATCCCATATTTTATCTCTGATAGGTAGAATATTTAAGTTAAAGCAATTCCCCAATTAGCTGATATTTTCACCTCTTTATATGTTGATCACTGGATTTCCCCATTTACCTTGGAGTTATCAAGGTTCACTTTGAAATTGGACAAATCGCAAAGCATTAAAATTCTTTAAAGTGGACCAACACCCAGGATATTGACTATCCTGGGTATTGGTCCACTTCCGCGGGGCACCCCGATCGTGGCCCCGCTGTGTGAAATCCCCCAGAATGCCCCGAAAACTCACCTGACCCCGCTCCCACGTGACTCGCTCGTCCAATCGCCGCAGACGGACAAGGAGAGGCAGCGCCGGACAAGCTGAGCGCGGGCAGCCGCCTCCCGCGCGTCCCTCTTACAGGGAGGTGGCGAGGGGGGCGCGCATGCGCCGCTGGAACGAGGATCAGGTTGGATTTTCGGGGATCTGAGGGGGTTTCACACAGTCAGGGAGCTGATTGGTCTGGGAATCTTATAGATTCCCGGGCCGATCAGGGGAGGGTGTTGGTCCACTTTAAGTGTTACTGGGATGCCTATATCTGGATTTTCCAGGTAGAACACAATGTCATCCGCATAAGCAGAAATCTTGTGTTCCTCTGTATCTTCACACCATGGATATCTGGGTTTCCTCTTACTGTTCTCAGGAAAGGTTCCATTACTAGGGCAGAGACCAGGGGCAACAAAGGGCACCCTGTCTCGTCCCATTTTTAATAACTATCTTCTCCAGTAGCTCACCATTTATTTTTATCCTTGCTGTTGGATTTCCATATAAGCTTGAAATCAAGTTTATCATCTTTTCACCTATGTCCGTATGTCTTAACACCCTTTCCATGAACCTGCACTCTATTGAGGGGGCTCTGTTGTTGTTTTGCCCTAGTGATGATGTTGTCGTACAATCTCTTACTTCTTACTGCATGATAAACCTAGTTTAATCATTGTCAATCCGATTTGGTAGTATTGGGGTCAATCTATTTGCTAACACTTTTGCTATTACTTTAATATCCATATTTAATAGGGATATTGGACGGTATCCACTGCATGACAATGGATCTTTTCCTTTTTTATATATGACTGAAATACCTGCTGACAATGCTTCTTCTGGTATTATCTTACATTCTTTTGATTCCCTCATTGAGGGATTGAGCATCTCCAAAAGTGTTGTTGCAATTCTGGCAGGTATAGCTGATAATATTCACTCCCAAAGCCACCTGGTTTTACCCTTTTGCCAATCTATTCACTAATTTTACTAGTTCTTCCATTGTGATTCCTTCCTCCAATGTTTCGATTATCATATCTGTAAATTTTGGCAAGCCTGATTTCTCAATGTACTGGTTTATCCTCTTGTTTTTTGTTTCCTCTCTGCTTTTTACCTTTAACATTATACATTTAGTATAGTACTGCTTGAATACTTCCAATATCTTTAATTTAAACAGCTTTTGTTGTTTCACATTCATTATTGCATTAATAAACAATAAATATTCTCACCAATAAAGTGCTATTTTATTTCCCCTTTCATAATAAGATCTTTTACAACTCTTAATTATGTATTTAGCTTTTTCGAATAACTTATTTTAATCTTTCCTTTCTCTTTGTTAATTCTAAAATGTGTCTTTTTTGCTTTGGTCTTTTTATGATCAAATTCTAAGTCTTTGATTGCCTTTAATAAATCCTCCCTCTATTTTGGCTTCATTTCTTTTTCAGGCCTGCTGAATTAATAATCATCGAATTACAGACATACCAAAGTGTTATTGGTGAAATATCATCGATCCTATTTAGCTCAAAATATTCTTTTATTCTAAGTCTTATGTTCTGTACTAGCTGCTCATTTTTAACAGAGACAACAGAGTACAACAGAGAAAAGTGGTGCAGTATGAATAACAGCAAACAGAATTTTACAGAAAACTATATAAATGGAAAAATACTATAAGCAAAACAACTTCTAGCAAAACAGATTAAACATAAAATGGATAACAACTGAAAAGTAATGCTATACTAGTTGGGGTGATTTTGAGGCAAAGTCCTGATTAATAAAGGCCAATACTTAGGGCCTTATTCATGAAGGTATAGCGGCAGGTAGTGCCTGTACAGCGGCAGGTAAACGCCGGCCATTACATGCAATTACACATTTATGAAGCGGAAACTGGAGAGCGACTGGGACAACGTCATGTAGTGTACGATTCATCATTATCCCAGGTTCAGCATACAGCGCCGGCGTTCATCCTTGCAGAGCGCCACGTATTACCTGTCACTACCTGCCGCTCTCCCATACATTTATATGGACGAGCCTTAAATCCCTTTCCTGATCTAATTTTTTTTTCCTCACAAATATTTCTGACATTTATCCAGGCCCACAAAATCATGTTTTTAATATTTTTTTTTATTTTTTTTGTACAATTATGCAAAAATGTATTTACTTGTCTGTAACTAAAGTGGTAATGTCACACCCCTCCAACAATATCATTCCATGTTATTTCGCTTGCCTCTTGCTGTTCCGGTGTTTAAAAAAATCACGTTAATCACACAGCGTCCAGTGCTATGGCCTCCAGGCACACAATCTAGAACGCCTGCTTTCGCTCACTGTCAGTTTTTTTTTAAACAATCAATCTTTATTGAAACCGACCAGGTCGGAAGGGCATACAGACTTCGTCATTTACATAATCTCTTGCTGTAGGTTCAAACAGATAGAGTTTTTTTTTTTTTTTAACAATAAATCTTTATTGAAAAGAGCAAGAGCAAAGAAAACACACCATCATTGGCTCATCAAGCATTACAGTCACAGTATCCGAGCATTACAATCACTATGTAACTTTCAGTTTTTACAATAACACATTTAACTAACTCTTCGGCATACATAACCTACTAATTCGCGCTCACTCTGATATCATGTCTTCTCGCCCAAACTCCTCAATTTTTCCTATACTCAATGTAGGAAGGGAGGAAGGGTAAAGTGTTCAGGTGTGGGAGAGGGTAGGGATAGGAGGGAGGGAAGAGAAGTGAAAAAAGGGTGGGGGGAAGGACAAGAGAGAGAGGGGGGGAGGGAGAAGGGAAAAAGCAGGAGGGGGAGGGCACAAGCGGCCCCCAGTCCCAGAATAGTCCCACGCCCGCCCCCGCGCCCCCCCACGACACAGGGAAAAAAGGTCCCCCATTCCCCCGCCCGCGCCCCCGCAGGGCGCATCTGCGTCCACAACCCAACAAGGGGCCCAGGCCGGGGGAGAGTCGAGGGGGGAGGCGGAGGGGGCGAGGAGAGCGGTCAGAGCCCCGCGGCCAAGTGCGAGGCGGGAAGGGGGAACCGCCGCGCAACAGGGGTCATATCCTCCGGTCCGGGCCAAGCTCTCACGGCCAGCGGCGGCCCCCGGGCATCTCCCCTCCACCTCAAGTCACGTCCCTTAGAGTCTTGCCCTCGTCTGATTCCATGAATAGCGACCACTGCATCCAACAAAGTCTATGCTTCTCCTCAGTGCGCTGAAGGAGGGAAGTCAGATCCTCCATTCGCCTAATGTCCTCTACCCTCCTAATCCAGGAGCCGATGGTTGGCGGGGTGGTCGATTTCCATCTGGCGGGGATACATGCTCTGGCAGCGTTCACCAAGTGAATTGTCAAGGATTTCTTATATTTTCTCACCGAGGTCTTGGTGGAGTGTAGGAGGAGAACCTCCGGGGAGAGTTCTATAGGCTCTCCGGTAATTTTGTTGATCCACTTGACAATCTCCTCCCAAAAGCCCCTAATTTTTGCGCATCCCCAGAAAATGTGTGCAAGGGAGCCTGTGTCTCTCTCACATCTCCAGCATAGGGGCGGCACCGACGAAAAGAGGCGATGTAGTGTCTGCGGGGACCTATACCATCGACTCAAAATCTTGTAGCCCGCCTCTTGGTACTGGTTACTTATTGAGGCTCGTTGTGCAAGCTCTAGCATCTTCTTTACCTGAGGTGGAGTAAACACGACTCCGAGCTCCCGCTCCCAAGCCAATATGAAGTTCGGTATGTGGCTCTCCCCTGGGTCCACCAGCAGTTTGTATATTGTGGATAATGCACCCTTGGTTGTTTCGTTTGTCGCACATAGGCGCTCAAATGGGGTCAGCTCTCTAGCGAAGTCCCCAGACAGTGGCAAGCTCGCCAGGAAGTGCGATACCTGTAGTGCCCTCCAGTAAGTCAGCTGAGGGGCGTCCCCCCAACTCATCAGTTCCTGCGGTGATTTCCAATTGGAGCCATCGAGAAACTCGTAGGCAGCCCATCGGCCAGGGGCTCTCCACCTTGCGAAACCCGCATCCAGTCGGTTCGGGAAGAAATCCAGTGCCCCCGTAATTGGGCGAAGCGGAGAGGGCGTCAGGGCTATGCTCCCCCCCAGCCTGTGTCTCGCCCAGACCCGGAGGGTCGGGCCTATGGTAGGATGGGACTTGAGCGAGCCCGGCAACTCCCCCGGGGACCAAGGGAGGCCCGCCAGTGGAACCGGAGCCCACGATTGCTCCAAATGAATCCATCGCTTGCCGCCCCCATGCCGGTTCCAGTCCACAATTCTGTTTAGGTGTGACGCTACATAATACTTTCCGACGTCGGGGAGTCCCACCCCTCCCCTCACTTTCGGGAGCACCAGCGTCTGCTGGGCGATTCTCGGGCTCTTGCCCCCCATATAAACTGTATAAATTCAGATCGGACCTCTCTCAGAAAGGCCGATGGCAGGTGGATGGGCAACACCTGTATGGGGTAGAGCAGTCGCGGTAGAACGTTCATCTTCAATACATTGCACCTGCCAAACCAGGACAATGTCTTATCTCTCCATGAATGTAGGTCTCTCTCAATGGAACATAAGAGGGGAGGGAAGTTTCTGGCAAACAGGTCCTTGAGTTGGGGTGTTATCTGGACTCCCAGATATTTGATCGCTCCGGATGCCCATCGGAAGTGGAAGTTGGCCTGTAAATTAGCTAAGTGGCCCTGTGTGAGGGAAACGTTGAGTGCCTCGGATTTCTGCAAGTTGATTTTGAAATTCGACAACTCCGCGTACTCTCTCATTTCTCTCAGAAGATTGGGAATAGTCGTCACTGGTTGTGTGATGCAAAAGAGCAAGTCGTCAGCAAACGCTGCAACTTTATGTTCCGCACCACTTCTCAACAGCCCCCTGATATCCGGGTTCGCCCTGATCCTCCTGAGGAGGGGTTCCAAAGTCAAGATGAAGATAACTGGGGACAGCGGGCATCCCTGGCGCGTGCCGTTGTTTATCGGGAATGAATCAGAGAGAATCCCGTTAACCTTGACGCATGCCGAGGGAGAGGAGTACAAAGACAACTTCCAAGATCTCATATTCTCCTGTAAGCCAATGTGTTCTAGAGTAGCTCGTATAAGGTCCCAGTGGACCCTATCGAACACTTTCTCAGCGTCGGTAGAGAGCAACATGGCAGGGATCCCTTTCTCATGTGCAAGATGGATCAGGTTGAGAATTCTAGTCACGTTGTCTCTCGCCTCCCTACCCGGGGTGGACCCCACCTGATCCAGGCCTATTAGATTGTCAAGGTATGGCAGGAGTCTGCTCGCCAGGACCTTCGCGAATATCTTGAGGTCTACATTGAGTAGAGATATCGGCCTATAGTTGGAGCAGAGCAACGGGTCTCTTCCTTGTTTGGGTATTATCGCTATCTGTGCCCTCAACATGTCTACTGGTAGAACATGCTCAGGGGATATAGAGTTAAAGGCCGCTATGGCCCTTGGGGTCAAGATGTCCTCCATCCATTTGTAATAGGACAGTGTGAAACCGTCAGGGCCCGGGGACTTTCCCGTTTGGGATGATTTTATTGCCAGTGACCACTCCTGCACCGAGATGGGTTCCTCCATGGTTTCCACCACCTCTGGGCTCAATGTGGGCAAGCCCGACGCCTCGATGTACCCTCGAGCCTCCTGCAGCCTACTCGGTCGACCCCCCCCGCCCCCCCCCCCAAGTTGTACAACTTGAGGTAGAAGTCTCTAAAGGCCCCGGCAATATCCGACGGTTTAGAGAGCACTCGCCCTCCGTTCCCCATTATCTGAGGTATGAAGTTGCAGGCTCTCTGCTCTCTAATCGCCCTTGCCAACATGCGACTACATTTGTTCCCGTATTCATAGAAAGAGCGCCTGGCTCTTATGAGTGAGACCTTCGCTTTGGTTAGCAGGAGGTCTCTAAGTTTTTCACGTGCCGCTGCCAGCTCCAGTCTGGTCCTCTCCGCTTGCTGTTTTTTGTGTTCCGAGTCCAAACGAGTGATTTTCTATATAAGAGCTGCCGTCATTTTCTCCCTCTCCCTCTTCTTTCTAGATGCCATTTTTATGAGAATGCCTCTGATGTAGCATTTGTGTGCTGCCCATAGGTTTAAGGGGGACGTCTCTGGGTTGGCATTGGTTTCAAAGTATGTCTGTAATTCTTTCCTGATCTCCTCCTTTAGGCTCTGATCCTGGAGAAGAGACTCGTTGAGCACCCATGTACTTGGCCTTGTCAACCGCTCCGGGAGTTTCACGGACAGCGAGATCAGGGCATGATCAGAGATCAGGATAGGGTCAATTTCCGCTTTTTGGACAATCTCCAGATATCTGTGTTCCAGAAATAGGTAATCCAACCTTGAGTAGGAGTCGTGGGGTGCCGAGTAGAAGGTGTAGTCTCGACCTCGAGGGTTTTGGAGACGCCATGGGTCCATGAGTTGTGAGAGTCGCAGAGAGCTTTTTAGTTTCTTAAGAGCTGAGAACGATAGGTGAGAGGCCTTCCTAGATGTATCCAGCAGTGGGTCAAGGGCCACGTTGAGGTCGCCGCCAAAAATCAGGACGCCCTCCGAGAACGTCTGTAAGACCTCCAGGGTCCGCTCAATAAAGTGGATCTGATCCGAGTTGGGGGCATATATGTTGGCAAACGTGAATATTTGGGTGCCTATTTTCCCCTTAACGAGGATGAAGCGGCCCTCCTCGTCGAGTATGCTATCTATCAAGGTCCATGGGGTGTTAGCTGCGATCAGGATACTCACTCCCCTGGATTTTGAATCCGGCGAGAAAGAGTGCCATCCCGTTGGAAAACGCCTGTCTGAGAACCTTGGAGCTTTCCCCTTCTGAAAATGTGTTTCTTGCACAAACACTATTTGCGCCCTTTTTTTCCAGAATAGATTCAGGCAGACTCTTCGCTTCTCTGGGACGTTGAGGCCCTTGGTGTTCAGGGAGACGATCCTGATGTCCATCGCCTCACTCACACTTTATCCGGACCGCCCGCGGCGGCCCCCCCGCCAAGCACCCGGAGCCGCTGCCACTGATGATACGGGACCAAGGCGCCCTCACGGGCAGCCCGGAAACGGCCGCCCGGCCAAGGGAGGGGTAAGAGAGAGGGCCGGTCAACCAAGACCGGGGGGAGGACGAGTTATCAAGGGAGAGGGCTGAGCGGGGGGAGGGGGGTTTGTGAGGAGGAGGGAGGAGTGGTTGAAGGGAGAGGCTAGGAGAAGAGAAGGGAAGAGGAAATAAAGATTAAGAGAAAAAACGCCCGCCCAAGGCTGAGTTAGCCTAGGCGCGCAGGCCTATGTGGGGAAGAGAAACTGTGGCGCTGCAAGGCTGCGGAGGGCTCCCGCCTCCCCTGCCCAACTCAGCCCCTCCTGCGAGGGACGGTCCAGAACTTGGTTTAGTAGGACAGTGATCAACAAACAATCGAACCAACAAACCAGAGCCCTTTTTAATTCTGTGATAACACTCTATGCCAGGTTAATGGGCTTGTGGCACTTGTCAAAAAAAACAAAAGAGGAAACACATATGCAATAACGCTCCCCGACCCGGGCAATCATCCCGCTGCCCCACTCCCCCCAGCCCCCCCCCCGCCCGAACCCCCACACCAGGCGCCGACCATGCGGCCACGACCCACCACCCAGAGCGAGAGGGGCCACCCCCCCGGGCACCAGCGCAAGCGCCCGCCCGGGGGGGGAGGGGGGAGGCACAGACGGGGGGGAGGAGCCAAGGGCACACACCCCAATATACTCATTGTCCCCGCGGCGCCCCCCACCAACCCCAGGGCCGGAAGCGCCAATCCCCCCCGGCCACAGGCACGACAGGGGCCCCGACAAAAGGAAGGCCCGTCGGAGGTCCACCTCACATAGGGATGGAAGCCTGGCCGGCGGGGACCGGCCGCCACACCGCGCCCCAGGGAAGACCCCATGAGTCCGGCCCATCCCCCGTCACCCCCCCCCGGCGGGCAAAAGCAAAAGCCCGGCCCACACCGGAGGCGCCCGAGCAAACACCACACGGGCACGAATGCGGGGGGGGGGGGCGGGGGAGAGCCCAAGACCCCAAGACCCACTAAGCATGCAGTCGTCACCCTCCGAATTCTCTGTCCAGATCCCGCCACCGGAGGCGACGCCCCCCCCGGCCAAGGGATCGCCAGAGGGCCGCCGCGGAGAGGAACCAAGAGTCCGCCACAGGCCCGCTCAGGCGCGGGAGGAAGGCCCGGCTGAGAGAGTCAAGTCCACTGTGATGTGTCTAGGTAGTCCCAGGTATTATGCGTCCATCGGGGGGGAGCACCTCCCCCTCGCGGCCGGCCACGGCCGATCAGAGCCCCCCGCCGCCGGATCCTCTGCGGCAAGGGCTGAAACGTGGGGAAGTCAAGCCAATTCGGGACCTCGAGGGGGGCAGCGTCGAGGAACGCAAAAAGACCGTCCAGGTCTTCCGGTGTCCGCAGTGTAAAGGAGCCTCCATTTTTTCTGACAATGAGGTGAAAGGGGTAGCCCCATCTGTATGCTGCCCCACTGTCCTTTATCCTCTGAAGAAGTGGTTTCAGTTGTCTTCTCATCCAGAGGGTGGAGCGAGCCAGGTCCGGGAGGATGGCGATGTGCGCGGAGTCGTATACGATTTGTCTCGCCTCCCATGCTTTTTTGAGGATTTCTTCCTTTAACTTGAAGTGGTGTATTCTGCACAGGACGTCTCGAGGGCCATCGGGGATACCCGGTGGCCGACCCGCCACTCTGTGTATTCTGTCCATCTTTATCACAGTGCCTGAAGGGTTCCCCAGGAGCTCGTTGAAGATCGACGTGGCGACCGAGTCCAGGTCTGCGAACCGGGATGTTTCAGGGATCCCCCGGAGGCGTAAGTTGTTCCGCCTATTCCTATTCTCCAAATCGTCGTAGTGTAGCTTGGAGATCTGGGCTGCTTGCGATTCACTCGTCTGCTCCAGGCGGGAAAGGCGTTCCTCCGTCGAGGTACCTGCATTCTCCAAAGCGGCCACTCTGTCCTCTACCGCTGCCACATTGTGTTGTACGGTTTCCAGGTCTTTCCGGAAGGTTTTCTCTATTCTGGAGATCATGGCTTCCAGATCCGCCTTAGTCGGGATTGCCTCCATATCTGCTTTAGTGGGGAGCGAGAGGAGGAGCGCACGTAGATCAGGATCCTGGGTCTGCTGTGGGGCATGGACCATAGCCCGGTGTGTGGATTCTCTGCCTCGCGGCCTCGCTGGGTTAGGTCTGGATTCTGTGTTGAATAGGGGGCTGGGCGTCCCACGTGAAGACTGGGGGCTTCTCTCCTTTGAGCTCCAGGAGCTCTCGACGCATCCCTCCTCTCTTGGCTGGAGCAGAGCCGGGAAGGAGAACTGTTCGTCGGGCGATGGTATCTGATGCACCCCCATAACAGGGGAAAACGGGGGCTCCCCCCGCTGGGCCCCGCCCCTCTCCACCCGCGCATGCCAGGCCTCCGGCTCCTGGCCATCAATTGTATCCGCCGGGTCTCTGCCCCATTTCCTCCGGGCTGGTGAGGGGGATGGTTGGCGCAGGAGGGGCCCGGGGGTGCCCGCCACCCGCCCCTCAGCTGGTGGAAAGGGGGCCTGTTGCACCAGGGCTCCGCGATGTGCTCTGTGCTGCACTCCGCAGCTCCCCCCCCCGTCCGGCCGTGATTGTGGACAGAAAGGGCGCTCAAGGGGAGAGTCTGTCAGGCTGCGGGGAGGCGACAGGGTGATGGCCGCATGGCTGAAGGGACCGGCGGCGCCCCCCCGCCACGTCCCAGGGCTGTGTTCCGGGTCCCCCCAGTCCACCTGGGCCTCCGTGTCACCCGGCGCGCACCCGCCCGCCCCCCGCTGTACCTCTCCTGACGGCCCGTCTCGCGGCTCCTCCGCCTCCAGCATCGCATTGCCTCCCCGGTCCCGGGCGGCCGCTATCTTTGTGTGAGCGGTGAGGTCCTCACCCCTGCTCTCTGCCGGTTTGTGGCAGCTCCTCGGCTGTTGTCGCGGGAGGAGTCCGGCTCCCTCCTCCGCTCGCCCCCGCTCTTCCTCCTCCGGCGGCACTGTGACAGGCTATGCAGCCGACTGCTGCTCCTCTCTCCTCTCGTGCTCCCCACGCTCCAGTGCCATTTTGGGCCGGCGCGAGCCCTCCGGATCCTCCGGTCTCAGAAAGCGGGCAATACCTTGCCTGTACTCCGCTCGGGCGCTCCTCCTTGTCCCTCCACGTTTCCCCATTACCACGGGGGGTTAAATGGGGTGATTCACTGCCCGGATTATATAAAAAGGCAGGGGATGATCAGGAGCCCTCACTATGGATGTCCTCACGCTGCCATGCCGTGGCCACGCCCCTCACAGATAGGGTTTTAACACATTGATATAAAAGACAGTACATCCATCTTTCACTAAATCCACATCATTCAAATGCCTGCGTATCAATATCTCAACCTAGCTCGTTTTTCTCAAACCTTATGCCAATGGGCCTGCGCCACTTCCTCTCCGGCGTCAACTTTTTTGTGTAATGACATCAAGAGGGAAACTGGGAGGGGGAGGGAAAAACAAGAGCGAGGAAGTGAAGAGGATCAGGACAGCCTCCCCCTGTGCCATTCCCTCATCTCAGGGCTCTCCAATCACCTCCCTACCTTCATCCGATTTGACAAACATATTCCATGGAGTCCAACGGAGTCTGTGTCCCTCTTCTGTCTGTCTGAGGGTGGGCGTGAGATCCTCCATTCGCCTAATATCCTCTACTTTCCTCACCCACTAGCCTATTGTGGGTGGCGCTTGGTTTCTCCAGTACACCGGGATACAGGCACGGGCGGCATTTATTAGGTGGATGGTTAAGGACTTCCTTTATTTCCCTATTGAAAGTGTTGTACAGTGCAGGAGTAGGGCCTCTGGAAAAAAGGGAGTGTTTTCCCCCGTTATCTTATGGATCCATCTCACACCCCCCTTCCAGAAGCCATCAAGCTTCTCGCACTTCCAGAAAATGTGTAATAGCGAGCCTGTAACTTTCTCACATCTCCAGCAGAGGGGGGGAGACCGTCGGGTAGAACCGGTGTAGCGTCTGGGGCGTTCTGTACCACCGACTGAGGACTTTATAGCCTGCCTCCTGGTATGAATTACTGATTGATGCCCATTGAGACAGCTCCAGAATCTTCTTGATTTGAGATGGAGAGAAGGACACTTCAAGGTCTCTTTCCCAAGACTCGACAAAGTTCGGGACAAAGGTTTCTCCTGGGTCGATTAAGAGTTTGTATGTTAAGGACAGATAGACCCTTATCGGTTCCGTGTCCACAGAGTCTTTCAAAGGGTGTCAGTTCTCTGCAGTACCCTCCTGGGGGGTCTAGCTTCTGCAGGAATTGGGAGACTTGCATCGCTCTCCAGAATGAAAGTCTGGGCTGGTCTCCTAATGATGTGAGCTCCTGTATAGATTTCCATGACGAGCCACTCAGAAAGTCCCGAGCCCTACCCCTCCCGACCACTCTCCACCCTCTAAATCCTGCATCTATCTGGTTGGGTAAAAAATCTAGGGACCCCAGGACTGGTCTAAGTGGGGAGGGCGCAATATTCTCCCCAGGCGCGTATCTGGCCCATACCCTTAGAGTTGGGCCAATTGTCGGGTGTGTTTTAAGTCCGCTGGGGATCTCCCCCGAGGATCACGGGAGGCCCACCAGGGGGACTGGGGACCACTGCTGCTCCAACTGGATCCATCTCTTATGTCTATCATGAAGATTCCAGTCTATTACCCTGTTAAGATGAGCTGCTGCATAATATTTTTTAATGTCAGGGAGTCCAACACCTCCTCTATTCTTGGGAAGTGAGAGCATTGCCTGCGAGATCCTAGGGCTTCCCCCCCCCCCCCCCCCACAAAAATGTGATGAATTCAAATCGGACAGAATTCAGGAAGGACGCAGGCAGAACCTGGATCGGGTAAAGAAGTTTTGGTAGCACATTCATTTTGAGGACATTACATCTACCAAACCATGATAGTGTTTTGTCCTTCCAGGCGTCCAAGTCCCCCTTTATTACACTGAGCAGTGGGGGGAAGTTTACTGCAAACAGGTCTCTCAGACGTGACGTACTCCTGACTCCTAGATACTTAATTGAATCTGGGGACCAGCGGAAGGGGAAGTTGTGCTTAAGATCGTCCAGATTCTTCTGCGATAGGGTGATATTTA
Organism: Gastrophryne carolinensis; assembly: GCA_027917425.1. Taxonomy (NCBI): domain Eukaryota; kingdom Metazoa; phylum Chordata; class Amphibia; order Anura; family Microhylidae; genus Gastrophryne; species Gastrophryne carolinensis. Next base: position 279,373,884 of record CM051238.1, on the reverse strand, counting down.
ATGCCTCTGACTTCTGGATATTGATCTTATAATTTGAGAGGAGGGTATATTCTTTAAGCTCTCGTAGTAGGTTAGGTATAGTTATCACCGGTTGGGTGATGCAAAAGATTAGGTCATCCGCAAAGGCCGCTACTTTGTGTTCCGTTCGTCCTCCCTTCCCCAACCCTTTTATATCTGGGTTCGCCCTCACTTGCCTGAGAAAGGGCTCCAATGCCAAAATAAAGATAATTGGGGAGAGTGGGCAGCCCTGTCTCATCCTATTCGTTACTGAGAAGGGGTCTGAGAGTACCCCATTCACTTTGATACAAGCCGAGGGGGAGGAATACAGAGATAGAATCTAGGCCCGCATAATCTCCTGTAGGCCTATGCACTCTATCACTGCCCGGATGAAGTCCCAGCTAACTCTGTCGAACGCTTTCTCTGCGTCCGTTGATAGCAGCAGGGCCGGGACCTCATCCGTGTGAATCCGGTGCACCAGGTTAAGTATTCTGGTAACATTGTCTCTGGCCTCTCTTCCAGGGGTTAATCCCACCTGGTCATTGTGTATCAAACTGCCTAGATTAGGGGCAAGTCTAGAGGCCAGGATCTTCGCAAATATCTTCAGGTCCACATTTAAGAGTGATATCGGCCTGTAGTTGGCGCATAGGAGTGGATCCTTGTCTTTTTTGTGGATCACTGTGAACTGTTCCCTTAGCATATCTGGTGGAACGGGTTGTCCTTTCGAAAAGGGAATTGAAGGCTGCCACTGCGTGTGAGGTCAGAATGTCACCCATCCACTTGTAATAGGACAGTGTGAACCCATCTGGGCCTGGGGATTTACCTGATGCAGAGGGTCCACTCTTCTTCTGAAAGTGGGGCTTCCAGGGCCTCAAAAATCTCCCGGTTCAGCACGGGCATGTTCGAAGAGGCAACATACCCCCTTGCCTTCGCGAGTCTGTCCGCCTCGTTATTTCCTCTTTCCGGAAGGTTGTAAAGTTTATGAAAGAAGTCTTTGAATGCTTTTGTTATATCCACTGGGGTAGAGACCTGCTGGCCATTTTGATTCAGTATCTGTGGTACGAAGTTTCTAGCCCTCTGTTCCCTCTATATCCTTGCAAGAGTGCGACTGCACTTGTTACCATATTCATAGAAGGAACGCCTGGTTTTCAAGAGAGTGGTCTTGGTGCTGAACATCAGGATGTCCTTGAGTTTATCTCATGCTGCGGCCAATTCTAGCTTTACTTTTACCCCCTGTTGTTTTTTGTGTTCCACCTCCAGGCGGGCTATGTTCCACAGTAGCTCCCTAACGGTTCTCTCCCTCTCTCGCTTTATTCTAGAGGCCATTTTCAGGATGATCCCTCGGATATAGCATTTATGGGCAGCCCATACACTTATGGGTGGTGTCTCCGGCCTGGTGTTCAGGTCAAAGTAACTCCTTAATTTGCCTCTTATCTCATCTTTTAGGACAGTGTCCTGTAGGAGTGATTCATTCAGGATCCAGGTGCACGGCTTAGAGAGTACCTCTGGTAAATCCAGGGTCAGGGTGATCAAGGCGTGGTCCAAAGTTGTAATGGGGTCAATCTCGGCCTTCCCTACTAGCTGTAAATGTTTATGCTCTATAAAGAGGTAGTCTATTCTTGAGTACGAGTCATGAGGATGGGAGTAGAAAGTATAGTCTCTCCTTCTCGGGTTCTGTACTATCCATGGCTCTATGAGCTGGGATAAGTGGAGCGCCGTCTTTAGTTTTTTTAAGATACCGTACGACAAGTGGGAGGCCCCCCTAGATACATCTAGTAGGGGGTCCAGAGCGACATTGAGATTTCCCCCGAAGATTACCAGACCTTCTGAGAAAGTCTGGAGGGTGGTAAGGGCTTTCTCTATGAAACGAACTTAATCCGAATTTGGTGCGTACATGTTAGCCAATGTGCACACATGGTTACCAATCTTTCCCTTCAGAAATAGAAACCTCTCCTCTGTATCTGGCAAGCTGTCTATCAGGGTCCATGGAAGTGTTGCCGCAACCAGAATGCTCACTCCCCTTGACCTGGCATCCGATGAGTGCCACCCTATGGGAAACCGGCGGTCCGAAAATTTTGGAGCTCTTTCTGGAAGTGTGTCTCTGGGACAAATACTACCTATGCTCTACGCTTCCAGAACAAATTCAGGCACATTCTCCTTTTTTCAGGGGTATTGAGGCCCTTACAGTTTAGGGAGGCGATTTTAAGTCCCGTCGGGGGTCTGGCGACAGTACCTACAGGAGGCGGAGAGGCCACGGGGAGGGGTAGCCATCGACAGAGGGGTTGGGGAGGGCTGCGTAAGGAGCTAGGTGGGGAAGAGCTGAAATAGGTTGGGGGGGTATAACAAGGGGTAAGAGTTAAGAATAAAAGAACAACAAATACGATTCTGTCCGCCTCAACGGGTCTCAAAACATCTCGGCTGACTGTCCTATGTGGAGGAAAAAGAACTGTGGCGCGGCACGGCTGCAGAGGACCCCAGCCCATGTAACCCATTAAAAACTTCAACAATGAAAAGCACATATGCACATTACCTGTTAACTATATAGCATACCAAAGCATAGCCCATCTCTCTCTCTCTCCATATATTCTCCTCCCGATCCCTCTCCCCCCCCACTCTCCCCCCCCAGGCAGTACCCACGTCGGCCCAACCACAGCTCCCCTCCTGTCTTCAGCCCATCTCATGTCTGGGGTCTCCAGGCACCCAGAACCCGGTGCCCTCCCCGCCTCCCTGTCCAAGCCCCCGGTCTGACGGGGCATGACTCCCTGGAGCAGTCCCCCGTCCAACCACGGAGGGGGGGGCAAGCCTCCGTAGGGACCCGGGAGGGGGAGCGGGTCCCCGAGGGATGCCCCCTGCGACGCCGACAAGTCATGTACATGCATCCTATAATGGCTACCCCTGAAACTCCCGGGTCTCCCCACTCATTACGGCATGTCTCTCCCATCAGCCGGCCATCTCGCCACCATCCAAGCTCTCCCAGCCACCACTCATCATTCTGTCTGCCTCCCCATGTTTCAGGTCTGTTCCACAGCCGTCACCACTCATTCAGCGTGGTGACCCCAGGAAACCCCATGAGAAGGGTGCTCTAGGTATCCGAATACTGCTTCCGGGCCGGTCCCGGTCCCAGGTCGCCCCTCCCGGCAGCAGGCGCCCCAGTTCCTTCGGGGTATGGGTGTCCTTTTTGCCTCTGACCTGTCCCCCAGCAGCCAGGCAATGGAAGGGTTCCAATCTCTGCATCACCTCGTCCGCACCCGACCGCGCCATAGCGGAGGGTCCGGGCCCTTTGTGTTGCCCACAGAGCCACCCAGCCAGAGCATGTCTATGTGGCATCTGCCTGCCCACCACAAGGAGAGGTCAGGGCCGGTCTTGTCCGGGGGCAAGAGGCCCGCGGTTCAACATATAGATCTCTTAGCAAGTATTACAGAACCCCCGGTTCGCCTCATCTAATGCAACATAAAGTTCACAGTCTTCCTGTATAACTCACCTCCCCCGTAGCCCACCCCGTCAGGGCAGCCCACGCCCTCCATTGGAACGATTAAGCATTCCCTTTGTGCATCTATTGTATCAGCCCCGGGGGGGGCAAGCAGAGGAGCCCTTCAGAATCCCACCTATCGTGTGAGTAGGGGTTCCACCTCGGGCCACTCTAACCGACAGTAATCGTTTCACAACCGGGTGTGTAGGCATCTCTGTTACCTGACACGTTCCTTACTGGTCGGGGTGAAGGTGTCCAAAACAGGAGGCAGGGGGGAGGCAGAAACCAGAAAAAGAAAAAAAGGGAGGAGGGTATTGGGAGTTCCATGTCACTCAATCTTCTCTTGGAGGTGGCTGGCCCACCCCCCCTCCTGGGCGTTGACTCATGTACACTCCTCCGGGTGGGGGTATACTGTTCAGCAACGGGGCTCTGGGTAGGCCAAAATCCATCTTTATATGAGGGGAGTAGGGTGAGGAAGGTCCTATGTTACTTATTCTTCCATGGGGGGTGTCCGTCCCCCTCTTCGTGGAGGTCCACGTCTGCCGGGTTCCCGTATTCGGCGGATTCTCTGAGGTAGTGGCTGGTATGACGGAAAGTCCAGCCAATTCGGGACAGCCAGCGGGGGGCGTCTAAGAATGTAAAAAGGTGGTCAAGATCCCCTGGAGCTCGGAGAGTAAAAGATCTGCTATTTTTTCTGACGATAAGATGGAAGAGGTAACCCCATTTGTAGGTCTCTCCACTGTCCTTTATTTTCTGCAGAAGGGGCTTCAACTGTCTCCTCATCCACAAAGTAGAATGTGTCAGATCTGGCAGGATGGTGATCAGTTGAGCTTTGTGTTGGATTTGTCCTGCGTCCCAGGCTCTTTTTAGAATTTTCTCTTTGATTTTGTAGTTATGTATCCTACATAGCACATCTCGTGGAGCTGCGGGATTGCCCGGCGTGCACCCAGACACTCTGTGGATTCTGTCTAGCTTGATAGTGGTGCCGGGGGGGTTCCCCAGAAGTTTATTGAAGATGGAGTTGGCTACGGAATCGAGATCTGCATTCTGTTGTGTCCACCGCAGTCGCAAGTTGATGCGGCGGCTCCTGTTTTCCAAATCGGCGTTGTGCAATTTCAGGGGACAGATCTGCGCTGTTTGGGAGACATTGGTTTGTTCCAGGTGGGTGAGACGTTCCTCTATGGACTCTTTTGCATTCTCCAGAGCCGTCACCCTGTCTTCTACCGCCGCTACATTATGTTGCACAGTATCCAGTTCTTTCCGGAAGGATTTTTCAATCCTAGAGACCATAGCTTCCAGGTCCATTTTAGTGGGTATTAACTTTAGATCAGCTTTAGTGGGGAGGGAGAGAAGAAGGGACCTCAGGTCTTGGTCTAGCTCCTGCTGGCGGTTGAGTTCTCTGGCTCTGTGCGCCGATTCCTCCTCCGTGTGCAGTGTAGTAGAGGGTCCACCGGGGGGATGAAGGTGGCGCCGTGTTTGGCGCTTCATGTTGCGCTGTCTTGGGTGTCAAGAGAGGCCTCTCTTTACGTCTAGTCTCACATTGGGGGGGTGTGCACATATAGATTGCCCCTGGTTCTCCCTGGAGCTGAGCGTGCCAGGAGTTCATGGATAGCCCCTTCTGGGCATGCATGCTTTGTCTTTGGAATGCCACTTTTTTAGTAATAGGTGCTGCTTCCTCCTCTATTCGGTCCCAGCCCTCTAGCTGCGGCATGCTCGGGGAGTGTCTGTCATCTGAGGTGCATGTCCCTTTAAGAGTTGGTTGGCACTGCGGGTCTGTGGGTGATGTGATCATTATGGCCCTCATCATGGTAAAAGAGGATGGGGGACTGCGGGAACTGAGGGGACTCCCCCCCCATCTCTCTCTCACAGGCACCTCCGCTCTCCCAGGGTGAGTCTCGCAGGCTTTCTGTATGAACGGGCAGCCAGGCCCCTGCCCCCCCAAAGAAGAATAGAAAGTGGGTGGATCCTCAGGTCAATGGCCAAGTGGTCAAAGTAAGTGTACTTGTGCATAGTGTGTTAATGTATTCTGTATTGTTTTTTTCCATTATAGCTGCTAAACCAAATTCTATAATATTTTAAAATGTGTAAAGCTTTATTCTATGTACAATTTTTTTTTTTATTTTTTTTATTTTTTTTTAACTTGATTACATTTAAAACTATATCCATATAACTGTCAATAGATCAATATTTTTGGAATATTAGAATAAATTTATTAAAGCATTATAGTGACTTGTCCAAAAATGGTCGGACTTCAAGCACTGGGACAATGAGGGCGTATACCGGCTCTATGATGCCTATGCATTTGGTAAGTCAAACCTACATACATTTTCTAAATTTACATCATGTGTGAACAGTAATGTATTTGAGTGTAATGTACCTTTTTTTGTTTTTGTTTCCTCTCCACAGATAAGCGTGCTCCCCTGGGTAAACACGGGAAAGGGATCCTCTCGAAGATCCCATATTGAGGTCCCAGGGAAAGGGATCCTCTCGGAGATCCCATATTGAGTACCCAGGGGAGGAAGGGGATGACGCCCCAGTGGAAAGTGCTGCTGGGGTGAGGGCAGTATGGAGCCTCAGCTCCTCACAATCGGACTCAGCTGAGTCCCAAACCCCCTGTGGCCACTCTCAAGTGGGGAGTCTCTGTGGGGAGGAGGCAAGGGACTCCACCACACTCCCTCTAGGATCAGGGAGTGAGAGGGAGGAGGGTGGCCCATTGAGTTTGGGATCTGCTGGGCCCATTGTGAGGAGCGGAGACTCCATGCCTCTACCCTATAGCCCTCCCTGGGATACCAGCAGCAGCTCATCCCCTGGTGAGTGGGAGGTATTATTTCCATTTGTACCTTGTTGTTACTAAAATATTCCTTTGCACCTTTTTTACAGAGCTGACACCTCCACCAGCTATGCTGCAGATGAGGCACTCGGGCATAGTCGTGGTAAAAGTTGCTTTAATTATTCCATTAATGTATTTTTATATATGTATTTCAACATATATACTATTTAAATGGGCCAAACACCTTATATGGTGGTGACGGGGCCATGAGGCTATTTCACAGTAGCTGCTCTACTGTTGTACCCCTAAATCCTAAACTAATGTGGCTAGAACATGTGTTAGCCAATGTTGGCTTTTTAAAACACATGGCCAAGTATATACCCACAAGTATGGTTATGTTCTCATTCTAACTAAAAGATGTTGAGGCCTATTAAAAACAACAAATATATTGTTCTTATGATCGTTTGTGTTTTGTTTTTTATCATAACAGATGGTTCCACACAAACGGACCCAGTACTAATTCTCCACACCCCTGCTCCAGGAACCTCCAGCAGTATGGTCCCAAACCACAGCTGCGATGGTGAGTACCCAAAATTCTATTTCATACATTTGTTACTAAAATATGCATGTGTCCATGGCCATAAACAAATGTTAGTGACAGTCTGTTGTTTACTATTAGACATGGAGATGACATATTTGCTAGCCTCATTCATAATTGCATGTAAGCATGTTAAGTTGGTGGCTCTGCTAATGTTAATTGACAAACCATTACACAGGCAGCCGGTGATTATGTTGTAAATTTCTAATACTCCTACTATTGTAACTTCACTATCTATAAATTGGATAGGTGAAGGATTTAACATTAAAAAGGGACAGGAGTAATTGAGGAAGAAAGGAACTACAGTCTTCCGCTTCTTAAGGCCTTATTTGGTTAGTTAAGGTAGTTTATAATGGGAGACTAGGGTGAATAATATAGAATGGTGGCTCAGTTTTTTTTGCCCATCTATTAATTAGACAAACTTGGCTGTTGTTTAAGGGTTAAAATAGTTTGGAATCATATTACTTACAAAAAAAAAAGTACCCCTTTCATAGGTATATACTAGAGATGAGCGAACTTTTGAAAAATTCGATTCGACTGATTCGCCGAATTTTCCGACAAAAATCGTTTCGACCCGAATAAATTCGCGACGAATCGCTATTAAAAACGGCTATTTCTGAGCCTCCTACAGCCTCAATAGGGTTGTAAACCATTCAGCCTTGCTGTAACACGCACAGGATGCGTGCTGGGTTTGTTAAATAATACTTTGAAGAAATATCACATGCAGATCAGAGGCATCGCTAATAGAATCGCAGAGCGGCACAATTGCAGAGAGTTGAAGTGGCATCACTATGAGGGGCAGAAGGAGCCCAAATATACACTGGAGTTGGCCTCAGGAGCCCAAAAATTGGATGAATCACACCCTGGAGTTGGCAGAAGTTGGCAGCAGCAGCAGGAGCCCAAATATACACTGGAGTTGGCTTCAGGAGCCCAAAAATTGGATGAATCACACCCTGGAGTTGGCAGAAGTTGGCAGCAGCAGGAGCAGGAGCCCAAATATACACTGGAGTTGGCCTCAGGAGCCCAAAAATTGGATGAATCACACCCTGGAGTTGGCAGAAGTTGGCAGCAGCAGCAGCAGGAGCCCAAATATACACTGGAGTTGGCCTCAGGAGCCCAAAAATTGGATGAATCACACCCTGGAGTTGGCAGGAGTTGACAGTAGTAGCAGCAGGAGCCCAAATATACACTGGAGTTGGCTTCAGGAGCCCAAAAATTGGATGAATCACACCCTGGAGTTGGCAGAAGTTGGCAGCAGCAGCAGCAGGAGCCCAAATATACACTGGAGTTGGCCTCAGGAGCCCAAAAATTGGATGAATCACACCCTGGAGTTGGCAGAAGTTGGCAGTAGTAGCAGCAGGAGCCCAAATATACACTGGAGTTGGCTTCAGGAGCCCAAAAATTGGATGAATCACACCCTGGAGTTGGCAGAAGTTGGCAGCAGCAGCAGCAGCAGGAGCCCAAATATACACTGGAGTTGGCTTCAGGAGCCCAAAAATTGGATGAATCACACCCTGGAGTTGGCAGAAGTTGGCAGCAGCAGCAGCAGGAGCCCAAATATACACTGGAGTTGGCCTCAGGAGCCCAAAAATTGGATGAATCACACCCTGGAGTTGGCAGAAGTTGGCAGCAGCAGCAGCAGGAGCCCAAATATACACTGGAGTTGGCTTCAGGAGCCCAAAAATTGGATGAATCACACCCTGGAGTTGGCAGGAGTTGACAGTAGTAGCAGCAGGAGCCCAAATATACACTGGAGTTGGCTTCAGGAGCCCAAAAATTGGATGAATCACACCCTGGAGTTGGCAGAAGTTGGCAGCAGCAGCAGCAGGAGCCCAAATATACACTGGAGTTGGCCTCAGGAGCCCAAAAATTGGATGAATCACACCCTGGAGTTGGCAGAAGTTGGCAGTAGTAGCAGCAGGAGCCCAAATATACACTGGAGTTGGCCTCAGGAGCCCAAAAATTGGATGAATCACACCCTGGAGTTGGCAGAAGTTGGCAGTAGTAGCAGCAGGAGCCCAAATATACACTGGAGTTGGCTTCAGGAGCCCAAAAATTGGATGAATCACACCCTGGAGTTGGCAGAAGTTGGCAGTAGCAGCAGCAGGAGCCCAAATATACACTGGAGTTGGCTTCAGGAGCCCAAAAATTGGATGAATCACACCCTGGAGTTGGCAGGAGTTGACAGTAGTAGCAGCAGGAGCCCAAATATACACTGGAGTTGGCTTCAGGAGCCCAAAAATTGGATGAATCACACCCTGGAGTTGGCAGAAGTTGGCAGCAGCAGCAGCAGGAGCCCAAATATACACTGGAGTTGGCCTCAGGAGCCCAAAAATTGGATGAATCACACCCTGGAGTTGGCAGAAGTTGGCAGTAGTAGCAGCAGGAGCCCAAATATACACTGGAGTTGGCCTCAGGAGCCCAAAAATTGGATGAATCACACCCTGGAGTTGGCAGAAGTTGGCAGTAGTAGCAGCAGGAGCCCAAATATACACTGGAGTTGGCTTCAGGAGCCCAAAAATTGGATGAATCACACCCTGGAGTTGGCAGAAGTTGGCAGCAGCAGCAGCAGGAGCCCAAATATACACTGGAGTTGGCTTCAGGAGCCCAAAAATTGGATGAATCACACCCTGGAGTTGGCAGAAGTTGGCAGCAGCAGCAGCAGGAGCCCAAATATACACTGGAGTTGGCTTCAGGAGCCCAAAAATTGGATGAATCACACCCTGGAGTTGGCAGGAGTTGACAGCAGCAGCAGCAGGAGCCCAAATATACACTGGAGTTGGCTTCAGGAGCCCAAAAATTGGATGAATCACACCCTGGAGTTGGCAGGAGTTGACAGCAGCAGCAGCAGGAGCCCAAATATACACTGGAGTTGGCTTCAGGAGCCCAAAAATTGGATGAATCACACCCTGGAGTTGGCAGGAGTTGACAGCAGCAGCAGCAGGAGCCCAAATATACACTGGAGTTGGCTTCAGGAGCCCAAAAATTGGATGAATCACACCCTGGAGTTGGCAGCAGCAGCAGCAGGAGCCCAAATATACACTGGAGTTGGCTTCAGGAGCCCAAAAATTGGATGAATCACACCCTGGAGTTGGCAGAAGTTGGCAGCAGCAGCAGGAGCCCAAACATTACTTTAAAGAGACCCTGGAGTTGGCTTCAGGAGCCCAAAAATTGGATGATTCACACCCTGGAGTTGGCAGCAGCAGCAGCAGGAGCCCAAATATACACTGGAGTTGGCTTCAGGAGCCCAAAAATTGGATGAATCACACCCTGGAGTTGGCAGGAGTTGACAGTAGCAGCAGCAGGAGCCCAAATATACACTGGAGTTGGCTTCAGGAGCCCAAAAATTGGATGAATCACACCCTGGAGTTGGCAGGAGTTGACAGTAGCAGCAGCAGGAGCCCAAATATACACTGGAGTTGGCTTCAGGAGCCCAAAAATTGGATGAATCACACCCTGGAGTTGGCAGCAGCAGCAGCAGGAGCCCAAATATACACTGGAGTTGGCTTCAGGAGCCCAAAAATTGGATGAATCACACCCTGGAGTTGGCAGGAGTTGACAGTAGCAGCAGCAGGAGCCCAAATATACACTGGAGTTGGCTTCAGGAGCCCAAAAATTGGATGAATCACACCCTGGAGTTGGCAGGAGTTGACAGTAGCAGCAGCAGGAGCCCAAATATACACTGGAGTTGGCTTCAGGAGCCCAAAAATTGGATGAATCACACCCTGGAGTTGGCAGGAGTTGACAGTAGCAGCAGCAGGAGCCCAAATATACACTGGAGTTGGCTTCAGGAGCCCAAAAATTGGATGAATCACACCCTGGAGTTGGCAGGAGTTGACAGCAGCAGCAGCAGGAGCCCAAATATACACTGGAGTTGGCTTCAGGAGCCCAAAAATTGGATGAATCACACCCTGGAGTTGGCAGGAGTTGACAGTAGCAGCAGCAGGAGCCCAAATATACACTGGAGTTGGCCTCAGGAGCCCAAAAATTGGATGAATCACACCCTGGAGTTGGCAGGAGTTGACAGTAGCAGCAGCAGGAGCCCAAATATACACTGGAGTTGGCTTCAGGAGCCCAAAAATTGGATGAATCACACCCTGGAGTTGGCAGAAGTTGGCAGCAGCAGCAGCAGCAGGAGCCCAAATATACACTGGAGTTGGCTTCAGGAGCCCAAAAATTGGATGAATCACACCCTGGAGTTGGCAGAAGTTGGCAGCAGCAGCAGCAGGAGCCCAAATATACACTGGAGTTGGCTTCAGGAGCCCAAAAATTGGATGAATCACACCCTGGAGTTGGCAGAAGTTGGCAGCAGCAGCAGCAGGAGCCCAAATATACACTGGAGTTGGCTTCAGGAGCCCAAAAATTGGATGAATCACACCCTGGAGTTGGCAGAAGTTGGCAGCAGCAGCAGCAGGAGCCCAAATATACACTGGAGTTGGCTTCAGGAGCCCAAAAATTGGATGAATCACACCCTGGAGTTGGCAGGAGTTTACAGCAGCAGCAGCAGGAGCCCAAATATACACTGGAGTTGGCTTCAGGAGCCCAAAAATTGGATGAATCACACCCTGGAGTTGGCAGGAGTTGACAGCAGCAGCAGCAGGAGCCCAAATATACACTGGAGTTGGCTTCAGGAGCCCAAAAATTGGATGAATCACACCCTGGAGTTGGCAGGAGTTGACAGCAGCAGCAGCAGGAGCCCAAATATACACTGGAGTTGGCTTCAGGAGCCCAAAAATTGGATGAATCACACCCTGGAGTTGGCAGCAGCAGCAGCAGGAGCCCAAATATACACTGGAGTTGGCTTCAGGAGCCCAAAAATTGGATGAATCACACCCTGGAGTTGGCAGAAGTTGGCAGCAGCAGCAGGAGCCCAAACATTACTTTAAAGAGACCCTGGAGTTGGCTTCAGGAGCCCAAAAATTGGATGATTCACACCCTGGAGTTGGCAGCAGCAGCAGCAGGAGCCCAAATATACACTGGAGTTGGCTTCAGGAGCCCAAAAATTGGATGAATCACACCCTGGAGTTGGCAGGAGTTGACAGTAGCAGCAGCAGGAGCCCAAATATACACTGGAGTTGGCTTCAGGAGCCCAAAAATTGGATGAATCACACCCTGGAGTTGGCAGGAGTTGACAGTAGCAGCAGCAGGAGCCCAAATATACACTGGAGTTGGCTTCAGGAGCCCAAAAATTGGATGAATCACACCCTGGAGTTGGCAGGAGTTGACAGCAGCAGCAGCAGGAGCCCAAATATACACTGGAGTTGGCTTCAGGAGCCCAAAAATTGGATGAATCACACCCTGGAGTTGGCAGAAGTTGGCAGCAGCAGCAGCAGGAGCCCAAATATACACTGGAGTTGGCTTCAGGAGCCCAAAAATTGGATGAATCACACCCTGGAGTTGGCAGCAGCAGCAGCAGGAGCCCAAATATTACTATAAAGAGACACTGGGGTTGGCTTCAGGAGCCCAAAAATTTGATGAATCACACCCTGGAGTTGGCAGCAGCAGGAGCCCAAATATTACTTTAAAGAGACACTGGGGTTGGCTTCAGGAGCCCAAAAATTGGATGAATCACACCCTGTGGAGAGTCATGTGGAGAAAAAGTAGCTTAGTTAGTAATATCTACATAAAATTATGAATAAACAAATGCAAAAGTATTGCCAAAGTGAAGTTTTGTTTGAGGGTGTGTTTCCACCTTTTAATTAAATCAGAAACAAGAAGGTATCATTGCCTCTGACTAATTAGCCCTCAAAAATTCTTGGAATTTTTAATCTGGAATCATGTCTGATCCGTCTTATCCGAAGAATATTAATAAAAAGTAAGAGTAACGGAAAGGATTTTTTATCAATACTTACTTGTGGTCCGATGCGGAGGAATGTCTGTAACTGGAGAGCAGCGCCTTAAATCTGTTTTGCACGATCCATCTTTCTTTAGTGTAGGTCTGGCCCCGTCATCAATCTACTGGAATACATCAGGCATTGTTGGGAGGAAAGCTTGGATGATCCAAGCGCCATTCATTTCCACGCAGGGCAGTCTCTGGAAAAAAAAAGTCTGTATAAACCAGGGTCTTTTTCATATAAAAACAAATGGTTATTCTTGCTTGTAAACCATATGTTCCACAGATTTACCAGTCATTGTGTCAGCCAATGAAGCAACTTTGTCTCGAAGTGCTGCAAAAGCAGTCCACTGCATCACAAGTGGCATCTGACACCCCCAGTCAACTGTCTGTCTGTTATGCTTTGGGTTCAGCTCCACTATCCATTGATGAAGATCTGATAATCATAAAATTCAGCAGCTACTGCCCAGCCAAGAAGTGGAGGAGACACTCGCCTCTTCTTCCAGTAGCCGGCAATTAGTGATGAGGAGAGTGTCGTGGGAGGAGGTGTTGCAAGCCGAGGTAGTGGAAGAGGGTCCCTGGAGTCTGCGGCGGTGGCGGCGGCAGCAGCAGCAGATTATTGCGGACTGTTGTTCGGAAAAATCAGCTACTCAGCGATGTGGCAGTGTTTCATGCAGCATCCTGGGGAGAAAAAGTAGGTTAGTTAGTGTATATACATAAAATTATGAATAGACAAATGCAATAGTATTGCCAAAGTGAAGTTTTGTTTGAGGGTGTGTTTCCACCTTGTAATTAAATCAGAAACAACTAGCTATCATTTGCCTCTGAATAATTAGCCCTCAAAAATTCTTGGAATTTTTAATCTTGATGTCTGAGGGATTTCTCCTCTCAGACAGCGTCACCATAAGTCCAGCCTGCTGCATTACACTTGGAAGAACATCTTGTTTGCGCTGCGACAAGGAAGCCAAAGTCATGCGTCCTCACATGGCACACGTGTTCAGTCTAGTTTTTAAGTCTTGCCCCCATCTGAAAGAACAACAGGAAAGAAAGTTAGCATGCACTTCTGGCACTCCTACACCACGAAGCACAACCCTATTGAGCCTCAGCGTCACAACGGTGTACCCCACCATAGTCTGATTTGCGATGTTTCCACCCGTTGGAATTCCACCCTCCATATGCAGGATCCACTATAGCAGTGGTCCCCAACCCTGTCCTCAAGGCCCACCAACAGGCCAGGTTTTGCAGATCTCCACAAAGATGCACAGGTGGAGTAATTAGTGCAGCTGCAGAGCAATAGAGCTGGCTATTTGGAGATCCAAAAAACATGACTTGTTGGTGGGCCTTGAGGACAGGGTTGAGGACCACTGCACTATAGGAACAGAGAAAAGCCATCACGGATTTCTGGATGATCCAAACGGATAGGGGGACACCTGTGTAAATTCAATGTAAACCATTGGCAGCTCATACGTGACACCGACCGTTTGCTCAGGCCCTTTGAGGAAGCTACGTTATTAGTCAGTTGCCAGGACTATGAGATGAACGATGAGATTCCACTGCTTCATGTACTACAACACATGTTGGAAACCATGGCTGGTCAGGGCACTGGAGACATGGCACATACATTTCACAGCCACATGAAGCCTGTGGGGGCTGAAGTGGAGGAGGAGGAGGGGGTGGGGCAAAGCAAACCACAGTTTAGGTTTCACAAAATGACCATTTTATCTAGTCATCTGACAGAAGAGGAGGAGCAGGAGCAGCCACAGGAGCTAGAGGGTTGTGAGTAAGGTGAGACAGAGGACCCAGACACACCGTGGCAGTTTACAGTGGAGATGGAGACAGGTAGTCCCTCCGAGTCATTTGCACAAATGGCACGATGCATGCTCACATGCTTGCGTACTAGTGAGCGCAGAATTGTCTCCATTTGTCAGCGGGAAGACTTCTGGCTCTCCAACTTATTGGACCCTCGCTTCCGGCACAAAATGGGGGCATTTTTTACGCCCACTGAGAGGGAGGACAAACTGACCTACTACAGAGACATCCCACGTAGTCAGTTGGGCGATGTCTATCTGCGCCATGGCCCATACTCCCGCAGGTCTGACTCGGGGGGACCTCTGCGATCACCTTCCACTGCCATGGCTGCTGGGGGGGTGGAAGGAGCAGCAGCAGCAGCTCCATCAGCAGCAGCCTCAGTCTTCAGTCGCTAGTGAGTAGCTTTCTACACCCGCATAGTGAGTCTACTCATGAGCAGCAGGAAGACCTGGAGCTGGACCTCAAACAGCAGGTCATGTCATACCTTGACATGACCATGCCAACACACCTTCAAGATCCACTGGATTTGCTGGGAAGCCAAACTTGACTTGTGCCCGCAACTAGCAGAGTTTGCCCTGGAAAAGCTGTACTGGCCGGACAGTAGTTGATTTAGATGGCAACTGGGCTGCTCTATATAACGAAGCAAAATGGCAAATTTACCTCACTATATGAGCTATTGCCCCTCAGATTTACACAGGGGCTGCTCTATATTATGCTGCAAAGTGGCAAATTTACCTCACAATATAAGCTATTGCCCCTCAGATTTACACAGGGGCTGCTCTATATTATGCTGCAAAATGGCAAATTTACCTCACAATATAAGCTATTGCCCCTCAGATTTACACAGGGCCTGCTCTATATAACGAAGCAAAATGGCAAATTTACCTCACTATATAAGCTATTGCCCCTCAGATTTACACAGGGGCTGCTCTATATTATGCTGCAAAATGGCAAATTAACCTCACAATATAAGCTATTGCAGCTCTATATAAATAAAAATAAATAAATAAAAAAAGGGCCTGTAGAAGCTTATTTAGTATAACAGATAGGGTGACATGTGCTGGTTTGGGATGCCCATATGGGCTAGTGTTTTGGCAGCAGTACAAAAACCAATGCAAAATGCAATAGCTTAATAAAGCTGATGCTGATCAACGCTTATGTTGTATAACAGATAGGTTTAAAATAGCATGTGCCTTGGGATGCCCGTGTGGCCTGTTATATTTCAAGCTGAACAAAAAGTAACAATAATCCAAGTATGAGACATCATTTTGACCTTCTTCACAGCGCCATACTTTGAAAAAAAAAAATTAATTTCATGCCGATCAATCCAAAGGTCAATGCCCCTAACAAAAATAGTGTTCGGCATAAGTTTTCCTTCTGGAAGGACGTAACCTTTAGTTTACATGGTTGGGGTAGGTTATCTTACAAATTGGGATACCACAGGCAGCAGTGTCATTGAAAGAGACAGATTGTAATGCAGGCCATACGCAAGCAGAGAAACTCAGGCTGCAACAGGCCTATTTAGTTTACATGGTTGGGGTAGGTTATCTTACAAATTGGGATACCCCACTGTATATGAAACCGAATATAAATGCACACCCAAAAGTGGACACTCAGCCTCCAAGAGGCCTGCTTAGTTTAAATAAGAGAGCTGCTTAGTATGGTAGGTAGGTTATGTTATGTTACAGAATGGGATGCCCCAAGCAGACTTGAGATCAGTATATATGCACACAGCAGCAGTGTGTTAGCAGGCTCATACAGGCCAAATTTCTTTAAATAACTGTGCAGCTTACAGTTAATGCAGAGGCTAATGGTATGTTACAGAATGGGATGCCCCAAGCTGACTTGAGATCAGTATATATGCACACAGCAGCAGTGTGTTAGCAGGCTCATACAGGCCAAATTTCTTTAAATAACTGTGCAGCTTACAGTTAATGCAGAGGCTAATGGTATGTTACAGAATGGGATGCCCCAAGCTGACTTGAGATCAGTATATATGCACACAGCAGCAGTGTGTTAGCAGGCTCATACAGGCCAAATTTCTTTAAATAAATGTGCAGCTTACAGTAAATGCAGAGGCTAATGGTATGTTACAGAATGGGATGCCCCAAAGCAGACTTGAGATCAGTATATATGCACACAGCAGCAGTGTGTTAGCAGGCTCATACAGGCCAAATTTCTTTAAATAAATGTGCAGCTTACAGTAAATGCAGAGGCTAATGGTATGTTACAGAATGGGATGCCCCAAAGCAGACTTGAGATCAGTATATATGCACACAGCAGCAGTGTGTTAGCAGGCTCATACAGGCCAAATTTCTTTAAATAAATGTGCAGCTTACAGTAAATGCAGAGGCTAATGGTATGTTACAGAATGGGATGCCCCAAAGCAGACTTGAGATCAGTATATATGCACACAGCAGCAGTGTGTTAGCAGGCTCATACAGGCCAAATTTCTTTAAATAACTGTGCAGCTTACAGTTAATGCAGAGGCTAATGGTATGTTACAGAATGGGATGCCCCAAGCAGACTTGAGATCAGTATATATGCACACAGCAGCAGTGTGTTAGCAGGCTCATACAGGCCAAATTTCTTTCAATAAATGTGCAGCTTACAGTAAATGCAGAGGCTAATGGTATGTTACAGAATGGGATGCCCCAAAGCAGACTTGAGATCAGTATATATGCACACAGCAGCAGTGTGTTAGCAGGCTCATACAGGCCAAATTTCTTTAAATAAATGTGCAGCTTACAGTAAATGCAGAGGCTAATGGTATGTTACAGAATGGGATGCCCCAAAGCAGACTTGAGATCAGTATATATGCACACAGCAGCAGTGTGTTAGCAGGCTCATACAGGCCAAATTTCTTTAAATAAATGTGCAGCTTACAGTAAATGCAGAGGCTAATGGTATGTTACAGAATGGGATGCCCCAAAGCAGACTTGAGATCAGTATATATGCACACAGCAGCAGTGTGTTAGCAGGCTCATACAGGCCAAATTTCTTTAAATAACTGTGCAGCTTACAGTTAATGCAGAGGCTAATGGTATGTTACAGAATGGGATGCCCCAAAGCAGACTTGAGATCAGTATATATGCACACAGCAGCAGTGTGTTAGCAGGCTCATACAGGCCAAATTTCTTTAAATAAATGTGCAGCTTACAGTTAATGCAGAGGCTAATGGTATGTTACAGAATGGGATGCCCCAAAGCAGACTTGAGATCAGTATATATGCACACAGCAGCAGTGTGTTAGCAGGCTCATACAGGCCAAATTTCTTTAAATAACTGTGCAGCTTACAGTTAATGCAGAGGCTAATGGTATGTTACAGAATGGGATGTCCCAAAAACCAGAGAGCACCTGGCAGGCAGCAGTAAGACTATGCACAGCAAAAGTGTCTTTATCATGCCTAATTTCAATTAGAATAGGTGCAAATGGTTAGGTTCTTAAATAGAGGCTGGTGTAGTCACAGAATGGGATGCCCTAAAAACCAGCAGTAAGTACACCTGGCAGGGACAAGTTGTGCTATGCCCAGCAAAAGTGTCTTTATCAGGCCTAATTTCAAATATGATAAGAGCAAATGCTTATATGGTCTTAAACAGAGGCTGCTTTAGTCACAGAATGGGATGCCCCGGGCAGGAATCGAGCTGGCAGGGTCCAGTAGGCCTTTGGCCAGCAAAAGTGTCTTTATCAGGCCTGATTTCTATGAGAATAAGTGCAAATGTTTATTATGCTATTAAATAGAGGCTGCTTTAGTCACAGAATGGGATGCCAGTGCCACAAAAACCAGAGAGCATGCACAGCAAAAGTGTCTTTATCAGGCCTGATTTCTATGAGAATAAGTGCAAATGGTTATTATGCTATTAAATAGAGGCTGCTTTAGTCACAGAATGGGATGCCAGTGCCACAAAAACCAGAGAGCATGCACAGCAAAAGTGTCTTTATCAGGCCTGATTTCTATGAGAATAAGTGCAAATGTTTATTATGCTATTAAATAGAGGCTGCTTTAGTCACAGAATGGGATGCCAGTGCCACAAAAACCAGAGAGCATGCACAGCAAAAGTGTCTTTATCAGGCCTGATTTCTATGAGAATAAGTGCAAATGTTTATTATGCTATTAAATAGAGGCTGCTTTAGTCACAGAATGGGATGCCAGTGCCACAAAAACCAGAGAGCATGCACAGCAAAAGTGTCTTTATCAGGCCTGATTTCTATGAGAATAAGTGCAAATGTTTATTATGCTATTAAATAGAGGCTGCTTTAGTCACAGAATGGGATGCCAGTGCCACAAAAACCAGAGAGCATGCACAGCAAAAGTGTCTTTATCAGGCCTGATTTCTATGAGAATAAGTGCAAATGTTTATTATGCTATTAAATAGAGGCTGCTTTAGTCACAGAATGGGATGCCAGTGCCACAAAAACCAGAGAGCATGCACAGCAAAAGTGTCTTTATCAGGCCTGATTTCTATGAGAATAAGTGCAAATGGTTATTATGCTATTAAATAGAGGCTGCTTTAGTCACAGAATGGGATGCCAGTGCCACAAAAACCAGAGAGCATGCACAGCAAAAGTGTCTTTATCAGGCCTGATTTCTATGAGAATAAGTGCAAATGTTTATTATGCTATTAAATAGAGGCTGCTTTAGTCACAGAATGGGATGCCAGTGCCACAAAAACCAGAGAGCATGCACAGCAAAAGTGTCTTTATCAGGCCTGATTTCTATGAGAATAAGTGCAAATGTTTATTATGCTATTAAATAGAGGCTGCTTTAGTCACAGAATGGGATGCCAGTGCCACAAAAACCAGAGAGCATGCACAGCAAAAGTGTCTTTATCAGGCCTGATTTCTATGAGAATAAGTGCAAATGTTTATTATGCTATTAAATAGAGGCTGCTTTAGTCACAGAATGGGATGCCAGTGCCACAAAAACCAGAGAGCATGCACAGCAAAAGTGTCTTTATCAGGCCTGATTTCTATGAGAATAAGTGCAAATGTTTATTATGCTATTAAATAGAGGCTGCTTTAGTCACAGAATGGGATGCCAGTGCCACAAAAACCAGAGAGCATGCACAGCAAAAGTGTCTTTATCAGGCCTGATTTCTATGAGAATAAGTGCAAATGTTTATTATGCTATTAAATAGAGGCTGCTTTAGTCACAGAATGGGATGCCAGTGCCACAAAAACCAGAGAGCATGCACAGCAAAAGTGTCTTTATCAGGCCTGATTTCTATGAGAATAAGTGCAAATGTTTATTATGCTATTAAATAGAGGCTGCTTTAGTCACAGAATGGGATGCCAGTGCCACAAAAACCAGAGAGCATGCACAGCAAAAGTGTCTTTATCAGGCCTGATTTCTATGAGAATAAGTGCAAATGTTTATTATGCTATTAAATAGAGGCTGCTTTAGTCACAGAATGGGATGCCAGTGCCACAAAAACCAGAGAGCATGCACAGCAAAAGTGTCTTTATCAGGCCTGATTTCTATGAGAATAAGTGCAAATGGTTATTATGCTATTAAATAGAGGCTGCTTTAGTCACAGAATGGGATGCCAGTGCCACAAAAACCAGAGAGCATGCACAGCAAAAGTGTCTTTATCAGGCCTGATTTCTATGAGAATAAGTGCAAATGTTTATTATGCTATTAAATAGAGGCTGCTTTAGTCACAGAATGGGATGCCAGTGCCACAAAAACCAGAGAGCATGCACAGCAAAAGTGTCTTTATCAGGCCTGATTTCTATGAGAATAAGTGCAAATGTTTATTATGCTATTAAATAGAGGCTGCTTTAGTCACAGAATGGGATGCCAGTGCCACAAAAACCAGAGAGCATGCACAGCAAAAGTGTCTTTATCAGGCCTGATTTCTATGAGAATAAGTGCAAATGTTTATTATGCTATTAAATAGAGGCTGCTTTAGTCACAGAATGGGATGCCAGTGCCACAAAAACCAGAGAGCATGCACAGCAAAAGTGTCTTTATCAGGCCTGATTTCTATGAGAATAAGTGCAAATGTTTATTATGCTATTAAATAGAGGCTGCTTTAGTCACAGAATGGGATGCCAGTGCCACAAAAACCAGAGAGCATGCACAGCAAAAGTGTCTTTATCAGGCCTGATTTCTATGAGAATAAGTGCAAATGTTTATTATGCTATTAAATAGAGGCTGCTTTAGTCACAGAATGGGATGCCAGTGCCACAAAAACCAGAGAGCATGCACAGCAAAAGTGTCTTTATCAGGCCTGATTTCTATGAGAATAAGTGCAAATGTTTATTATGCTATTAAATAGAGGCTGCTTTAGTCACAGAATGGGATGCCAGTGCCACAAAAACCAGAGAGCATGCACAGCAAAAGTGTCTTTATCAGGCCTGATTTCTATGAGAATAAGTGCAAATGTTTATTATGCTATTAAATAGAGGCTGCTTTAGTCACAGAATGGGATGCCAGTGCCACAAAAACCAGAGAGCATGCACAGCAAAAGTGTCTTTATCAGGCCTGATTTCTATGAGAATAAGTGCAAATGTTTATTATGCTATTAAATAGAGGCTGCTTTAGTCACAGAATGGGATGCCAGTGCCACAAAAACCAGAGAGCATGCACAGCAAAAGTGTCTTTATCAGGCCTGATTTCTATGAGAATAAGTGCAAATGTTTATTATGCTATTAAATAGAGGCTGCTTTAGTCACAGAATGGGATGCCAGTGCCACAAAAACCAGAGAGCATGCACAGCAAAAGTGTCTTTATCAGGCCTGATTTCTATGAGAATAAGTGCAAATGTTTATTATGCTATTAAATAGAGGCTGCTTTAGTCACAGAATGGGATGCCAGTGCCACAAAAACCAGAGAGCATGCACAGCAAAAGTGTCTTTATCAGGCCTGATTTCTATGAGAATAAGTGCAAATGGTTATTATGCTATTAAATAGAGGCTGCTTTAGTCACAGAATGGGATGCCAGTGCCACAAAAACCAGAGAGCATGCACAGCAAAAGTGTCTTTATCAGGCCTGATTTCTATGAGAATAAGTGCAAATGTTTATTATGCTATTAAATAGAGGCTGCTTTAGTCACAGAATGGGATGCCAGTGCCACAAAAACCAGAGAGCATGCACAGCAAAAGTGTCTTTATCAGGCCTGATTTCTATGAGAATAAGTGCAAATGGTTATTATGCTATTAAATAGAGGCTGCTTTAGTCACAGAATGGGATGCCAGTGCCACAAAAACCAGAGAGCATGCACAGCAAAAGTGTCTTTATCAGGCCTGATTTCTATGAGAATAAGTGCAAATGTTTATTATGCTATTAAATAGAGGCTGCTTTAGTCACAGAATGGGATGCCAGTGCCACAAAAACCAGAGAGCATGCACAGCAAAAGTGTCTTTATCAGGCCTGATTTCTATGAGAATAAGTGCAAATGTTTATTATGCTATTAAATAGAGGCTGCTTTAGTCACAGAATGGGATGCCAGTGCCACAAAAACCAGAGAGCATGCACAGCAAAAGTGTCTTTATCAGGCCTGATTTCTATGAGAATAAGTGCAAATGTTTATTATGCTATTAAATAGAGGCTGCTTTAGTCACAGAATGGGATGCCAGTGCCACAAAAACCAGAGAGCATGCACAGCAAAAGTGTCTTTATCAGGCCTGATTTCTATGAGAATAAGTGCAAATGTTTATTATGCTATTAAATAGAGGCTGCTTTAGTCACAGAATGGGATGCCAGTGCCACAAAAACTAGAGAGCATGCACAGCAAAAGTGTCTTTATCAGGCCTGATTTCTATGAGAATAAGTGCAAATGTTTATTATGCTATTAAATAGAGGCTGCTTTAGTCACAGAATGGGATGCCAGTGCCACAAAAACCAGAGAGCATGCACAGCAAAAGTGTCTTTATCAGGCCTGATTTCTATGAGAATAAGTGCAAATGGTTATTATGCTATTAAATAGAGGCTGCTTTAGTCACAGAATGGGATGCCAGTGCCACAAAAACCAGAGAGCATGCACAGCAAAAGTGTCTTTATCAGGCCTGATTTCTATGAGAATAAGTGCAAATGTTTATTATGCTATTAAATAGAGGCTGCTTTAGTCACAGAATGGGATGCCAGTGCCACAAAAACCAGAGAGCATGCACAGCAAAAGTGTCTTTATCAGGCCTGATTTCTATGAGAATAAGTGCAAATGTTTATTATGCTATTAAATAGAGGCTGCTTTAGTCACAGAATGGGATGCCAGTGCCACAAAAACCAGAGAGCATGCACAGCAAAAGTGTCTTTATCAGGCCTGATTTCTATGAGAATAAGTGCAAATGTTTATTATGCTATTAAATAGAGGCTGCTTTAGTCACAGAATGGGATGCCAGTGCCACAAAAACCAGAGAGCATGCACAGCAAAAGTGTCTTTATCAGGCCTGATTTCTATGAGAATAAGTGCAAATGTTTATTATGCTATTAAATAGAGGCTGCTTTAGTCACAGAATGGGATGCCAGTGCCACAAAAACCAGAGAGCATGCACAGCAAAAGTGTCTTTATCAGGCCTGATTTCTATGAGAATAAGTGCAAATGTTTATTATGCTATTAAATAGAGGCTGCTTTAGTCACAGAATGGGATGCCAGTGCCACAAAAACCAGAGAGCATGCACAGCAAAAGTGTCTTTATCAGGCCTGATTTCTATGAGAATAAGTGCAAATGTTTATTATGCTATTAAATAGAGGCTGCTTTAGTCACAGAATGGGATGCCTCACAGCAGACTTAAGATCAGTTCAGTATATATGCACAGTTAGTTACTATAAGCAGCCTGAAAACGCTAACAAAGGCTGGATGAAAAAAAAAAAATCTCCCTGTCAGCCAGCTCCGTTTTTCCTACCTTTCCCTGGCTTTCTGTCTGTCTCCTGTCTGTCTCCTGCCTGTCTCCTGCCTGTCTCCAGCCTGTCTCCAGCCTGTCTGTCCCTGTCTCCAGCCTGTCTCCAGCCTGTCTAACTGCCTCAGCTACACAGCGTTCTGTCTGTCTGTCACGAATGCAATAGAGAAATGAGGAAAAGCAAGATGGCCGCCGTTAAATACCGCTGTGTGACGTCACCGGGCTTGCTGGCTGCTGATAGGCTGCATGTGACTGCCCCAGCTTGCACTGGCGCGGGATACATGTCCAGACATGTCCCGCCCGCCATCTTAGAATGCCTGTAATGTAAATGAATGGATGTTAAAGGAAAACTTCGAGTGATCGAATCGCGGGGAAATTCGGATTCGATCCGAATCGAATTTTTCCTGAAATTCGGATCGAATCCGGGTTCGTCCGGATCGATTCGCTCATCCCTAGTATATACTGTATTTTTTGACCTGCGGAACTTATATATATTTTTACTTCCCTACAGCTTGCACAATAGAGCATCGCAGACTGAGGCAGTATGTCCGAAAGACAAGACTGATGCTGCTGGGGAAGAAGAAAAAGCCATAGGGTGGGGGGGAATTAGGGTTGCTGCTGTGCTGCATAGCTTTATGCCCATGTTGGGCAGTTTTTTAACTTTTAAATAAATATTTTATTTGTTTTGCTAATATTTGTGTCCGATTTGTATTCATTTAACCTAACATTACATCAACACACACACACACACAAAAAAAAAATCTTATATTGCCAATGTGATCATTGACAATATAACATTGAAATAACATTTTAGCGTTAAAACATCATAAAAACGCCAACACAACATTTGATTTGGGTGAGCGAATGTTCAACTGCAAAACATCAGATTCATAAATGGCGGGCAGGTTAATATAGCGACTGAGGCACTCTGTCATAGTGACTGACGGCCGATCCGAGTTACTCACTCTTAGCGCCGCAGTACAGATGCTCATCTGTCGCTACCTGGCATTAGTAATGAATCAGCCTGCCCGTTGCAGGTTTAAAGTCCAATAAATTGGCTGAAGTTTTTGGGATGTGTTGACATGGATCCTCCTTGTGATTCAACAAGCCCCGGATGAGAATAAAAGTCATCTGGCTGCTTTCAAATTTATAGAGCGAACACCGACTTTTTCCCGCACCTCCCATCAGGGCTTGAGGGGGGGGGGTCTGGACGATGAGCCAAGCAAAGGTCTTTCAGACGCCACATGTTTTTACAATGCCATGAATAGCTAAATATGTTTTTAAAGCCCTAGCTGGCATATATAGTTATATACTTAGCTACCTGCCTAATGACTGCCCCCACCACCAAACACAAAGGGATGCAGGCAGTGTGTATGTTCAGGGGTGAGAAAGTTCACAGATGTGAACTGCTGTGGCCATGTGAACTTTAATGGCCCCTAACAAATGGGCATATGACTCCTGTGTGTCAGCATCACGGAAGCTAGTAAGATGTGATATGCTCACCCATTCCCTCATTTAACCCCTGGCACCCTCTCCCCCTCCACACACACACACAATGCATTTAACCCTTTGCTCCCTCTACCCCCCATGCATCAACAGGGGATGCAATTACTAAATTGTATAGGGGTGTGTGTGTGTGAACATGACGATTATACATTTGCCACAGGCTTTATATTCTGGAATAGATGATGGGTGGGGAGTCTGAAGGATCCAGGGGAAGAGGCCTAGCTAGTGAATTTACATTTGGGTGTAGGTTCACTTGTCTGTCTGTATCCAGCTTTAAAATATATGTGGATGCACTCTGTTTTAGGCAGATGCCTTGGGTGCAGGAATCAGGGTATTCCAAAGCCTTGTAGTCCAGCAGAAAGGAAAAAAGATTGGAAATCCGCACTCCTAAAATTTAGCTTTTATTGCCATCAATTAAAAAAATTTTGTATGAAGAAATCCAAAGGGAAGGTAAAAACATAAGAGCAATCCTGGCGCCTTCTTACGCGTTTCGGGCATAGAACGCCCTTAATCATAGATGAATCCAGCTTTACACCATTTTAATTTTGGGGGGCTAAAGAGCCTGAAAGATCCTTTACTCAAAGGTAAAACAGAATAGGTGCTTTCCTAGAATGGAAAGTATTTACACAGCACCTAACACAAGGAATAATAGATAATAATTACCCATCACTCCTTGCAGTAGGCGGAGACATGCAAATCATTTCTTTACATCTCAGATCCAACCAAACACTCAGAAGCCATTGAGTGTGCAATGTCAAGGATTTATACAACCAAATACCTTGCACTAGTGGACACGTGTTTTGAGCTTTTGGCTCTCATCAGCACTAAGTCAGAGGAATTTGGCTGTTTTGGGAGTGATACTTGGTGACGTGGAAGCCACCATGTGGATAGACTCATGTTACGCGTGATATAGGCTTAATATAATTTTGTTTTAGGTCCCCTATATTAAGCCTAACATGGTGGCTTTCAACTGTTTTGGTACTTAACCAGTTTCACTCTCCATACAGCCCAATACTTCCGGCCCAGTGCTGATGAGAGCCAAAAGCTTGAAACACGTGCCCACTAGTGGAAAGTGTTTGGCTTTATAAATTTAAAGCAGGTCAAAACAACTCAATCTAGTTTGCTCTCCCATCCCAGGTACATTACTGTTTGGATGTTTACTGCCCTCAATGCAGCTTGGTATTCCAGTTATAGTGATTTGAATTTTTGTTTTACTCAGGTATGCCATTGTATGCCGTTTCAGACAGGATATCATTGTTCTAAACTTTAAGCAGCACTCCTCACAATATCATGCTGGGGGCAATTAGTACCTATTGAAAATAGTGCTAGAAGAATGATAAGAGCCAAAAGAAGATGTAATTTTCTTTTAAAGTGATTGGCAAGCCAAAAGTTAGCTTACCTTACAGTGAGTCCCTCCGGCGCTCACCTTCCTGCTATGTCGGTCTACTTAGTGAGGAAATCACTTCCTCATTCAGCTTTCAGTCTCCACCCTATTGACCTGGTCCTTCAATCAACCTTCAGTTGACCGAGAATGGAAACACCCCCCACTCTCTCCCCAGATTAGCTGCCTCTCTGCAGCTATGAAACCCTGCCCTCCTCTCTTCTCAAACTGTGTGCTGGTAGGCTGGAGATGCTCTTAGCCTGCAGCATCTCTCACCCACTTTTTCTGATCACACTATGTGCTGGCAGTAATAACTAGAGGCACAACAATGCACTTTTTTTTTTTTACTATAATATATGTAAAACACACAGTGTGCTTACATCACATTGCTGTTGCTACGCCCACCATTCTTCATTTTCTTGCTGCATCTCCAATGCTTTTACAAATAACTTAGGAACTACAGGGTCTTTTTGAAAACAGATTGAAGTTTGGGACAGAGATAATGGGACAACAATCGGATCTGCCTATAATATTACTCTAATTTTCCCCCAGTTTTTCCTTTGAAGGCAAAATTATTTGTGAGTATTTATCCAGTTAATTACCAGGACATTAAGGAAGTTGGTACACAGGTTTTTTTATTGGAAATGTAGCCTTCCATAGGAAGTGGTTGGTCTGCTTTAAAACTAATCCCTGTTATTAGTATATATACTATACATACATAAAAACATGCATAGAAGCCTGCCTACACTGCCAACATGAAGTAATCAGATTATGATCTAGCAGATACATTGTTAACGGCTTCTGATATTATCTAACGAGTACAAACCACAAGATGTTTTTGATTTAGAGTGCTTCATTCTGTTAAACTGTTACTTTGTATATATATATATATATATATATATATATATATATATGTTTTATACATAAAGCAGACCTACACCCTGGAATGGAATAAAAAACCTGTTCTCGTTTCTCCCTTTGGAAGCCCTACCAGGGACCATGTCCTCTGTCTCAAGCAGCCTGTGCATTCACTGCCAGCCACTGTTGCTCTCTCTACCGGTAACAGGAAGTAGTGCATGTACTGGTTTCCAGTCCCCCAAGCAATGTATTTTTCACCAAGCATCCACATTCATACACATGATTCCCCTTGCCCTCCCTTGTATATATGTTACATTTAGTGCTACAAATAGGGTGTACCAGATTTCTGTTGTAATGAATAGGGGGATAGAAGTGTGCAAGTGTCCTTTTCCATGACTTACCTTCCCAAGTAATTCCAGATTATTTTGGAGCCATCATAATAACAAAGAGATGAGTATAGGCCAGGTAACACTGGAAGTTAAAATGGGAAGTTAGAATGGGAAGTTAAATTGAATGGGAAGAGTCTCTCTGAACCAGGAGCTCCACCAAGGCTACAATGGGGTAATAGAGTAGAGTAGTAGTAGTAGTAGATTCGGATTAATAGAGACAAGGAGGCTTCCTTTTCCAGGAGTCACATAGGCAATCAGTTTCATGTGCCACCTGGAGGGGTCTGAGGAGCCTGAAATAGTAGAGCCAGTTAGGGATTACAAAACAGATTGGAGTTGAGAGAGGTGGAAAGGCAGGACCTCCCTGTACCAGGGGCAATAAGCCCAGAGGGCCTGTTGTTGCCGGCTCTATTGTGTCTCTTTTGGTGAGTTTTCTTTATCTATATGGACATTGTTTGTATCCATGATTATCTTTCCCTTGTGTTTGACACATTTATAGATCACTTGATTTATGGCTATTGTTTAGTTGATATTTAGCTTCATACATTTTTGGGTTATATGATTTTTCTCAGGGCACAGGTATTCTATAAGAGCACATTATTAATTTACTTATACTGTATGTGGCTTATTTGATATATAGATAAACATATGTTTTTTCTTTTTCTTTTTTTCACTTATGAATTGGCTAATTGTGTATGAATTTGGGTTATAGGTGCTGTTTTTAATTTATTTATAACATTGGATATGTTCATTTGGGTTGTACTTATCTGTATATATAAATGTTTGCGCCATATTCATATATATGGGATTCTCCATCTGTCTATAAATTCTCCGCCATTATATGAGAACTGTGTGTGTTTGTGTGTGTGTGTGTGTGTGTGTGTGTGTGTGTGTGTGGGGGGGGGGGGGGTAGGGGGCATTATGTTTTTAATTGTGTACACATGTGTGTCTTGGAGTGTGGGGATTTGTGTCTGGGGGTGCATGCATGCACAAGTGGTGGTGTGTGCATGTGGGTCTGGGAGTGCGCATATGTGTCCAGGGGTGTGGGCATATGTGTCTGGGGGGATTGCATCAGCATCTGGGGTTGCATGCATGTGTGGCCAGGAGGTGCATGCGTGTGCATCTAGGAATGTGCTCACTTGTGTTAGGGGGTGCATGCATGTGTGTCTGGGAATTTATGCATGTGTGTCATGGGGTGCATTTGGTCACGTGCACATGTGGGTCAGGAAGTGCTGGTCTAGGCATTCAATGTCGCCTAACAACAATGAGAGTAGGAAGAAACACAGCCAAGGACTCTTACAGACCCGCCCATTATGCTGATTATTGAGCTGCATTACAGTGCCCAGGCCACACCCACATGCTTAAAGACATTGTCCAGACAACAACAAAAAAACAACTGTGTAAAGGAGACTTACCTGCCATGGCCACTGTCAGGTTTACCTTTTGTTTTCTACATTCAAACATCTGTTTTTGCCCTAGATTACCCTCTGTGTCTCTCCCTCTTGCCATCACCAAGCGGTGGAGCGAGACAAGGAGGTGGAATCTCCAGCCAGGCTGTGATGTGAGATCCAGCCTGTTGGCTGTTGCTGACTCCCCACAACAGGGGTTACATACAGGCATGTGTGTCTGGAGGTGCGCACATCAGTGTCAGGGGGTGTGTGCATATGTATCTGGGAGTGCACACATGAGTGTTTAGGGCTGCAGGCATTTGTGACTGGGGGCGCTCGCATGTGTTTCTTGGTGCGTGTGTATGTGCATCTGGGGGTGCGTGCATGTGTCTAGGGTGCGTGCATGAACATCTAGGAGTGTGCACATGTGTGTCTGGTGGTGCGTGCATGCCATCTGGTAGTGCACACATGCGTATCTGGGGGTTCATGCATGTTTGTCTGTGTGTGCACATCTGGGGGTGCACACGTGTGGGTTTGCTGAAGCTGACGACATACAGACTCTGCTCGCTCACCGCCACTGGGAGGGGTATTTATACCCCTGGGTGTGGCTTCACTGAGCTGAACTGTCAAATGACACTAGGGGGATTCCTGTGAAGCCACGCAGGGCTATTGCCGGGGAGTGATCAGAGTCTGTCAGAATGCCCTCCTAGAAGGAAGGGGACCCAAGTGTCTCCCAAACACCGTCAGAGAGGTTATTCTCATTGCAAGGAAGGACCCCAGAGGCACCAGAAGGACCCCAGAGGCACCGGAAGGACCCCAGAGGCACGGGAGCAGCAGAAGGACACTGCTCCGCACTGGATGAATATGGCGGAGGTAAGCACACTTTTTGTGTGGTGCTTTATTCATTACTTTCACTACTTTCAACTAATAATGGGTGCCAGATCCACACCAAAGAGCATATGGGCTGGCTTCTGAGGAATGGGGACCCCATGGTGTGCCAGCTGGTAGCTGTAAAAGAGGGGAATGCACGCCATCTTTAAAAAAAGAGCTGCAGTGGCTGCAATAGCCCCTTTTGATGAACACTCTGGTAATTTGCATAGGGTGGTCTTAGAGACCCATTATGAGGATTTTAAGCACAGAACATGCTTGCATCACAGCACCAAGCAGAAAGTAATATCTTAGGTAAAGTGTCAAACCTCAATTTCTCGGCCATTTCTACCTCAATATTAAAACGGAAAACAGTTTGGCACAGCGCTAAATGTAGCCCTATACTATGGCTATGGCTGAGCAATGACTTTAACTTTGTGCCTTTAGAGTCACATCACACATCTTTGCTGCAAACTGTCAAAGACAAAAACAAGCCATAGAAAGAGTCAGCTATAGTGACCTATAAAAAGCTAGAGGAAATCAAGGACAGTATATCTAGCTGCAAAAAGCACTAGCCGTGCCACAGAAACAATGAACACAAGATTTAGATAATTATCAGGTCAGAGATAACACCAAAACGCAAGTATTGTTCAGCCTACAAATGAGAGGCTCAGTACCTACTTCTGTGAACCTTGTTAACCCTTGATAACAAATGGTGGAGGCCTCCGAATGGGGCCTTCCCTATCTCACAAATGGCCCCCTCTACCCTTCCGCTAGTCATCAAGGTCCATTTTCCTTTCCTTTCCCTGGCCACCTCCCCCAGCTCGGTCCCCTCTCCTCTACTCCTGCCATCCCTCCCCCCAGAAATGGACCCTTTTTGCAGTAGGAACAGCTCTAACAAATACTGGGGTAACAGAAAAGGCCACTATCAGGGCCCATGTTCACCAAGTTCACCAAGAAGTGTCCATGTGCAATACTGGTCTTAAGCATGTAATGTCCTGAAGGGGGTCCAGCACCTGTACCACCACTGCAGACTCACTGTCAGGTTCTGTGCAAGGCAGTTTGGTGAGTCTGTGCAGTAGGCTGCTGTTTTCTGACTGCATACCTACCTAGAAGTCTGGAGCATCTGGGGGGCTCTGCCTTGAAGCAGACAGTGGATCTGCTGCACCAGAGTTTTACATTGGACCTACACAGATTACCCTGTCCTACCCAGATGCTTAATGGTGCTGTATCCAGAACATTGTCATGAGACAGGTTAGTCAGGAGAGTCCCATGTTAGGCACTATAAAGGGATTAAGGAGGTGCAAGGTACTGCAAAGGACATTGGAAGGAAATCTTTTATTTGTGATATGTACCATGTGAATACTTTGCCGATATTATTTAAAAAAGCCACCACCAATGATTAGGCTGTACAAAGCTCATTTTAACCCTGCTAAGGAATATTTATGCATTTTTTTAACATTTTTGTCAAATTCTTAATCTGACTCTAAGAGAACTTGGCGAGGAGGAAAACAGCCATTTGTTGCTTTTCACTATTGATGGCAGTTGACATTCCAATAAATGCTTACCCAGGACAATGATTTTAAGCATAGTAAGTATTAACCTTTCAACAAACTTTACATGAATCAATATTCCAGTGTGTTTACAACCCTATTTCTAACCATTGTATTACTTGTATCTGGCAATTTTCTGCAATTTGCTGCACATCATTTTGCAGTTTTCTCAGACGTGGTTGGTGGAGATTAGCTTTCATCCACTGCACAGAGCAAGTAGAGGTGAGTCTACTTCCTAATCTTCTCTTATGCACTCAGATAAGGCCCATGAAAATGGTGGACATTACAGTAGCTGCAGCAGTAGTGGTAAAAAATGTTTGCTATAGTAAATTTGTTAATACTAGTTATTGGCCATTTAAAGAGGAACGTTGGGGGTTAAAACCTCCCCAAAACCTCACCAATCTGCTGCCCTCCCCTCCGATTTTACAATTGGGCAATTTTTACTCACCTCGCCAGGTCATCCATCTTCTGGGTCCCTCGGATTCCAGGCGACCTCCCAATGGGCAGCACCATCTTGCATCCTGCACGCAGGCCCTGATCTCGTGCCTGCGTAGTGCCCATGAATGGGATGCAATGGGGCCGCCCGAAATTCTGTGAGAGTTTGCTGAGTGGCACGGGACTACTGTCATTTACTGACGGCTAAGCTGACGGGGCAGAGGATCAGGCCCTAAAGCATCCGGATGTCACCTTTTGATTTTATGTCTGATGTTCCTCTTTAAGGAGTTGGAGCTGGAATCGCAGATGGAGCCTGATAAATTAAAGAGTCAGAACTTTGGCTTACCGAATACATAGCCCTACTTTTGGGTGTCAGCTAAAACGTCTATTTGATGGAGCCTTTTCACTTTAACAAACAAAAAGTTCAATGAAGAATATTTAAATTTTCCGAAAAAATGCATTTGCCCCTGCAATTTTTACAGGTGAGGTACAACACTTTCCACTGACATAAGGATCAGTTTGGAAAGAACAGCACCCTTTGGGGTATGCTAAAGAATTTGCAGAATTTTCTCCATAGCCCATAGTGTTTAAAAATATATCCTTAAAAATGTCACTAAGATGCAGGTTGCACTTCACACAACAAGTGTGCAGCATCCATTACAAAATAATTTGCATGACCCCACTGGAGCTTGATAAAATGATGCTTTGCTGTATTTTTTATTTTGTAAGATCTGTATCTCTGCAAAAAAAAGACATTGAAATAGTCACACAGATGGTATCTTACGCCTTAGCAGTTGGCAAGTTAACAGTAACAATACTGGATTTCAAGAGAATGTGTCAGAGACTGAGGGAACAGTCATCAGATTTGTTGGTTGTGTCCTTAAGACCCAGGCTTTTGCTATAAATCAGGGCGCTAGGACAGTGATTTAGAAAATGTGGTTAATCCAGAACAGTGGATCTAAATCCCCTTCCACAGCTATGTGGCAGGGAGGCTCGGGCCTGCAGACAATAAACTGGACTAACCTTCCCGCTCCCACCATATTTGAGCCCTGAATTAGAGACTTAATGAGGAAGCAGCTCTTATTGTAATAAAACTCGAGCTGCAAGATTTATAACTTGCGGTCTTGCCCCATCACAATGTACAATGTAATGTAAGAACTATACAACTGATACATTTGTATCCTGCAGTGCGCACTGCCTCCCGGCGGACTAAGGAGTACGGGTACTGCGTGGAAAGAGGGTTGTTGCTATGTTTGTAAAACTGCACTGCATCACTATATTGGTAAGTGCAGCATAGGCAGGAAGTTTGCCAGTGATTCCCAATTGGGATGCCCCCCGGGTATCATTGTGACTGAAACGTCAAATATGATTTTTGGTCCAAAAGCTCGGAGCCAAAGCTCGGAATTTAGAATATTCTGGGTCTTGGTCCATGCCCCTGGGCACTCTCGGATACCCTGTTCTTTGAAGCCCCCGGTTTGCCAACTGATCACCAGCCTTTGTTCAGATGCCAACCCGCCATCTAACACTGCCATGTTCGCCTATAGTCAAGCCCCCCTATGCCGGGAGAAATTACAAGCCTTCACAAACATGGTTGCCCTCAGGGCTTATTGGCACAAAGGATAGCACCTTAGGCCACAAAGGTCTATGTACAACAGGGCAAAAGAGAAACAAATACACAAGGGATGTCAGAGATAAAGGAGGGGTGGCAGCCGCTCAGACCATTTTATAACTAACCAGGGAGGTGCACATTAGCAGGGCAATTAGAATACAAAAGTCTTAAAGGGGCCACAGCACTCAAACCAGTTAGCTTGCTGACCAACCTACAATCTGTCTCTAAACTAGGTTAAAAACAGGGGGCTCGGTCACACACATCTGCAGAAGT
Source organism: Gastrophryne carolinensis (assembly GCA_027917425.1). NCBI lineage: Eukaryota > Metazoa > Chordata > Amphibia > Anura > Microhylidae > Gastrophryne > Gastrophryne carolinensis. Next base: position 279,340,309 of record CM051238.1, on the reverse strand, counting down.
ATGCTTAAGCTGCACCACCAGCGCCAAGGTGCCCCTGTGAGGTGCAGTCCTAACTCTAGTACTAATTCTAGTCTCTAAGAGCCCCATTTGGGACATACAATGCAATAGATAAATTGGGAGCAGGCTTACCTGAGGTTGCCCTAAACCTCAAGTGCAAGCCATGGGGTGGAAGGGTCAAAGACCTTGCAATACAGCCTAGACCCCACACTCCATGTGCTTGCACAAATTCAAAAGAAACAAAGGAGGGGTGGCAGCCGCTCAGACCATTTTATAACTAACCAGGGAGGTGCACATTAGCAGGGCAATTAGAATACAAAAGTCTTAAAGGGGCCACAGCACTCAAACCAGTTAGCTTGCTGACCAACCTACAATCTGTCTCTAAACTAGGTTAAAAACAGGGGGCTCGGTCACACACATCTGCAGAAGTATGCTTAAGCTGCACCACCAGCGCCAAGGTGCCCCTGTGAGATGTCAGAGATAGCCGGCTCTGCAATAGATAATCAAGGTCGAAGCCGTAAATCAGAGACACAGTATCCAAAGGGTCAGGCAAAAGCGTAGTCAGAATGCAGAGCAAACTAATCAGGTCAGCAAGAGATAAACAAGCAGTGTAACACATCACAAGCTGGATGCTATCACAGGCAGTGTGTGCTAAAGCCTGAACAGCTTTATGTGACTACTGACCAATGAGAGGTTTGAAGGCCCGGGCTGCACAGCAGTTACTTAATTGACACACTACTCCTAGTGAGCCAGACAGAACCTCTGTGTTAATCGTAACTGGACCTTAAGCTTCGCTGACCACAGCTAGCCTCAAAGCATATGAGGTGCAGGCTCCTAAGCGTGTCTGAGTTTCCACAATGATGTTTGGATGCTGTGAACTGTGTGGACAGGTAAAAGCTTAGATATAACACCAGCACTCTAACTTCATCAGTGATCCCACAGCACATATGCAGGCTCTCCTCCAATCAGCATTCTTAGCCTGTGGGTGGTCAGGTAAATATTTATTTAGTTATTGACTGAATTAACCCTTTAAACATCCTAAACTACCAACAATAAAACAATTATATAGATAGGTGAGTAGTGATTCCGGGATGAATCTCATTAGTAATATAGTGTCAGTAATTAATATTAATATTCCTAATATGTCAAACTGGGCTATATTTTTTTTACATTTTCTGGATCATATAGACATTTTCTTTGTTTTCAATTTCCTAGGCTGGACTATATGGCTACATGCATTGTTTTTACCTTAAAGCTTCTGTCCAGGCACACTAGTTTGCTCCCACCTTATTGGTGACAGTAAGTAGTGTAAACAATTTAAAGCATCTCAAAATCTGATTGTATGTAATACCTTATGTATTCATTTCAATTTCACTTAAATTTCTGGGCTACAGCTTAGTTAGGAAGGATGTGTCATGGTGCAGCTTTATGAGTCTCTGCTGTGGTCAGAGACAGCTGTGGGACCACTGACTGGTGCCAGACTCACTCACCATGAAAGGGACAGCGTGGCCACTTTTTTGCGTGGTCCTGGTGGTATGAAATTTAAAGGGCAAGCTTTGGATCCCTGCTATGTCCTTTACTCTTTACTGCAGGAAATGGGGAAGAGGCACATATCATAGGCCAGACATCAGCTCTTTGCTGCCAGTATTGCCGATGCCGTTGGGTTTCCAGTCCCTATAATATAAATGTACTAAGTAACATCAAGCTAACCCAGGCTTGCAGTTTGATATTTTGAGCACCGTTACATCTCATGATGATGGGCTTCCTATACTTGATATAGATCTCACTACAATCTTATTTGATTTTGAAGTGCTTATCAGCCTGTCCTTGCAGTTGATAGGACATCCTTTATATACCACCATTACACTAGAAATGCAAAAGGGAAGGAGCAAGGTAAATGTACCATGTTTACTGATTTCATGTAGTTACAATTGTTAAGGTTTATTTTGTTTTATTTTAGTGTTATTTAATTTATTTCCTTACCTTTCAGGTGCTACTGATACATGTATTACTTTGTACATGGAAATATGCCAATCAATGTTAATTTGAATGTGTTTGTACAAGATAGGAAAATGTGGATCCACTAGTGTGGCATTTAGGGGGTAATTTACAAAAGGGTTTGCTGGCATCCGCCACCCATCCGCCAGGTATACACATTTACTAAATGAAACTTTCCTGTTCCACCGGCTATGTCCGGGTTTTTTGGATTTACTTCCACTTCAGTTTGGCTCGGCGAATGTTGGTGAACAGCAGTGTGTTCTGTTCTGTACTGGGCTCTCTTCTTTCTTTTTTCATCTTGGTGTACAGTTGCCAATAGCAACAGCGTGCACATAATGAAAACTGCTTCTATAAAACACACATTTGTCAGCATAAGAAAAAATACTTCATCAGCTCAGCACCTTGAGGACATAATTTTGACAAACAAAAATTATACACTTTAAAAAATGCCATCGAAAGTGGACTTTGCCTTAAAGTGTTTTTTTTTAAGAATTCCACTTTCAGAGATTAAAAGCTATATACAATTCTGCACCACTAAATAACCGCAATGCCTGTGTGCTCCCCAGACAACAGACAAAAAGGACCCAGGGCTAGGGAGGGAAATTCACACTTGCAAAGGTTGTAATGTAAATATACACAATTTAGGCTGACGGCCAATGCTGAGCAGTGTGTACTGTAATTGAATGTATCAATCGCTGGAATTGCTGGAAAGCATTAGGCGGAGCTGTTCAGCCAGGGAGCAATATGGCCGACTGCATCCGTTTCAACACAGGCTGTTTTGGGGCACTGTGCTGGAGATAGAAGGTGACAACATGAACGTCCTTTCTTGGTATAGGATCATTTAAACAAATTCTCTATCCTAATGGATGCAGACACTAAATTACCAAGAATAAAAAGACTGTTGATAAAATATGGATGTACAGATGTAACAAAATAATACAATAACATGTAAACAAAGCCGCACAAATATATCAGTGTTGTATTTGGCTATTAACAACAGACAGTTACAACAGGCAACACTTCATTCCCTTTTATCCCACACAGCTGGGTAGAAGATAGACATGAATAAATTTGGTAACTGAATACATACCCACACGTAAAGCGGTGTGACTGTACTGTCACCTGACCAGGGTGAATTGTGACAATTGTGACAGCAGCCAAAGTGCCCCCCCCCCCCCCCCACGCCCAACTACGCACAGAGCAGGTCGCCTATTGATATTGTCTATTGTTAATAGCCAAAAACAGCACTGATATCTTTGTGCTTGAGCTGACAAGCGTGTGTGGCATCACTGTGGCTTGCCTTGATCACCTGCACGGATAGCTCTAAGGGATGCCCCTATATGGGCCCTATTTAAAGTTTGCATCAGGGCACCGTCACATTTAGTTACCCCACTGGGGACAGCCATCTGAAGAGCTGCTTGCTGTCTTCTTATTGCTGTTGGGTTTACAGTCCCTATTTTCCAGACCCTAACTCCTGCTTACCTCATGCTGGATGCCGGAGCAGTGTCTTTCATTCAGTGGCGTTTTTGAGTTTCTGAGGCCCTAGTGAACTTGCTCCATGCTGCTGACCTCCTCATGCAGTGCCCCATCAATAAATTACACTTGTCAGAGTCTGAGAGCAGCATAGGTGCTGCATGAAGAGGTCAGAAGGAGGGCGAAAGTTCACTAGGGGTTATTGGGAATTGTAAAGCACCTCTGAATGAAGGACGCAGCCCCTGACAACCAGCAGTATTTGAGCAAGACGCCGGCTAACTTAACTCTTTGCCTGGACTGTCTTTAAGGCAAGTATAATATGGCAGATAACATATGAAAGATAGTTAATTCCAACCACTAGCTTATATATAATACAGGTGAGTTATTTATGATTGTTAGAGTGCAATGACCCTTATCTGATAACTGCAAGCAGCTGAAAAGCTTTTCAGAGACTAACACTGGTCTGCATTTCTGTATTATGACACTAATAAGACATTAAAAGAGCACTGTCGCAGAAAATGGCTCAATTATTAAAATCCATATAAATATGCCGGATGGCAGGAGGAGGGGTCACTTATACACCCGGCATCAAGAAATACCCAGCCAGGCTTGTTTTTTGTTATTTTAAAGGAGGGAAAAGGAAATAGATTGACTAAACCTGGATTTTATTCCTACCAGGAGAGAATAAACCACAAGCTTGGTGGGAGTTTTATTCAGTTCGGGTGTATAAGTGACCCCTTCTCCCATTAGCCAACTATAATTACACACTTTTGAGATAGTGCTCCTTAAACTTCTCCTGATACAGGAAGGAATTGTGCACAGGCATAGTAACAAGAGACATGTGGCCAACTGCATTCATAGAATTATCTAAAAATAAACATCTGGATTATTATTATAAATTATTAATAGCAATATTACATTATTATTATTACATAACAGAGAAGGGGTACCATATCTCATTTAACTGTACTCTTGTTTTTCCTGCAGGATGAAGCCTTTGCTGGTCTTAGCGACAGTCATTCTTGCAGCTTCTGCTGCACATTTTCTTGATGAGGAATGGATGCTTTGGAAATCTAATTATGGTAGGGTAAAAATGTAATAACCTCCATTTAGCAAACACAATTTTATAATGTGTATTATAATCTCAGCTTTGTGTGTATGATACTTTTGTCTTGAGTATTCACAAATGAGTATTTTAGTTACAGATTTTGCATTTATCACATATGTTGTCAACTTGGGCAACAACCTGCTGCAACTGCTGCTTTCTCTACCCCTGGGCATTTCGAGTGAATAGTCCCCTCTGCACATTTGAAGAAGTGCACAATGACTGGCTGCTGAACCTCAGGGGCACACTGGATCCCTAAATCAGCCTGGGATTTCATAGTCCCCTGGTGAGCCCATGAATGGACAATATGCTGTTAAGCTCCGCCAATGGACTTCCCAGTCCATCGACATGTACACATGTTCATAAGCTGAAGTTATAGCTTTGTATGGGCAGAACATGTGCTGGGGAATACAATGGGTCCGGGTACAGGAAGAGGGGTTGAGGGGCTATTCCGGTCACCAAAGCAGTGGAGCCCACCAGGTACTTGTTCTGTGTTCAACTCTATCTGCTCCTGGTTGCCAATAGATCACATAGCTAGGACTTATAGAGTGGGAGTGTGAAGGGGTAAGTAAATTGAGCCTGATATATGGTGATATTTCTAAGTGTTAGTATAAAGGAAATATTCAGTTTAATCATATAAAAATACCAGTCTGGAGTTCTCCTTTATTCCCCCCTGCACATTTGGCTTGCCAGCTATAAACACCCTCCAGACTTAATTGCAGCAGGAAGGAAGGCCGGCCAACTGTGCAGCTAACTAAGGCACAGCAGGTCCTCTGGCCTGGGAAGGAGCCATCTGCATGCAGAGAGCTGCCTCTCTTCAAACACCAGACCCTCAGACAGCCGGCACTGACACGAAACAGACCATAACTGGGCCATTGTGTGCCCCAGCACCAAGCTAGATATAGAATTGTAAGGGACCCAAAAAAATACACCAAAACATAGTTCTCTCATGGCAGTGTGGAACCCAGGACCTGCTAAAATGGAGACTTCGGGTTCTGAACCAGTCTACACCCACATTTTTGAACCCAAAATATGCGACACGACTAGCCCATTCATTTGACACCAGGATCAGGCTGGCATCCACCTTGGTTTAGAAATTTTGCACAAATTAGGGTTTGTACGTTGTAAACTAGCTTCCAGCAGAGGTGGAACTGAATACTCCTCCCAGAGAGGTATTGGGAGTTTCCAGCTGGGGGTTAAGAAACCGAACCCAAACTAGTGCAAGCTGTTCTTCTTTCCGGAGGTCACCTAAAATGTGTCAGAAGTAGTTCCAGATTCCCAGCAGGCTGCTTTATGCCCCTGAAGGCCGCCTTACCAACATTTCATCTGAACACATTTAAGGTAAACTGACATTTTGTTGCATAGTTGCTTGTAATTCACTTATCTGTAATCTGTAACCTATTTCTCTGACTGGTTGAATTGTAAATTCCATTACTTGTATAACTGTCTAGTGTGCCTTCCGCATTAAAATATATATTTAACTTGAGCTATCTGTTTGCCCTAGCCAGGAATCTGTGTGTGTCTGGGGCTTTGCTGAGCTTTGTAGTCCACTAGACTGGTGAAATGGATGGTGATTTGGAAAGCATGCTGCGTGATCATATGAGCCTGCTGCCGGTTAAAATAGATGGGGGTTCAATTTTAAGTCCAACTTTGAATATAATTTAACGCTATTTAACATACAAATGGAGAAGGTTGGCTAAATCCACTTAAGTGATTTATGCTAGCTATGACCATTAGACCCATTTCACATTTTCCCACTGGCATCACACTGGAGTAGAAATACTCCAACTTGTCACAAGAGGCAAGAAAACACTGCCCATAAAAGTAAATGTGCAGCTGCCCTGCAGCCAATATAAGTCTTTACGAATGACCTGCACTGCAGTGAAAGGGCTATACTCACTGCCACTTTCTGGTCCCCCACACCACTGTCAAATGCCTCCATCCTTTGATCCAGGGCTTGCTGCAGCCACCTTGCTCAGGTCCTTCCCTCTATTTGCTGGAGCAGAGGACAGAGGGACCCCAAGCAGGTAATTACAGCAAACGCAATCCAGGAGGAGGTTGCTGGGCCCCACTGTCACCAGTCATTGCCAGGTGCCTGTGTCCGGTACTCCTTCTGCCGCCCCCTCCTGCTGCTGCCGGTCTGATCAGTGCTCCTCCTTCTGCTGCTGCCACTGGTCTGTGGTCTTCTCCAGGTGCCTGCCTCCACTTTTGGGAGGACTGGAAATAAGTGTGGCGCAGAGTGGCATGTAGGTCATCATAACGTGGTAGTCTTCTGCATTGTGGTGCATTTGAGCACTTTCACCTGCAGCAGCCATGTCTCTATTAATTAAAGGGGTGCCTTACTGCAGTGTGCAGCTGTTCCCTCTTCCCATCAAACAGAATTGTATGCCTGATTTTGGCTGATTTTAAACCTATCTTGACCTTGGATTGCTTTTTTTGTGGACGTTTAAAGACATAAATATAAGAACATAAAGGTTTTTCATAATATGTATGTACATTGTTCCTCTCTGCAGACAAGAAATATGTCAATAGTAAAGAAGAGGGCTTTCGAAGACAAATTTGGGAAGAGACTCGGGAGAGGGTACACAAGCACAATAGCTTGGCTGCCAAGGGGCTGAAGAATTACACCCTGGCAGTGAATATGTTTGCTGATATGGTAAGTATACAGTTTTAGGTGCTCACATTAAAGCCAAAAGTTTAAAAGCCTTTAAGTCCCCCCGATTTGGGATGCCCATGCTGTTAAAGTAAAGATATAGTTAATATACTCACCTCATTTCAGTGATGGCTATAAAATGTTCTGCACCATATGGCATGCCTGTATATCTGCAAATTGAATTTTTGATACTGGGTGGGCTAAACACTTGTGGGGTTCTGCATAAGTCGGTTGCATTGATAAAAGTCTCAGTGATCTTGGTCACCAATCATAGTTATAAGAAGGCTATAACTATCAATACAGACCACCAAAGTAGAAGACATGTTGTGGGATCTCCTACATTGCTGCCTACCAGGTTGTATGCAGGTATCTGTTGTATTAGAGTCATTAGCTGAGACATCAACCTTGGAGACCTGTTTGCAAGGTGATGGGCTGGACTCTGAGAAACCAGAATTTTCTATCACTGCCATGAAATTAAGGGTGAGGTGCACAGGGAAACGTTTTCTGAGTTTTGTGACACTTAACATGTGCTGCAGGATTTATATAAAGGAAATAAAATGCTAACACAGTCATACTGGTCTTACACACACTTACTTCACTACTACCAAAACCATTGCTTCAGTTAAATAAAATACGTCTCTCCCTACCATGAGTGGATAAGCTGTGCTCCATCACTGTTGAACTTAAACACACAGCATTGTCCACTGCTCCCATCCCTTCCAGGAATAAGGAAAAAGAGAGGAATGGCAAGGATGTGGAAAATGGAGGGAGAGAAGTAGGAAGGATGGTGTATCTGGAGATCTGTGTGAAACCCCTGTTATACTCACCTGGCTGCACCATGCATGTGAGGGCTCAGGTTAGTGTTAGAGTCAGTAAGTGTACCCAACAGACTGGGGGATTTCAGAAAGCGGGGCATCCCCAAACTGGATGACCTATGACAGGGACCTGAAGTCTTTTTAACTCCAGGGGTAAGCACACCGGGTGAGTTGCAGTTGTGTTCAGCAATGCTGGGGATAGTGGTAATGAGTTGATGGTAATGAACTGCACACTGGACATTAACTGTAACACCCAGCTCGGGTGATTTAGAACGGGCAGGCTGATTCATCACTAACGCCAGGTAGCGACAGATGAGCGTCTGTAGCAGGCATTTCAGAGCACCCGCTAGTAGTCACTGTGCTCGGCCATGGTTCTCTAGTTCAGAACGCCTCAGTCGCAGTGCAGCATTGATGAATACGTTGTGGGGAGTCGCTATATGAGCAGTACAGCGCTGTATAGGAGCGAATGGTAGCGACTGGTCAGTGCGACCGATTCACACTATAGTCATCAAAAAAACAGCCTCACACACCGCCGGAGGTCAAAAATTCATTGCTGTAGCCCAGAGCGCAGGAGGCTGTGTGATTTAAGGTTGTTTTTTAACATGTATCCACCAGTAACAAAGCGAAAACATATGGAATTACATTGTTATTATAACATTGTGACATGAACACTTTAATGCCAGACCTGTAATGTCAATTCTGCATAAATATATAAAAAATTGAAAAAGTTTTCAAAAATGGCTTTTTCTAGGCCAGGAGAGGTCACAACATTATTTGAGAATATAAAAAAAAATAAATGTAAAAACACTGTTTAAAGAGAAGTAAAAGAACGTCCATTGAAATGTATAGGAGAGCGCCAGGTAGCGAGAGGTAATACGTGGCGAGGCAAGGCATTTGTGGCTTGTGCTAAGAGACATTTGTGGCTTGTGCTAAAGCGGCAGACAGCTCCTTATAACTAAATATATGACCCACTGTTGCTGTTCTTTTCATTAAAGACTAACCGAGAGCTGATGCCAGGAAGAAGACCGTGCAATCCACAATACAAAAAGCTAAAACCAGATGTCAGCCCTGGACCCTCATCAAATTTTACCTGTGACAGCGAAAAAAAGGAGAACAATGAGGAAGTGGACTGGAGAAAATCTGGATGTGTAACCCCTGTTAAAAAATCCGGCATGCTATGTCCAGCATGGTGGGCCTTTGGCACGGTAAGGGAATCTGATGTTGCTTGTTTTTACTGCTGGGCTCAGTTATTTGGCTGTGTTCTTTCTAGTGGACACAACTGTTTATATGTGCAACCAGCTCTCACCACACAAGGGGGGGACACCTAACCCACTCAACATCTGCTGCAGGGGTTCTTACCAGCTATTGCCAGTTAGGGTGGAAAAAATGATTGTAGGGCTGTCCTGGGCAAAATAATCCAGCATATGCATCTTTCCTGGGCAAAATAATTCTGCATCTGTCCAGGGCAAAGGAATTCTTTGGCCTTGATTCACAAAGAGTTGAAAAAACTCTCATGGTAGTAAAAAATTCAATTCATGAGAAAAAAGCCTGAGAATGTCACTGTTAGTGAATCACCAGATAGGATGACAATGAAAGTCAATGACACTTTTTACTACAGGTAAAAGGGGTAAAAAGTTCAATACATTTTTCAGGAGTAAAAAAGGTCCATTGACTTTCATTGTCTCCCTATCTGGTGATTCACAGTGACATTCTCAGGCTTTTTTCTCATGAATTGAATTTTTTACTACCATGAGAATTTTTTTCAACTCTTTGTGAATCAAGGCCTTTGTCTGTAACTATCAGGCTGATTCATTAATAGCGCCAGGTAGCGACAGATGAGCATCAGTAGCGTTATTTTCACAGCGCCCGCTAGTATTCGCTGTGCTTGGCCGTTGTTCGGCTGTTGACAGCGACTCAGTCGGTGTGCGGTAATGTTGAATACGGGGTTATGAGTCGCTGTTTGACAGGTTCCGCGCTGTATGGGAGCACATGACAGCGAACGGCCATAGCGAACGGCTCCCAGCATATTCATTAACAAATCACGCTCCAAAAATTCTCGCGCTGTGAAATGCATGTTTAAACCCCAGAGCGCTGAAGGCGATGGGTTAAAAGTAGTTTTTTAACCCCCAAACAACCATATTTTTAGAAAAAAAAAAAAAAAAACATGTTTTTCAAAACATTTTGTAATATGAATACATTAATATCAGCCCTGTAATATCAATTCTGCACAAATTTTTTTTTTTTTTTTTTTTTTAGCTTAAAAAAATTATCTAACATTGCAGAAGTGGTCACAGAATTTTTGACATTAAAAAAAAAAAAAAAAAAAAAAAAATTAATAGCAATTAATTATGAATATTTAAAGATTGCTCCATTGAAATGCATTGGAGAGCGCCAGGTAGCGAGAGGTCATACCTGTCGCTGTTCAAGGTCGCTCGCTGGTGCTGTGGGGTGAGGCTGGAATAATGATTCGCTATCTGGCGCTCTGTCAGTCGCTAAGCAGGATCGGCTTCATAAATGTGTGATTGCGGAGGGGAGCCGGCGTTCTCGTGGCGGTGAGCGTCATTACCGTTCGCTCACCATTCGCTACCTGGCGCTATCCCTTGTTAAATAAGGGCCTATATATTTGAATGGCTGGGTTTGCATTGTGTATTGTGTTTGAAATTAACCGGTCCTTTGACGGTGACCAGAATTAGAGTATTAGGGCTGGTAATAGATAGGACTAATAGATAGGACACATTTGCAAGAGTTCCCTGTATAAGAGAAAAAAAACAGTTTTTACTTGTGCAAGAATTTTCTCAATAAATAACATGCACAAAAAAAGTGCCTGCTAATTTGCGAGCAAGAGAAAATCATGTTTTCCTTTTCCTGAAACGCAAAGGCCTCGATTCAATAAAGGTAGAAAAAAATTCTCATGGTAGTAAGAGATTCAATTCATGAGAAAAAAGCCTGAGAATGTCACTGTTACTGAATCACCAGATAGGAAAACAATGAAAGTCAATGGCACTTTTTTACCCCTAAGAAAAGTAGAGAACTGTTTACTCCTTTCTACACTGTAGTAAAAGCTGCCATTGACTTTCATTGTCTTTTTATCTAGTGATTCAGTAACAGTGACATTCTCAGGCTTTTTTCTCATGAATTGAATTTTTTACTACCAGGAGAATTGTTTTCTACCTTTATTGAATCGAGGCCAAAGACTGTAGAATGCAGTTTTGCACAATCCTTAATCAACCCTATAGTATCTGTATTTAGTTACAGAAATAGAATATTATAGCAAAGGCTAATGTATAATCTGCATTTAGTTACAGAAACAGAATATCATAGCAAAGGCTAGCGGATGTCATATATAATCAGCATTTAGTTATAGATTTAGAACATTATAGCAAGGGATAGCGGATGTAATATATAATCTGCATTTATTTACAGAACTAGAACATCTTAGCAAGGGCTAGCGGATGTAATATATAATCTGCATTTAATTACAGAACTAGAACATCTTAGCAAGGGCTAGCGGATGCAATATATAATCTGCATTTAATTACAGAACTAGAACATCTTAGCAAGGGCTAGCGGATGTAATATATAATCTGCATTTATTTACAGAACTAGAACATCATAGCAAGGGCTAGCGGATGTAATATATAATCTGCATTTAGTTACAGAAATAGAACATCATAGCAAGGGCTAGCGGATGTAATATATAATCTGCATTTAGTTACAGAAATAGAATATTATAGCAAGGGCTAGCGGATATAATATATAATCTGCATTTAGTTACAGAAATAGAATATTATAGCAAGGGCTAGTGGATGTAATATGGGGAGGCCGATTCATCAATAGCGCCAGGTAGCGACAGATGAGCGACTGAAGTATGGCGCTAAGAGCGCCGCTAGCGTCAGCCGCGGGCGGTAGCGATTCGCTATAGCAGGCCTCCTCAGTCGCTACCTGGCGTTGTTGCGAACAACGCCTACATTGCTGAATATGATGTTGGCCCTCAGCTTTGTAGGCGCTGTCAGTCAGTGTGACCACGCTATTCTACACAGCGCCTGTTAGCTTTGCTGTGTCCTGGCCATCCAGTACCTTCTGAATAAAACACATTGCCACATTTGTTAAAAATGTAAAGAGTTTTTATTTTGTGTTGAAAAGGAAATTAAATTCAACCAGATATTCGAATATAAATGCAAAATTAAACATAATTAAACACATAGCCACAATTTTTTTATTTTTTTTATTTGTTAAATAAAAAGGAAATACAATTAAACCACCAATGAGAAAGAAAATGAAAAGAAAAACAGAACAGAGAAAAATGGAAAATCAAAAAAGAAAAGAAAAACAGAAATGAGAAAGGAAAATAGAAAAAGAAAATAAAAACAGAAATGAGAAAGGAAAATCGAAAAAGAAAAGAAAAACAGAAATGAGAAAGGAAAATAGAAAAAAGAAAAACAGAAATGAGAAAGCAAAATATTAAAAAGAAAAACAGAAATGAGAAAGGAAAATAGAAAAAGAAAATAAAAACAGAAATGAGAAAGGAAAATCGAAAAAGAAAATAAAAACAGAAATGAGAAAGGAAAATAGAAAAAAGAAAAACAGAAATGAGAAAGCAAAATATTAAAAAGAAAAACAGAAATGAGAAAGGAAAATCGAAAAAGAAAAGAAAAACAGAAATGAGAAAGGAAAATCGAAAAAGAAAAGAAAAACAGAAATGAGAAAGGAAAATCGAAAAAGAAAAGAAAAACAGAAATGAGAAAGGAAAATAGAAAAAAGAAAAACAGATATGAGAAAGCAAAATATTAAAAAGAAAAAAAGAAATGAGAAAGGAAAATAGAAAAAGAAAAGAAAAACAGAAATGAGAAAGGAAAATATTAAAAAGAAAAACAGAAATGAGAAAGGAAAATCGAAAAAGAAAAGAAAAACAGAAATGAGAAAGGAAAATCGAAAAAGAAAAGAAAAACAGAAATGAGAAAGGAAAATCGAAAAAGAAAAGAAAAACAGAAATGAGAAAGGAAAATAGAAAAAAGAAAAACAGATATGAGAAAGCAAAATATTAAAAAGAAAAAAAGAAATGAGAAAGGAAAATAGAAAAAGAAAAGAAAAACAGAAATGAGAAATAATATGAAAATGGAAAAGGGAAATAAAAACATAAATCAGCCAGAAAAATATAATTACAATAGGAAGTAGAATGCCAAGGAAACGTTCACCAGAATTAAACACATAGCCACATGTATCTATATATAGTAGATTTTTTATTCAAATCTACCTAAAATTAAAAATTAACACAAGAGAAATGGTAAAGTAAAATTAAAACAGAAAGGAAAAAGCAAAGTAAAGTAAAATAAAGTAGGGAAAGTCCGAAATATAGATCACGGTGCCCGTGTTTGTGCCTGAAAAAATAAGAAAAGTGCAGTTAGTATAGATCTTTAAAGTAGTATAGTTGTAGCAAATACAAAAATGCATTACTTGATAACCAACATTGGCGTCTTACACCCCCCCCTTTGAGTGGTTTGGGTCATCTTACACCCCCCCTTACAATGGTTTGGGTCATCTTACACCCCCCTTACAATGGTTTTGGTCATCTTTCACCCCCCTTAGAGTGGTTTGGGTCATCTTACACCCCCCTTAGAGTGGTTTGGGTCATCTTACACCCCCCTTAGAGTGGTTTTGGTCATCTTACACCCCCCTTAGAGTGGTTTTGGTCATCTTACACCCCCCTTAGAATGGTTTGGGTCATCTTACACCCCCCTTAGAGTGGTTTGGGTCATCTTACACCCCCCTTAGAGTGGTTTGGGTCATCTTACACCCCCCTTAGAGTGGTTTGGGTCATCTTACACCCCCCCTTACAATGGTTTGGGTCATCTTACACCCCCCCTTACAATGGTTTTGGTCATCTTTCACCCCCCTTAGAGTGGTTTGGGTCATCTTACACCCCCCTTAGAGTGGTTTGGGTCATCTTACACCCCCCTTAGAGTGGTTTGGGTCATCTTACACCCCCCTTAGAGTGGTTTGGGTCATCTTACACCCCCCCTTACAATGGTTTGGGTCATCTTACACCCCCCCTTAGAGTGGTTTGGTTCATCTTACACCCCCCTTAGAGTGGTTTTGGTCATCTTACACCCCCCTTAGAATGGTTTGGGTCATCTTACACCCCCCTTAGAGTGGTTTGGGTCATCTTACACCCCCCTTAGTGTGTTTTTTTGCTCATTTTGATGGGAGGTCAAATACATTTAACCAGTAGTGCAGTACTTGCATTAGAGTGAAGGGTAGTTAGCTTACCGCAAAAAAAGAAGTGATCATCCTTTCCCTTAGCTCATCGCCAGTCTGGGTGTCCTCACTTCTTTCTGCGGGCAGGTTGGGGATTTCTGGCACCAGTGCTGTCTCTTCGGGGGCTTGGATTCGGTGACAAATGCAAATGTTGTGTAGCACACAGCAGGCAAGGATGATCTTGGAAACCTTCTGTGGGCTGTAGAGCATCTCTCCTCCTGGCCGTGCCAAACAGAGAAAGCGTGCTTTCAGCAGGCCGATGGTTCTTTCCACAATGCTTCTGGTCTTGCGATGCGCTGCATTGTAGCGTTCATGGGCAGAGGTCCGTGGGTTCCTGACCGGAGTCATGACCCACGTTCTCTGCCCATATCCCTTGTCCGCTGTAGAAAAAACACAAGGAGAGAGACAGCAATTAGTACTAGTACATGTTTTTTGGTGGTAGTTTGGTTAAAATTGGCTTACTAGGCCACATATTAGCAAAATACATTGACATGGTTAATTTATTACCCAGTAGCCAGCCAGCTGGCATTTCGTTGTTATCAAACTTCCGGCACAGGACTGTCCGCTGCAAGACGTAAGAATCGTGGCATGAGCCGGGGAACCCCGATCTCACCGCCCGCAGCCTCATGTCTGGGTCACAGACCACCATCACATTCATTGAATGGAATTGTTTCCGGTTTCTGTAGGACAGCTCCTGTGCACAGGGAGGGCGGAAAGGGATATGTGTACCATCAACGCACCCTAGCACATTCGGGATCCCTCCCATCAGATAGAAAGCATGTTTTATTTTGGCAACCTCTTCCTCATCCTCAGGAAACCTGATGTAAATTGGGATTAAATCACAAATTGCCAGAACTACCTGGATTAGTATGCGGCTCATAGTAGCCTGGCTTATCCCGCTGAGGAGGGCTGAGGTTGCCTGGAAGGTCCCTCGTGCCAAAATATTCAGAGTGGCACACAGGCGTACTATGCCTGGAATGGAATGAGTGCGTTTGGTGGATGGCTCGATTTTGGTCTTAATCTGATCATATAGGGACTGTAGTGCAGCACGATTCAGACGGAAGCGGCTCCTGATCTGCTCGTCACTTAAGTCCCATACTGAAAGGCGGATTGCAAAGGAGCGGGGTGCCCTAAGCCTCACAACACCCCGCTCCCTTTCCTCCTGCTCTTTCAGCATACACATACATCCATCCACCCAGACACCATACATCACCCTCTTATCCATCACACACACTAAAGATATATACAAAAACAAAAATAAACAAAAAAAACCACTAACACACAACACACACACAAACAATCACACTCCACACACACCCGCTACAATGCAGCTCACCACAAAACCAGAACTATAGTGGTCCAAACCACCAGCCTGCTGAAAACCAGCTTTCTAAGTTAGGCACAACCAAGAGGGGAGTTGCTGCACAGCCCACAAAAGGCCCCAAAATCAAGCCTCACTTGCTGTATGCTACACAATATTTGCAGATGCCACCAAAACCAAGCTCCTAAAGAAACAGCACTGATGTCAGAAATCACCCAACAAGCCACAGAGAGTGAGGACAGAAACCAGACAGAGGCTCAAATGAGCTAAGGGAAGCGAGCACAGCACCACACCACAGCCTTTGCCACAGTGTAAGAATAGCAGAAGCTAGAACATTCCTTCCTTTTATACTTCATTTTCTAAAGTGACAGGTCCGCTTTGCCGCCTTTTGCGTCGCTCTGCTATTTCCGGGCGCCAATTAGCCGACCCAGGTGTGCGTAAAACAGAGTGCGCACGCACTAGCTACTAGCGTACTTGAGCCGTAACTTGCGTGCATTAACGGACATGGCCCAAAAATCAGGGGTGGACCAATGAAAGGAAAGCTGATGTTTTTTTTCAATAGCCGTTAGGCTAACCACATGTCACAAGGGTTTGAGATACATCAGTCCATTGTTGGATTTGGGTGTGTGTTGTTTGTTTAATGAGGTCTGTAATGAGTTAATTGGCTAACACACATGCTTCTGTCAGTGCAGTGGAGGTGTGCCTAGAAGGAACTGGGCTGTATGTGTGAATCAATTAAGTGGGCTGCTTTTGGATTGGCTGTTAGAGCACATAAAACCTGCCCAAGCCTAACAGATTGCGATGCCATTCTGTAGTCTGCATGCGTGCTTGTTGGGTGTGTATTTGTGTGTGTGTGCAGCTACAGGATGGAGCCAAATTCAGGACATCTGCCGGCCACAGCAGGCCCGAGTAGGAGTTTGGTGGGTGCTGTGCGCAGACCTCCCTTACGGAAAAGGGCACAGCCTGAAGGTGGGGCAGCACCCCAGGCTAAGCGCCCAGGTGCCAAGAGGGAGCCTGAATTTAATTTGGCGGAGAATAATCATCTTGTGCGCCTTACACTTGCTAAATGGGAGCTACTCTTTGGCTCCCAAAGCAAGTCCATAGGCAAACAAGAAAGAAGCAAACTGTGGGATGCCATTGGTGTGGAGCTTAGTAGCACAGCTCAACACCCACGTAGTGGCCCATCCTGCAGGAAACGCTTCTACACTTTGCGAGGGGCCCTTATGAAAAAGATGAATCACGATCTTGATGTGGACAGTGGGTTCATCCAGGCTCCAAAGAGTACCTACAGGCCGTATGAGGAGATGCTGGGGCCAAAATCCCACTGGCTCGGCTGCAGGGTGTGGATCCTGGGGATGACACCACCGGTTGGACTGAAGGTACATATTTTCTGGCTTTTATAATAACCTAATGTTAATGTATGTGATTTGCATTTTTACATTCTGAACAACTAACAGTAGGACCTGTGAAGTATTACATTACAGCTCAAACATTTGTAACTTTTCTGTCTGTTGCTTTATGCATAGGTGCACATGCTGCTGTCCGGGATGTGCCTCAGGACACCCAAGCTCCTGCCCTTCCAGCAACCTCAAGGCTACCCCAGTCTGCCATTGAAGGTATTTACCCATAATTTGGTTGCTGGTTGTTTTGTTAACAAATGGGTGTGGGAGCAGCTCAAACAATCAAGGTTTGCCCTGTTGAGTATTAATAATATGTGCCTGCGCCCTAATTGCACGCCCACTGTAACACTCACAGCAACTAACTAACAAGGCCCTAACATGTGTAGATATGTAGGACGCCAGAGATGTGTAGCCATATATCGGCATATCAATGTGGGAGCCACACTGGGCTTGATTAGTGAATATTAGTGAAAGAGCTGCTCACACACCTTAATGCATGTTGTATTTTGCCACGCACATTAACTATGGCTCAATGTTGGGTTTATTTTGGCCTAGCTCCCATGCCCTTGGCCCCAGCATCTCCTCCGGATCCCACCTACTCTTTGGATGTCGGTAAGTGCATGTGTTCACCTTGCTTGATCCACTTTTACTCAAGTGCATGTGTCTCATTCCTCTTTTTTCTTGGTAGGCCAAGTGACTGGTTCATCTTTGGACCCCACTTCCGATGTTGCCGGTCAACAGGACCCTGTTGGTGTGTAGAGCAATACATAATGTATCCTTTATGCTGTTTATGTTACACTGGTTCAATTTGGTTAGTCTACTAAGCTACATGTTTGCTTGGTAAACTTGAAGATGCCTCTTGGGAGTGCTGGTTGCCTCCCCAGGGTCAGTCTATTAGTTATTTGAGTGATAGCAATGTATTTTTGCGGTCATCTTTTTAGCCAAACATTCCCTGTAGTAGTTTGCTGATTATTTAGAGACATTCCTTTTTTTTTTTAGTTGACCCGAATATCGGAAGTGGCTGTCCAGAAAGGGCCCCTCAAGTTCCGGCTGCCAGAGATGAGGGTAAGTGGTTTGGCCTTGCTCTAGTCTGTATTTTGGCTCTACTTTTGATGCACTTGCTTCTGGCAACTTGTGTGTCCACATGTATTTTCAAGGTCCAAGCTCGAGTGAGGACCCCACTCCAGACATCTGGGAGATTGCGGGTATGTGTAATTTAAGCAATGTTTCTGATGTGATTAGCAGAAATTAGTGCGTCTTAGTCCTGTAACATACATGTTAACAATCTGAGTTTAACTGAGACCTTTGGTCTAGTGTGTATTTTTGAACTTTTTAGAGGTATGGCCTCGATAGCCTAACCAGGTTACATTTGAGTTTGGCCCACAGACCTACTAACCTGATTTTCCTGTTTAGCATATGCCAACTTGCCGGACATCTCGGGTGTTGAATTGCCACTCTCTGGCAGCGAAACCTCGAGCCTACCTGTGCCGGAGGACACGCAGGTAACATGGCTGATGTAGACGACCTAGAACCACATTGGCATCTTCGTGGGTAGTGGAAGAAGCAACATGTCACATTTCCTTTCATTGTTGTTTTGGCAGGAGGCGGAACCAGAACCCCAAGCTGGGACCTCTTCCCAAGTCCCATGTGGCCAAGCTTCCGAGGCTCAGACAAGGGTAAGTTGTATAGTGACTGTTTATGGGAATTATTTTGAGGGGCATAACTGCATTGGTTCTGTTTGACTAAAATGTGGTTTACTATTTGTTTAGCCTCAAACCACAGCAAGAGGAGGTGTGGCACCAACCAGTGCCGATTTCTACGAGCTAGGGGTCCGGATGCTGGAGGACTACAGTCGCCAACAGCCGCGTGATGGAACTAATGAGCGCATTGCGGCGTTGGAAAATCAGGTGCTGATGTGTCAGCAACAAAATGAGGCCCTGCAGCGCCAGGTGGACCAGTTACGCCAAAACCAACTACAGAACCAGGAACTTGGTCGGCTGGCAAATGTAATTGAGCAATCTGTACATCGCCAGGAAGAAGCAATACAGCGGCAGGACCAAACTTTGTTGTTGCTACAACAGCTCATACAACAGCAGTCTATATTTTTTACTGCACTGTTGTCCCCCAACACCGCCCCTAGCAATGACTCCCAACCTCCCCGGCCACCCAGCCAAGAATATTAATTTTGTATCTTTTTGGTTATGTAAATATATTTGCTTCACCCACCTCTAAATTGTGTGTTTCCTAAGACCTCGCTAATAACACAGTCAGGGATGAGTATCTGGATCTACATATGTCAATGTATTGGTCAATTTAGCCCACACATTGGAGCCCATAGCTTACTATGGTTAACACCTGAAATGGCTCAAAAGGTATGGCTACATTGACCCACAAATGTTTTGGGAGACAGCTAAACTATGCTTTGCAATGCAACACACTGTAATGATGTGAATCAAAAATTTTTTAATACAAACAATGGCCAACACGGCCAACCTTGGCCAACAACGGCCATCAAGAGACCAGCCTTCCCCCCACCCTAACGACGCCGTCGGCGCCTCTTCCTGGCCAGCAGCATCAGCTTCAGGAGCCGGATCTCCCGCCACAGTCTGCGATGCTGGTTTTCACAAGCTGTAGAAATGTAGAAACAACAATTTATTAATAATTTGGCAGTGACCTCAACAGACACAGATGTAGCAATGTAATGTCAGTGTGTCCAATTAGGTGACACTCACATTAACATTGTTGACCACTGTGTGCTTATTGGTTAACATTATATGAGTACTATTGACTGGCAGGAATGTGAACAACACATCCCAAGCATACATTTTAGCTTAAAGTGTACCAACACCCACGGGTGATCGGCCCGGGAATCTATCAGATTCCCTGCCCCATCACCTCCCTCCCCGCGGGACATCCAAGATCGGGATGTCCCTGGGTGTGAAACCCCCCCCAAACCCCAAAATACCTACCTCAGTTTCTGTGTGGCAGTGCCGCTGGGCCCTCCCTGGTGCCCCTCTAGACGTGTGCGTGCCTGCGCCGGCCGTCTGTGAATTGCCGGCGCAGGCACGCCCCCGTAAAAAGGGGCGCGGGGGAGGCGGAGGAGGAGGCAATTTGCAATGGCTTGTACATTTTTTGGAGTCAAAGTGAGTTCAGGGGGTTGTCACACAGCGGTGCCGATCAGGGGTGCCCCACCGTAGTGGAACAACACCCAGGAAAGTCAAAATCCTGGTTGTTGTTCCAGTTTAACTCTTGGGAAGCAAAGAAGGTCTAATTCCCTGTGTGTCCATTTTTGTGTTTAGTAACAGCCAAACATCAGGGCCTAAGTCCGAACGAGTCCACGAGTTTACCCTATAATGTTACAGGTCCAGACCTAATCGGGCCCATTTGGTTGTGTCTAACGCAAAAATAGTCTCTATGGGGCCTAATGAAGGATGTGAGCCAACAATCAAGCATGCAAACAGGCATGTTGGATTATTGTGCCAACACATTGAATAGAGATGTGTGTGAAATTAACACATAGGTAAATTTAAATTGGCTGCTGATGTGACTAGAAGACATAGGTTTCACAAGTCTTTAGGCATATGAAGTGGGATGTACTCACCATCGCAGCTGTGGCGGGGGCCCATGCTGCTGGCCGTCCCTGGAGCTGGGGTGGGGAGGAGGGTCTCTGGCTCCGTCTGCGTCGCAACATCTGTCAACATAAAGCAAAAGGCAAAAACACAATTAGTGGGCAAATGACACCTGACTATTTGACATCCATCTGGTTATTGAGTCTGAAAATGCAAAGGCTTGCATGGTTACATACAGGTTGACCTAAATTAGCATATTTCCTGGATCATGAGTTAATGTCAATTTGTAAGGCTTCACACATGTATCCCTAAAGAGAATGTGCAAATAACATAGACAGTGCTATTTAAAGGAATCATTTGCAGTTGTTTGGCTAATGTTAATAGTGGGCCACATGTTGGAGCGGGAACAACTTAACCCAAGAAAAGAAATGCAAACACCCATCATGATGTTGGCAGAAACATAGGGGTGGTTGACAGTTGGCTAGCACTGTAGTGGGGTTTGTGAGGTTAGGGTACCTTATCAAACCAGCTGTGACAATGGACCAGGAAACATGTGTCTGTTACAAGTGGGCCTATACACAGGATTGCTGCTAATCTTGGTTTGGGTCCACTTTGGCCGAGCCACACAATTTGCATGAGCCAACTTACTCCGCGCCCGCTGCCTTCAACACATCACTCCTCGAGTGTGTGCGGATGCGCAGGCCATTTTGAAAAAGAGCGCAGGCGCACACACATCTACAGTGTCACACAGGAGGCTTGGACGGTGGCTTTGCCAACCCCCAAAGAGGTAAGGAGTTTTGTGGTTTTGTTTGGGTGTGGGGGGCCCTGGGTGAGGGATGTGATTGGTCCTGGAAGCTTACAGAAACCGAGCACCATCAATGTTTTTGGGTGCACTTGAATGAATGTAATAACATTGGGAATGTGATGGGTAACCAATAACACTTACCATGACTATGCCCGTGGAGAATCCTACGCCAAAATGCCATGGGGGTGCCGCCTATATGATGCCCTGCAAATTAGAGAGGAATGGCAAGGGCTAAGGACACATTGCAAGATGAAACCTGTCACAGACTAACAATTAAAAAATGTACACTCACCAGGGGATGAAGCGCCACTTGAAGCCCAGGGAGGGCTCTGAGGAGGAGGCGGGGAGCCTCGGCTCCTCACACTCTGGTCGGAAGATCCACCAGGCAAAGGGCCACCCTCCTCCCTCTCACTCCCTGCTTGAGAGTGGCCCCTTGCCTGGTGAGATTCCTCACACTCAGAGTGTGAGGAGCTGAGGCTTGATCCAGCCAGCCCCCCAGCAGCACACTCCTCTGGGGCGTCATCCCCTTCCTCCCCTGGGTCCTCTAAATAGGACCCGCGGGAGGGACCCTCCCCCGATGACTCCCCCGAGTCCGCCTGCCTGGTTCGGGGGAGGAATCCCTTCCCACGTTTCCCCAGGGGAGGACGCTTATCTGTGTGGAGGGGGTGAAAGAAAATAATTAATCTAAAGAGCACAAATGGACAGAGCTTAGCAGATGATTCTGCACAAAGGCAAAACATAACATAAGCTTTAACTTACCTGATGCGTAGGCATCATATAGGCGGTACACGCCTTCAGGGTCCCGGCGCTTGAAATCGGACCACTTTTGTTGGATCGAGCGGATTGTGAGCTCGGTCTGGAAGCGCCGGGACACTGTGGCCTTCACCTCCATGGCTATGCGTTTCTTTCCTCCACGGGCATAGTCATATTCGGCGAGGCAGAAGTCCTATGAAAAAACAACAAACAAAATAACATAAATACATGACATCAGAAAACAGTCATAAACAGTTATACATAGACCACATCAAAGTGGACCCACACCCAGGATTATGACTATTCTGGGTTTGGGTGCACTTTGGTGGGCCACACCAATTGTGGGTGGTCCGCTGTCTGCAACCCCCTTGGAAGGCCACAAATACACCACTGAGGCCACTCCCACGTCACTCCCCCAGCAAAACACAGGGCTCTGCGCCGCTGTGGCATGCGCATACAAGGCCGTTGGGACGTGCATACCAGCTCAGCTGGGTATGCACGGCAAAGTTGGCATGTGGCGTTTGACTCTAACAGGGAGTGCGCCTGCACCCAAAATTACAATATGTCTGGCGCAGGGGTACACCCTGCTAGAGGTAAGCGCAATAGGCATCCGCAGCTAACGCATGCACAGATGGGACGGGACTGAGGTAATATTTAGGGCCCTCCAGGGGGGGCATCCCAGCAGGACATCCACAATGGGGATGCCCCACGGGGATTGCTCAAATGTGTTATTAAAAGCAAAATTTTTCATAAACAATCCCCCCTGTGTGTTCTGAAACTTTTCAGCTAAAAAGACAAACAAAAAAATACTCACTTTTACCACCTGGCCATTGACACGACTATCCACCCGGGTGCGCTTGGCCTTAATAGGCCCAGGAGGGGAAGGGGTGGGAGGGGTGGTGCTTGAGGAAGGTGAGGTAGGTTGGGGAGGTGGGGGAGGGGTGGTGGGGTCGGAGTCTGAGGAGGAGCTGGGGAGGCGCATGACTCGCCTTCTGGGCATCATATTGGAAACGCTAAGGAGGAAACAGGAACCGGAAATGACCCAAGCGACATTGGGAAAAAGTTTAAAAAAAAAAAACGCTCCGCGCACCAGCAACAAGCTATTCGCAGCTATGTGCAAGCTAAGTGGCGGAAAAACTAAAATGACGCTTGAAAACAAGCTAGTGGCATAAGCGCTAGACAGTTTTACCTTAAGGTGGCGTTGAAACGCAAAGGAGGAGCCCGGAACCGGATATGACGCTAGCAACTGTGCTTCAAAATTCAAACACAAACATGCGCGCAACAGGGCCAAGCTAATATCAGCTATGTGCAAGCTAAGTGGCGGAAATACATTAAAATGACGCAGAAAAACAAGCTATTGGCATAAGCGCTAGACAGTTTTACCTTAAGGTGGCGTTGAAACGCAAAGGAGGATCCCGGAACCGGATATGACGCAAGCAACTGTGCTTCCAAATTCAAAAGCAAACATGCGCGCAACAGGGACAAGCTAATATCAGCTATGTACACGCTAAGTGGCGGAAATACATTAAAATGACGCTGCAAAACAAGCTAGGGCCAAAGGCGCCAAGAATTCTTAGCTTGATTTAGCAGGGGATTCTACATACTGTAATGCATAGGTCCTTCTAAAGCATACACCGTGGGCCTTACATATACAAATCTGAATCAATCCAAAAGTCATCACACAATCAAAGTAGACAACTACCTGAAAATGTGGCACACATGAGAATGCATAACGGGTTGTTATGAGCTGGTACGACTGAATGTTATCCTGCAATCTGTGGGCAGCCACGCTCACAACTACAGTGTATTCATTAACAACGACTGGGGTCGCGGGAAGTGAATTCCTTGCAAATGGCAGAAGGGCACATGTATGAACAGCACAGCGCCGCACAACGCAGCGCAGCGAGGCACAGCGACGCTCGCGCCGCCACATAGCGAATTAAAACAGCGACTGCACAAACACTGACCAACACAGATTCATCAAAGACAGGGCTGCCGAATAGCTTGGGCGCTGACAATTTCGAAGAGCGAACGTGACCGCCCAACCTGACAGGCTACAAAATAGCTTTACAAGCCCCGTTTGTGTTGAAAACAAGCGATTTTGATGCCAATGAGTTTGGGTGGAGGAGATGCAATACCCATGTCACTCACAACATTACATTGTGAAAAATAATAAAAACTTCAAATACATAAAAATAACCAGCCAGATTATTAAAACATATCAATATAAACATGTGTTGAATTTGGGACCAAAGAAAAAACCACAAAAACCACTAAAAACAATCATTGCAGCGTCTGCCATTGAAATGTATGGGAGAGCGGCAGGTAGCGCCAGGTAATACGTGTCGCTGTGAAGGAATTTGCAGCGGCGCTGTTCGGGCCAGCCGGCTTCATGATGAATGCCGCGCTAGCCGTCGCTCTCGCCGGCGCTAGCCTCATTTAGCTTGATAAATGCGTCATTGTGACCGCCGCCGGGCGTACTTGAGTCGGTAGTCGCCGTTAGCTGCCGCTACCTGGCGCTCGTCAGACACTACCTGGCGCTATCGCTTGATGAATAAGGGCCATAATCTGCAGTTAGTTACAGAACTAGAACATCATAGCAAGGGCTAGCGGATGTAATATATAATCTGCATTTAATTACAGAACTAGAATATTATAGCAAGGGTTAGCGGATGTAATATATAATCTGCATTTAGTTACAAAACTAGAATATCATAGCAAGGGATAGCAGATGTAATATATTATCTGCATTTAGTTACAGAAATAGAATATTATAGCAAGGGCTAGCGGATATAATATATAATCTGCATTTAGTTACAGAAATAGAATATTATAGCAAGGGCTAGCGGATATAATATATAATCTGCATTTAGTTACAGAAATAGAATATTATAGCAAGGGCTAGTGGATGTAATATATAATCTGCAGTTAGTTACAGAACTAGAACATCATAGCAAGGGCTAGCGGATGTAATATATAATCTGCATTTAATTACAGAACTAGAATATTATAGCAAGGGTTAGTGGATGTAATATATAATCTGCATTTAGTTACAAAACTAGAATATCATAGCAAGGGATAGCAGATGTAATATATTATCTGCATTTAGTTACAGAAATAGAATATTATAGCAAGGGTTAGCGGATGTAATATATAATCTGCATTTAGTTACAGAAATAGAATATTATAGCAAGGGCTAGCGGATGTAATATATAATCTGCATTTAGTTACAGTAATAGAACATCATAGAAAGGGCTAGCGGATGTAATATATAATCTGCATTTAGTTACAGAAATAGAATATTATAGCAAGGGCTAGCGGATGTAATATATAATCTGCATTTAGTTACAGTAATAGAACATCATAGAAAGGGCTAGCGGATATAATATTTTATCTGCATTAACTTACAGAAATAGAACATTATAGCAAGGGCTAGCAGATGCAAAATATAATCTGCATTTAGTTACAGAAATATAATAGTAAGGGCTAGTGAATGTATAATCTGCAGTTGGTTACTGAATTGGAACATGTAAATTGCATTCACCTTATTTTTCACTTCCTACGGTGCACTTTCTTTCCCCCACAAGTGGGGAGGGGGCTATAGCGTTCTATGGAGCAAATTTTTTAAAGAAGGCAACTTACATTGAAGGTGCTCCCAACAATCTAATAACAGCCAAATCTAAAGGATGCCCCTCTATCCTTATCCCCCTTGACTTATCCTCTGATTCTGACACTGCTGACCACCCTTTTCTAATCCACATTCTGGTGTCCCAAGAAATCAAATGGCTCTCACGGCTCACCTCTAACCTCTCTGATCGCACATTTAGTGTGCCCCACTCAAACATGGTTTCCTCTCCCCGCCCTCTGTCAGGCTTGTTAGTGCACCCCAAAGTTTTGTTTTTGGACCCCATCTCTCCTCAGTCTATACTTATGGTCTTGGACAACTCATTAACTCATTTTCTATGCAGATGACACAAATCTACCTATCAGGCCCAACTCTCTCTTCTTTCCTATCCCATGTTCCTGACTGTCTGACAGCTATCTCATCATTCATGACATCTCATTTCCTCAAACTAAACCTGGACAAGACTAAATTTGAAATTTTCCCACTATCAAATTCTCTTACTGTCTTCACACCAACTATATCCAAGTCCAACTATATCAACTATATCTGTCAATAACCTCACAATTACTGCAACTCCCCAAGCACAATGCGCTGGCGTTATACTGAACTCCTCTCTCTCATTCACACCTCAAATTCAGTCAATAGCTGCCTCTTATCAGCTCCAATAAAAAAATATCTCCAGCATTGGCCAATCCTAGAGCATCAGATCCCAACTAGACTACTGCAACACTATACTTCAGAGGTGTAGCTAGGTTTTCTGGCACCCGGGACAAAGATTCGAAACCTGTGCTCATGCCCCTTTTGGTACCCCTACCCCGCTGCACCCGGGGTACATGCCCCGCCTGACCCCCTTAGCTACACCACTGCTTGTCTTTGTGGTCTCCCAAAATATTCTCAGCTCTGCTGCTCAACCTGTTTCTCTAGTGCTGCTCCTCTGCGTCAGTCAATCCACTGGGGGCCAGTTACACAGAAAACTGCATTAAAAATACTAACTTCACTTACAAAGCACTTTTTAATCAGTCCCCTGCTTACATTTCTTTGCTTGTCAACAAATACCAACCCAGGCAAAATATCGTCCCAGGCCCCCCTCCTGTCCTCAAACCTAATCATTTCCTCCCACTCCTGAGTTGAGGACTTTACACACACCCCTCCATTACTCTGGAAGTCTTCAAGCCTTTAAGTGTCCTTAAAACCCACCTATTCAGACAAGCCTATCATGGCCTAATAGCCCTGACAGACCAAACCACTTCAGATTGCTTGTGTCAGTACTTGTGTTACTAAGCACTTGTGACCTACCTTTTGTTGTGCTTCTCTTATTAGTTGCATCATGGTTTGTTGCCATCATTATAAACACTGCTATCTGGTTGCTGTGTAAATCTGTGTTTGTGTGATGTCTTTACAGGTGGGAGTGCTGGAATCTCGCTACTGTATTAAGCACAAGAAACACTTCACTTTCAGCGAGCAACAATTATTGGACTGCAGTGACAATGAAGGATGCTGTATTGGAGCATTTGAAAGCAATTTTAAATATGTGCATGAGAACGGGATCATGAAGAAGAATAATTATGAATACATCCATGGGGTAAATGATATCATTAGTTCCTCAGTGAGGAAATATCTATTATGTTATGTTATTTTGCATTATACAATGTATTTTAGGGAGTTATTTATTAAAATGTGTGGGAGCTCTCTGCTTTAAAAGAGAGACCCTGTCTGTCATTGGATACCTCATAGTGGGTCATTCTGCATCTCATCCAGAGAATTTCTCCTCCTCAAACCCTAAGCCATGACTGACAGGGACTGATGAGGGTAAGGAGCCATGACTGACAGGGACTGATGAGGGTAAGGAGCCATGACTGATAAGGGGAAGGAGCCATGACTGACAGGGACTGATTAGGGGAAGGAGCCACGACTGACAGGGACTGATAAGGAGAAGGAGCCATGACTGACAGGGACTGATGAGGGCAAGGAGCCACGACTGACAGGGATTGATGAGGGGAAGGAGCCACGACTGACAGGGACTGATGAGGGGAAAAAGCCTTGACTGACAGGGACTGATGAGGGGAAGGAGCCATGACTGACAGGGACTGATGAGGGGAAGGAGCCACGACTGACAGTGACAGATGAGGAGAAGGAACCATGACTGACAGGGACTGATGAGGAGAAGGAGCCATGACTGACAGGGACTGATGAGGGGAAGGAGCCATGACTGACAGGGACTGATGAGGGGAAGGAACCATGACTGACAGGGACTGATGAGGAGAAGGAGCCATGACTGACAGGGACTGATAAGGGGAAGGAGCCACGACTGACAGTGACAGATGAGGAGAAGGAGCCATGACTGACAGGGACTGATGAGGAGAAGGAGCCATGACTGACAGGGACTGATGAGGGGAAGGAGCCATGACTGACAGGGACTGATGAGGGGAAGGAACCACGACTGACAGGGACTGATGAGGAGAAGGAGCCATGATTGACAGGGACTGATGAGGGGAAGGAACCATGACTGACAGGGACTGATGAGGGGAAAGAACCACAACTGACAGGGACTGTTGGTCAGGCACACAAAGAATTCTGGGGCATGAGCGCATTCACAAAAATGGGCCATTTACGAGCACAAGACTGCAAGGAAGCTGCTGTGGAGGAGGAAAGGTGAGTATCATTTATTTAAATTATTTTGGTTTAAAGATCTTTTCATATTGTGTGGCTGTGGATAGCTCTCAATGCTTAGCTTATTGAATGCTAGTCAATTGAGGTGGAGAGCTCTCCACACACTGTAAGACACAAATCTGTCCAAAGGATGCAAAGAGCTTTCCCATGTGTCTTAAAAACGAACGTTCTTTATTGCTGATCAAGCCAGATGAACCACTATCACTTTAAATAGAAATATAATTTATTAAATGATCAAGCAATACAAAAAAATCAAATTCATTAACAGATTAATTAAGCACGTAAGTAATCTCATTTCCCAATTAAACAAGGTTATCACTGAGAGTTTACATTTATCCTCTTATTTGTATTATCCCTGTATATATCCCTTTTTTAATAGTGCAGTTGTAAATAAATGTACATAGTCGTTTCTTTTTTTGGCATTATATTTACAAGTTGTTTTTCTTCTGTGATTGCAATATCCATAGTATGGGGTGTGTGACCAGTGTGATTGTGAAGTGTCATCCCAATCTTTCTCTAAGGGGGGTATGGAGACCCTGTAGAGATAAAGCTCTCAGCTGGGTTGGCAGGTTTTGTTTTTCCACATTTCCCTCATTTCTCTCTCTCATTTTCCTCTCTCTATCTCCCTCATTCTTTTCTTTCTCTCTTCGATATATTATTTCCTCTCTCTTTTACAGATTCCTTCATTCTCTCCCTCTCTCTTCCACATTCTCTTTCTGTCATTCACATTTTCTCCTTTTCTCTCTCTTACATGTTCCACGCTTTTCCTTTTTTCACGTTATCTCATCCTCTTTCTTTTTTCCACATGCCCCCTTTTCCACTCTATTTCCCACATAAGCTTCTTTTTATCTCTTTTTCATATCCCCTGTCTCTCTCTTTCTTCCACATTCTCTCCATCTCTCTCACTTTCACAATCCCTCCTTTTCTCCCTCTCTGTAATTTCCACATTCCTTCATTCTCTCTCTATATTCGCTCCTTCTTTCTTTCCCTCTTCTTTCTTTTCTCTCTCGTTTCCCCATTTTTCCCTTCCTTCAGTTATTTCTACAAAAGTTTTCTTTCCCACTTTCCATAGTCTCTCTCTATATTACCTCTTTCTTTTTCCTTCTTCTCCCTCTCTTCCACATTAAGTCCTTATCTCTCTCATTTTCACGCTTTCTTCTTTCCATATTGCACCGTCCTCTCTCTCTTTTCTACATTCCCTCCTTCTCTATTTCTCTTCCTAATTCCCCCTCCTCTATTTAATTGTTCTTCATATTTCCTGACAGCACTAACTATGTGATTTTGATTTCAGGTATCTAGCTGCCTATACGATCCTAAAAAATCAGTAAAAGTAAAAATATCCAAATACTATACACTAATCGGAAAGGACAGCATTGAAAATGCAGTAGCAACAGATGGACCGGTCGCAGTTGTTATCTATGCCTCGCAAGAGATGTTCCTGTATAATGATGGTAATTTCAGATTGTAGCTGGATGTAATTAATTTATCTTGCATATGTCATGTCCAATTAGTAATTTCCAGGATGTGTGACTATTATACCATATTACATTGCACTTTATTTCTAGGAAAACAGGAAATACGGTACGTTATAAATAGTAACCAGAATAATATGCAGGGACATTGATTCACACTGTAATGTAGTAGGCTTTACCTGTAGCAGCCTCCAAACCAGGCCTCACGCTTGGCTGCAGGTGGTCATGTGGTCTGGAGTTCTCTCAGCAGAACAATTATCTCCCTAACAGTTACATTGCTGGGATGATTTCATATCTCAGTATGGCTGAAATGTCCTGTGAGAAAAGCTGAGATAATCCCATGAAGGTTTGTGAAAGTGGTGGAAGTCTCATGTTTCTAGACCCCTGGAACAGCACCGGACCCATACCAAAGGGCATAGGAGCTGGTGAACCAGTGGCATGGCCCAGGGAGGGAGGCTATTCAGTTTCAGAGTCCTGGGTTACCAACCGCTATGCCAGGGAGGGGGGGGGGGGCATGCTTTAAAAAAAAATACACATTACACTCCCACGTGTTAATTAAAAAAAACATACTGGCTTTTTACATAGAAAAAAACATGCAAGATTGTGATTTATACTTTTTACTTTTGCTCTTTGTGGGAGTAAAAAGTCTGCTCAGAAAAGCTGCAAGAAAAATGTAACAAGACAAACTGAGGGCCTTATTTATCAAGGGATAGCGCCAGGTAGTGTCTCACTAGCGCCAGGTAGCGCCAGCTATCGGCGGCTACCGACTCCAGAACGCCAGGCTGCGAACACAATCACGCATTTATCACACTAAATGAGGCTAGCGCCGGCGAGAGCGTCAGCTAGCGCGGGATTCATTATGTTGCAGACTCCAGCGAACAGCGCCGCTGCTAATCCCATCACAGCGCCAGGTATGACCTCTCGCTACCTGGCGCTCTCCAATGCATTTCAATGGAGCAATATTTAAATATTCATAATTAATTGATATTAATGGTTTTTTTTTTTTTTTTTTAATTTCAAAAATTCGGTGACCACTTCTGCAATGTTATTTTTTTTTTTTAAGGTAAAAAAAAAAAAAAAAAAAATGTGTGCAGAATTGATATTACAGGTCTGATATTAATGTATTCATATTACAAAATGTTTATAAAAACTTGTTTATTATTTTTTTCCAAAAATATGGTTGTTTGGGGGTTAAAAAACTACTTTTAACCCATCGCCGCCAGCGCTCTGGGGTTTAAACATGCATTTTACAGCGCGATAATTTTTTGAGCGTGATTTGTTAATGAATATGCTGGGAGCCGTTCGCTATGGCCATTCGTTGTCATGCGCTCCCATACAGCGCGGAACCTGTCAAACAGCGACTCCTAACCCCGTATTCAACATTACCGCACACCGACTGAGTCGCTGTCAACAACCGAACAACGGCCAAGCACAGCAAATACTAGCCGGCGCTGTGAAAATCATGCTACTGTCGCTCATCTGTCGCTACCTGGCGCTATTAATAAATCGACCTCTGAGTCATTCTATTTCTGCTTTTTTGCAAATTTTATATGCTTGTGCGAGATTATAAGCATCTAAAATACGCCAGAAAAATGGGTCTAGAGCACTTTTGCATACTTTCTTACTCAAAATTATCCGAGAATTGTGGCATGGTGCTAAATTAAGCCCTATTGTGCTCAGTTCGTAGATATTTTAATTTGCTGCCCGAAACTTATTCCCTTTGTCACTGTTTTTTTTTTAGGAATCTTTGACGCGGATTGTTCTAGCTTGGGAGAGCAAGTTGGAATGGTAATTGTGGGCTATGGGAAAGCGTGTGGAAAAGACTATTGGTTACTTAAAAATAGGTGAGTTGCATGCTAGCACATTTCATTCATTTAAATCCTGTATAATTGTCTGACTGAAATACATTGTATCAGTGTAAATGCCAATTGTCAGCTAGCCACAATGGCTCAGCTGTGTATGGGAATTTTCCTTAAGTGTCCCTATCAGGCTGTTGCACATGGGAGCTCCTAATGCCTTTGGTTTCTATAGTTAGTATAGTGATTCCTTCCTCTCTGTAGGATCTAAATATTTTGGAGTACCCTACACTTTGTATGATGGATAATTGGGTCTGAGGTCTGAGGCTGGGGTATCTGTGCCTGGCTTTATGCTGGAAAGCACTCTGTGCGAGGACTGCAGGATGGACCTTCTACACCTGAAATAAAAGTGGCAAGCAGAGAGGTCAGCAGGTAACCTCCACTGAACCTGCTTTGCCCCAAAACCATCACTCGCCTCCCCTTTTGGCTGTGAGCGGCCCTGCATGGCGCAACTGAATGGCTATGCGTGGCTGCGTGGCCGGGCACAGCCGAAGGTAGCCGAGTGATGTGCTTGCTACTTACAAGTGCAGTTAGAATTCCTTCCTGCTGCTCTAACCGCAGCATGGGCTCGAAGAGAGGTGAGTTAGCTCGGCGACTTGGGTGGTTTCTCATAGTGGGACATTTCAAACCAGGGTGCCCCAGGGCAAAGGAAGAAAACCTGGGATAGTGAATATCACTTAATTTAATCCACTTTAAATAATAAAAGCAAAACTTGCCTCAACAGTGCCGACTAGACTGGTTCCCTGTTTGGCCCCTCCATCTGAACACCCCATAGGCCAGCCATGTCTGTAAAAGAGTCAGGATTTTTCATCCCCCTCCTCAAAAAAGACAATACACATCGACTATGAAACAAAATGGTCGACTAATAGGCCAGGGCTGCAACTGCACAATCACAATGATGTAGAAAATACTGAAAACCAATCATAATGCATCACAGAACATTAAAAAGAAAGTGAGGAGGCTTCTAACATGCCTTGAAATCTAGTACTAAGAAACTGTGAGTTGTAGCTTCTTTTTTCTATCGCTGCCTGGTCAGTCAGATACCGTTGTGCATAAGCTAGGTCCAACATCCACAGTACAGCAGGGTAGCAGATTATTTTCCAAATTATAGACAGATGTGTGACTTATTTTAATGTGTATGTTTTCTATTTACAGCTGGGGAAAGAAATGGGGTGAAGATGGCTACATACGAATACAACGCACGGACAACCAGTGTGACCTTATAAACAATGCTGTGACTGCGGATATTGCATAGTCAATATGAGGAAGGATCTCTATACAAGCTTGGTTAGCTTAGCTTCACCAATATAGCCTTACGTCTCTATGTATAATATCATTTTACACATAATGTACCTTGGTCTTGTATTATATCCTTTGTACATGCCTATTAGTTTGTTGTGTTTATGTATCCCATCTCTGTGGCTCATTTCAAGTACAGTATATCCATCCAAGTGCCCTTTAAGAATTGTCCAAGCATTACAAGAGGTCTCGATTGGCAGCAATGTAACCTGTCTGTATAAGCAATTGACCTTACTTTTTTTCACAATTCTAATATTTTTTCCAGTTACTACCATTCCCTAGTCCTCACTGAAATGATGCATTGTCCCCCTGTAATCAAGATACCTGCTGACCACCATCTCAGTGGCCAAAAAGTGGTGTTGTCTACTATAGAAGCAGTTATGTGATAGAATGGGCTTTAAAGAGAGACATATGGGGAGATTTCATTGCTAGTTTTGCTTGGGGAATCTATAGCCCCTTCCCCAGTATGCTGATTTCTAACTATTCCCCCCCCACCGTGACTGCCCTCCAGCCGGATGCCTTCAAATGGACCTTTACAAGAAGTGGTTGAGTACCCCTGATATATACATAATACAATTATGTACATAATTTTATATATAATATAGAATTTGTCACACTGGCTTTTATTTGGGGGTATACAGGGGGCTAAATACATATGCATGCAACACTTGGAGTACTTTAAATATTGTAATATTTCCATTACACTCCACAAAATACTTGCTACTTTGTTGCTCTGTCACATAACATCTTGATAAAATCAGAATTGTATTTTTTCGCAGTTTCAATTAGGATGTCCTGGGTGGGGTGGGGCACAAGCAGCCTTTTTTAGTTTTGCCTGGGGAATCTATAGCCCCTCCCCCAGTATGCTGATTTCTAACTATCCCCCCCCCCTCCAACCGGATGCCTTTAAATGGACCTTTATTCAGCATTGTTGTCTGGGGATTTACTGACCTTTTGTAATGTTAATGTCAAAACTGCTGATTTAGTCTCTAGCGCATTTGTAAACTTTGAGTATGAGAATAAATATGCATGCAGCCAAAAGGTTACATTCAATTGTTTTATCCGACTTTTTGTGGTCAAGATATACGCTATTAAAAGGAAATGTGAAGTGAGTTCTTCATTCAAGCTCATTGCTGATTGCCCATATACCACAGCAATAGAGTAAAAAAAGTAATAGTGTAGAGATGTGGACTGAACCCTCTGCCTATGTCAAAATGAACCCTCACACTGTTTTACCCCACACTCTGCCCTGTGTGTCTGGAGATGCTAATGGACACACATTTATGGACATTTTGGAGGTTTTTTTTTCTAATTTAAAAGGACATTTAGGGAGTTAAAGTAAAAAACTCCCTCTTTGTCGCCCATAGCTGATGAGTCTGTGATTGTGAGATTGAATGCTCTGTTGTCCAGGCCAGGGTCAACCTTGAGTCACTGGTGCCTCTGCTATGAATGGCTGTCCACCCATCAGTCAAAGTAATGCCATGAAACTCACTCTATTCACTCTACTGCATGCAAAGGCCTGTGACTCAAGAAGGGCTTAGATGGATCGGGAATCCAGTAAGTTGGCTACTGCTAAACCAAATAGCTGCTGAAAGGTGAGTATCAAGTTTTTTTATTTGTCTGGACAGTCCCTTAATGAACTTTTTCTGCTTTCTTACCCAGTGGCGTAACTAAATAAGACTGGGGCCTGTGCAAACATTAAGCTGGGCCCTTTTAAAGTGGACCAACACCCAGGGGTGATCGGCCCGGGAATCTATAAGATTCCCGGGCCGATCACCTCCCTCACCGCGGGACATCCGAGATCGGGATGTCCTGCGGTGAGGGACCCCCCCCCCAAAAGCCCCAAAAAACTCACCTGACCTCCCGCGCGCCCCTCTAGGCATGCGCGAGCCCGCGCCGGCCGTTTGTGAATGAGGTGAATGAGTGAATAAGGTAGAGGAGCAACAATGATGGGGCCCTCCTGGCTTCGTGGGCCCCAGTGCAGTCGCACCCCCTGCACACCTCAAGTTATGCCCTGGTAATACCCAGAGCAGTGGATCTCAAGCTCTTTACGCCAAGTATCCCCTGGTGACAAGCAGTTACAACCAAGTACCCCCAAGGAGGAGATCAATAACTAATGTAGCCAAAATAAGTAGGTCATGGGCCTTGTAGCACTTATTGAAACAAGAAAGATACCCTCCATGTTGGTGCACCCATGAAAACTGCAGAGTACCCTCTGGGGTACATGTACCGCAGGTTGAGAAACAATGACCCAGAGAACCACTTTAAAACCACTTTAGAAAAAACTATTTTTTAGACTGGGATTAGGCAGCTCTCAACAAAGGTAAACGTTTTTTTTAAAGCACAAAAACATTTTTGTTAAAGAAGCTGTAACATGAAAAAGCTTAAACAGGACATTCAGCATCATTTAAAAAGCCCAAACCCTTAAAAACTATTCCCCAGCATTTAAAATTAATGTATTTTAAGTGTTTAGTCACTTAATCTAAGTATGTCACACACCCCGCTTCAAGAAATTCATAACGTGTGGGTAATACTGACCTGTAGAGGGCGATATGCAGAGATGCCAGGAAAAAAGAGAGCCCCTCCCGATCCATAAATACCTGGGACCTCCCACTCATTACCCAGTCTTCATCTCTGCAGACGGCGAGCAAGTCAGAAGATGTGGTCTCCTCCTTGCACAGGGGGATTTCATGTAGCCGGGATGACTCCCGGCCCTTTAGTTATCTATTTCCGCCTGGATCTTTTTTTTCTGTTACCTCATGCCTCCCAGCCTAGGCTGACGGTCCGGGTGAGGGTAGAAAAGCACCCTTGGTGCTTAAGAGCAAATGCTCTCCCGTGAGACCCTATATAAGGGGGTAAGCGGTCATCCGGGACGGTGACCCCGGTTTGGGATGCCCCGTCCCTTGGCCTTACACTTTGGGTGGTACCCCCCTTTGGGTAATGCCCCTCTCTCTAGCGGGATAGCGGAGGGTAGGAGCAGGGCCCCTTATTCGGTGTTAGGTCCAAATTTTGTAATCATTAATTCTTAATAATGTTTTAATGTATTAATTTATTAAATTATCCTCCCAATAGTTATTAACTTATTTATTACTTCATAACAGCGTCTGTCAAAACGGCGCTGTGGCCGCCATTTTTATGCAGGCTTTCTCCCTGAGGTAAAAGGGGCAGGGCCGGGCTTTAGGCGCAAGCCGCGGCCCCCACCCTTCTATTTGGCGCTGATGCGGCTTGGATTCTGAGCGAGGAGCGGGGCCGGGCGTCAGGGTCAAAGCCACGGCCCGCTCCCCTCCTTCTGTCTCTTCTGAGACCGGCGCCGCGGCCGCACATGGCTGCGGTGCCAGCCTTTTTGCATTGTCATGGCGGAGGGGAGCTTCTCCCCTCACGCTTTCACTCTTGGGGGCGGGGCCAGGCTTTCCAGCGCTGCGGCCCGCCCCTGTGTCACAGGCACCGCTGAGGTGCTTTTCTCTGTGCCTGTTTCCTCAGAAGGAGCTGGCCACGCCCCCCTTCTCTCCTCAGAGCTGCTCTTTACCTCACGGAGAGAGGAAGCTGTCTTCAGGACCACAGTGAGTGGCCCGGTGGGCCCCCCTTCTGTCCCATCACCTATAATTATATATTTTTATGTCATATATATATATATTTTATACTCCGCTTTTCTTATTAGCCTTTTTTATTATGTCTTTCAGATATAACCTACAGTGGTGTTAGGGGGTTTCTCCCGGTCCTAGGGTCCCTGGGTTCTTAATTGGCTTATTGCAAATCCTCCCACTTGGGACATTAAAGGGGCATCCCGGGTTGCTTATATGCGTAATTCCCTCGGTCATTGCAACCAACTATAAGTTCACCTTATGGAGGCATCCCCGGATACTGGGCTCGGGCTCCCCTCGGGGCAATCCCGGAAGTGTATGGGGTGTGGGGCATCCCTTACTGGCGATGATGTATTTCTGTGTATACCATGCGCACAGCAGACTATTACGCGGCAGTCCGGACCCCAGGCGTCTGGTTCAGCGCCACCGGTCTGTCCTCCCCCCCCCTCCCAGTTTGATCCGTGCCCAGTCAACATTGTCATGGGCGGGCAGTTGCAATCGGAGATGTGTGCCCGATTGGCCAATCTTGAAAAATTATTCTCCAGCACGGTCACCAGAAAGGCTCCGGCTAAGAGAAAGCACTTGTCGTCGTCTTCACCGGCGGCCGACTTGGATGATCTTGATAATCTGGACTGGTCTGATTACTCCCAACTTGAGGAAGGTGAGGTATATGAAGAATCAGATAATTCCGACGATCAGCAGTTTGTGGGTGCTGATACCGAGGTCTTCGGATACTCCTAATGTTCTGGCTCAGATGTTTGAGGTTTTGGCTATTTCTCCTCCTGAGGCGGTTCCACAGCAAAAGGGGGAATTTTTCGAAGAATCCAGGCCGTGCTTGGAATTTCCTAACCAAAAGCACTTTGATGGGATTATTGCTAAGGAATGGGAGAGGCCTGCCCGGCTCCCAGGTGTCCCTCAGGGTTGGGACAAAAATTATCCTTTTCCTTTGGATACGGTTAAGCGTTGGGCGTCCCCTCCCGAGGTGGATGCACAGATTCTGGGTTTATCCAACACTACTGTTTTAAATTCTCCTGATTGCTCCACGCTTAAAGATGGTGAGGATAAACGCATTGACCAAATGGCTTGTCATGGTTTTGCCAGTGTTGGGTCAGCCATGAGGCCGGTTTGTGCTTCAGCGCTGCTGGTGGTGGCTACCAGGTCGGTGGTCAGGGACCTGTTGACTTCTTCCGGGTTAGATCCGGATAGTGACGAGTTCCTTGGCCTTAAAAGGTGTGAATTGTTTTTGTCATTTGTACTAGCCGCCTTGGATGACACACTGATGATGTGTGGTAGAACGTCGGCTCTATTGGTGACTATTCGGCGTTCGGTTTGGTTGCGCCAGTGGGCGGCTAATTTTGAGTCTAAAAAGTCGCTGACCGCTTTTCCCTTTGTGGCATTACAGCTCTTTGGTGAGAAGTTGGATTCAGTTGCCAAGGGTGGTAAGTTACCTCAACGCAAAAAACAGCGTCGTCCCTTTCGGGGGGCGGGTTCCTTTGCTCCTTCCTTTCGTGGGGCTAGAGCTGGCAGAGGAATTGTTTTCCCCGCAGCCAGAGGAGATTCCTGGAACAGGGGCAGAGGACGTGCCCGCCCAGGATACAGCTGGGGCTCTAAGCCCAAACCCGCTGCCAAGCCAGCTCAGCAATGAGGGGGCGCCCTCACCCATGTGGGTGGGGGGACGGCTGCAACACTTCTCCCAGGTCTGGGACCGGGAGGTCTCGGACAGATGGATCCGGGAAGTAGTGACTTCCGGCTACAAGCTGGAGTTCGAGCTCCGGCCCCCTCCCAGATTCCTCAGGTCTCGGGTGCCTTTGGACCTTCTGGCCGCGCAGGAGCTCCAGGCAGCAGTAAAGAGTCTGTTGGATATGGCAGTTATTTGCCCAGTGCCCCCCTCAGACAGGGGTCGGGGCTTTTACTCCAATCTGTTCACGGTGCCAAAGAAGGACGGCTCGGTTCGACCCATTCTGGATCTAAAGATCCTCAAAAGGTTCGTCCGTCCGCGGAAATTTCGCATGGAAACGCTGCGTTCTGCTATCCATTCTCTTCGGCAGGGGGACTTTCTGATGTCCGTAGACATCAAGGACGCCTATCTGCATGTGCCGATTTTTCCAGCGCACCAGAGATTTCTCAGGTTCGTGGTGGAGGATTGGCATTTTCAGTTTGTGGCACTTCCTTTCAGTCTTACCTCGGCTCCAAGGGTTTTCACCAAGGTGCTGGCCGGGGTGATGGCTCTCCTCAGAGCCCAGGGTATTCGCATTGTCCCTTATCTGGACGACCTTCTCATTATGGCATCTTCCTTCAGCCAAGCGGTATTGGACACCAGAACTGTGGTGTCCACTCTGGAGAGATTTGGGTGGGTGATCAACTACCCCAAGTCCTCCCTTTCTCCGTCCAGGTTAGCATCTTTTCTGGGAATGTCCCTGGATACTTCCCAGGCCAGGGTGTTTCTTCCTCAGTCCAAGGTTCTCTTGATTCAGGAGTTGGTTCGACTCCTCCTGTCTATCCCTCGTCCGGCCATCAGACTGGGGATGAGGCTGGTGGGATTGATGGTAGCCTCCTTCGAAACGGTTCCCTTTGCTCAGTTCCACACAAGGACACTCCAGCTCCATCTGTTGGCGGCCTGGGACGGGTCGCCACTGTCGTTGGATCAGTCCTTCCTGATGACCCCCCGAGTTCGGTGCTCCCTTCAGTGGTGGCTGGATCCAATCAATCTGTCGAGGGGCAGATCCTTTCTGGCCCCTTGTTGGGAGACACTCACCACGGATGCCAGTCTATCAGGGGGGGGGTTCTGGAAGGATCGTCAGTTTCAGGGACTGTGGGGGCCTCAGGAGGCTCACGAGTCCATCAATGTTCTGGAATTGAGGGCCATCAGGATGGTTCTGTTTCGCTTGACTCATCAGTTGCAAGGATTGCCGGTTCAAGTCCGGTCGGACAATCGGACGGCGGTCGCCTACATCAATCACCAGGGAGGGACTTGCAGCAGGAGTGCCCTCAAGGAAGTGTCTTTGATTCTGGCCTGGGCGGAGACCCACGTCCCGTGCATTTCAGCAGTTTACATTCCGGGAGCGGAGAACACGGAGGCGGACTCTCTGAGCAGGTTCTCAGCTCGCCGGGGGGAATGGTCTCTCAGCCCCAAAGTGTTTTGCTTGATTTGTCTCAGGTGGGGGTCCCCGGTGGTGGACCTCTTTGCCTCTCGTCCCAATCACAAACTTCCGACATTTGTGTCTCTCTCACGGGATCCACTGGCTCTGGCAGTGGATGCCATGTCTCTGAACTGGAGGGATCTGGGGTTTCTGTATCTGTTCCCTCCGTTTCCCTTGGTGGCCAGAGTGGTGCGCAAGCTGGCCCTGGAGGGTGCATCAGCAATTCTGGTGGCTCCAAGGTGGCCAAGACAGGTTTGGTTCGCAGATGTGGTAAGGTTAGCAGAGGATCAGTTCGTTCTGCCCCTGCTGCCGGATCTGCTCACCCAGGGTCAACTACGTTATCCCAATTTACCAACGCTGGCTTTGACGGCGTGGCTGCTGAAACCTCCATCTTGAAGGAGGAAGGTCTTTCCGATGCTGTGATTCGAACTCTCATTAGTGCTAGGAAGCGGTCTTCCTCTGATATCTACTATAGTACTTGGAGGTCTTATATTGATTGGTGTGAGATCAGGGCGTTGCCTTGTAGGGAATTTTCCATCTCCAGAATCCTGGAGTTTCTTCAACATGGTCTGGACCTGGGGCTCCAGCTTAGTACTCTGAAGGGGCAAGTTTCTGCCCTAGCGGTGTTCTTTCAAAGGTCATTTGCCCTACATCCTTTGGTTAAGACTTTTTTCCAGGGAGTCACGCACGTGCGGCCTCCTAGAAAACCTTTGCTCCCTGTTTGGGATTTGAATTTGGTTCTTTCTGCTCTTCAGGATTCTCCTTTTGAGCCCTTGAATGATATTGCCTTGTCTTCACTTACGCAGAAGGTGGCCTTTTTGGTAGCCATCACTTCGGTTAGGCGTGTCTCTGAGTTGGCGGCTTTGTCCATTCAAACCCTGTACTTTGAGGGGCATCAGGACAAGGTGGTTTTTCGTTTCAAGTCCGATTTGCTTCCTAAGGTTGTTTCTGCCTTTCACCTAAAGCAAGACATTGTTCTGCCCTCTCTGTGTCCTAATCCCAGCAATGACAAGGAGAGGGCCCTGCATTCTTTGGATGTGGTTCGTGTTGTGAAGTATTATTTGGAGGTAACGTCTTCCTTTCGCAAGACGGATGCCTTTTTTGTGGTGCCCTCCGGGCCTGAAAAGGCTTGGCGCCTGCCAAGTCTTCCATTAGTAAATGGATCCGTCAGACCATAGTTGGGGCCTATTCTGCCAAAGGGAAGGTACCCCCTTTTCGTGTTACTGCTCATTCTACTCCTGCGGTTGGGGCGTCCTGGGCTTTTCAGCACCAGGCCTCTGTTGAGCAAGTTTGTAAGGCTGCTACTTGGTCTTCTGTTCACACTTTTTCCAAGTTTTACAAGGTTGATGTTCGGGCCTCAGCGGATGCTGTGTTTGGCTGCAAAGTTCTGCAAGCTGCAGTGGTTTAAGTTGTGCCTTGTTGCGTGTTTTGGATCCCCGCCCTCTATGGACACTGCTGTTGGATGTCCCACACGTTATGAATTTCTTGAAGCGGGGTGTGTGACATACTTAGAATAATACCATTTTGTGAATACTCACCTGTAAAATGGGTATTATAAGTATGTCACACACCCCGCTTCACCCTGCCCTTTTGTATTCTGGATCCTTTATATGGTGAACTTTGCGTTGTTATGCTTTGTGTTGGGCTCTTCCTGGTCCCTTACCTTACTGCTGTTCTTATACTGGGTAATGAGTGTGAGGTCCCAGGTATTTATGGACCGGGAGGGGCTCTCTTTTTTCCTGGCATCTCTGCATATCGCCCTCTACAGGTCAGTATTACCCACACGTTATGAATTTCTTGAAGCGGGGTGTGTGACATACTTATAATACCCACTTTACAGGTGAGTATTCACAAAATGGTATTATTATTCTTTCCCCTGCTGGCTGCAATTCTATTCAGGACTCTAGGATACGGGTGCCGCCATCTTGCCTCAGAAGAATCACATACTGAGGAGAGGAGGGGGCATAAGTGCAGAGGAGCAGAATAGCAGGGCTGTAGTCCCAGAATGCAGAGCGGCATAGTCAGAAGACACTGAGGCCCTTATTTATGAAGGAATAGCGACTGGTGAGCGGCCGGTAATGACGGCCCCGCCACGAGAACGCCGGCTCCCCACCACAATCACACATGTATCAAGCCAATCCTGCTTAGCGACTGAGATAGCACCATATAGCCACTCATTCATCATTATTCCAGCCTCAGCCCACAGCGCCAGCGTCCGACCTTGAACAGCGACAGGTATGACCTCTCGCTACCTGGCGCTCTCCAATGCATTTCAATGGAACAATCTTTAAATATTCATAATTAATTGTTATTAATGTTTTTTTTTTTTTTTAAATGTGAAAAATTCTGTGACCACTTCTGCCATTTTAGGTAATTTTTTTAAGGGAAAAAAAAAAAAAATTGTACAGAATTGATATTACAGGCCTGATATTAATGTATTCATATTACTAAATTATTTTAAAAACTTGTTTTTTTCCGTTTCCAAAAATATGGTTGTTTGGGGGTTAAAAAACTACTTTTAACCCATCGCCGCCAGCGCTCTAGGGTTTAAACATGCATTTTACAGCGCGAGAATTTTTTGAGCGTGATTTGTTAATAAATATGGTGGGAGCCGGTCGCTAGGGCCAGTCGCTATCATGCGCTCCCATACAGCGCGGAACCTGTCAAATAGCGACTCCTCACCCAATATTCAACATTACGGCAAACCGACTGAGTCGCTATCAACTACCGAACAACGGCCAAGCACAGAGACTACTAGCGGGCGCTCTGAAAATGCCGCTACAGTCGCTAAACTGTCGCTACCTGCCGCTATTAATGAATCGGCCTCCCCGACTCCGTGCGCCACCATCTTGGATGTTTAAAGGCTCAGAAAATGCACTAGGTGCAGGTATGATGTGGGTAAACTGTATATACAGGGTGAGCGATACATATAAGATATGCTCTTATTCAGGGTGAAGGCGAAGTTTAACAGAATAAGTTTGAATTAACATGCTGGATAGTGAAGGAAGGGGTAGCTGAGAAAGAACTAGCCCAGCTTGTGTTTTTGTTCTAGAAGATATACAATCTAGGGGGTGACAGGTTTTTGAGCAAACCATGTACCTGTAAAAGCTAACATGTAACACATACAGTCTTGAAAACCTCAATAAAAATTTGTCAAAAGTTAAAATCTTATGCCCAACAAATATATTCCCAAGGAGAACAAACAAGGGAAAGCAGGATGGGCCATTTTGTTTGGTGGGCCCTCTTCAGGCCACGCATATACACTGCAGCAAGAGGGCCACATTCCAGTGCTTTCAGTGAAGCATTAGCGAAATGAGTTGAACATCTATTTCTTCTCATTTTTAAGAATATGCCCTGCGCCTGTAATAGGGCAGTTGTACTGATGAGTTGCAGATTTTTTTTTAATGATACAGATACTTAATCAAGGAAATGTGATTTCCTATGTGGAATCTAAAAACATTAAAAATCAGTTAGGCCCTTATTCATGAAGGGATAGTGTCAGGTAATGCCTTGTAAATGACAGGTAGCGACAGGTGAACGCCGGACACGGCACACAATTACACATTTATTAAGCAGAATCTGTTGAGCGGCTGGGATAACGTCATGTAGCGTCTGATTCATCATTATCCCAGCCTCAGCGAACAGTGCCGGCGTTCAGCCTTACAGAGCGCCACGTATTACCTCTCGCTACCTGGCGCTCTCCCATACATTTCAATGGACGTTCTTTTATTTCTCTTTAAACAGGGTTTTTTTTATTATTTTTTTTTTTATTTTTAATCTTAAATAATGTTCTGACCTATCCTGGCCTAGAAAACGCCATTTTTGAAAATATTTTTCATGTTTTATATATTTATGCAGAATTTACATTACAGTTCTGGCATTAATGTGTTCATGTCACAGTGTTATTACAATGTAATTCCATATGTTTTCACTTTGTTATTGGTGGATACATGTTAAAAAACAACCTTTAATCAAACAGACTTCAGTGCTCTGGGCTACAGCGAAGCATTTTTGAGCGCCGGAGGTATGTGAGGCTGTTTTTTTGATAAATATGTTGTGAGTCGGTCGCACTGACCAGTCGCTAACATTCGCTCCCATACAGCGCTGTACTGGTCATTTAGCAACTCCCCACAATGTATTCATCATTGCTGCACAGTGACTGAGGCGCTCTGACCTAGCGAACCACGGCCGAACACAGCGACTACTAGCCGGCGCTCTGAAATCCTCGCTACAGAAGCTCATCTTTCGCTACCTGCCACTAATAATGAATCAGCCTGCCCGTCAGTTAGAAATCTGTTGGGCATAGGCAAATCCCAAGTATACGGGGAGGCCGATTCATTAATAGCGGCAGGTAGCGGCAGTTGAGCGACTGTAACAGTATTTCTACAGCGCCCGCTAGTAGTCGCTGTGCTTGGCCGTTGTTCGGTTGTTGATAGCGACTCAGTCGGTGTGCAGTAATGTTGAATACGGGGTTAGGAGTCGCTATTTGACAGGTTCCGCGATGTATGGGAGCGCATGATAGCGACTGGCCATAGCGACCGGCTCCCACCATATTCATCAAAAAATCACGCTCCAAAAATTCAAGTGCTGTGAAATGCATGTTTAAACCCCAGAGCGCTGGCAGCGATGTGTTAAAAGTAGTTTTTTAACCCCCAAACCACCATATTTTTGGAAACAAAAAAATAAAAAAATGTTAAATAATTTAGTAATATGAATACAATAATATCAGCCCTGTAATATCAATTCTGCACAATTTTTTTTTTTT
This sequence comes from Gastrophryne carolinensis, assembly GCA_027917425.1. Lineage (NCBI taxonomy): Eukaryota > Metazoa > Chordata > Amphibia > Anura > Microhylidae > Gastrophryne > Gastrophryne carolinensis. Next base: position 279,295,757 of record CM051238.1, on the reverse strand, counting down.
TAACCTTAAAAAAATTATCTAACATGGCAGAAGTGGTCACAGAATTTTTCACATTTAAAAAAAAAAATAAAAAATTAATAACAATTAATTATGAATATTTAAAGATTGTTCCATTGAAATGCATTGCAGAGCGCCAGGTAGCGAGAGGTCATACCTGTCGTTGTTCAAGGTCGGACGCTGGCGCTGTGGGCTGAGGCTGGAATAATGATGAATGAGTGGCTATATGGCGCTATCTCAGTCGCTAAGCAGGATTGGCTTGATAAATGTGTGATTGTGGTGGGGAGCCGGCGTTCTTGTGGCGGTGCCCGTCATTACCGGTCACTCACCAGTCGCTATCTGTCGCTATTCCTTCATAAATAAGGGCCTACATTCGCATTGGGCTTGACCCCGCCTCAATCAATCAACGGTTCATTGTATTTTCATCGTAAAACTTTCATGCATTGATCAATTTACACTGTGTGGAGCATTTAAATATTTCATCAATGAGATTAGAAATCCCTAAATCACTACCTGATTGGTGTATATATGAAACAACATAAGTGGCAGTATTTCATCATGGCCCCCAGTGGAGTATTCACTGGTGTATCTATGATGTGATAAAAAAGTATACATTACAGCTCAATTGGCCTCATTTAAAGATTATTTAAAGATTATTTAAAGATTATTCTGTATGTTTTAGTAAAGGGTTTCATATAAATCCTAATTGTTGTTTAGGACTCACCGGTCAGAAGCTCAGTGGTGGAAAAACATGGGGTTTCCAGATTTAAATATGTCTGCCTAAGCTTCGTGTGGCTGTTAACCTGGATTAATAGGGTTCATTTCGGTTCAGGGCTATGTTACGGGGAGGCCGATTCAGTAATAGCGCCAGGTAGCGACAGATGAGCGACTGAAGTATGGCGCTATGAGCGCCGCTAGAGTACGCCGCGGGCGGCAGCGATTCGCTATAGCAGGCCTCCTCAGTCGCTACCTGGCGTTGTTGGGAACAATGCCTACATTGGTGAATATGATGTTTCAGATCAGCTTTGTAGGCGCTGTCATTTTGACACACGCTATTCAACACAGCGCCTGCGCGTTGCTTTGCTGTTGGCTTGAAATCAATGTTAGTACCTTCAGAAGTAAACACATTGCAACATGTTTCTTTGTAGAATTTGTATTTATTTTTTTAATGTTTGGGTGGAAAATGAAAAATTATAAATCCACTGGATTGTTATCTTGGTGCCTAAAAAAGAATAAAAAGTGCAGTTAGTATTTATATTCAATTTTGCTTTTTTGCAGTTATTGACAGTTTTTGCCAACTTGCACAACAACCCTAATTGTTATGTTGGTCAACTTCTCCCCCCCCCCTTATAGTGGTTTTGGTCATCTTACACCCCCCTTATAGTGGTTTTGGTCATCTTACACCCCCCTTATAGTGGTTTGGGTCATCTTACACCCCCCTTATAGTGGTTTGGGTCATCTTACACCCCCCTTATAGTGGTTTGGGTCAACTCCCCCCCCCCTTTTATTGGTTTTGGTCATCTTACACCCCCCTTATAGTGGTTTTGGTCATCTTACACCCCCCTTATAGTGGTTTGGGTCAACCCCCCCCTTTTATTGGTTTTGGTCATCTTACACCCCCCTTATAGTGGTTTGGGTCATCTTACACCCCCCTTATAGTGGTTTTGGTCATCTTACACCCCCCTTATAGTGGTTTGGGTCAACTCCCCCCCCCCCCTTTTATTGGTTTTGGTCATCTTACACCCCCCTTATAGTGGTTTTGGTCATCTTACACCCCCCTTATAGTGGTTTGGGTCAACCCCCCCCCCTTTTATTGGTTTTGGTCATCTTACACCCCCCTTATAGTGGTTTTGGTCATCTTACACAGCCCTTATAGTGGTTTTGGTCATCTTACACCCCCCCCCCCTTATAGTGGTTTGGGTCATCTTACACCCCCCTTATAGTGGTTTGGGTCATCTTATACACCCCTTATAGTGGTTTTGGTCATCTTACACCCCCCTTATAGTGGTTTTGGTCATCTTACACAGCCCTTATAATGGTTTGGGTCATCTTACACCCCCCTTATAGTGGTTTGGGTCATCTTACACCCCCCTTATAGTGGTTTTGGTCATCTTACACCCCCCTTATAGTGGTTTGGGTCAACTTCCCTCCCCCCCCTTTTATTGGTTTTGGTCATCTTACACCCCCCTTATAGTGGTTTTGGTCATCTTACACCCCCCTTATAGTGGTTTGGGTCATCTTACACAGCCCTTATAGTGGTTTGGGTCATCTTACACCCCCCTTATAGTGGTTTGGGTCATCTTACACACCCCTTATAGTAGTTTGTGACAAATTATGATTGTAGCCAACAAATAGTTCCCCTGTAGTGCAGTACTTGGATTAGAGTGAAGGGTAGTTAGCTTACCGCAAAAAACGAAGTGATCATGCTTTCCCTTAGCTCAAAGCCAGTCTGGGTGTCCTCACTCGTTTCTGCGGGCAAGTTGGGGATTTTGGGCACCAGTGCTGTTTCTTCAGGGGGTTGGATTCTGTGGCATATGCAGAGATTGTGGAGCACACAGCATGCGAGGATAATCTTGGAGACCTTTTGTGGACTGTACAACATCTCTCCTCCTGGGCGTGCCAAACACAGAAAGCGCACTTTCAGCAGTCCAATGGTTCGTTCCACAATGCTTCTGGTTTTGCGATGTGCTGCATTGTAGCGTTCTTGGGCAGAGGTCTGTGGGTTTCTGACCGGAGTCATCACCCACGTTCTCTGCCCATATCCCTTGTCCGCTGTTGAAAAAACACAAGGAGAGAGATAGCAATTAGTACTAGTACATGTTTTTGTTTTCATTTGTAAAAATATAGCTTACTAGGCCACATATTTGATGCAAAATACTTTGACATGGTTAATTATTTACCCAGTAGCCAGCCAGCTGGCATTTCGTTGTTCTCAAACTTCCTGCACAGGACCGACCGCTGGCATGTCGTGGCATGAGCCGGGGAAGCCAGATCTCACGGCCCGCAGCTTCATGTCATGGTCACAGACAACCATGACATTCATGGAGTGGAACTGCTTTCTGTTCCTATAATGCAGCTCCTGTGCACGGGGAGGGCAGAAAGGGATATGTGTACCATCAACGCATCCTAGCACATTCGGGATCCCTCCCATGCGATAGAAAGCATGTTTTATTAGGGCAACCTCATCCTCAGGAAACTGGATGTAAATAGGGATCAGGTCACAAATAGCCAGTACTACCTGGAAAAATATGCGGCTCATTGTAGCCTGGCTGATCCCGCTGAGGAGGGCAGAGGTTGCCTGGAAGGTCCCTCGTGCCAAAATATTTAGACTGGAACATAGGCGTACTATGCCTGGAATGGATCTGGTGCGTTTGGTGGATGGCTCGATTTTGTGCTTAATCTGATCATATAGGGACTGTAGTGCAGCACGATTCAGACGGAAGCGGCTCCTGATCTGCTCGTCACTTAAATCCCACACTGAAAGGCGGATTCCAAAGGATCGGGGTGCCCTAAGCCTCACAGCACCCTCCTCCCTGGCCTCCTGCTCTTCCAGCATTCTCACACATCCCTGCACCCATAACCCATACATCACCCTCTTATCCATCTCACACTCAACAGATATACAAAAGAAGCAAAACAAAAACAAAAATCACAAACACACCACACACACAAGCAAGCACACTACTCACACTGAAAGGCGGATTCCAAAGGATCGGGGTGCCCTAAGCCTCACAGCACCCTCCTCCCTGGCCTCCTGCTCTTCCAGCATTCTCACACATCCCTGCACCCATAACCCATACATCACCCTCTTATCCATCTCACACTCAACAGATATACAAAAGAAGCAAAACAAAAACAAAAATCACAAACACACCACACACACAAGCAAGCACACTACTCACACACTCACTACAATGCAGCTCACCACAAAACCAGAAGTATAGTGGTCTGAACCACCAGACTGCTGAAAGTCAGCTTTCTAAGTTAGGCACAACCAAGAGGGGAGTTGCTGCACAGCCCACAAAAGGCCCCAAAATCAAGCCTCACTTGCTGTATGCTCCACAATATTTGCATATGCCAACAAAATCAATCTCCTAAAGAAACAGCACTGATGTCAGAAATCACCCAACAAGCCACAGAGAGTGAGGACCAAACCCAGCCAGACACTAAAATGAGCTAAGGGACCAAAGCACCACACCACCACACCACAGCCTTTGCCACAGTGTAACAATACCAGAAGGTTGGCAAATCCAGCCATTTATACTTCACTTTGAAAAAGGACAGGTCCGCTTTGCCGCCTTTTGCGTTGCACTGCTATTTCCTGTCTCCAATTAGCTGACCCAGGTGTGCGTGAAACGGAGTGCGCACGCGCACGCTAGTAGCGCTACTAGCGTACGTGAGCCTAAACTTGCGTGCATTAACGGACATGGCTGAAAATTCTGTGGTGGACCAATGAAAGGTAAGCTGCTCTTTATTTAAATAGCCGTTTGTATAGCCACATGTCACAAGTGTTTAATATACATGAGTACATTGTTGTCTTTGGTTGTGTGTTGTTTGGTTAATGAGCTCTGTAATTAGTTAATTGACTACCACACATGGTTCAATCACTGCAGTGGAGCTGCACCTGGCCAGTATGTGTGAATCAATTAAGTGGACCTGTTTGTGATTGGCTGTTAGAGCACATAAAACCTGCCCAAACCAAAAAGACGGTGATACCATTCCGTAGTCTGCATGCATGCTTGTTGGATGTGTATTGGTGTGTGTGTGCAGCTACAGGATGGAGCCAAATTCTGGGCATCTGCCGGCCACAGCTGGCTCAAGTAGGAGTGTGGTGGGTGCTGTGCGCAGACCTCCCTTAAGGAAAAGGGCCCAGCCTGAAGGTGATGCAGCACCCCAGGCTAAGCGCCCAGTTGCCAAGAGGGAGCCAGAATTTAATTTGGCGGAGAATAATACTCTTGTGGTCTTACACTTGCAAAATGGGAGCTGATATTTGGCTCCCAAAGCAAGTCTATAGGCAAACAAGAAAAGAGCAAATTGTGGGATGCCATTGGTGTTGAGCTTACTAGCAGTGCTCAACACCCACGTAGTGGCCCATCCTGCAGGAAACGCTTCTACACTTTGAGGAGGGCCCTTATGCAAAAGATGAATCATGATCTTGAGGTCGAGAGTGAGACCATTCAGGGTCCAAAGAGTACCTACAGGCCATATGAGGAGATGCTGAAGGCCAAAATTCCACTCGTTCGGCTGCAGGGTGTGGATGCTGGGGATGACACCACAGGTTGGACTGAAGGTACATATTTTCTGCATATTTTTTGCTGGTAATGTTAATGTATGTGATTTGCTTTGTCTCTTTCTGGCCAACTAACAGTAGGACATGTGAAGTAGTACATTATACCTCATAAATGTTTTACTTTCCTGTCTGTTGCTTTCTGCATAGGTGCACATGGTGATGTCCATGAGTCGGGGGAGGAGGACACCCCAACTCCTGCCCTTCAACCAACCTCCAGCCTAACCCAGTCTGCCATTGAAGGTATTTATCACTAATTTAGGGGCTGGTTGTTTTGGGCCAAAATGGGTGTGGGAGCACCTCAAACAATAGATTTGACCACTGTTGAGGATTAATAATATGGGCCTGCGTACTATTTACACGTCCACTTTAACCCTCTCTGCAACTAACTAACAAGGCCCTAACATGTGTAGCTATGTTGGAAGCCAGAGATGTGTGGCCATATATCTGCATATACATGTGGAAGCCACACTGGCCGTGATTAGGGAATATTAGTGATTGAGCTGCTCACACACACCTTAATGCATGGGTTATTTTGTGGCGCACATTACCAATGGCTAAAAGTTTTCTTTGCTTTTGCCTAGCTGCACCGCCATTGGCACCAGCATCTCCTCAGGAGCCAAGGTACTCTTTGGATGCTGGTAAGTGCATGTGTCAACCTTGCTTTAGCCACTTGAACACAAGTGCATGTCTTTCATTCCTCTTTTTTCTTTGTAGGCCAAGTGACTGGTTCATCTTTGGACACCACTTCCAATGTTGCAGGTCAACAGGACCCTGTTGGTGTGTATTTGCCTTAAAAAATGTATCCTTTATGCTGTTTATGTTACACTGGTTCGATTTGGTTAGTCTAATAATCTACATGTTAGCTATGTCAACTTGAAGATGCCTATTTGGAGTGGATTTGCCATCCCCAGGCTCATTATTATAGTTTTTAGAGTGATTGCAATGCATTTCTTGGATCTATTTAAAGACAAACATTCACCCGAGTAGTGTTAGGAATATTTAGAGACATTAATTGTGTATTTTAGTTGGCCGGAATATCGGAAGTGGCTGTCCGGAAAGGGCCCTTCACGTTGAGGCTGCCAGAGATGAGGGTAAGTTTGTTTGGCTTGATTATCTAGTACGGATTTTTGCAAAACTTTTTTGGTAATTTAGTAGGCCAACTTGTGTTTAAACATGTATTTTCAAGGGCAAAGCTCGAGTGAGGGCCCAACTCCAGACATCTGGGAGATTGCGGGTATGTGTAATTTGAGCAATGTGTCTGTTATTTTTGGCCCAATTATTGGCTCATCTTCCTCTTACATACATGTTAGCAATCTGAGTTTACAAGATACCTTTTGGCTAGTGTGTAATCTGGCACTTTGTGGAGGTATGGCCTCGATAGTCTATCTATCTTACATTTGAGTTTTGTCCACTGACCTACTAACATGACTTTCCTGTTTAGCATATGCCAACTTGCCCAATCTCTCAGATGTGGATTTGCCCCTCTCTGGCAGCCAGACCCCGGACCTACTTCGGGCGGACGACACGGAGGTAACATGGCTGATTTAGAGGAACAATAACCACATTGACATGTTGGTGGGTAGTCCAGGAAACAACATGTCACATTTTTTTTCTTTGTTGTTTTGGCAGGAGGCCGGACCAGAACCCCAAGCTGGGACCTCTTCACAAGTGCCATGTGGCAAAGCTACAAAGGCTCAAGCAAGGGTAAGTTGGATTGGTACACTTTGGGGAAATGATTTGGAGGGGCATAGCTGCATTGCTTCAGCTTCACTAAAATCTTTTCTTTTGGTTTTTTAGCTTGAACACAGAGCAAGAGGAGGTGTGGCACCGACCAGTGCGGATTTCTATGAACTAGGGGTCCGGATGCTGGAGGACTACAGTCACCAACAGCCACGTGATGGAAATAATGAGCGCATTGCGGCGTTGGAAAATCAGGTGCTGATGTGTCGGCAACAAATTGAGGACCTGCAGCGCCAGTTCCAGGATGTGAGACAAGGCCACCAACAGCAAACAAACAGGGAACTGGATCGGCTGTCACATCTGATGGAGCAATCTTTACAGCGCCAGGAACAAAGTTTGTTGTTTACGCAACAGCTCATACAACAGCAGTCTATTTTTTTTACTGCACTTTGGCCCCCAACACCACCCCTAGCAATGACTCACAACCTCCCAGGCCCCCAAGCGAAGAATATTAATTTGATTTGTGTTGTGTTGAATTTGTTTTAAATACATTTGAGTACCCCACCTCTAAATTGTGTTTTTCCAAAGACATAGCTAAGAACACAGTCAAGGATGAGTCTCTAGATCTAGATATGTACATGTAGCCAAAAATGTATGCCACTAGAGATGAGCGAGTAGTATTCGACCGAGTCGGTATTCGATCGAATACTACGCTATTCGTCATACTCGATTTCGATCGAGTACAGCGTCGATGGCGCACTCACAATTCGTTTCCCCTCCCACCTTCCCTGGCGCGTTTTTTACACCAATCACCATGCAGGGGGGGTGGGACAGGTCCTGGGAGGACGCTGGCATCGCGAGAACGGCGTCTACACGCATTGGCTGGAAAAACCATGTGACCTCGAATCTACAAAACTCAGCACTTCCTCTTCGTCAGCATTAGCAGCTTGAACTTAGTGAGGGATAGACGCTCACAGCAGGGAAAGACAGGCTGTAGCTGGCAGGGCCCCAGAAGCTCGGGATATTGCATTTACCACCATATATACCAGCTACCAGAAGACAAGAGAGTCATTAAGAGCCCTTATTAGGGCTACTATGCTGAACGGTATATAGCTCCTATGTAGGCAGGCAGGGCCCCAGAAGCTCGGAATATCGCATTTACCACCATATATACCAGCTACCAGAAGACAAGAGAGTCATTAAGAGCCCTTATTAGGGCTACTATGCTGAACGGTATATAGCTCCTATGTAGGCAGGCAGGGCCCCAGAAGCTCAGAATATCGCTTTTACCACCATATATACCAGCTACCAGAAGACAAGAGAGTCATTAAGAGCCCTTATTAGGGCTACTATGCTGAACGGTATATAGCTCCTATGTAGGCAGGCAGGGCCCCAGAAGCTCAGAATATCGCTTTTACCACCATATATACCAGCTACCAGAAGACAAGAGAGTCATTGAGAGTCCTTATTAGGGCTACTATGCTGAACAGTATATAGCTCATATGTAGGCAGGCAGGGCCCCAGAAGCTCAGAATATCGCATTTACCACCATATATACCAGCTACCAGAAGACAAGAGAGTCATTGAGAGTCCTTATTATTAGGGCTACTATGCTGAACAGTATATAGCCCATATGTAGGCAGGCAGGGCCCAGAAGCTCAGAATATCGCATATACCACCATATATACCAGCTACCAGAAGACAAGAGAGTCATTGAGAGCCCTTATTAGGGCTACTATGCTGAACAGTATATAGCTCATATGTAGGCAGGCAGGGCCCCAGAAGCTCAGAATATCACTTTTACCACCATATATACCAGCTACCAGAAGACAAGAGAGTCATTGAGAGCCCTTATTAGGGCTACTATGCTGAACGGTATATAGCTCATATGTAGGCAGGCAGGGCCCCAGAAGCTCAGAATATCGCATTTACCACCATATATACCAGCTACCAGAAGACAAGAGAGTCATTGAGAGTCCTTATTATTAGGGCTACTATGCTGAACAGTATATAGCCCATATGTAGGCAGGCAGGGCCCCAGAAGCTCAGAATATCGCATTTACCACCATATATACCAGCTACCAGAAGACAAGAGAGTCATTGAGAGCCCTTATTAGGGCTACTATGCTGAACAGTATATAGCTCATATGTAGGCAGGCAGGGCCCCAGAAGCTCAGAATATCGCTTTTACCACCATATATACCAGCTACCAGAAGACAAGAGAGTCATTGAGAGCCCTTATTAGGGCTACTATGCTGAACAGTATATAGCTCATATGTAGGCAGGTAGGGCCCCAGAAGCTCAGAATATTGCATTTACCACCATATATACCAGCTACCAGAAGACAAGAGAGTCATTGAGAGTCCTTATTATTAGGGCTACTATGCTGAACAGTATATAGCCCATATGTAGGCAGGCAGGGCCCCAGAAGCTCAGAATATTGCTTTTACCACCATATATACCAGCTACCAGAAGACAAGAGAGTCATTGAGAGCCCTTATTAGGGCTACTATGCTGAACGGTATATAGCTCCTATGTAGGCAGGCAGGGCCCCAGAAGCTCAGAATATCGCTTTTACCACCATATATACCAGCTACCAGAAGACAAGAGAGTCATTGAGAGCCCTTATTAGGGCTACTATGCTGAACAGTATATAGCTCATATGTAGGCAGGCAGGGCCCCAGAAGCTCAGAATATCGCATTTACCACCATATATACCAGCTACCAGAAGACAAGAGAGTCATTGAGAGTCCTTATTATTAGGGCTACTATGCTGAACAGTATATAGCCCATATGTAGGCAGGCAGGGCCCCAGAAGCTCAGAATATCGCATTTACCACCATATATACCAGCTACCAGAAGACATGAGAGTCATTGAGAGCCCTTATTAGGGCTACTATGCTGAACAGTATATAGCTCATATGTAGGCAGGCAGGGCCCCAGAAGCTCAGAATATCGCTTTTACCACCATATACCACCATTTACCACCATTTACCACTTTTAAGCTTCCCTTACTGCTGGGGTGACACACTGTAACAAACCTCCTCCTGTAAGCTTTCCTTACTGCTGGGGTGACACACTGTAACAAACCTCCTCCTGTAAGCTTCCCTTACTGCTGGGGTGACACAATGTAACAAACCTCCTCCTGTAAGCTTCCCTTACTGCTGGGGTGACACACTGTAACAAACCTCCTCCTGTAAGCTTCCCTGACTGCTGGGGTGACACAATGTAACAAACCTCCTCCTTTAAGCTTCCCTTACTGCTGGGGTGACACACTGTAACAAACCTCCTCCTGTAAGCTTCCCTGACTGCTGGGGTGACACAATGTAACAAACCTCCTCCTTTAAGCTTCCCTTACTGCTGGGGTAACACACTGTAACAAACCTCCTCCTGTAAGCTTCCCTTACTGCTGGGGTGACACACTGTAACAAACCTCCTCCTGTAAGCTTCCCTTACTGCTGGGGTGACACAATGTAACAAACCTCCTCCTGTAAGCTTCCCTTACTGCTGGGGTGACACACTGTAACAAACCTCCTCCTGTAAGCTTCCCTGACTGCTGGGGTGACACACTGTAACAAACCTCCTCCTGTAAGCTTCCCTGACTGCTGGGGTGACACACTGTAACAAACCTCCTCCTGTAAGCTTCCCTGACTGCTGGGGTGACACAATGTAACAAACCTCCTCCTTTAAGCTTCCCTTACTGCTGGGGTGACACACTGTAACAAACCTCCTCCTGTAAGCTTCCCTTACTGCTGGGGTGACACACTGTAACAAACCTCCTCCTGTAAGCTTCCCTGACTGCTGGGGTGACACAATGTAACAAACCTCCTCCTTTAAGCTTCCCTTACTGCTGGGGTAACACACTGTAACAAACCTCCTCCTGTAAGCTTCCCTTACTGCTGGGGTGACACACTGTAACAAACCTCCTCCTGTAAGCTTCCCTTACTGCTGGGGTGACACACTGTAACAAACCTCCTCCTGTAAGCTTCCCTGACTGCTGGGGTGACACAATGTAACAAACCTCCTCCTTTAAGCTTCCCTTACTGCTGGGGTAACACACTGTAACAAACCTCCTCCTGTAAGCTTCCCTTACTGCTGGGGTGACACACTGTAACAAACCTCTTCCTGTAAGCTTCCCTGACTGCTGGGGTGACACAATGTAACAAACCTCCTCCTTTAAGCTTCCCTGACTGCTGGGGTGACACACTGTAACAAACCTCCTCCTGTAAGCTTCCCTGACTGCTGGGGTGACACACTGTAACAAACCTCCTCCTGTAAGCTTCCCTTACTGCTGGGGTAACACACTGTAACAAACCTCCTCCTTTAAGCTTCCCTTACTGCTGGGGTGACACAATGACACAAGAGGACATGTCTGACCACATCTCACACACACACACACACACACACACACACACACACACACACACACAATGACAATTAGGGGTGGGGTCTATTTATTTTCCCCCTTGCCTATGCCATCTGTGGTTGTCATTAGGCAACGTGATTTTAAGGGGTGCAGAATTTTGTTCTTTTTTGTACAGTTTGGCTTGGGGTCCATGGCAATGTAGAGGAAAGAAGGTTTCCTTGTCTTGTCTCACTTTACGTAGAAGTTATATTGTGTTTGGAGTGTATTGTTGAGTGGCTGTGATAGTGGCGTAATAGTGCGACTTGGGCGCGTTATATGCACCCAGACATGCTTCCCCTGCTGTCCCAGTTGCATTCCAGCAGTGTTGGCATCATTTTCTGATGTTTCAGGGTGGACTTGGTGACCTCCAAGTGGTCGAATTGAGATTTCCAAGTGGCGAGCATTTTTTTCCCATAGACTATAATGGGATTCGATAATCGGTCGAGTAGTCGAGTAACGCGGTCTATTCGAATCGAAATTCGAAATTTCGAATATTTCACTACTCGCTCATCTCTATATGCCACACATTGGTGACCATATCTTCCTATGGTTTACACATTAAATGGCTACAAAGGTACACCAACATTTTACAAATAATGGGTTTGTAGACACTTAAACTATGCTTGACAAGGCACAACACACTGTAATTACAAAAATACAAAATATTTATTTTGAAAGGCGGGCAACAGGCCCAACATTTGGCCGCACAGCGGCTCCAAACATCCCCCCCCCCACCCTAACGACGCCTCTTCAAGGCCAGCAGCATAAGGCGAAGACGCCGGATTGACCGCCACAGTCTGCGATGCTGGTTTGCACAAGCTGTAGAGAGTAGAAAAAAACCATATTCAAAAGATAGAATGTGACCTCAACAGACACAGATGTAGCAATGTAATGTAAGTGGCTAAAATTAGCTTACGCTCACATTCACATTGTTGGCCACTGTGCCCTTAGGTGTTACCATTATATGAGTACTAGTGGCTGCCTTAAATGTGGCCACAACATCCCAAGCATACATTTACTCTTAACTCTTGGGAATAAAATAAGGTATAAGTCCCAGTGTGGACATTTATTTGTTTAGTTACAGCCAAACATCAGGGCCTAAGTCCTAACGAGTAAACTTGTTTGGCCAAGAATCTTAGAGGTCACCACCTTAGTAGGCCAGTTTTGTTGGTTATAAACCACAATTTGCCACTATGTGGCGAAAACAAGAATGTGAGCCAACAATCAAGCATGCAGACATGCATTTAGGATTGTTGGACAAACACATGTAACCTAGATGTGTGTTGATTAAACACATAGGTACATTGTAAATGTCTCCAGAATTTACTATAAGACATAGGGGTCACAAGTCTTTAGGCATATGAAGTGGGATGTACTCACCATCGCAGCTGTGGCTGGGGCCCATGCTGCTGGCCGCCCCGGGAGCTGGGGTGGGGAGGATGGTCACCGGCTCTGTCTGCGAGGCCACATCTGTCAGGAGAAAGCAAAAGAGAAAAGCAAAATTAGTGGGCCAATGACACATGACTATTTGACAGCCATCTGGTTATGGAGTCTGCAAAAACAAATGCTTGCATGGTTACACACATGTTGTCCGACATTAGCATATTTCCTGGTCCATGAGTTCATGTCAATTATTTATGGTTGCAACATGGACACATAAAGACAATGTGCCAATAACCTTGACAGTGCAATGGTAAGGACTAATTTGCAGTTGATTGTAGAATCTTACTAGTGTACAACATGTGTTAGCCGGAACAACTTACAAAAATAACACATTTGCTAGCCCCCATCATGGTGTGGGCCGAAACATAGGGGTGGTTGCCAGTTGGATTGCACTGTAGTGGGGTTTGTGATGTTAATGTACATTAGAAAACCAGCTTGGCCTATGGACCAGGAAACATGTGTATGTTAAAAGTGGCCCAATACCCAGGATTTATACTTTCCTGTGTTTTGGTCCACTTTGGCAGGGCACAACAATTGGAGAGAGAGCCCGTCCGCCGCCGCTGCCTTCCGCGCGTCACTCCTCCAGTGCGTGCGCACGCGCAGGCCATTCTGAAACGGAGAGCGCAGGCGCACACACATCTAGAGGGGCACGCAGGAGGCTGCGGCGGTGGCTTCTGCCACCCCCAATGAGGTAAGGAATTTGTGGGCTTTTGGGGGGGGGGCCCGCGGTGAGGGAGGTGATTGGGCAGGGAAGCTTATAGATTCCAAGGCCAATCAACAATGGGTGTTGGTCCACTTTAAGGAATGTCATAACATAGGGAATGTGAGGAATAACAACAAACACTTACCATCACTATGCCCGTGGAGAAGGCGTTGCCAAAAGCTCCTGGAGGTGCCGCCTATATGATGCGCTGCAAATTAGAGAGGAATGGCAAGGGCTAAGTACAAATGGCCATATGTAACCTGTCACAGACTAACACTGACTCTGCACTCACCAGGGGATGAGCTGCCACTTGAAGCCCAGGGAGGGCTCTGAGGAGGAGGCGTGGAGCCTCGGCTCCTCACACTCTGATCCAAAGATCCCCCAGCCAAAGGGCCACCCTCCTCTCTCTCACTCCCTGCTCCTTCAGGGAGTGTGGGAGAGTCCATTACTTCCACCCCACTTGGACTCCCCACTTGAGAGTTGCCCCTTGTCTGGTGAGACTCCTCAGAGTCAGAGTGTGAGGAGCTGAGGCTCAATCCTGCCAGCCCCCCAGCAGCACACTCCTCTGGGGCGTCATCCCCTTCCTCCCCTGGGTCCTCTAAATAGGACCCTCGAGAGGGACCCTCCCCCGATGAATCCCCCGAGTCCGCCTGTCTTATTCGGGGGAGGAATCCCTTCCCACGTTTCCCCAGGGGAGGACGCTTATCTGTGTTGAGGGGGTGAATCAAAAAAATTACAATTACTACCCAAAATGGACACAGCTTACAATATTATTTACAAAAAATTTAAAACATAGCATAAACTTCCACTTACCTGAAGCGTACGCATCATATAGGCGGTACACGCCTTCAGGGTCCCGGTGCTTAAAGTCGGACCATTTTTGCACTGTGGCCTTCACCTCCAGGGCAATCCGCTTCTTGCCCCCATGGGCATAGTCATATTGGTGGATGCAGAAATCCTATGACAAATGAAAACAAAAAGGTTATCAATACATAACATCAGAACAATGGCCTCAGAGGAGGAGCTGGGGAGGCGCAGCACACGTCGGGTAGGCATGATGGTGGAAACGCAAAGGAGGAAACCGGAAGTGGATATGACGAAAGCGACAGCAAAAAAAAAAAAACGCTCCGCGCACTAGGAAGGAGCTAATATCCGCTACGTGCAAGCTAAGTGGCGGTAATAGGATTTTTACGCATTACAACAAGCTATTGGCCAAGACGCCATTAATTATTAGCTTGATTTAGCTGGGAAACGCAAAGGAGCAAACCGGAAGTGGATATGATGAAAGCGAAAAAAAACCACGCTCCGCGCACTAGGAACCAGCTAATGTCCGCTATGTGCAAGCTAAGTGGAGGGAATAGGATATTTACGCATTACAACAAGCTATTGGCCAAGACGCCATTAATTATTAGCTTGATTTAGCTGGGTGTTCAATATCCTGTAATGCATAGGTCAGAGCAAAAACAGAGCTGGTTGCTTACAAATAACAATCTGATTCCTTAATAAAATAATTACACAATAAAACTATCCAACTACATGATAATGTGGCACACAGGAGAATGCATAACGGGTTGTTATGAGCTTGTACGCCTGAACAAATCCAGCAGAATGTTGACAAGCACGCTCAGAACTACAGTGTATTCATTAAGAACGACTGGGGTCGCTGCAAGTGAATTCAGGGAAAAAGGCAGAAAGGCACATGTATGAACAGCACAGCACAGCTCAGCACAGCGCCGCTAGCGCCGCCACATAGCGAATCACAACAGCGACTGCACCAACTCTGACCACCACAGATTCAACAAGGACAGGGCTGCCGAATAGCTTGGGCGCTGACAATTTCAATGAGCGAACGTGAGCGCCAAACATGACTGACTAAAAAGTAGCTTTACAAGCCATGTGTGTTGTGATAGCAAGCTAATTTGAGGCTAATGTGTTTTGTGGGAGGAGATGCATTTTAGATTTCACTCACAACATTCCAGTGTAAAAATTACATCTTTCATCAAAAAATCTATAAAAACAAGACAGATTAATCAAACATATCCTAAACAACATGTGTTTAATTTTTGGCAAAAGACAAGAACACAAAAACCACTTAAAAAAATCATTGCAGTGTTTGCCATTGAAATGTATGGTAGAGCGCCAGGTAGCGAGAGGTCATACCTGGCGCTGTGATGGGATTAGCAGCGGCGCTGTTCGTTGCAATCGACTACATGATGAATCCCGCGCTAGCTGACGCTTTCGCCGGCGCTAGCCTCATTTAGCGTGATAAATGCGTGATTGTGTTCGCAGCCTGGCGTTCTGTAGTCGGTAGCCGCCGTTAGCTGGCGATACCTGGCGCTAGTGAGACACTACCTGGCTATGTAGCATAGCCGTAGCTGCCGCTAGCCTGCGTCAGGCATTTTGTCATGGCTGAAGCAGTTGGGATGATTCTGGAGAGAGACATGCAGCGAAGCATCCAAAATGATGCCCCAGGCAGGAGAAACAAAACCCAGGATTGTGAAAATCCCAGGTTTTGTTCCTCTTTAAGTGCAGGGTTTTACCTGACATGGCTACCCTTGACATCAGCAGTGTTTTGTTTCTGCAGTACAGAGTTTCCGTATGGGGTCCAACCAATGCACGTGGGTCTGTATTTTCTATTGGCATGTTTCAGGGTGCAGCACCCAACCAGGTACAATTTATTTCTTGTTTCCTAAATTCCCTTTACACTACTAAACAGCTGCATCTAGCAATGGGGCTTGTAGGGGTGCATGGCCGCAGGGGCAGATGGCTGATTTGAGTACTGTAACTTGCCTTATGGGAAACAAAGCCTTGGACAACTTCATCCCATTACTGCTATAACATGTCCAGATCCCATCAATATACAAAAAGCACCCACCCCTGCACCACCCTAGAGCAAAAAGGATCAAAATATATATATTTCTCTACAATTTAGGATTGGTGTGCCGATATGGGATACCCCTAAACCAAAGTAATTTGTAAGACCAAAAAATGTGTATGTGGCCCCAGCAGTCACAAAGGGTACTCCCAAGCCAGCACCACCAGCCTAAGAAATCACATATCTACTATTTACATAACAATCATACATTTATTTTGGTTAAAAAGAGCTCGCAACAAACATTTAAAAGCATTAATCTGCACAGGAGATTCACAGGCCAAAAGTGTTATTGTGCATCCAGTAATAGAATATCAAAAAGATATATACAATGTGCAAATGTACCTATATACAACTAATACTCAATCAAAAAATCAAAATAAAAAAAAAAAGTGCATGTGCTAAGAAATACAAAAAGAGAAAACCTCCATAAAGTGCTCAGATCAATTTAAACATGTAATTATATCACCATATATGTTTGGCCAGAGTCCCTGCTGATTTCTGGTGCCCCCTTTTACCCAAGCGTTCCGTGGGACAAACCTACTTTTTCAAGGTGCCAGCAAGTCCAGATCCCATGATTGAAATAACACACTGGTACCAGTTACATTTATAAAACTGCAGTCCTTTGTCTCATAGCTCTGTAACCATGAGTGTTACACTGTAAAGGGTTAATATGAATGATCTCGGCTCATATTTGGTTTATCAACAAAAACAAATAGAATAATGAATAATAATGAATACTAAAACCTGTCTAGCTGCCATTATGTATGACAGGCCATAGTCAGGGACTGTAAAGTAATCTCCGTCTGCACAGCACGGCCTTTATTTATCACTCAGGGAACTGTTACTTTGTTCCTTTTGTTAAAGCGTCAGCGTGTAAGTGAAGAGTGCTGAGTGTGTCATAACTGGTGGCGTGTTTTATTCTCACATTGGAGAGGAGCAGCTTCCAGCACTTCCACTCTCCTTGTGTTATAGTGGACGGGATATGGCAGAAGGGGAGCCGTGCCTGCTGGAGCGGGCATATACCCTGTTTGGCTGGCTGGTGGCCACTTATGTGTTAATACGTCAGGCACTAAGGGTGCTGTGCGGCCTGCGGAACCACATTGTCTCCGGCTGGTGGAGGAAGGACCTCAAACACTATGGACCCTGGGCAGGTAATAAGTGAGCGGCTTCCTGATTCAGGCACAATGCCATGTAACTGGAAGCCAAGGCGTCCACTACAATACTCCCTTTATATAGTGTGTGTGGTCATTGTGTTTTACATGCATTTTGCTTCTACAAATAATGTTTGTGTTATCCAAATGCAACTACTGCATTGTTAGCAAGGGACACACTGCTGTGTTTGATATGCACTGCCATCTTTTCCAATAGAAGGAGCATTTTGGGAAAACCACACCTTGCAACACAACACACTAAAAGACATGAATGCTATAGAATTACTGGTAATTTTTTGGCATGTAGTAGTTTCAGCTCCTTGATACTTGTACAGTTCCAATCTATGTTTGGAACCCAGCAGCTTTCCGAGCACTAATGTGATCATCTCTGTATTACATAAAAATTAATTTGGGGTAAGCTGTAAGCTTGTTTGCTTTCTTTGCAGTTTCTTTTATTTTTCTTTATTGATCTCCATAAAGGGAAAGAAATTACATGTTATACAGTATCGAGATTTTAGCCATTGATCTACTTACTAACTTAAAGTGGACCAAAACCTAGGAATTTGACTATCCTGGGTTTTGGACCTTTCCCTCGGGGTACATCGATCGGGGGTGCCCCGCTGCGCCCAGATGGCTGAGCCCAAATTACCTCTCCCCCGTCCTACGGCGTATGCACGGCCGCTTGTCCAATCAGCGCACTCGGATCGTCTAAGCCTTCGTCTAAGGCCATCGGCTCCAAGCGCGCTGTTGGCCGCATTCCCTGCTACCCTTTAACTGGGAGCGTGCCCGTGTCGACCATCCACAAATGGCTGGCGCGGGCACATACCCTGCTAGAGGGATAACGGGGATGTGGTCATGGCCCGCACATGCGCTGTTGGACCAGGAAACAGGGTAAGTGTATGGGACGACCTGGGAGGTTTCACACAGCGGGAGGGAGAGGTAAGCGATCGGCCAGGGAACCCTGTACATTCCCGGGCTGATCTTGGTGGTTTTTGGTCTACTTTAATACATGTAATAAGAATCAAGAAAAAATAGCAATTATATTAAAACACATACAATTGGATAGTAAGCTGTCCTAGAGACCGGAAAGAATTAATGCCTATATTTAATTCAAAATTTTGTGTACATGCAAGGGAAATACCAATGTAACTACTATTATGTGAATATAATACATGGAATTCAAAGGACTGTATAATACAGGTAAAATTTTTACTTAAAGTGGAACAAAACTTCCCAGGGGGCATTCAGGATGTCCAGTTGGGTGAACCTGCAACTACCCACCCCCCGGCACCTGCTTCTAGGTGGTGTGAGTGGTGTGAGTGCGTTCACCCCTCAGCCATTCAGAGAGGCTGGGGGCAGGAGCGATGCTCCCTCTGCACCCCAATTGGCAAAGCTCTATCAATCATTACATATGTACAGCAAACGGCTTTGATAGTACTAGAGAAAGGTGAGCTTGTATGAGTGTTCAGGGGGGTTTCACACAGCGGGGCATGCCAATCTGAGATGCCCACAGGGCACAGAACAAAACCCAGGATAGTCAAAATTTTGTTCCGTGCCCCATGGGATGTTTTGTTCTGCTTTAAGAGAAGAGGGCAGAAATAAATGAAAAGGAAAAAAGAATAACGAGAGAGAGAAAAAATGTATTTAAGGAATAGGAACTGTTCTTGTGAGTCCACATATTTACACTATGGCAAGCAGATCTTCTGGGAATTTTTTATGTGCATCATATCGAATCACAGAAAGCTTTTCATTAATCATTGTATCTTACAACATTTTTAACCAAACCTCCTCAAATTCAAACTAGGGGGCTTCCAGAACCATCTGTCTGGTAAACATTACAATTTTGCGTTCATGTTTAGCAAGCCAAAGATGAATAAAAAAAAAAAATCCTTGAACCCCTATTACAGCAAGACAGCATGGCTACTAACACATGTAAATGTCTCATGACAATGGTGATCCCACACCTATAAACCTTTTCACTGCCAGCCTACTGTACCTAGAGATGTTTTCACCACTTGTTGCCAAGTTTTAAGCATGTGATTATAACTATGATTTTTGCTTTGGGCTTAAATACGAAATATCTTGTTTGTTAATTTTGTAGCTTTTTTTTAAATTGAATTTTTTTTTAAGAAAATCATATTACTTGTAAAAGCCAATTGCAATGGTACCACATATGTATTGGTAGACACTCGTGCCTGCCCATAAGATACCCCAAACTAAATAGAGCATTTTATGAGATTTTTTAAAATAAAATACAACTTGCAGTAAGGGTTTACCCTTAAACCCTTTTTAAAAAATGGCAGGGGGTCCCCCCTCTCCAGCAAAACCAGCCCAGGCACCAGCTATGTGGGCTGGTATCCCAGGGCTCGGAGGCACTGCCAGGCCCAGCCATAAAGGATAGCAGCCCACAAAGCTCACAAGGGCACCGGGCTCTTCTGCACCCCCTGGCCAATGGCAAGGGGGTTTTGACAAGTCACCTGCTTTCCAGTAGGTAACATGCTGGCCCCTTCTACCCTTTGAACTGATATAGGGAAAATATAGGGAAAATGTAAAAATAACATACACACAAAAATCCGTTTTTTTTTTTTTTAAACTAGTACCCACCCCCTTTCATCGTGGGTACTGTCCACAGAGATTGAACGGTGGAGGCTGGGAGCGGAGTGGAGGATCAATTTCCTCTGCCCTGCTCACTCCCGCTGTAGAGAGGTGCTTTTTATACCGTGGAGTAAGCTGACGTCAGCTCACTTTGGTGTTAAAAGCCCCCGCAAGCTGTCAGAAGCCGAGATCAGGACAAGGCATCTCTGTTCTACTGAAGACACTGTCCTCACTGCCGGAGGCCCTCCGGGGGTCTCGCTGGAACCTGGATGAGCTTTTTATTTGGGCTTCAAACGGGGGAAAATGGCTGCTACGTGACATTTACGTGGCAGTCAGTTAACGGTTGGAGATGCAGCCATGTAAATCTTATGTGGTGAGCAGTTAAAGGGTTAAACTTCAGCTGCTGTAAAACCTACATCAGTCCCACTTGCTGTTGTACTCAGAGGTTTTGTGCCATAATTGGAGAGGCAGCGGTAGTGGCAAGAGTCTGAACAATAAAGCAGCTCAGAAAGGTGGCAGGATTAGGCTGGTCTGTTTGCTTGAGGAGCATGATCTAGGTAATCTGTGGGGGCTGCATAGTGCTAGCTTCATAAAAGTAGTCTGTGTCTTGTGTGTCTGCTCCTGAGTAAGTGCAGCATCAGGCCGGGGGCAAAAATCAGCCCAGGAATTTACTGGCCCCTACAAGCCCACAACTGTCCTGTATGCTGCTGCCGTGCCCCCATTGTGCTTCCCAGCCAATCAATTAGTGCGTTTGGCAGCTGAGGCTATAGTATTGCAAAAGAAACTTAAGGCCATGGTGAATATGGCAGCAATGATACTGGAGTTTTATTTTTGTAGGGGCAGATACTGGGGGTATGGCCCCAATAATTGCAGGGGCAGATACTATGACAAGGGTGAGTATATCCCCAAACAGCTATGATGCAGGGAGTGGAGGGTAATGTTAGAATGGGTAAATCCTGGCACAGAGCCCCGGCGAGGTGGGTCGCATGCTGGATGTTATTCCCGGTTCAGTCAGGCTCAAAAGGAATACTTGCTGTGCTCCAAATGGCCAGCTTGCCCCTGGTTACTGGGAGTGAAATCAGCTGATAGGGAAAATAGCTGCACATGAGGAGCATTTTGGAAACATTGATACCTTGGTCTAGTGGCCATTGTGTCTCACCCTCCTAAAGCTACAAGACCAACAATGCTTCATTTCAGCTTCCAAATTACTCCCCCACCTCAATTCAGTTTTCTGGATTGGCCTTCATCACCCCCTTTCTCCAACATGGGACTAGGGACCCCATTGGTATCCTGAGTTTTTATCAACCTATACCTACTCTCAGTGTAAAGTTGGCTGTCCTTCTTCAAATGAGTCTTGGAACCTTTAAATGTTCATTATAAGCACTTAAAATATTAACAACGCTCTTGAACTCTATTCACCTACTTCTAACCTACTTAGATTCTTAAACCTAAATTGTGTTACCTTTCTTGACCCATATTCTAGCAATTTCCATGATGGCATGACGCCTCCAAACAGTACCTGGGCAGGGATATCCTGGTTCAATGAGAGCTTATTAATTACGAACAGATGTTGGTTAGGTAGCTTTTGTTGTGCATCTGTAGTAGCTCTGTTTGTGAGATGAGGCCCTAGTGTGCTAGAGCAGGGGTTTCCTCCCCTCCTCCACAAGGCACACGAACAGGTCATGTTTTGTGGATCTCCTGGGACATGACTGAAGTGCTGTTGAGCAAGGCACCTAACCCCCAAATCGCTCCCCGGGTGCCGTAATTAGGGCAGCCCACCGCTCTGGGTATGTGTACACTCACTGCACGGATGGGTTAAATGCAGAAGACGAATTCCTATGTGTGTGCAAGCATAAAATGGCGATCTATGCATTATTTATTTATTTTATTAGATGACCAAGTCATAGGACTGAATAAAGACCTGAGCAAAATTAGATGTAAAGATGGCCATCCTTATTTCAGTTTTTTATTTATCCCTGTATTCTTTTTCAGTGGTAACAGGAGCTACAGACGGCATAGGCAAGGGATATGCTCGAGAGGTAAGTCGCTGCTTATCGAAGGGGAACAATGTGAAAGGTTAAATAGGTTTTAATGATTTTAAATCATACATACATTTGATTATGAACTTTTTGAAACATTTCGTTATCAGTGTAAATTGAATAGTTTAAAGTGTAGTAAAGTAGTGTTTGAAATGTATTTTGAAATACAGTTAATACCATACACAACCAGTCATATGCAGTATATAGCAAAACTCATACAACAACATTAAAGCACAATACACCACCTGCTCCTCAGGGCATAGCAACACCAGGCTTTTCTGAATGGCTGGCACAGGTTCACACAGAAAAAGGTGAGCCAGGATGCATCTGCAGCCCAACGTTTAGGATTGATGTAAAAGTGTTTTTCATGGCTTCTTTTGCTTACCAATGTGTAACTGGTAATAACAACTAAAACACAGCATAAACGCACTGTAAAAAAATACAGTGCCAATCTTTTCAGGGTGCTGAAGTACAAAGTGGTGCCCCCTGGCACTGGTATTATTGGCAGTCGGGTCCTGACACAGGCCGACCAATACCTAATGTAACAATCAAAGCTAACCAGTCACCATTGGGCGCTGTGCACCCCCAAAAAGAAAGAGATGCCGGCATTCAAAAAATGGAGCAATGCCAGCAAAATGACGCTAAACAACACACTTCATAAATAAGGCTCTTAATTTACTTTAATTATTTACCAAAGTTTTACTTTAAAAGTAAGCTTAAGCTTTTAGCTGCAAATCATGCTCTTACGTGCTCCCTTAATTGAATCACACCTTATTTGAACACAAACATCGTCAACCCTCTCCTCAAGGGCCACCCACAGGGATTTTTATTCTGCTTATATCTACAGTATATTGTTACTGAAGATGTCGATAGTTATGTGCTGTCTCACAATTCTCTGTGTACATTATTGTTTTTGTTAGCTTGCAAAGAGAGGTCTGAATATTGTACTAGTAAGCCGGACGTTGGAGAAGCTCAAGAAAGTAGCCACAGAGATAGGTAATTTTCAGCAGCTATTTCTGAACAATACATATTTGCAAAAGGTAAGTCAGTATACTTTTAGGGCAAGACCAGTGGCCAAGACAAGGATGGTTGGCTCCAGCTATCACTAGTTCTTTAAGGACATGTTATGTCTATTCCTAGATAAAGGATAAAAGGGTAAAAATAAGAACCTCTGTAAGTCTAAGATTTTGTAACCCTCCAGCCACCCCTGCCTTCCAGACTGTCAAATATATGTAAATATAAATATATAGTACAAACTGGGGGGAAATATAAATATATATATATATATTATATATATATATATATATATATATATATATATATATATATATATACACACTATGTAATATCAACCAAATAAAGAAATGAATAAATCAACTACTCTAAGCTGAACGACCGTCTTACTGTTCCAGGCTTGGACTGGCCCACGGGGTTACCAGGCAAAAACCCAGTAGGCCTCAGTGGCCTTTGAGGGCCTTTGCAAGCTGAACTGTCGTCCTCACAGATTTTTTCCTGGTCACAGTCATCTTGTAGCACCTGGAAGGCTTCTTCCTTTTTCAGCATCAAAGTCAACCTAAATACTTGCCATGTTGGCCTATATATGGCTGTGTTTGGGCCAGGATCTTGGAAAGCTTGGTGGGCTTACAGATACGCCTGAGTGCTCAGAAGTGCTGAAGCAGCTATTTGAGAAAGTGCTGATTATTTTCTAATCTGTCTACAGTTGTGTTTTGGTGTACATGCTGGTTTATCGCTTTATACCTTGTTTGTATGTTTTTTTCTAGTCTTACAAAATGTGGCCATTATAGTAATAGCTGACATATCCTAGACATCAAGGCTAGATTTCCATTCTGTTAGTTTAAAACATTGAATGGTTGCCATGATGGTCTATCACAGGGTTACCTATTAACAGTATTCAAGGGATATTTCAGTTTTTAAGCCATGGCCCTACTTACACTTATACTTTTATGTGATTTCATGCAGTAAAAGGAATGTTTTACCACAGTAAATCACAGAAACATCTGCATCGTATGCTTCAAAGTCCCTGCCCAAACACACATTAACTTCCTCCAATTTCATTCCTATTGGGAACAGTGTCTAGCCATTTCATTCTCCAATTATATGTAAATACCTCCTGTATTCTAAGCAAAGCCATTCTTTTGCTTCATTGTCCTGGTCATCGCTGAAAAGGGTATGTCATGGCACAGCTTTATTAGTCATGCAGGTGTTCTGCTGTGGTCAGAGACAACTGTGGATCACCGGCTGCTTCATGCTGTACTTTTTTGTGTGGTCCTGGAGGAATGAAATTGAAATAAGGGCAAACTTTGCAGCCTTGCAGGAAATGGATGAGAGGCATCAGGTGAGCTGCTTGCAACCCTTTTATTGATGGCTTCTTTACAATCCCTTTAAGGGAAATGTGTATATTAATGATGCTGCATACATCTGAATTGCTTATGCATTTGTGTTGTATATTTTGAACAGAACAAGACTATGGATGTAAGACTATGATAATCCAGATGGATTTTACGAATGGATTTCATGGCTACCACAAAATTAAGGAGGAATTAAAAGGCTTGGAAATAGGAATTCTCGGTAATGAGTGGCCAAAATACATTAAAGCTGTTGAGATGTTAAAAGAATTAATTAATTATGGCGGGCATATTTATATATATATCCAGTGACAGGGGTGGGAGAAGATGTGGCACTTTCAAATGCAGCAGCACTACCCTGTGCTTACCCCGAGCAAGCAGCTGATGTAACTTTGCCCCAGTTTTAATCCAACAGTAAATAATAAACATTATATGTACAAAACACAGAGCAAAAAAAAATAATAATTTTCTTAAAAAGTCTCTTTCATATAGTAATATAGCAGGAAATCCCACAGTGCATGCAGACCATTAAAGTGTGCAGAAAAATCCTCCACCTTCCATATGTACTGCTTACCAGAGATAATTCAATAGAAGACTTGTCACATCAAAAATGTAGTCCAATATTTCAATAATCTCCACCAACTAGATACTTCTCACAGTAAACAATTGTTAATCTAAAATTAGCCTCAGACCATGGACTCAGAAGGAAAGAAAAATAACAACAACCTAGTGCAACTCTGTATGGCAAATATATCTCATTTAATAAAAATATTGCACTTACAGACCACAATAGAAACAGGCGCATTTAAAATCCACATGAATAAAAACACAGGTGAAGTGTTTCTCCTATCACCATCAGCAACGGCAGCCGTCATAAATCCAGATTCAGAATCAATGATCAAAGAAACAATGCCATATCCCACCTGACGCGTTTCGTTGCAAGTTGCAACTTTAACGCAGGACTTCCACAATGTGAAGTCATGCTGATGCAGCAATCACAATACCGGCTGCTTGAGTTCAGTGTTTTTCAATCGGCTGGGCAGCAACATGCAGGGTAGTTAGGAGCTCAATGATTAATTAAACCTCTCTAGCTCTCTCTGACTCATGCCTTGGGCTGCGTCCCGGTGGCCTGTACCTTTATTCTTCATAGTACATGAACAGCCATCAGCCCAGCCATTCAGCACCTGACAGCAGCGCAGTGGTAGCTGGGAGAAAATGGCGTCATTCCCAGCAGTGCTGCTTATCCCGGATGTGAATGGCGAGGTGGGAGTGGGGGGGTGTAGAAGGAGAGAAGTTTTATTAACCATTTAGCTACTGATCTCTACCAAAATGTACAACAGCATGGGCCACTGATCTCCGTTCGGGGGGGGCACAAGCTTTCTTTTGTGCCTTACTGAAGCTCCCTGATTTTGGATAGCCCTTTGTGAAGCCCCCAGTTCTGCGTTACCTTGTTTTAACCTATTCCACATTTCCATGGAGCATGCGTCATCCAGACTGACATCCCTTTGGCTGCTCACCTCCGGCTGTTTATGGCCCTGCTGGCCATTTAGATAGGCCAGGCTGGTGAGGGGCAGGGCCGTATTAGGTGTTCATGGTGCCCTAGGCACTTTAGGGGCTTGCTCCCCCTTTTTTTAAGTTAGGTAACGGTCCATATAAAAAAAGTGTGTAAGGGGAAAGGGTGCAATGGGTTAGCTGCAGAGAATGTGGAGGAGGGCACAAAGGGGGGATTGTAGAGAAGCAGACAAGCATGTTCCATCTTTTACTGCATTCTGACATACAGGAGTCACATGACCACATCAGTGGAGGGGAGATGCTCTGGTCTGCGTTCAACTCATTGCCCTCCCCTTCACAGAAATACACTCTGCATCCTTCTGTGGCTGGGGGATGTTTGTTAGGAGGCATTAATGTTCTAGCTATATGATTTTTAATTTTGTTTCTTTACTACAGTAGTAAGGGCAGTGTCCTCCCCCCTTCCAGGTTGCCACCCTAGGCATGTGCCTAGGGTTGCCTAATGGTAAATACAGCTCTGGTGAGGGGGAAGCCAGGGATGCCAGTTGCTCCCTGTGCAGGCATTATGGGATCACCAGAAAAAGGTTTTCTCAGTGACCTGGGCATTTCACACGGCAGGGTGCCCTGGTGATAGGGGGGGTCAGGTGACAGGTTCTGGTTCCCTTTAATGCTTACAAAAGGTTGTAAATCTATTGGCAAATGCATTTAAAGTGGACCAAAATCTGGGATTTTCCCTCTGTGGCACCCGGTTTTGGATGCCCAGCTGTGTGAAACCCATCCTGCCCATGCATAGCCATGTTGTGGTAGCCATGGCCGCAGACAGCAAAAGAGGATGCGAGTGATGGTGCCGCTGGCCTCACTTGATCCGTGGGCTCGTCAGACAAGTAAGAATTCCAGGTGAATGGCAGGGTTTCACACAGGGCACCCTAGTTCAGAAGGGTCAGGGAGAGGAAATCAGCCAGCCCTGGAGTCTCTTAGACTCCATGGTCAGTTTTGGTCCACTTTAAGGTAGGCGTGTGGTCACACACATAGCATCCACTAAATGTTTGTGTAATATTGACGCACACTTAAATGCACTGCAGGGCTTTTATTCTTTTATTCTGTTTTGCCTCTGTCCTTCTCTTTATCTTTCTTCTCCTATTCTCAGCATTCTGTCCTCCTCCCTCGTCTCCACATTCCCAACATCTTTCTCTCTTTTTCATATTTTGTTTTTAGTTTCCCATATTCTCTACCTGCTCCCTCCCCTTTCCATACTCCCTGTCATTCGCTTTTACATGTTTCCTCACTCTTGCTCACTTTTTGTATTTTTCACCCATTTTACTCTTTACCACATTCCTTCACTCTTCACTTACTTTTCCATATTCCCTCCAACATTTTCTCTTTTCCACATTTCCTCAATGTTTCTTTCAATTCACATTGCCTCTTTCTTTTTTGTCTCTCTGTATCAAATGTTATTCCTTTTTTATTTCTTTTTTTATGTCACCTTCTCTATTTCTCTTTTTCATTTAGTTTTTCCAATTTTCTCTCCTCCCTTTCATCTCTTTCACATTATCCCCATCTCCTTCACTTTTCCATGATACCCCTGACCTCGGCTATTTCCTACACCATTCTGGCAATACCATCTGGACCAGTTGACCACTCTTTAAGGGTGCATTAGGCATATTTGGGATGCCCGGCTAGCTTATAAAATAACAAATAACCCTTCTAACCAACCTTTTGTCAGTTCTGGGGGCAGCTGATTCCACAGCTGGATATTATTGGGTGGCATCCTCAGCACCATTCAGCATGTGATCACCCTGCTGTCATAGGTTAGCAGCAGCTTGTGTACAGCTGGAGGGCATTTAGAATGCAACCTAACACACGAGGGACCCAGGAGTGAGGTAAGTTAGCTGCCCAAAACAGACTAGCGAGGCATGCCACCTTAATGGGTAACTAAGGTTGGTACCCTTTATCCATCTTTTCATACCTACTCTCTGTCTCTGTAGTTATTCTGTGTGAATATGTGTGTTTGGGGTGCCATCCTGAGGTTTTGCACAGGGCACCTCTTAACCTGGGTAAAACAAAGGAGGGGGAATGAAAAAAAAAGGGCTGGCAGTAGAAATGTAATGACAGGAGAAATGGGGTAAACCGAGATCTAGGGTTAGATATTTAAAGTAAAAGTGTACCCCGGGCGGACCCTCTTAGCTGTCTGCAGCAAGCGGGGAACATGCTGAGCAGTCATCTGTTGATGCAGGGTTCCTTCTGCATCCAGTCAATAACAGAGCCTTGCTCCCTCATGACTCCCAGCCATGGCTCAGCATAATCCGCTTCCTGGTCCCCAAAGTGGGGCCATGAGGAGCTGATAGCAGCAAAGTGCCAGGGCTGTGGCATATATATATATATATATATATATATATATATATATATACACAGTGCAGTGCTGCGATTGCAAAGTGCTAGTGATTTAAATCACTAACACACATGCGATTGCATTAGTACAGCGATCAACAAGCTCTAATACTTGCGATTACTGTCGCAAAATAGCTAAATGCAGGACTTTTAGGATGCAATTAGAATCGCCAATCGCAGATATAAAAGGGCCTGGGCCAGACACAGTATAGCAGGACCTGTGTGACCAGAAAATTCCCGGGCCGTTTTTTGTCCCCAGTCTGCCCCTGATCACAGATGGATGCTGGTGGTGATAATAATTCGATTGACCTAAAAGAACAGAGTTTGATGGTACATTAACCCTGTATGATTTGCGAACAAGCGATTGCATGGGTCAGTCTTAAAGTGGACCAACACCCAGGGGTGATCAGCCCGGGAATCGGGATGTCCCGCAGGGTGAAACCCCCCCAAAACAACCTTACCTTAAAGTGCGGGCGCCCGCGCCGGCCGTTTGTGAATGGCCGGCGCGGGCGCGCGCCCTGTAAGAGTGACGTGCGGGAGGCGGCGGCGGACGCGCTGTCTTGTCCGTCGCTGTCACCCGCTTGTCCGTCAGCGGGGATTGGACGGCGCGGTCACGTGGGAGCGTGGTGAGGTGAGTTTTTGGGGCTTTCTGGGGGTGCCCCCCCGAAAGAGGACCAAAACCCAGGATAGTCAAAATCCTGGGTGTTGGTCCACTTTAAATGGCCAGACGACTTGCATTCGCATGTGAAGATTGTTCAGCAAAGGTTTGTTATTAATATTTCCTTTGTATTATTCACATGTCTATTCTGCCGTCAGCCAGTATTACCACTGTTATGGGGGTTATCCAAATGATTTAAGAGAGGCTGAATCTTGAGAGGCAAGTAAAGCTTTTCTTACGGAGCTCACAAGGAAGTGAAAAAACACACATTATCACCTGCGATGTAAGGTTCAAATGAGTTTAAGGATGTAGATATTTTATATTAGAAATTATGAAATAACATTAACCGATGGGTAATAAATCTAAACATGTTAAAAATGAGCCTCTCCAAAAGGCTTTTCAGTTTCTCATATGCTGCTGCTTCTAAAATAAAATATCTACCCTATTATTATAATTTGTGTTTCACCTGTACAAACGTCCCATCACATGTGCAGGAAATTTGGATAAGAGGAAAATTGTTTTTTTATTTCACTTTATCGTGTGAGTGAGAAAAGCTCCAACTGCCTCTGTAAACTAAGCCTCTGTAGAAATATCCAAAATCATACACGGGTAAGTGTCTGTTACTGCGTAGTGAGTTCTAAAGTTCTAAATGTATTACCATTGTCTTCTCTTCAGTGAACAACGTAGGCATGAAAATATCAGAGGCTCCTGTAAGATATCTGGATACCCCGAATCTAGACCAGGTATGTTCTTACTCATCAGATAAAGATCATCCTGAATTGTGGCTGAATTGTGAATTTACTGTAATTGTAATGGTTAGCCAGATGATTGTGTGTTAGCAGTTTGCAAGTTTTGGAGAGATTGAGGGTTTATTTAAGAAAGATGAGCGTTAGGTGAATGTCAGGTCCTAGTGCAAATGGTGTATTTATCAAGTCAAAAATCCAGAGCACCTCTGATAGTGCCAGCCAGGTAGTGCCCTGTGATCTATCATCAGCACCAGTGATGGGATGAGTGCCGGTGCTGAGTTCCCTACAGTACCAGAAACAACCAGATGCTCACCTAGCACTGGGTGGCCTTATCCCATACATTCCATTGGGCTGGGATGGTTATAACTAATTTGGCATTTTTTATCATTTGTTTTGGGGGGGGGGGGGCTGGTGTGTGTGTGCCACGGGATCCCTGTGCTGTTTGGAATTGTTTTTGAATACAATTTATGCAATTTTGTGTTGCGCTGCTAACTTGTGATTTGGGTCAAACAAAAAACACGTGGCATCCCTTTCAAGTGTCCCCATTGAAATTCCCGTTTTTTTTTTAGACTAGCATCCCCCCAAAAAATAACAAACGGCACTGTGTGCCTGGAATCCCCTGATACGGACGCTGTGTTTTTTTTTTTTTGGTAAATGCTGCTCTTTAACTGCATTCCTAGCCGGCGCTTTCACAATCCCTGTGCAGCGCCAGCAGAGGGAGAGTGCTGCCTGTCTCCCGGCAGCTCGGGAGTGCATGCACACTCTTGCTAGACGCTCACCTAGCACCCACCGAAGATAACAATAAATAAGGCTGCCTGTTTTAAGAGATTCTCAGACTCAACATATAAACTTATTTTTGAAATGGAAATATTTTTTTTCTATAAAAAAGTAACAGATTGGGTGTTAAAGCAGTGCAAAGTACAGATTTTATTTAGGAAGGTGGTCCTTAAGGTGGCAGCCTATGTGGAATTTGAACAAAATTGGAAAAGCTCATTTGCAATTTGTTTGAATACCCTTATCTCTAAATTCACAAACGTTTTTATGTTGGAAATAAAAATAGTTGTGGGGTATTCACACACACATTAAAAAAATAACCCTTCCAACTCTATTTCCAGTTTCCATAGGCTGCTGTTATTTACAAATTTGTAAAGAAAAAAATCCCCTTCTCATTGGAAAAATTTAGGGCCATGCTAAAGATCTGGTGAAGCACGTTTACCTTTGGTTGTGCTATGGGGTGTGAACTAAAGGTTCTGAGTGAGCTTTTTCACCTGTACACAATCTAATATTTCCCAAAAAATAACCTACCCCCTGTAATGGGGTATTTTTACAGGTGAGGTCCATCAGTTTTCCAATATGGTAAGGGTTTTCTTTTAAACTTAGAAACATCAGCATCATTCTTTACCATAACCCATAGGGTGCTGTTCTTCTCCAAAATAAGTATCCTTACACCATTGGAAAGATGGACCTCACCTGTAAAAATGGCCGATCACAGGGGTAGGTGAATTTGTGGGAAGAATTAGACCAAATGTAATCTCCAGTTCACACCCAAACGCAGACCCAAAGGTAAAGCTTCACCAGATATTGAGCATGACCCTGATTATGCTTCTCACCTGTAAAACATTGCAGGTACAGAGGAAGAAGAAAAAAATTGTTACTACATGGCGTGTTGTGGTGCGTTGAGTTTCTCAAAACTAAGCTTCTCCAAATATTGTAAAGGCTCTCAAAATGTTTTGATTAATGGTCCTTGTTGAATTGAGGACCATTTTTCTAGACACTTAATTTTATGTGTAAGTCTATTTGAGTGCATTAGATAATTTTAGTTTTTGTATTTTTTAGATGCTAGAAAAAATCGTCAACTGCAATATAGTTTCAGTATTGCAGGTAAGTGTTTTCTTGGTGGTTATACGTACAAATGTGGCTACACAAAACCATGATTATAAATGAGGTCACCACAAAAAGATTATTCACTTACAGTACCTTCATGATGTCATCTGATAAAGTACTGAAAAGATGGGGGCCCTTCTGCAAGTTGAGCAACCAGCATGTGTTATTTCAGACCCTGTATGTTAGGCCATTTAGATCAGTCTATCCTTGCAGCCATGAGGTCAGGAGGAACGTGTCAGGTGGTATTTAAAGAAACATTTAATTTCAGTATTTGTAAGGCCTTACTAAAAGGGAGAAAGTTATATTCAAGGTTATGTTTTATTTTCTGTTTGTTTATTATAAGGATAGCAGTGGCAGTGGGCTTTATTTAACAACCCAAAAATGTAATATATAAAAAATATGTACTTTGAATTACTAATATTTAGTGGCATAACTATAATTTCTGAGAACTGCATGACCGCTTCGGACTTCTGGCACCTTTGAACAGGTATTCCAGTCCAGGAAAATTGGACTAATTTATTGGGTTTTGCCTCAGAAGCTATAGGATTTAGGTCAGGAGATTGGGTTGGCCACTCCATCCTTAATTATTTGTGACTGTAAGCAAGATGCTGTTTGCTTACTGGTGTGTTGTATCGAGACCTATGCATGAGGCAACACCATATTCTCAAGCATGGTGATATATGCAAACTGAACCAAGATCCCCTGTATGCAATATTTAGGTCCAACACCATGGTATGACAAACATCCCCATATGATTATTTGAGCACCACCATGCTTTACTGTCTTCACAATGTGCCGTGGCTTGAATTCAGTACTCTGGACTTGTCTTGACTGATTGTGGCCATCAAACCCAAAGAGAACAATTTTTCTGCACTCCCAGGGACAAACTTTTAGGTTCACAAGGAGGAGGAGGGTTCTGCCACACTGCCTGTTATGGACTTCTTGTTGGGGGGGGGGGGGGGGTTAGTTGCCAGTTGACCCACTGCCTGTAATTGTGTAAAGAAAACTGTTTTAAAATGGGAACCCCCTGTACTTATTATCAATGTGAAATGGTCCATTTTTTTTGCCAATACATAATTTACATACAATACCAGCAAGTCTATGTCAAATCTTTAGGGGGATAAACAAATAACAACCTACAGATGGCCCCAATCAAATAAAAGGAGAAAAAAGACAAAAGCAAGTTGGTGATCTTGTAGCAAGGCAGACATTTGGCCACTAAGGCACCACGTGGAGGGGGTTCCAGTAGAAAGAAATGTGGAGAAATAATAATTAGTGGGAGTACAGGGTCTTCCTTATATTGGTGACCTTCAAGATGTCACATGGATGGGTTTTCAATCCAAGGAATGAATAGAAAAGCTATTCAAAGCTGTGCAGGTGATGTGATGAATACAAATGCAACACAACACAGAGCTTCTTCAATCATTTTTCAGTCCAAGATTGATCATTCAAAATATGGCATCCCACAGTGCATGTCTCCAGGCAAGTGTCATCAAACCCGTCACCGGATAGATTAAACTCTTACCAGACCATAATATATTGCTAGTGATGAATACGCCATGTGTGAGCTGTATATTTCTATCTCTTGCAGATGACTCAGATTATTCTGCCCAAGATGCTGCTCAGGTAATTTGAAACATGTGAAGTTTATGAGATAAGCAGCATTTACTTGGTGAACGCATCTCTTATATCTATTTTATGTCACTGTCCTTCAGAAAGAAAGGCCTTATAATAAACCTGTCTTCAGAAGTCGCAAATCGCCCTTATCCAATGTCGCTGGTATACAGTGCCTCCAAGGTAAATCTTTTATTTCTATTGTTAAAAAAACACTGTAAAACCTTGAATTGCAGTCTAGAATTCTCCCCCCCCCCTTCAAAAATAGGTATTAGGTGCCTGAACCTACAGCAGAAGTGGGGCACCAAGAGCCACATCTAGAACCACATCTCTGCCTGGATTTGCCGAGGCTTTCAGAAGCAAAACAGTTGCAAAGATCTACACTGACCTTTAGTCACTTAATCACTACAGCAGAAGTGGCCCTGCTGCTTCATTGATTGGCTGGTTAGGCAGTCACTTGTGCTCTGTGCAGCAACTTGGACAGTGGAAATAAAGCTCTACTGAGGGAAGGTGCACCTGGTGCTAAGAGTATATTCATCTTAGCTTTCTCCAGCATACCTGTTCCATTGCTCCTGGAGCCTGCTGTTGTTTCAATGTTTAAGCTAACCGCTTCTTCATCCACTGTGCAGGGGGACTGCTAGGCTCTGCCTCATTGCACTTCCTCTGTCAGAGGATACCCTGGGAGCCAGCAGTGGCTTGTCTGAAGTTCTAATGCGTATTTAAGTTCTCCTTAAAGGGAATGTTCAGGCAAAAAAAAAGACACTAAACAGTGAGTCCACATTCCGGTACTCAGAAGCCTACCAGGTTAGGTCCCTTTGCATTTGACAAGATAGGGACAGGCAGTGCCTGGCAGACCACCTCTGTTGCAGTGAATGTAGTTGGGTGTGCCACAGTCCCTGGGACCAATGTGGGTGGTGGGTCCATGTCACCAGTGAGTGGTGGACCGGCGCCCAAGGATTCCTGGGTGTCACCCTTTCAATGGGACTCAATATCAGAAAAGGGCAGGTCTCTGAGCAACAGGCCTAGGTGAAGCAGGTAAAATATAAGGTAAAAGGATAGGAAAGTAAGGAAGGAAAGCTAGGAGGAAAATATTCATGATCTAAAGTGGACCTATACGTAAGAAGGAAATTCTGTTCTTAGTGAAAGAATCCTTGCCCAGCTACATCATCCACGTGCCAGCCCAATGTTGGGAAGACCTAATCCACTACCTCGCCTAGGTGCGACGTGGGACAGTTGACAGCTGCACTTTGTGCTGCAACTTCTGGTCCCACATGATAAAGACATCCAGAGAAGAATAGGGGGAAAATATGTTAAGAGTGATGGGGGTGGCCTGCCTCAACAAAAGTTAAGGGCTACTTCAAGGTTAGATTTAACAACTTTCATGTTTGTGCTAGACCCTTTAGGGGTGTGCCATCAGCTGATTTTGAAATGACCCTGGTTTTCATATTATGGTTGTCATTTGTATGGTTTATGTGTAAAAATCACAAGCATGTTAGTGAAATATTAAGCGACCTGTTCTAGTAAATCTTTTTTTTCTAGGCCTTTGTGGATTTCTTTTCTCGAGCTCTGCACATTGAATACAGGTCTCAGGGAATAATAGTGCAGGTAAGCAGTCATCTCCAGCCTGATACCCGGCAAAATAAACAGGTTGATGTAGAGTACCAGTTGAAGAGTACAATTTTAATGTAACATAAATTAAGTTTATTAGCTATAATTTTAATGACATGGAGGGCAGGAAGTGCAGCACACACAGGAGTATAACTAACTGCAGGGCTAGGTGGGAGGCAAGGTTTTCACATCACATGGGCCTTCACCTTCTAGATTACAATCATCAGTTTTGCTTTAGTTGCTTGGGGCGGATAAGCTGGGAGGGGCGCCACTATCAACTTTTCTGTAGAGGGGTCAGGGTTACTATTAATGGTGCCGGCCATATGCCAGGCCCATATTGGGCTCTGCCAGTTGCGAAGGAAGGGGCCCAACATGGCACAGTACGGTATGAGGCAGCAGCACCACCATAGGATGGTGAGGAGGACAGATAAAAATGAAAACAGATCTAAAAGTTTAATAACAATTGGTCAAAAGCTAAAAAAATAAAAATACATGTTGCAGTAGTTGAACTTGCAGACCTGTGTACTGAATTTTTTCTACTATTTAATACAATTTTTTCTACAGAGTGTAATGCCATTACTTGTCTCAACGGACATGACCTATAAGATGAAGCCAAATGTATTTGTAAAATCTCCAGAAGAGTATGCGCTTGAGGCTTTAAACACTGTGGGCTACACAACCAGAACTAACGGATGTCTCTCACACTCTCTCCAGGTAAGTCACTCTACATCTTATAGCTGAAGCTATCATGTATCTGCTGGTTGGGTCTTTCAGCCCTGTGCCAGCCCCCTATCTTTGCCCGGTCTCTATTCTCCCAAGGGGCAGTCATGGCCTAAAGGGGGCAGGTATGACCTAGTGGTTGGGGAACCCATCTTGTAATAGGAGAGTTGTGGGTTCTACAACTCCTAACTCCAAGGAAAGCTCACCTCTCTGGGTACATGTTTCCACTCACTGTCACTTAGTGTGTTCACTGGTATGGTTCACTAGTATGGTTACTACTGTATGTGTGTTTGCACAAAACATACATTGGCCATGCGAGTATATTATTATCATTTATTATAGGCTAGCACCACTATACCAAAAAGTAGAATACAGTTCTGGGTACATGGGCATTTACAATTTTTTTATTTTGTTTCAGAGTTACACTCTTGACCTCCTTCCAGACTGCATCTTCCATACCTTGCTATCAATGCAATCACTGGACAAGCATTTCAACATCATGAAAGAGGAATACCTCAAAAGCAAGAAAGAGAAATGATCTTACTGTGGATGTTTATAGAATAGCTCATTTTAAGATGGACCCCTCAGTGTTTCTAAATGTTTAATATATATATATATATAGTTTTACATGGAATGCACCAATAAAAACTCAAGTCAAAATAAAGAGTCATGTGCTGTGCTTCTTGGTGTTGTTCTGCTGACATAAATGATGTATCGTCTTTTGTTTAGGCTTGTTTGCATGCAGTTCATCCAGGTATAACATATGGTTGGCACTCCTCAGGTTGAAAGTAATGACAAAATGTCTGTGTTTAGTAACACAAATAATAAAGAACTGATTTCTGCAGTTCAATACAAAAAAATGTAAAAAGCTAATTAGGGTTAAGGCTACCAGCCTGACGCAACAAGAATAAAGGCCTGTAGCACCATGATTCAGGAGCCATGGCAGAATGTGCTTAGCATGTATCCATTGCTTTGCTTGTGTGCCCCCCCCCTATATAGCATACAGTGCATTCACATCCCCAGTACCCAGGAGACAGTGAGGCAATCAGGAAGAGACATTTATAATACTCCTGCCTCAATGCATGGCCAAGTAGTTCACCACCCCCTACACTCTGACGTAAGAAAGAACCAGTTCACAAGTTGTAAAGTGTTATGGTTTAAGGAATCTCAGTCTCATCTAATGCAAGGTACACTTTCACAGGCTGTATATGTCTTGGGCAAAGAGCAAAGTGCAATAACCTAAGAATCCTTAACACCTGTGACTCTATTCTTTCAGTATCCCCCCAGTGAATGAAAATAAAATGTGGCTGAATTGTTAACTAGATCCTATAAATGCTAAACTGTCAAAGATAACTAAAACACTCATAATAGATGTTCTGTAGGTTAAAGTCCCTGTAGGGCAAAAATAAGGGAAAAAGAATACATTCACCTTTGCTACCCAAGTCCTGCAAGCTGGTCTGGTTTTCATACTGTTGAGAAGACACCTGGTTGGCCTTGTTAAACCGGACCTACAACCTGGCACAGTTGAAAAGAAAGCTTCCTTTCCCAGTATTTCAGCCATGTTGTTGCCTGGATTCAACTGACATAGCTGACAGTGCGTTAAAAAAGGAGTTAAAAAAGGTAAATGAATTTTTATGTGCAGCAATGTAAATTGCCCTGGGGAGGGATGCAAATGAGCACTGTCCGTTGTGTTGGTCCGGTTTAACTGACCCTGCTGTTGGTCACCAGGAGGCAGAATACTCCATTTATTGGTATTCATTCTGAAGTGGACACAGGGGCGTAATCTGAGGTGGTGCAGGGGGTGTGACTGCACTGGGACCCAGGAGGTCAAGGGGGGCGGAATATCTGCTGGGATATCTTTTGAATTGAATCCTGACTTTATGTACTGTTGCATTCACCTATGCTTATTACGTAGTCATTCATTATTGAAGGCTTGATGCATTGTATATGAATGTTTATACTGTAGCTCAGAGATCCCCAACCTGTAGCTCGCAGACCCTTATGGTGTGGCTCGCTAATTGTCTGCTAGACCAGAACACTAGCAAAGATCTAGCATATTGTTGAGGTTAGGGTGTTATCCTTGGGCTCAGCAGTCAGGCTGAAATGCCCTGGCTTCCATATCTCAGCAACTTTCAGTGCCCCACTTTGTTTAACAGCCTTCTAGCAGTGATGGGGTTTTGATTCAGCCATTCACATTACTGGGGTTAGAGGATCTACTCACAAGTATTTTATGGATCAAGGGGAATGGCATGCACACTAAATTGTCAAGTATGAAGCTTTCGGGGACTTTATGGTGTTGTTTTTTGGAACTATTTTCATTTGTTTCCTGTTAAATAGCTTCTATGATCTATTCATTGTGAAAGTGACTCCCGCAGTTTTGCATGCGTATGGTAAAAAGAGTTGGGGACCTCTGCTGAAGCTGATGTAACAAAAACCGAGGGGTGAAAACATGTATAAGCTTGCTTATTGTCTCCTGTTCTCACAAAATTTAGTCTGAACATTGTAGAATATAGTTTGTAATGGTCTCTGTCCAGTATGTTTTACCTTGTCTGTAATTATAACTTGTACAACACTTCTTAAGACTATGGTGCTTTATAAACAATAAAAATTACAAAATATGACAAAAAAATATATAACAGAGTGCATTATAAATTCACAATTTGTTTATTTAAATGGTAAAACAGTTTAGAGATTTAAAAGTAAAGCAATCCTCCCCATGTCGCCCAGCCTCTCCAATTAGTGATTTGTCCACAAAGAATAAAAAGTGCAGAGTCTCCTATAAATATAGTGGAAGGACAGACACTGCATAAAGAGAAATAAGCACATGACAAAAGACAGGGTCTGCTAGTGTTAATGAGGCCCTTTTAATTACAGGAGAACTATCAGAGAATCATGGTCCTTGTAAGACAAGGGTGTTACAGTAAATGAGGCCACAAATATAGGACGATCTCTGTTTGATTAAGCCATACGAGGCAACAATATCATTTCCCTGGAGCAGTTCAGTATCCAGAAAGCACCAGATAGTCGCATCCAGTGGTGCCTAAGTTATAAGGTGTGTGAGAGCTGGTCATCAGGAAGTCCAAAGTGTGCTAAGGTTTGAGCCTGCTCTTCCAACCACCCTTACAAGGCTGTGGCTATCCAAAGAAAGAACAAATCTTATAGTGATTACAAGATTTCTTTCAAGTAAAAATGTTAAACCTTGTTACACATTCCGTTGCTTTATGGTAAACGGAGCAGCTGATCCTTTCGACATCATAAGACCCAGCAACCAGCGCCTTCATTCTCATGTTCATCAGAAACAAATGCTCACAGTTTGCACGTAGCTTGAGCAACTTTTGAATTACTTTTCCTTCCTAGAGCTTTGCATATATATGACCCAGCATCTGTTAGCTTCTTCAGGTCAATGCCCTGAAAAGACATAAAAACACTAATCATTATGAATGTATGAAGAAAATGAGTAGGTGACATGTCGGCTACAAGGGGAATCTTTTTTAGCCTCAAAGGAAGCTGCAATGAACCTAGTTCTGCAAACACAAAAGGGCTGATTCAGTAACGCAAGATTTTCTTTCTCTCACTTATTTGTGAGAAAAAAAGATAATTAGCGCAATTCAGCATTTAGCTGTGCATTTTTTTTAAATAATTTGCACAGTTAAAATGGTGCTGAATTGTACTAAGAAAAAAAAATCACTATAAAAAAAATATCACTATACAAAAACGTGAAAAAAAACTTCTCACGTTGCTGAATCATCCCCTAAGTTTTCATTTGACACCAACATGCAGCTTTATAAGGAGAAGTCAGTATGATCTATTTTGGATGACATGTTGGACAAATCATGTTCACCATTCACACCAATGTGAGACTGAATCATTTAAAGTGTAAGTTTACTTTCGATGGAATTTTTGAAAGTGTATTGTAAAGTTGTGCCAAAAGGGTGTGCTCAAGGTGCTGAGCTGATCTGGTATTTTTTCCTATGTTAGCAAAGGTGTATTTTATAGAAGCAGCTTCCACCACCTGCAATTGGTTGCTGTTGGCAACAAACACCAAGTCTGGTTTCTTTTAGTGGTCAGTTGCTAGTGTTTTGGTCCAGCTTCCCGCACCTTCATAGCCAGAATTTACCTCTCACATAAATGGCACATGGTGCTCTGGCGTTTCCACACTGCTTACTTACAATGGTTCCGTTTGTCCACTTAGGATACGCTCTCACCACAGCAGCTAACAGTTCACAAATTGTGCAGTTCCAGAAAGAATTGCAACCCTTGGCCTGAAATCCGCCCTTTTTAGCAGTTTTTGCTCCTTTTACCCATTACATCAGAGGGATATGTGTGCAGAAAGCCTATTGCACACCTTATATACTCACCAAACCTGCTCACGACACAAGCCACACTCTTCCAAAATTAAAATTAGGACTGGTCATAATGTGACTCTGTACCTGGGGGCAGAGGCGTAACTATAGTGGGTGCGACTGCACCAGGGCCCATAAGGTTAGGGGGCCCCCATGATTTGTCTCTGCTGTGTCAGTCTTTAGTTGTCTAGTTACATCCAGTTTAATTATAAGACAGAAAAATGTAACTATTTGAGCCTAGGCAGGCTGCATTTTAGTTGTTGGTGTGCAAATTACACATTGTTAAATTGACTATCCTGGGCTTTAGTCATTTCTCGCGGGGCACCCCAGATTGCCAAGCGCAACTCACCCCTTCCCGGTCCTACGGCGCATGTGCGGCCACACATCCAATCAGCGCGCTGGCAGACGCATCCCCGCGGTGACCAGTCACAAATGCCCAGTGTGGGCACGCGTCCAGCTAGAGGGATAGGGGGAATGCGCCCGTGGCTCGCGCATGCGCCGTTGGACCGTATGCCCCGTAAGTGTATAAGGCGACCTTGCGGGTTTCACACAGAGGGGCATCCCGATTTCAGATGCACCAGGGATCGATTGGGCCAGGAATCTTATACATTCTTAGGCCTATCGCCCTGGGTTTTGGTCCACTTTAAGCAAAAGAAACCATTACAATCACTTTTAATAACCCAAAACAAAAAAACATTTTGGCCCATCTCGGTCCAGCTTTTCAATTATTGACAAGTCCCAATGCAAGTTCTGTACAAAAAAGGTTTGTAATAATAATTATAAGCATTAAACACTACAGTCCAGTTCTGCCCATTGTGCTCTATGGGATCTTGAGCTACAGCACCATGTTTTCATTGGCACTGCTTCAACCAGAGCACACACACGCTTTATCCTTTTTGGCACTACTGTTAAATAAGAAGCTAGCCGGCAACAGCATCGGTGTTGGCGTTTTAGTTGCTAAATCAGATGCCGAGTGCTACTGAGGTCAAAAAAGTGACTCTGTGTGGAGCTGACGCTTATTAAATAGGGCTCCTTGTTACACCCCTGCCTGGGGCTTGTGCCTCATACACTTTCTGTCTCCATGCTCTGCCTCACAGACATGCTCCCACACGGTGTTACAGGTGGGGTGCCCAAAAGGAGCAGGGAGGCCATAGTTTTAATCCAGAGAGCAATGTGTGAGTGGCTTTCATACACACTGACATAGTGAGAAGGGCAGTGGTGGGCTTGTCAGACAGAGGAAAAAAATATACGTCAATTGTTTGCGTAATCATTTCTCTTTGCTTCAAGTTTTAGGGGGTCTAGAGATTTTATAGAGAGTATTGGGTATTTGCCCCCAGGTAAAGTAATTCCTTTGCATGCATCGTCACTGTAGATCTTTCTTAGGTTTCTCAAACCAATTCAGCCACAAAGGCCCCTTAAACCATAACAAAAACAGAGATTTTGACTTTCCTGGGCTTTGTTCCCTGCTCTGGCGGCACCCCAAAATGGGATGCCCCACTGTGTGAAACCCCTCCGGATCGGCCGGAACAACTCACCTCTTCCCAGGTCTACGGGGCATGTGTGGGCTCTTGTCCAATCAGAGGCATTCGTCGTGCATATTAAATGTTTGTCGAACAGCTCGTTTAAAGCAATTTGCAGCAATTGCAGTGAAAGCGCCCACTTCCCCTGCAGCGTGTGTGCTCCTGTCCTCAGTCTATCTAAATAGCCGGGTGAGGTAGCACATGCACATCCCAAAGATGCAGGGGATGTGGCTGGAAGCAGGTGAGTGTTGTTTATGTTGGCGGATTGAATAAAAAGCAAGAAAGCTTTCAAAAACATTTATTGTGAAAAAAGATCTACAATGAGGATGTATGAATGCTACTGTATCACTGTATGGACATAGTTTTATGGGGCAGGGGCAAATACCCAATTCCAGGAATGTCGTTTAGGTAATAGGATACAGATCTTAATCTAACCATTTTCTTAACAGAAGACCTGCGAGGCATCATGTAGACCCCGAGGTAAGACAAATATTATCCAAGTTTAACAAGAGCCAATAGATGCTCATCACGTACAAACACAAACACACACATATAAGCTGGTTATTTACATACTATATTTATTTTGTCTAGGGTTTTTATGAAGCTCTGCTATATTATGGGGACCAGATGTCAGCAAGCCAGTCCCATATAGAATTTATCTACATACCGTGTGAATGCCAAGGCCCTGAAGCATGTATACCACATCCTCGGTGGCCACGTTTCCCGATGCTCCTTGTGCATATGGACATCCTCCCAAGCCGGCAATTGAGGAGTCCACCACCTGTATTCCCATCTGTTACACACAAAATCGTGTTAGAAAATAGAAATGCCTGTACATCTAAAGTATAACGCAAATCAGGACGTATATTCCTAAAGTATACCATTTTTAATAGTCAAGTATTGCTTAAATTGGATTTATAAACACATAACAAATATCATAGAACTGAAAGAAATGAGCTGATCATTACTCATAGCAAACTGTTCTGAGCAGTGCTCCTATTATGGCCTTAAGTAATAAAGCAAGATTCTTTTTTTTTTTTGTATCGGTGTAGGCAGCTACACCATCTGTGCATTCACATCGCATGCCAGGGGCCACAACAAATGTTTCTTAGCTGAACACTATGAAGACTATTATATCATATATATGATGGCTGTGTGTATAATTAACCAATGTATGACTGAATACAATTAAATAATATTCATAGAAAGATTTATTAATGTATAAAATACAAACCAAAACATTAACCTACCTGCAGAGCCACAAGAATATTGGCCAGAGCCTGTCCGTATGTGTCATGGCAATGCACAGCTAGAGCTTTGGCTGGAATTACTTCTAATACTGCAGACAACATATCTCTCATACTGCCCGGTGTCCCTACACCAATTGTGTCCCCTAAAGAAATCTCATAGCAACCCATGGAGTACATCTTATGTGCCACCTAAAAGATAAAAAAAAAACTGACTTAATTTACATATTTGATATTCACACATAACAAAGAAGTAGCATTTAGAAACACAGGTGTAAAGGAGTATTGTGTATACTGTACCTCTGCAACTTTTCTAGGAGATACATTCCCTTCATATGGGCATCCAAGTACACAAGACACGTACCTGAGATGCAAGCAGATGGAAAGGTCAGGAAGCAATAATAAATGCATTGTTGTATAAAGTACACATTTTAAAATCAATAATGTTTAAAACATTAGAGCTACTAAAGGTTTTCTTCCTTT
Organism: Gastrophryne carolinensis; assembly: GCA_027917425.1. Lineage (NCBI taxonomy): Eukaryota > Metazoa > Chordata > Amphibia > Anura > Microhylidae > Gastrophryne > Gastrophryne carolinensis. Next base: position 279,252,493 of record CM051238.1, on the reverse strand, counting down.
TTGCATTTTAAATTTAACTAAATGACTTTGGTGTCTCTTAAAATTGTAACAATATGTTTAAACCTTTTATCAGCAGTAGTAAGCAGTGATAAAAAGTGATAGCACCATTATACACTTATATTACAGTTATGTAATTAATGTAATAAATCTTACATTTATTATTAACCCAACTTTTTTTCTGTTTCACAGATAACCTCAGAGGGAAAATACCGCGAGGTAGGCATGACAGTAAAATGTAGCCAAATAGGCTCTGCCGCTTATCCCTGTGGCCATCAGGAATGTCACTAAAATGTGGTGGCTGCTCCTGGTCTCATGAATTAGAAAACACCCAATGCCTTTAAAGTGGACCAACACCCAGGATTTTGACTATCCTGGGTTTTGGTCCACTTCGGCGGGGCACCCCGATCGGGGGTGCCCCGCTGTGTGAAACCCCCCAGAAAGCCCCAAAATCTTACCTGTCCCCGCTCCCACGTGACTGGACGGTCCAATCCCCGCCAACGTCCAGGCGGGGATCAGGAACGTCCAAGCGGCTGCCGCCACCGCTGCCTCCCTCGCGTCACTTTCGGCGCGCGCGCCCCCGCCGGCCATTCGTAGACGGCCGCCGCCGAAGATCAGGTAAGCGATTTGGGGTGTCTGGGGGGGTTTCACCCCGCGGGACATCCCGATCTCGGATGTCCCGCGGGGTGGGAGGTGATCGGCCCGGGAATCTTATAGATTTCCGGGCCGATCACCTCTCGGTGTTGGTCCACTTTAAAGAGGAACATCAGACTGAAAATAAAAAGGGGCCAATCCCCCCCATCGGCCCCTACTTCCCTTTTGTTGCCGCGGCGACATCCAGCTGCTTCAGGGCCCGATCACTGCCTCAGCCATCTGTTACCACCATTGAATCCCAAGATGGCGCCGCCCGTCAGAATGTAGCCCGGAAACCGCCGGTCCCTTGGCGAGATGAGTAAAGCATGCCCTAAGGTAAAACCGGAGGGGGGGGGGGCGGATTGGTAAGGCTTGGGAGAGGTTTCAACTTCCTCCGAAGTACCTCTTTAAGCAACAGGAAAAAGTGGCAGGAAACAGACAAATCACACTAATGACATAAAAGGGCACTAAAACAGTGAACGCATATGGCTTGTTGCCCTTGTCTTGGCACCAGCCATTAGTTGCAGGTCTTCACCTGACTAGGCATGAAAAACTAATGTGCGAGCATTATGGCTGTGTACAAGCCTTATTTATGAAGTGTCAGCGCCACACAGCACCATGCTGCAGCACACCCTTTTTTGTTTTTTAAGTAAAATAAAATATGTTTCGTTGCTTCTTTTGGTTACAAATGTGTAATTTGGACAACAACTATAACCCAGTAAAAACACACTATAAAGTTTGTCCGCTTTGTCCTCAACAGTGATTTTTTTGTAACTGTAGTAATAAAACACTGACCAATGCCGGAAAAATGCAGCGTCAATCTTTTCAAGCAAGAAAAATGTCATAAATACACTGACTAGCGCCAAAAAGACAGCGGTACAAAGTAGCGCTCACTGTTGCTGTGATAATCAGCAGTGGGGTCCAATAGGCCGCCGACACAGGCTGTCCAATACTCAGTGCAATTAAAGCAAATTGTTTAGGGTTTGCTGCTGCGACTTATAGCACCATCTGAAGTCCACAGCATAGCGCCAGACAAAATTAAAATGCTGCCGCTGCAAAATTGGTGCTATAGCCACCAGAAAGATGGCGCACATCATAAATAAGGACCTTTAGCTGAGTACTGCACTTTCTCAGCGGCACTGTGCACTCAGTATAGGGGAAAAAGACAAAGATCATTTGCATGGCTTTGTCTACTCGCTAGAAGTGCGGAGTAATCCCATTATTCCTGGTGAGTAAACAACATGTGTATTATTTTCAAGAAAGAGCTTTACTTTTTTTTTTTTTTTTTTTTATAGGGGGGCTTTTCTGTCTGTTCTGGTCCCCCAAAACTAGGCCTGACATGGGTCTCCCTTAAAATGGCTTTCTAAGCTTAATTTAGCTGTGGATTTGCTTACCCTCGCACAGGTATGTCGGCTTCTTTAGCTGCATCAGTCACTGCCTTGAATCTTTGCAGGCTTTCCTCTATGGTGCAGTTAATGTTTTTCTTACTAAAAAGTTCAGAAGCTGCTCCAAATATGGCTACCTCTTTGGCACCACATTCCACCTAACGCCAGGGAGACACCAGATACAGTTGTAAGAACATGCCATGGCTTCAAAGATCAAAAACAGCTGCTTGGGCCATACTCATACTCTAACCAGCGGTTCCCAACCTTTTTTCATTAAAGTGTTTGGCAAGTCAAAAGTAAAAGAATATCAGTAGCTTAACTTTCCTTAAGTGGCTCCAGCATTCAGCTTCCTCCTCTGTCTGTCTCCTTAGTGAGGAAAATTACTGCCTCATTCTGCTCACAATCCCCACCCGCTGACCTGGGCGATCAATCAACCTTCAAGTAACCAAGAACAGAAACACTCCCTGCACAGAGGTCCTGATTGGCTGCAATTCTGAAATCCCACCCTCATCTTTACTCTCATGCGTATCACAGTGTGCTTACATCACATCACTGTGGCCACACCCACTGCTTCTCTTCTTTTTTTTCTATGAATTTCCAATGCTCTAATACTTGAAAAGATAACTTAGGAACTACAGGGTCTTGTGGAAAATGGATTGTAGTTTAGGACAGTGCAACGTGTAGCCCAAGACAACAATTGGGCTTGTACCACTGGGTGGTACATATGGATTTTCAATCACCTAAAACTGTGGTACAAAAAAACAAACCAAAAAAAAGGCATTTTATGTGGACCAAAACCCAGGATTTTGACTATCCTGGGTTTTGGTCCTTTCCCTTGATTGGGATACCCAAGTGCATCAACTTTTGAAGCAGTTTTGTACCTAAGGAGGCAAATTGGGCTTGGGTGAGGCATATATGGTAGCAGATTGGGCTGGGGTACAGGCCAGTCTGCAGCGTTGTCCAATACTACTAGGTGGGAACCGCTGCTCTAAACTATATCCAATCACACAGGATTTTAGTGGGATAACCCATCAAAGTGGTCTTTAAATCAAATGGGCTTCAAAAGAGGGCACTTGACAAGGACAACGCCAAACCATTTGAGTAGTGATTAATTCAGTCACTACGTACTTCAGTGTTTATCCTATTACAGCAGCCCAAACCGTGGAAAATTGAGCTGCGACTAAGGGGTTTATTCATCAAGGGATAGCGGCAGGTAATGCCTCGTAGCGCCAGGAAGCATCTGGTGAACACTGGGCGCTGTACACAATATCACATTTATGAAAGCGATTCTGGTGAGCGACTCTAACAGCGCCACGTAGCGTATGATTCATCATTACCGGTGGTTGAGCTTATAGCGCCGACGCTCTAGCTTCCAGAGCGCCAGGTAAGACCTGTCGCTCTCCCATTTATTTCAATGGAGGTTCCTTTTTTTTTTCCATGTGTTTTCACTTTGTTACTGGTGGATATGTGTTCAAAAACAGACTTTAATCACACAGCGTCTGCCGCTCCATGCTATAGCGACCAGATCCAGAGCGCCTACACTCTGAGTCTGTTTTATTGTTGAATATGGTGTGAGTCGCTGAGAGTCGTTCGCACTGAGCTGGCGCTACCTTTCGCTCACTGCAATGCTGTACTGGTGTTAGAACGCCCAACATACATCACATTCATCAATGCCGGCCAGGTTACTACAGCGACTGAGGCGCTCTATTACAGAGCCCGATAGCCGATCACAGCGTTCCTCTGCCGATACCTGGCGCTAGTAATGAATCAATCTCCCCGTCACCCTTGTGTCATAACCTATGATGAACAAACTGTCTACCACATCATAAAATCAAGAGCCTCTTGCATTTAAGTATAATAACTACATATATTAACAATGCACATAATATATCACCTTACCGCAGTTTGGAATCCTGTAAGATTAGGAGTCAAGACAGGATAGCTTATGTTAGGAAATCTTTTTATTCCTTGCATGACACCAACATGGTCTGCCATCTAATCACAAAGAAAAAAAAAAAAACGTAATCACTAAAAACTAAACATAAAGGCAGGGGCTTTAGAATACATTTAGAATACATTTGGTATTTTATGAGCCAATAACAGTATGTACCTGTGGGACCCATTTTGGAGATACAAAGCTTGTTGCCTCAATTGATTTTAGGCCAGCTTCAGAAAGCATGTTAATAAGATGGATTTTGACTTCTGTTGGTACAACCGTCTGAAAGATATAAAGGGACAAATAGGAATTTCTTTATTGAAAGCTTACAATCCTTATTATTTTGTGCTAGTCACCACCTTTTAATCCTTTTGGGGTTTTAACTACATTGAGTCTTAAAGTGGATCTTCAGCATCATTTAAGGAAAAGCCCAAACCCTAAAAAACTATTCCCCAGCATCTAAAATTAATATATTTAACGTTTTTACTCATTTACTTTTTATTCTTTCCCTCACTAGCCTGCAACTCTGTTCAGCACTCTAGAATACGGGTGCTGCCATCTTGGCTCAGTAGTATCACCTACTGAGGAGAGAAGAGGGGTCAAAAGTGCAGGGGAGCGGGGATATAACTGTGCTTTGTACAGACAGAGCAGATCTGGGGTCAGGAAATGTCAGCAATCCCAGAATGCAGAGTGACACAGTCAGAAGATACTTCCTGTTCGTAGGCAGCCTCCACCTCCATGGGCCGCCATCTTGGATGTTTAAAGTCTCAGAAAATGCAAAAAATGCAGTTAGGATGATTTTTAATAAGGGCAAGCTGTATGTACAACATGAGGGAAACATATAAGATAAGACTCTTATTCAGGGTGAAGGTCCGCTTTAAGTGGCCAAAGGCAAAAATTTTCCGGTGCAGAAAGTATGCAGAAAAAATCTATCCGAAACTAGGAGAAAATCCAATTTTGTAATTCTCACATGTAGAATTGATTTCTCTCTTCTTCCATTCCAGGGCGTCACCGAATCAGACATGAATGGGTTAACTCTCGACTGAAGGCCGGGACTGTGGTTCCTTCCAGTCTATATATACTTCCGGCTGCCCTCTGCAATCCAGTAAATTAAAAAAGCAGTAGGAACAGCTGCCTGGAGGGAATCCTTAAGAGACCCAATTCTTAACTGGAAGAGAAGGAGACATGTAAAATTCCCTCTTTTTCCTATTTTATTTTTTGTTTTCAATTATCTACACATATACAAGACTCCACTATGACTAAGGCATCTCAGAGATGAATATAGTAGTCCAGCAGATAGGGCCACTGTGACGCCCTGGAGTGGAAGAAGAGATAAATCAATTGTACAGGTGAGAATCACAGAATTGTATTTTCTCCCATATTCCACTGCAGGGTGTCACTGGGTTCTGAAAAGCCCATGAGCTCCGATAGCCCGGGTGAAATGGGCCATAACTTGAAAAGGAGGATCCTTTCCCTTGTAATCCATCGGCTGATGGTAGACTTAGCCGGTGCTAGGCCCTTCCGTGGCCCCTCAACAATGATGAACAAGGAGTCAGTCCTGCGGAAGGCCTGAGTAGCGGAGATAGAATATTTAGAAGCTTTCACTGCGTCCAAGGCGTGGAGGACTCCCAGCGCTTGAAAGATCCCCTGACCACTCTCCCTGATCCAAAGTTGCCCTGCTTAAATGGTCGGCTTGCACGTTTGTCCACTCTTGGTATGTGAATTGCCCATGCCACCAGCAGGGCTAATGCCTTGGCATTTATATGCCATATCATCCATATCGGAGATTACATACTTATATACTTCCATACAGGATTTTAACAACTGAGAGCATGCATTACAGCAGTGACCAGCCCGAAAATGAGAATTTGAGCCTTCCATAGAAAAAGCATGCCTGGATACCTGATCTAGTCACTTTTCCACCGGGATCCCTCAGAGAAGCACTGTCTGAGATAGGAATAACAGTGTTACTCAAAAGTCCCAAAACAGGATCATCCACCTGCGGGGGGGGGGGGGGGACATAATTTAATTCCGTAGAAAAAGGATATATATTGGTATCCAGAACTTTAGGAATGGTGGGAAGCTTATCAGGCTTCTCCCATTCCTTCTGGATAAGTTTGATAAAGTAAAACTGCTTGAAAAAGAGCTGCCTTTGTTATTCAGATCTGTATGGATCCCCTTTCTTACGTTTAGGAGCAGGAATTCCCAAAATCTCTAGAATAGTTAGTAGCTAGTTAGAAGTTAGATTACCCATTTGCTTGAAAGGGTTCTTTTGGGCCTTGAAGAAGACTCCTTTTGGAAGAAGAATCCGAATCCAAACTACTCTCTTCCCTGCTGGGTGTTCCCTCTCTGAAGAATTTTCCTGAGATTCTATGGCGGCATAAATATCTTCTTCCTCGGTAGAGGAAGACTCCACAGGAACTAAATATTTCAGTTTTTTGGACACCTATAAAGATCTTGAGACTGGTTGATCCTTGGGAACCTTGGGCTGGAAGCAATGGCTTTCCAAACGTGCCAGTGTCTCTGCCAATTCCAGCTGGAAATGAAAATCTGGAATATCAGGACAAGGTGGAGCCGCCAGAGGAGCTGTAAGCCCAAAGGAAGCAGATCCTGAGGCTTCCAAGGAGGGAAATACCTCTGGGGGAGCACCTGCCTCCTAAACCTGGATAGTACCACCTCGGCTGTGCATTCAGAACAGATGGGGATGTCCTCTTCCGGAGGTCTCTTCAGGCACAGGGAACATGTTCCCTGTGCCTGAAGAGACCTCCGGAAGAGGACAGCCCCATCTGCTCTGAATGCTAGACCTGCTAAAATACCAGACCCGGAAACCCCAGATGCCTCAGTCATTGTGAAGTCGGTCTGTTATCCACGGGGGAATATAAAGAATCTCGATAATCACAATGTGAGACCCTAGGGGTGGACCACAACCTAATATCAGTTATCCTCAACCAGATCTAAAACAGAAAAAGGGAGAATAACAAATTATTCTCCTAAATAAAACAGCAAAAAATAAAATCAACAATAAAAAAATAGGTCCTACCAGATCCGCAGCGGTTTCAACAGGAGAAGGGCAGCGCAGACACAGTGACAACAGGAGACCCAGAGTGGAGGTGTCTTAACAGGACGAAGAGGCGACCAGCGGAGGAGCAGGCACTGGTGGAGCAGTGGACCGTGGCCGTGAGGTGTGTCCTTGGCCCATGGTTCTGGCAGCAGCCGGCCAGGTACGAGTAGCATATCGCGAGAAGCCAGAAAAAGTATGGGGAGGGGTGAGTCTCTCCACCCAGCAATGAGGGAGGCACAGGCAGCACCCTGCAGTACTTAGAAGCCGTCATCACGCTTTTCCCCGACCCGCAAAAACATCCGCGACCCCGGATATGAAGCAAAGCCGCCCCCCAGCCCTGTCCCTCGACCAATCGCGCTGAATCTGACCAAAGGGCTCCAAAATTCAAATGGAGCTCTCCATAGCCCCCATTTCTTCTACTACTCTGCGCCATAAAGTTTCCAGCGTCCTGCAGGGTTGCTACACAGTGCTCTCACTGAACAGCCCAGGAAAGCAGTGCAAGGAAATAGGCAGAGGGGAATCCATTTCCCCATGGTCCATCCCACAGGCCATTAGACAAACTGGCGGATGGGTGTCCTTCAGAAGGGATCTACCAGCCCTTGGGGGTTACTTCAAAAAACAAAAACGACACCTGGCACTTACCCTTACTTTACCCTGATTCTACGCTATTGGCCTAACCGACTCCAGAAGGCATAAATGGGTTCACCGAATCAGTGGGAGCGTAAGGATCTGTAACACAGACAGAGTTAAAATCCCCTGCTTCCTGAACAAAACCCTTGAAAAGAAAAAATAAATGAAAAATAAGGAAAGAAAATCTGTGCACAACCTTCACAGTCCAGTCCAACTGTAAGAATGAAACTGGATTGCGGTGGGCAGCCAGAAGTATATATAGGCTGGGAGGAACCACGCTTTTTTACCTTGCAGTGCCGCCCTTCAGTTGAGAGTTAACCCATTCATATCTAATTTGGTAGCGCCCTGAAGTGGAATATAAGCAAAAAAATCACTGTGCTAAATCAACCCTATCGAGATTTTAGCATTACTATGCTTAAATTCAGTGCTCAGGGATTGTCTGACAAACTGGGGTCAATTCATAGCCTGTTGAGAAAACGTACTCCTTTTTAGGAGAGAAAATTGCCATTCAGTTTTATTGACTACCTTGGGGCTGATTCAACAAATGTTTACTTGGTGTTGAATCAGCCCCTGGGTAGATAATGAAAGTGAATAGCAGTTTTTTTCTAGAGTTAGCTTTCTTGGCACTGAATAGACCCCACTGTCTATTCTTCAATCCATCGAACATTAGTTTCCTGCTTTCTTCTACAAGTTTTGGTTGTCAATCCATTGAACATTAGTTTCCTGCTTTCTTCTACAAGTTTTGGTTGTCAATCCATCGAACATTAGTTTCCTACTTTCTTCTACTACTAAGTTTTGGTTGTCACATCAAGGAATTTGGGATCATTTAAGTTAAGCTATAACCTGCTGCACTTCTCTATATGTTTTTCTCTCTCCAATCAGTTAGGAAATAGACTATAACCAACATGTGCAAAGATTGCCATCCCCTACCCTAAATAACGACAAAATGAACATCTATTATTCCACAGAAAGAATCTATATACGCTATTATTTTGAATGTGCTGCTTTTAATTAATGAATCAGAATGAGTGGCACGTGTGTTTGTTGGGACAGTTTTCTATCACTTTGCTATACTTACAGGTAAATTACTTTCAATGGAGAAATATCACTTCTACCAAATACAGCGATTTATCAGGTTAACGATGCTGGAAAGCTACAGTGGTGCAACCCCAAAGAAACTAACTTCAAAAGTAAAATATTTCATCTTCTTACCTTCTCGTTTTGTAATCCATCCCTAGGTCCAACTTCAACAACCTTTACCTCTTTGGGAAAAGAATAAATAGGCAATGAGCTGACCTGTAAAAATAAATGCTTTGCATGAGTAAATAGGTCACAATAGGTTTCAGAGCCTGGTGAGAAAACTCACTTCTTTTTTAGGAAATAAAATTGTCATTCACTTTTATTGTCTACCTGATTCCAAGCCAGGGGAAAATGCACAGCCGGTAGACAATGAAAGTGAATGGAAATTTTCTATCCAAAAATAGAAGTGAGATTTCTCACCAGGCTTTGAGTCGACCTCATGGTCATGTTTCAAATGTTGCAGAGTTGAAAGAAATACAAGTACAGCTATAATGAAGAAGGCAGAAAAAATGGCAATTATATCTATGCATTAAAGTACGTCTTGTACCCAGGATATCTACTAATACAACATAAATGTACTTGTTCAATGCTAAGGATGTGCAGCATGGTTGTGCCCTCTTTTAGCTATGGTACATTACTATTGTGGATTAAATTTTAGGTCAGGAATAAATAAGCTGTAGGAATCGAGGCAAGTTCTCTATAATATGGCAGCTGTATCAGTCTTCAGTAATATGGAAGGCCTAAGAGGAGCTAATTGTTTTCAACTGGTTTATGTGATCACAAAAGTGTAAAGTGCATAAAACAGAACAAAATCCAGTGAGGCTGGCGCTGGTGCCCAATACTCCAGGGCTGGCTTCTGGCCTTCCCTTGCAGCATCCAAAATCGGGATGCCCAATGTGTGAAGCCCCCTGGTTGCCACAAAACTTGCACAGCCTGTAAACACGCTCCAGCACCCAGACATTCAGATCAGTTGGGTGCGGGAGCATGCCCACCTCTAAATGGAAACTGGGAAGACGGCCACTCTGGCTCACTATTGCCAAGCCGTGTGCCAATTATTAATATGCACGGTATACAGCGCTGATTAGATGAGAGCCCATCCACCGGGGCTTTAACGCAGCAAGGCAATTAAAATCGGAATGGCCTTGAGACAAGGAATAAAACCCGGGATAGTCATTCCCATGCATCAGTTTTCTCTGGTCAGAGGAAGGAGGGGGATTGCTTATTCCTCCAGTGCCTCCTCCTTGATCCTGAACACCAGTGTAATCCTGAGCCTCAAGTCATATACCTTTGTTTTTAAAAAGAAAAAAAAAAATAGAACATTGCTATGTGTACCCCTCACAACTGGAATACTTTTTGAATGTGCCTAGACAATCACTTCAAAATAGGCAAGGACATTCGAGGGAGACTAGCATGTGGTATGCACCTAATGGTGTCTATACTTTATATACCTGTAAATGTTATTATATATGAAGTCTAACCAGACCATTACTTTTCTTTGAATCATCCACTTGCAGCACAGCAACACACTGAGTTACCTAAAGACTCGCTAATCTAGGGTTGCTGGGGTAACAGATTACTTCTGATTTTTAGTTCTTCTACTCTGGTCATGTTTCTATGACACTACTGAAGGACCCCATCCACTGATTTACTACCCATAGTTGCCAGAACATGACAATATATTTTAATCTGGCTACATTTTACCATACTGGGTACATTAGAGAAGAACAGATCACTGAAAAGATTTTCTCTGCAGGCAAACACTAACTTCTCCCATCTTTTCCTCATTGGGAACAGTAAATAAAAAAACATTTCATAGCAACTGAAGACCTCTGACTCTATTTAAATACCTTATGTATTCTAGGCAAAAATAATTTCTTTGCTTCAATTTCAGGGTCATGACTGGGAAGGGCATGTCATGTTGCAGCTTTGTGGGTCTTGCTTACTCCGCTGTGGTCAGAGACAGCTGTGGGACCACTGTGGCTTACCTTGCTCACTCACAATGAGAGCACCAAGGGACAAGGTGGCTGAAGGAACACATTTTTGTGTGGTCCTGGGGGAAATAGAATTGAATAAAGGGCAAACTTTGGAGCCCTGATACGGGATTTACCCTGCTTTGTAGGAAGTGCATAAGAGGCTCATGGGACAGCCATCTGCTAAGCTGCTTGCTGGCTAATTTTTGCCTTCAATAATTGCCTTCAGAGTCCCTTTAAGAATATTAGACATGTGAGAATCTGATCGGCTGTCAGAATGTCTTCCTACTTCTGGAAGCAGAATGTGACCTGTGATCAGAGATACATACAGTTAGTAGTTGCCAGCTCCCTTATCAGAGCTGTACAGAATGATTTCTGGGTCACATGTTAGCAGCAAACGAAAGATATACTGTCATGGAAAAGCACCATTTAGGACTACCCTAAATTGTACTTGCTTGCAACAATTTGACATAACATTTTAGTGTGTTTATTAGGTCTGTGGATCTGTAAATGGAACTAAAATATATGGACAGGCTTTTCATACCTGTGTAATATCTTATTATTCGGTGTGCAGGTATCTGTGGATTACATTGACATTGTTTGTCACCAGACTGGGTGATGCTCCTATGTCCACCCCAGCACAGGTTGAGGGGAGAGGGGCATCAGCACAAGATTCCAACGGAGACTGGACTTCCACTTCAAGTTACTTCTAGGAGATAATTATAAATTTCTTTTCTATTGGGACCAATTAGACTACTGACAAAAGCAGCTGGAAAGAGGATTAATGGCACTCGAGACCTAACCTTAGGGATAATTCATTAAATAAGGATTATACTGTAATAAAGAAGATTTCAGTTTGTTTCCAAATCAGCAGGGAAAACAGTCAGTGCTGGCCAATTTGGGGAGTGAGATTAAAAAAAAATAAATGTTATCTGCTCCCTGTAATTCTCTATGTGTCACAGCAGCAGTGGAACAATGTAAGCTCTGCATACGTCTTGCTGTCAGTGTAGAGCAGGGACCCCCAACCTTTCTGGCCTTGAGAGCCACATGCAACACTGAAAGAAGGTCATGAGCCACACTTCGAGAAAAAGTTTGGTGTTACTAATGACTGCTTACGGAGTGGAACAAAGCCCAGCAGTGGCAAGTCTGGAATCTAAAAGATAAAAACTCCTTATTGTAAACAATGAGAACCGGCTGCCAAATGATGTATTCACAGCAGACGGCTGTCATTGGACGAGAGCCCATGCATGCACCGTTGGGGGCACAGAACAAAACCCAGAAAAGTCAAATTCACAGGTTTTGTTCCACTTTAACTTTATATTGTATGTGACCCCCTCCCCCATCTCCTCAGATAAATACGTACACTGTTCATGGATCCTTCTATTAAAAAAAAAAAAAAAAAAAAAAAAAAAAAAAAGACTTTCTTCCCTAGAGAAAATCCCTCCAGTCCCAAAGAAACTAAATAGCAGAATTGGGTAAGGTGAGAAGTGTGCCGGGCATACCTGTTCCTGTCCTCCAAATAGTAAGGCTGGGAAACCAAGTGCGGGCGAGCTAGCACACCTTTCCACCTGCATGACTCCTTATACCATATCATACCATACAGTCTGTGAGTCACTCAGCAGAGGTCCGCAATCCACATGTGGCTCAGGAGCTACAGGTTGGAGATTCCTGGTGTAGAGGAACTAGAATAATTTATTAGTCACCTAGCTGAACAAGTTACTTAAAGTGATATTGCAGGCAAAGGCAATTGTTACACCACTGGGCTACATTTGGCACTGCCCTAAACTGTTTTCTGTTTATAAATTGAAGAAGAAGATTAGATAGAGGTTTAGTTTCACCTCATGAATTCTCTTCTGAAAAAGTAGGTGTGTGGCCCTTGGCTCTGTGATGCTGCATAATAATCAGCATAATGGGCAGGGTCTGTAAGATTCCAAGAACTTGCTTGCTACTCCCTGGATGTAGCTCCCCCCCCCCCCTGTTGCTAGGTGACATTGGAGGCTAGACCCGCACTTCCAGACACACATGTGCCAAATGTGCATACATGCACTCCCAAACAAGCATGCGCGCATTCCCAAAGTGCAAGCGGCCGGCTGGCTGTGGCATGGGGCAGGAATTGTAGTCCCTTGGTGGCATGGACAAAGCTGTCCAAAAGATAAATGTGCTTGTTTTTATTGTGTGTGTGTACAGTGCAGCAGACAAGGGTGCGGGGGCAACAATTCCCCCTCCCCACAGTGATGTAGGTGAGGAAGGGGGAGCGGATAACACTACCGCCCAGGCACAAGGCTTGTGGGGGTTGTGTTCCTTCTTCCTTCCTCTCAGCGGCTGAAGGGGGCGGAAATAAGGCACAGCAGCGCTCTCCTGAAGGTTCCCTGAACTAACAGTAGAGGGGCCCTGGCATCCCTGGGAGGAAAGCCCTGCTCCACATACTGGTTCTGACAGCCTGAATTCTAGGCCTGAATAGCAAAACCCACAGTTTGCTGTCCAGTGACATAACTAAATGTGTCAGGACCCCAGTGCGAACATTAAATGGGGCCCTTTCACAAATCATACAGTAAACTTTTTTCAGCATTTTAGCTCAAATGGGTGCAGCTAGACAACTAAATACTAAAACAGTAGAGACAAGTGGTGCTTCCTTTATCTAAATTATTGTATGTAAGCACAAATGATGTGATCACTAAAGTGGAGGAACAACAATAATTCCCTCTGACCCCAGTCGCACCCCCTCAAGTTACGCCCCTGATGCTGTTAGTTACAACCTGGTAGACAAAACAAGGGATCAAGGAAGTAGGTAACATGGCTGAGGCTTGGGCTTCCTTGGCCAGTATGTTGAGTGTGGCATCCTGCTTCCTAGTCCAGGATACCTCCAAGCCTTATTTGGCTCACATTAGAAGCTCTGCTGCAGCCCTAGGTATTAGGCAGAACCAGTATCCAGGATGAAAATGGGGGAAATAGACAATCATTAAAGCGGACCTCCATTCAAAACTCAGTTTAGGTCTAATTTAACAATCAGCCCTTAAAGTGGACCAAAACCTAGGATTGTTACTATCCTGGGTTTCGGTCATTTCCCCCAGGGAACCCCGCTGGGTGAGACACGGCTGTGCAAAAAAATTGACAGCTAAGAGTAAGGTGACCCAGGGCACTGCCTTTCCTGGCACAGGGTTGTCAGGAAGGTTTTAGATCTGCTTTAAGCAGCCAGATGTGGTGAGAGGATTGGTGCTGATTCCCCCCATCTATCAGTATATCTATCCCATGTCAGTAGTCACCCCCTTATACACAGTGCCATGTCTGAGGTGAGTGATTCCCTCCATCTATCAGTATAAGCAGGACAAGCCTTGTGCAGTGACCCCATGTCAGTAGTCGCCCCCTTATACACAGTGCCATGTCTGAGGTGAGTGATTCCCCCCATCTATCAGTATAAGCAGGACAAGCCTTGTGCAGTGCCCCATGTCAGTAGTCACCCCCTTATACACAGTGTCATATGAGTGGTCAGTGATTCCCCCCATCTATCAGTATAAGCAGGACAAGCCTTGTGCAGTGACCCCATGTCAGTAGTCGCCCCCTTATACACAGTGCCATGTCTGAGGTGAGTGATTCCCCCCATCTATCAGTATAAGCAGGACAAGCCTTGTGCAGTGACCCCATGTCACTGGTCACCCCCCTTGTACACAGTGCCATGTCTGAGGTGAGTGATTCCCCCCATCTATCAGTATAAGCAGGACAAGCCTCGTGCAGTGACCCCATGTCAGTAGTCACCCCCTTATACACAGTGCCATGTCTGAGGTGAGTGATTCCCCCCATCTATCAGTATAAGCAGGACAAGCCTCGTGCAGTGACCCCATGTCAGTAGTCACCCCCTTATACACAGTGCCATGTCTGAGGTGAGTGATTCCCCCCATCTATCAGTATAAGCAGGACAAGCCTTGTGCAGTGACCCCATGTCAGTAGTCACCCCCTTATACACAGTGCCATGTCTGAGGTGAGTGATTCCCCCCATCTATCAGTATAAGCAGGACAAGCCTTGTGCAGTGACCCCATGTCAGTAGTCGCCCCCTTATACACAGTGCCATGTCTGAGGTGAGTGATTCCCTCCATCTATCAGTATAAGCAGGACAAGCCTCGTGCAGTGACCCCATGTCAGTAGTCACCCCCTTATACACAGTGCCATGTCTGAGGTGAGTGATTCCCCCCATCTATCAGTATAAGCAGGACAAGGCTTGTGCAGTGACCCCATGTCAGTAGTCGCCCCCTTATACACAGTGCCATGTCTGAGGTGAGTGATTCCCCCCATCTATCAGTATAAGCAGGACAAGCCTTGTGCAGTGACCCCATGTCACTGGTCACCCCCCTTGTACACAGTGCCATGTCTGAGGTGAGTGATTCCCCCCATCTATCAGTATAAGCAGGACAAGCCTTGTACAGTGACCCCATGTCAGTAGTCACCCCCCTTATACACAGTGCCATGTCTGAGGTGAGTGATTCCCCCCATCTATCAGTATAAGCAGGACAAGCCTTGTGCAGTGACCCCATGTCAGTAGTCGCCCCCTTATACACAGTGTCATGTCTGAGGTGAGTGATTCCCCCCATCTATCAGTATAAGCAGGACAAGCCTTGTGCAGTGACCCCATGTCAGTAGTCGCCCCCTTATACACAGTGCCATGTCTGAGGTGAGTGATTCCCTCCATCTATCAGTATAAGCAGGACAAGCCTTGTGCAGTGACCCCATGTCAGTAGTCACCCCCTTATACACAGTGCCATGTCTGAGGTGAGTGATTCCCCCCATCTATCAGTATAAGCAGGACAAGCCTTGTGCAGTGACCCCATGTCAGTAGTCACCCCCTTATACACAGTGCCATGTCTGAGGTGAGTGATTCCCCCCATCTATCAGTATAAGCAGGACAAGGCTTGTGGAGGGACCCCATGTCAGTAGCCACCCCCCTTATACACAGTGTCATGTCTGAGGTGAGTGATTCCCCCCATCTATCAGTATAAGCAGGACAAGCCTTGTGCAGTGACCCCATGTCAGTAGTCACCCCCCTTATACACAGTGCTATGTCTGAGGTGAGTGATTCCCCCCATCTATCAGTATAAGCAGGACAAGCCTTGTGCAGTGACCCCATGTCAGTAGTCACCCCCCTTATACACAGTGCCATGTCTGAGGTGAGTGATTCCCTCCATCTATCAGTATAAGCAGGACAAGCCTTGTGCAGTGACCCCATGTCAGTAGTCGCCCCCTTATACACAGTGCCATGTCTGAGGTGAGTGATTCCCTCCATCTATCAGTATAAGCAGGACAAGCCTTGTGCAGTGACCCCATGTCAGTAGTCACCCCCCTTATACACAGTGCCATGTCTGAGGTGAGTGATTCCCCCCATCTATCAGTATAAGCAGGACAAGCCTTGTGCAGTGACCCCATGTCAGTAGTCACCCCCTTATACACAGTGCCATGTCTGAGGTGAGTGATTCCCCCCATCTATCAGTATAAGCAGGACAAGCCTTGTGCAGTGACCCCATGTCAGTAGTCACCCCCTTATACACAGTGCCATGTCTGAGGTGAGTGATTCCCCCCATCTATCAGTATAAGCAGGACAAGGCTTGTGGAGGGACCCCATGTCAGTAGCCACCCCCCTTATACACAGTGTCATGTCTGAGGTGAGTGATTCCCCCCATCTATCAGTATAAGCAGGACAAGCCTTGTGCAGTGACCCCATGTCAGTAGTCACCCCCCTTATACACAGTGCTATGTCTGAGGTGAGTGATTCCCCCCATCTATCAGTATAAGCAGGACAAGCCTCGTGCAGTGACCCCATGTCAGTAGTCACCCCCCTTATACACAGTGCCATGTCTGAGGTGAGTGATTCCCCCCATCTATCAGTATAAGCAGGACAAGCCTTGTGCAGTGACCCCATGTCAGTAGTCACCCCCTTATACACAGTGCCATGTCTGAGGTGAGTGATTCCCCCCATCTATCAGTATAAGCAGGACAAGCCTTGTGCAGTGACCCCATGTCAGTAGTCACCCCCTTATACACAGTGCCATGTCTGAGGTGAGTGATTCCCCCCATCTATCAGTATAAGCAGGACAAGGCTTGTGGAGGGACCCCATGTCAGTAGTCACCCCCTTATACACAGTGTCATATGAGTGGTCAGTGATTCCCCCCATCTATCAGTATAAGCAGGACAAGCCTTGTGCAGTGACCCCATGTCAGTAGTCACCCCCTTATACACAGTGTCATATGAGTGGTCAGTGATTCCCCCCATCTATCAGTATAAGCAGGACAAGCCTTGTGCAGTGACCCCATGTCAGTAGTCACCCCCCTTATACACAGTGCCATGTCTGAGGTGAGTGATTCCCCCCATCTATCAGTATAAGCAGGACAAGGCTTGTACAGTGACCCCATGTCAGTAGTCACCCCCTTATACACAGTGCCATGTCTGAGGTGAGTGATTCCCCCCATCTATCAGTATAAGCAGGACAAGCCTTGTGCAGTGACCCCATGTCAGTAGTCACCCCCTTATACACAGTGCCATGTCTGAGGTGAGTGATTCCCCCCATCTATCAGTATAAGCAGGACAAGACTTGTGCAGTGACCCCATGTCAGTAGTCACCCCCTTATACACAGTGCCATGTCTGAGGTGAGTGATTCCCCCCATCTATCAGTATAAGCAGGACAAGGCTTGTGGAGGGACCCCATGTCAGTAGTCACCCCCTTATACACAGTGTCATATGAGTGGTCAGTGATTCCCCCCATCTATCAGTATAAGCAGGACAAGCCTTGTGCAGTGACCCCATGTCAGTAGTCACCCCCTTATACACAGTGTCATATGAGTGGTCAGTGATTCCCCCCATCTATCAGTATAAGCAGGACAAGCCTTGTGCAGTGACCCCATGTCAGTAGTCACCCCCCTTATACACAGTGCCATGTCTGAGGTGAGTGATTCCCCACACAGGGCAGCCAGAGGTGAGGACACGGGTCACCGCATAAAGAAGAAGAAGCTTCCTCTGACCTGGCGCAGCACGGCTGATGGAGTCCAGGCGGCAGCGGAGAGCCCCCAGCGGGCAGCTTCCCGAGCGGTCACCGCCAACATACCGACTGACAGACCGAACAAAACAACAAGCTACTTCCGGGAAGGCTGCATGAATGCCCCTCAGTGATTGGCCACCATGACGAGCCTATCCAGGAACAACCTGAAGACCCGCCTTCAAGCCCTAGTTTGCTAGGGAAACGTGTAAACTGACTCACTCGCACACAGCGGCATCTAGTGGCAGCATTTGGCAAAGCATTGGCTTCATCATGTGGACTTGCGAGTTATTGTTATATGTTCCAGTCTACTACACTCCCTTTAAAGTGGACCAACACCCAGGGGGGATCGGCCCGGAAATCTATAAGATTCCCGGACCGATCAGATCCCTCCCCGCGGGACATCCGAAATCGGGATGTCCCGCGGGGAGGAACCCCCCAGGAGGCCCACAATCCTCACCTTACCGGCGATCCAACGGCGCATGCGCGAGACGCGGCCGCGTCTCTCGCTTCCCTCTAGCAGGGCGCGCTCCTGCGCCGGCCGTTTTGTGAATGGCCGGCGCAGGCGCGCTCCCTGTTAGAGGGAAGCGAGAGACGCAGCCAATGACAGCGCTCTGGTATGCGCGTCCAATCGGCTTTGGACGCGCATACCAGAGCTACTCTGAGCGCTGTCATTGGCCGGACGAGGTCACGTGGGAGCGGGGAGAGGTGAGTTTTTGCGGCGATCGGGGGGGTTTCAGACAGCGGGGCACCCCCGATCGGGGTGCCCCACCTAAGTGGACCAACACCCAGGATAGTCAAAATCCTGGGTGTTGGTCCACTTTATTAAGCAGTTTCCTCACACAACTGCCTTATATTTGTTCTCAGGGTCGGCTCCAGGTTTATGTGGGCCCTTGGGTGGCATGGTCTCAGTGGGCCTCCTTGAGGAGAAGATTCGTGTCACATCACAGAGGGGCGTCCCAAGTCTGGATGCCCCCCTAAGGATCATGATATTTGGACCAAAACTTTTGGTCTACTTTGAAGCGAACCAAACCCATTTAAACCTGACCTCAGAGACTAAACGAATCTAGATTCTCCTGATTTTGGATGCCCTTGTGTGTGACCTTGTCCCCCCCTTTGTTCATTATTTTCCTGGAACTGGTGAATACACTGTGGGGGCGACAGTTTGAGTTAATGTCCAAACCAGGGGGGTTCATTCACAAATTGAAATGCCCCTGTAAAACGGACCAAAACTCAGGGGTGGAATTGCTTGCATAATGGGTATGCCGGCGATCCCAGGGGATATCACAGATTGGGATGCTCCAGGGATAGTAAATCAGCTGGGGTGGGCAACTTAAAAGCAGAACAAAACCCAGCACTTCCTCCCCTGGAATATAAATCAAGATGCCCCATTGTGTGGAACCCCAGCGTTCGAGATGTGGACAGCAGCTGTGGTGGTGCCTTCCAAGTCCACCGCCGGTCAAGCACCATCGCAAATCCCAAAGGCCGACCCTGTCAGTTTCCTTGCCAGGTGCTGACGTCCTTGTTTGTTAGCACCCCTCTTTAGACCCGGAAATGATGGGAAATAGAATGGGCGGCATTGTGTGTGGAGGGAGGTGGTGTGTGTGCAGGCTTGGACTGACCTACTAGGTTACCAGGAAATAGCCTGGTGCAGGAGTGTACATACCATAGGGCCAGGGCAGGCACATGCCCCTGGGCCTGGCGCCCACTTCCTTCTTCACCTCTGCAGTATGTACCTGCTCCAAATACCTATCCATGCCGCCTCTGCCCTCGCGAGTGGGCGCCGCTTCTGTCAGCACCGTGCACGGGTCCTGCTTCTCTGCCAGTGCCGTGCGAGCCGAAGTCGTTTGCAGACCGGGCAGGTGAGTTTCCTCAGGAGGATAGGGATTGGCGGGTCAGCTGGTGATGGGGCCATGCTAAACGCCTCTGCCCCGATGGGCCCCCATCCCTAAAAAGAATAGTGCACTATAAAGAGGAGCAACCACTGGCCTAGAGTCTATAAGCCTCTAGGGTCAATACCCATACTCGTTGAGGGGCATCCTAAATTAGGATTCCTCAATTCGAGAAACCCCTGGCGATCGCTATAAACAGGGCAGGCATCAGCATTGGGCAGTGCCCTGCTCCTTGGGAGGGCCCACCTCATTCCCCTTCCCTTGAGCAGCCCCTATGCAGAACACAGGGCAATGCAGTCACCAGGAAGAAGGACTTTCATTTTTCTATTATTTCTGTCAGCCCTTCTTTTGTTTCCTTCTAGTCTTTTTCTTTCTTACCATATATTCTTTGTTTCTTTCTTTCATCTACTCTTTCTGCTATTAAAAAAAAAATTTGCTTACATTTTGTCTCTCTCTTTTGTTCTGTATGTCCTTCTGTTCTTTCCTGCTGTTATTTATTTTCTGTCATTCTTTCTAATCTTTCATTCTTTTACTTTCTTCCATTCCTTATTTTATCCTCTTTCTTTCTGTCATTCCTTATATACTTTGTCATTTCCACTATTTTATTTTCTATTCTTTAGCAGTATTCACCATACATGCATTGTCACCATGTATGGAGTGTAATACCACGCCGCAAGGGGCCCATTGAGACTCTATCGTCAAAGGGCCCGTATGAACCTGGAGCCAGCCCTGGCCATAAAACTCACTTTTCCAGCGATTCCACAGCAAATGCATGAGCTGTGTTTACATCCCTGCTATACCTGCTATGTAAGGCACATGCCCCCGCCAGTGACAGCTGTGTGACCAGCGGTGTGCAACCCTTTCAGCTTTGCTCAAAGAGGCATATCAAAAGCTGAATAGAATGTGAGCCTGTTATTGGCTGGAAGCCCGCACATTCATTCATATGCTGGTCCCGGACCAACATCCTTTAGCGGATAAACAGGTGTTGGGCCGCTTCAACTGAAGTGTGTGTGAGTGGATAACCTGTCCTCAGCTTTAAAGAGGAGCAACCTCTAAGACTCTAAGGCCATGGTCTCTCTTTGTGGGGCATCCCAATTTGGAATGCCTTGATATATGAAGCCCTTCTGAATACCCGCGTTTACTCATCTCATCAACAGTCCCATGGCGCATGCTGGGGTCATGACAGTTTTGCTCTGGCTGCAGTGTGCTCTGAATGGTCGGTGTAGGTACACACAGCTGAAGCAAAAAGTTGCTTTGAGATGCTGCATGCTAACATTCTATTTAGCATTCTATACAGCTCATTAATATGCACAGTGTACATGTAGGAGGTGCATTCGCACCAGGGCCCAGAGGGTCGGGGGGGCCCTATCATTGTTGCGCTTTCACCTTATTTATCATACTCACTTGGCATCATTTAGAGAAAGAATGCACCATCGGTCTCTGCTGTTTCAGTCTTTAGTTATCTAACTGCATCCAACTGAGTTAAAAGAAAGAAAAAGTTTACTGTTTGAGCCGTGAAAGTGCTCGATTCAACATTCGCACCAGGACCCCTCACATTTAGTTACGCCACTACATGTGCTGGTAGGGTGGACCCCCAGCCCTGTGTAAGTTTTCAGGATTATGCCCCCAATCACATCATCTTTCACCGATGGAGGAAAAAGTAGAAGCACGATGAGGGAAAAATAAAAGAGAAACAAAAAAGATGGAGGAAAATGGGAAAACAACAAGGCAAAGTGTATGCAGATGAGAAAGAAAGGTGGAGAGACCAAAATAAAATTATCAATAGAGCAAATTAAAGAGAGATAAAAAGTTGTGAATCATAAGAGGAGAGACTAAAGTAAGGTAACGATGAGAGAGTGTGATGGAGGGAATGTGTAAAAGAAGAAAAGGAAGGACACTAAAAAGGGATAGATGGTAAAAAGAAAGGGAGATATAAGGTAAAAAAAACTAAGACCCTCATTCATGAAGGGATAGCGTCAGGTAGTGCCTTGTAAATGACAGGTAGCGGCAGGTGAACGCCGGACACGACACGCAATTACACATTTATCAAGCAGATTCTGTTGAGCTGCTGGGATAACGCCATGTAGCGTCCAATTCATCATTATCCCAGCCTCAGCGTACAGCGCCGGCGTTCAGCCTTACAGAGCGCCACGTCTTACCTCTCGCTACCTGACGCTCTCCCATACATTTCAATGGACGTTCTTTTATTTCTCTTTAAACAGGGGTTTTTATTAATTTTTTTTTTATTATTCTCAAATAATGTTGTGACCTCTCCTGGCCTAGAAAAAGGCATTTTTGAAAATATTTGTCATTTTTGATATATTTATGCAGAATTGACATTACAGGTCTGGCATTAATGTGTTCATGTCACAATGTTATAACAATGTAATTCCATATGTTTTCGCTTTGTTACTGGTGGATATGTGTTCAAAAACAGCCTTTAATCACACAGCCACCGGCACTCTGGGCTACAGCGAAGCATTTTTGAGCGCCGGCAGTGTGTGAGGCTGTTTTTTTTATGAATATGGTGTTAGTCGTCGCACGGACTAGTCGCTACCATTCGCTCCCATACAATGCTGTACTGGTCATATAGCGACTCTCCACAACATATTCAACAATGCTTCACAGCGACTGAGGCGCTCTGAACTAGCGACCCATGGCCAAGCACAGCGACTACTAGCGGGCACTCTGAAATGCCTGCTACAGACGCTCATCTGTCGCTACCTGCCGCTAATAATGAATCAGCCTGTAAGAATCAGCAAGTGAGAGAGAGAGGGGACAGAGAAGAGAGCGAGAGATGGATGGGAAAAGGAGGGAATGCTATAAAGAGAGATAGACTAAAATAAGGTGATAAAAGAGCGAGAGAGATGAGGACATGTGAAACCGAGAATAAAGTATTGTGTAAAGGAGAAAGAAGGAGGGAAGGGTAAAAAATAGAAAGATTTACAGAAGGTAAAAAGAGAAGATGGAGAAGTGGAAAATCAGAGAGAGAGAGACAGCTGGAACAAAGAAAGAAGAGAGAGAAATATGGATTGAATGCAGGTAAAAGAGAAGGGGTGCATAAAAAGAGCAAGATGACTGAAAAAGCAGGGTGAATGTATCGACATGAGAAGGGAAGATGCAGAGAAGGTAAAAAGAGAAGGTGATGAAGGAAAGATGGAGCAAATGTGAATTAAAGAAAAGTATAATTTAAAAGAAAGGTGGAAATATGAAAACTAGAAGGAGGGAATGTGAAAATGACATTTAAGAAGAGTAAAGGGATGAAAAAGGGAACAAAAAAAGAGAAAAAAGAAGGAATCACATTAAAAGATTGGGATGGGGAAATGCAAGAGGATAAAGATTAATAGGGGTGAGAGTGGAGAAATGTCAGAGAATATCTGAATGTTTTTTCTGGCAGCCTGTAACAAGAAAACTGGGGTGCACTGGCTGTAGGCAGAGCAGGGAATATTCTAGGTGGTCTGCACTGATTTAGGATCAAAAGCGCTGACTCTACAACCAAAACCTTTGTCAGAATTCACTCTATACCCACCACTGCCACCGTATCTTCCCTTACAATACGGGGCGGCCGATTCATTAATAGCGCCAGGTAGCGACAGATGAGCGACTGTAGCGTGATTTTTACAGCGCCAGCCAGTATTCGCTGTGCTTGGCCGGCGTTTGCTTGATGACAGCGACTCAGTCGGTGTGCGGTAATGTTGAATACGGGCTTAGGGGTCGCTGTTTCACAGGTTCAGCGTTGTATGTGAGCGCCTGACAACGAATGGCCAGAGCGAACGGCTTGCTTCATATTCATTAAAAAATGACGCTCCGAATTTGCTGGCGCTGTCCATTCCTTGTTTAAACCCCAGAGCGCTGGCGGTGATGGGTGTTAACTAGTTTTTAACCCCTAAACAACCATATTTTTTGATTGTAACATTATACATGTTTTTTGAATCATTTTGTAATATGAATACATTAATATCAGACCTGTAAGATCAATTCTGCACAAATTTTTATTAATTTTTGTTACTTTAAAAAAAAACCCAACATTGCAGAAGTGGTCTCAGAATTTTTGACATTAAAAAAAAAAAAAAAAAAATTATTACCAATTAATTATGATTATTTAAACATTGCTCCATTGAAATGCATTGGACAATGCCAGGGAGCGACAGGTCATACCTGGCGCTGTGAAGGAATTTGCAGCGGCGCTGTTCGGTCCAGGCGGCTTCATGATGAATCCCGCGCTAGCCGTCGCTCTCGCCGGCGCTAGCCTCATTTAGCTTGATAAATGCGTCATTGTGACCGCCGCCGGGCGTACTTGAGTCGGTAGCCGCCGATAGCTGGCGGTACCTGGCGCTCGTCAGACACTACCTGGCGCTAGCCCGTGATAAATAAGGCCCTAAGGCTTCAATCCCATCATTTTAAGAATGCCCATTTTAACCCCTACCACAACAACCTCTACCACAACATAGGCACTAGGCCGGGAGGCACCACCTTATGGGCTGGTCATAGGCTTGCCAGGGCCAGTAAAGTCCTGGGCTGATTTTTGGCCCCAGTCCGCCTCTGGATGGCGCGTTGTGTGATTGCACATTTTGCACACCCTAAAGGCTGGCAATTGCTAAAGGCTGCCACATTGCTCACAGAATAGCAGAACCAGAATGTGGTTCCATAGGGCTCTTCTTGTTTCATATCTCTCTTGATGCCTTAAAGCCTAATGCCGATCTAAACCCCCCCACCCTTTCACTCCTGCCGCCATTCAGCGCAGTTCTCCCTTACCTTAGCGCCGCTCCCCGGAACACAGGCGGCAGCCACACAGTGTCTTTCTCTGCAGCTGCCCCCCCTCGCCCGGGAGAGCGACGCAGGACCGCAGCTCAGGTTGGGTTTTTTTATTTGTAACTCCCCCGTCCGGCTCAATCGTGGTAGGGCGGGGGTTGTTTTTCGACTTGACTTCTGCTTTAACAGATCAAATCTTCCTACATTAAAGGTTTCTTGGGAACATAAACTTTAAATGTGCTAAAATCATTTATAATCTTCTCTAACAGCATTTTAACCTCATATGCAGTATATAAAAAATGGGAATGGGAAAAAAGTGTCACTGTCCCTCTCCATTAACAAGCACAATCCAAGGGTCAACCCTCTAATGCAAGGTCCTAGGAGAACATTGTGAAACCCAGGGGATTTGCTGGTGATGGCGCCTTCAAAACTAGTTGTCTAAAGGAACACAGTCAATTCAGGTTCAGTTCATGCACATAGCAGATGCACATGGGCAGGTATTTTGGCAACATTTTCCTCTGCTGATTAGTTTCAAAAAGATCAGGAAATAATGCTTAACCTAACAGTAGTGTAAGATGGATAGACTGAAAGGTCCAAGATGACGAGGAAATGCCATCACGCTTATGCCTATGGAGGAGATTTTCAATCATATACAAGAATTCTTTGATCAAGGTTCTGAATGCTTGCTGGGTGACATAGAGACCAGCCAAACAGGCTTGGTAGCTTAGTGTCATAATGAGATGACTAAGGTAACTGACATTGCCTACCTCCAGTAACAAACATTTAGTAAGTTGGTGCCCTCTTTTTGAGCATCCGGAGCTTTCAGCATCTTTTTCCGGGAGTGATGTCATAGTTCAGGCTGAGTGGTAGCAGCGTACTTTACTCAATATGGGGCAGTCTTATTATTTGAATGGGGACAATCTCAAAGGACCGATGGTATTATATACCAGGTCCGGCTACTCTTTTTGAGTGTTCATAGATCATTATAAATAGGCTTTTTTACCAGAAAGTATGTGACAGACATCTATCAAAAATCTTTTTTAAAAACAAATAGTTAACCATCTGTAAAAAAAGCAAAAAAAGCTTCTGCCAGACGATTTAATATTGAACATACTTACAGTACCTTTTTTTGTTTTAAATGCGTATATTTTACTTGGATCCCCTTCAAAAATGTTAAAATAATTTGGTCTGTAGTCACTGAGCAGCTAAACAGGGAGGGGCAAAACTCAATCACTATGGCAACTACAAACTGTTGCCCTAGCAACCTATTTATGTTTTCCAGCAACGTAATTTACTGCAGTTCATGCAAGTGTTATGATAGGGTTGCAGTATATGCAGATTCCTTAACCGGAGTAACTGTTTTTTTTTTGCATATCGTGTTCTTTTTCCAGAATGCCCCATTCTGTTTTTGAACTTGTTAGATGTTGGTGAAAATGAATGTCTACAATGTTGAAGACTAAAAGAAGACCTACCACTTTGTTCGGCAAAACTGTTAGTTGTTGGTGAAGAAATAATTCAGGTAAGGTGCAGGTATTTTCCAGTAAGGTCCATTAGATTTCCTCTCACCCATTTACTTCTGGTCACTGCCATCTTGGAGCATCCAGGAGGCTTTCTTCCTAGCCATGCTTACCGACGTAACCCAAAATATCCAGTAAGCACAGGCCACAGGCAGATCCATAGGATATCCTTGAGGGGGGGAGTTACAAAAAGGTAAATTAAAGGGAGGACAGCAAGCAAAGGCAATTGCTAGACCAGCAACGGCTATGTTTGACACTGTCCTAAACTGTTTTCCATTCCCGAGATATCAAGGTATACAGTTTCACCTTATGATTTATTCTCTGAAAATGGGGGCATGGTGCTTGAAGCTGTGATACTGCATAATAATTAACACAATAGGCAGGGCCTGTAAGAGCCTGATATTGTTCTTCTCTCTCCCTGTTGCTAGTGTTTTTATACACTGGATAGTATCCACTTATAGACACCAGCAGAGTAATGTCTAATCCACAGTGTACACAGTCCAGTGTTCAATAGAAAATGGAGGGGGTGCAGGCGCTATTGTCTTGTTCCAAGGCTGTGATTGTGCTACCTAATCACAACCACAAGCACACCGGCAGCCATGAGTGACTCAAATGCTAAATAGGTGTGACAATGATTGAACCTCTAATTAGGCGTGGCTATACATATGCTAAATAAGACCACGTCCAAGGGTGGAAGGCATAAGGTGGGGAGAAAGTCTCAATGGCAAGATGGCTGCAGAATACTAGTGTGCTCATTGTTGCTGATCTGACAAAGAGGGGTGAAGATATAGACAACCACGAGAGCCATATGATTGGTGGTCTATGGCAAAGGAATTCAGGGGGTTTTCCACTACTCTTTGCCTTGTTTCTCCTTCCTGGAGAAGCTGTGTTTTGACAGGAAGGGAGAGGGCAGCCATTAGGTGGTGAGCTGCTGAATGATAGTTTGGAAGGATGCATATGAGTAGAGATGAGCGAACTTTTGAAAAATTCGATTCGACTGATTCGCCGTATTTTCCGACAAAAATCGGTTCGACCCGAATTTATTCGCGATGAATCGCTATTAAAAACGGCTATTTCTGAGCCTCCTAGAGCCTCAATAGGGTTGTAAACCATTCTGCCTTGCTGTAACACGCATAGGACGCATGCTGGGTTAGTGAAATAATACTGTAAATAATTATCACATGCAGATCGGAGGCATCACTAATAGAATCGCGAAACGGCACAATTGCAGAGAGTTGAGGTGGCATCACTATGAGGGGCCCCTATAGTGCCTGAAAAACACACCTTGGAGCTGGCAGCAGCATGAGCCCAAAAATTAGCTGAATCACACCCTGGAGTTGCAAGCAGCAGCAGCTGCAGGAGCCCAAACATTGCTCTAAAGAGACACTGGAGTTGGCTGCAGGAACCCAAAAATTGGATGAATCACACCCTGGAGTTGCAAGCAGCAGGAGCCCAAACATAGCTTTAAAGAGACACTGGATTTGGCTGCAGGAGCCCAAAAATTGGATGAATCACACCCTGATGTTGCAAGCAGCAGCAGCAGGAGCACAAACATTGCTTTAAAGATACACTGGAGTTGGCTGCAGGAGCCCAAAAATTGAATGGATCACACCCTGGAGTTGCAAGCAGCAGCAGGAGCCCAAACATAGCTTGAAAGAGACACTGGATTTGGCTGCAGGAGCCCAAACATTGGATGAATCACACCCTGGAGTTGCAAGCAGCAGCAGCAGCCCAAACATAGCTTGAAAGAGACACTGGAGTTGGCAGCAGGAGCCCAAAAATTGGATGAATCACACCCTGGAGTTGCATGCAGCAGCAGCAGGAGCCCAAACATTGCTTTAAAGAGATACTGGAGTTAGCTGCAGGAGCCCAAAAATTGAATGAATCACACTCTGGAGTTGCAAGCAGCAGCAGGAGCCCAAACATTGCTTAAAGAGACACTGGAGTTGGCAGCAGGAGCCCAAAAATTGGCTGAATCACATCCTGGAGTTGCAAGCAGCAGCAGGAGCCCAAACATAGCTTGAAAGATACACTGGAGTTGGCAGCAGGGGCCCAAAAATTGGATGAATCACACCCTGGAGTTGCAAGCAGCAGCAGCAGCAGGAGCCCAAACATAGCTTGAAAGAGACACTGGAGTTGGCAGCAGGAGCCCAAAAATTGGCTGAATCACACCCTGGAGTTGCAAGCAGCAGCAGCAGGAACCCAAGCATAGCTTGAAAGAGACACTAGAGTTGGCAGCAGGAGCCCAAAAATTGGCTGAATGACACCCTGGAGTTGCAAGCAGCAGCAGGAGCCCAAATATTGCTTTAAAGAGACACTGGAGTTGGCAGCAGGAGCCCAAAAATTGGATGAATCACACCCTGGAGTTGCAAGCAGCAGCAGCAGGAGCCCAAACATAGCTTGAAAGAGACACTGGAGTTGGCAGCAGGAGCCCAAAAATTGGCTGAATCACACCCTGGAGTTGCAAGCAGCAGCAGCAGGAGCCCAAACATAGCTTGAAAGAGACACTAGAGTTGGCAGCAGGAGCCCAAAAATTGGCTGAATGACACCCTGGAGTTGCAAGCAGCAGCAGGAGCCCAAATATTGCTTTAAAGAGACACTGGAGTTGGCAGCAGGAGCCCAAAACTTGGATGAATCACACCCTGGAGTTGCAAGCAGCAGCAGCTGCAGGAGCCCAAGCATTGCTTTAAAGACACACTGGAGTTGGCAGCAGGAGCCCAAAAATTGGATGAATCACACCCTGGAGTCACAAGCAGCAGCAGGAGCCCAAACATAGCTTGAAAGAGACACTGGAGTTGGCAGCGGGAGCCCAAAAATTGGCTGAATGACACCCTGGAGTTGCAAGCAGCAGCAGGAGCCCAAACATTGCTTTAAAGAGACACTGGAGTTGGCAGCAGGAGCCCAAAAATTGGATGAATCACACCCTGGAGTTGCAAGCAGCAGCAGCAGGAACCCAAACATAGCTTGAAAGAGACACTGGAGTTGGCAGCAGGAGCCCAAAAATTGGATGAATCACACCCTGGAGTCGCAAGCAGCAGCAGCAGGAGCCCAAACATTGCTTTAAAGAGACACTGGAGTTGGCAGCAGGAGCCCAAAAATTGGATGAATCACACCCTGGAGTCGCAAGCAGCAGGAGCCCAAACATAGCTTGAAAGAGACACTGGAGTTTGCAGCAGGAGCCCAAAAATTGGCTGAATGACACCCTGGAGTTGCAAGCAGCAGCAGGAACCCAAACATAGCTTGAAAGAGACACTGGAGTTGGCAGCAGGAGCCCAAAAATTGGATGAATCACACCCTGGAGTCACAAGCAGCAGCAGCAGGAGCCCAAACATTGCTTTAAAGAGACACTGGAGTTGGCAGCAGGAGCCCAAAAATTGGATGAATCACACCCTGGAGTCGCAAGCAGCAGGAGCCCAAACATAGCTTGAAAGAGACACTAGAGTTTGCAGCAGGAGCCCAAAAATTGGCTGAATGACACCCTGGAGTTGCAAGCAGCAGCAGGAGCCCAACTATTGCTTTAAAGAAACACTGGAGTTGGCAGCAGGAGCCCAAAAATTGGATGAATCACACCCTGGAGTCGCAAGCAGCAGTAGCTGCAGGAGCCCAAGCATTGCTTTAAAGACACACTGGAGTTGGCAGCAGGAGCCCAAAAATTGGATGAATCACACCCTGGAGTCACAAGCAGCAGCAGGAGCCCAAACATAGCTTGAAAGAGACACTGGAGTTGGCAGCGGGAGCCCAAAAATTGGCTGAATGACACCCTGGAGTTGCAAGCAGCAGCAGGAGCCCAAACATAGCTTGAAAGAGACACTGGAGTTGGCAGCAGGGGCCCAAAAATTGGATGAATCACACCCTGGAGTGGCAAGCAGAAGCAGCAGGAGCCCAAACATAGCTTGAATGAGACACTGGAGTTGGCAGCAGGAGCCCAAAAATTGGCTGAATCACACCCTGGAGTTGCAAGCAGCAGCAGCAGCAGCAGGAGCCCAAACATAGCTTGAAAGAGACACTAGAGTTGGCAGCAGGAGCCCAAAAATTGGCTGAATGACACCCTGGAGTTGCAAGCAGCAGCAGGAGCCCAAACATTGCTTTAAAGAGACACTGGAGTTGGCAGCAGGAGCCCAAAACTTGGATGAATCACACCCTGGAGTTGCAAGCAGCAGCAGCTGCAGGAGCCCAAGCATTGCTTTAAAGACACACTGGAGTTGGCAGCAGGAGCCCAAAAATTGGATGAATCACACCCTGGAGTCACAAGCAGCAGCAGGAGCCCAAACATAGCTTGAAAGAGACACTGGAGTTGGCAGCGGGAGCCCAAAAATTGGCTGAATGACACCCTGGAGTCGCAAGCAGCAGCAGGAGCCCAAACATTGCTTTAAAGAGACACTGGAGTTGGCAGCAGGAGCCCAAAAATTGGATGAATCACACCCTGGAGTTGCAAGCAGCAGCAGCAGGAACCCAAACATAGCTTGAAAGAGACACTGGAGTTGGCAGCAGGAGCCCAAAAATTGGATGAATCACACCCTGGAGTCGCAAGCAGCAGCAGCAGGAGCCCAAACATTGCTTTAAAGAGACACTGGAGTTGGCAGCAGGAGCCCAAAAATTGGATGAATCACACCCTGGAGTCGCAAGCAGCAGGAGCCCAAACACAGCTTGAAAGAGACACTGGAGTTTACAGCAGGAGCCCAAAAATTGGCTGAATGACACCCTGGAGTTGCAAGCAGCAGCAGGAACCCAAACATAGCTTGAAAGAGACACTGGAGTTGGCAGCAGGAGCCCAAAAGTTGGATGAATCACACCCTGGAGTCGCAAGCAGCAGCAGCAGGAGCCCAAACATTGCTTTAAAGAGACACTGGAGTTGGCAGCAGGAGCCCAAAAATTGGATGAATCACACCCTGGAGTCGCAAGCAGCAGGAGCCCAAACATAGCTTGAAAGAGACACTGGAGTTTGCAGCAGGAGCCCAAAAATTGGCTGAATGACACCCTGGAGTTGCAAGCAGCAGCAGGAGCCCAAATATTGCTTTAAAGAAACACTGGAGTTGGCAGCAGGAGCCCAAAAATTGGATGAATCACACCCTGGAGTCGCAAGCAGCAGTAGCTGCAGGAGCCCAAGCATTGCTTTAAAGACACACTGGAGTTGGCAGCAGGAGCCCAAAAATTGGATGAATCACACCCTGGAGTCACAAGCAGCAGCAGGAGCCCAAACATAGCTTGAAAGAGACACTGGAGTTGGCAGCGGGAGCCCAAAAATTGGCTGAATGACACCCTGGAGTGGCAAGCAGAAGCAGCAGGAGCCCAAACATAGCTTGAATGAGACACTGGAGTTGGCAGCAGGAGCCCAAAAATTGGCTGAATCACACCCTGGAGTTGCAAGCAGCAGCAGGAGCCCAAACATAGCTTGAAAGAGACACTAGAGTTGGCAGCAGGAGCCCAAAAATTGGCTGAATGACACCCTGGAGTTGCAAGCAGCAGCAGGAGCCCAAGCATTGCTTTAAAGAGACACTGGAGTTGGCAGCAGGAGCCCAAAACTTGGATGAATCACACCCTGGAGTTGCAAGCAGCAGCAGCTGCAGGAGCCCAAGCATTGCTTTAAAGACACACTGGAGTTGGCAGCAGGAGCCCAAAAATTGGATGAATCACACCCTGGAGTCACAAGCAGCAGCAGGAGCCCAAACATAGCTTGAAAGAGACACTGGAGTTGGCAGCGGGAGCCCAAAAATTGGCTGAATGACACCCTGGAGTTGCAAGCAGCAGCAGGAGCCCAAACATTGCTTTAAAGAGACACTGGAGTTGGCAGCAGGAGCCCAAAAATTGGATGACTCACACCCTGGAGTTGCAAGCAGCAGCAGCAGGAACTCAAACATAGCTTGAAAGAGACACTGGAGTTGGCAGCAGGAGCCCAAAAATTGGATGAATCACACCCTGGAGTCGCAAGCAGCAGCAGCAGGAGCCCAAACATTGCTTTAAAGAGACACTGGAGTTGGCAGCAGGAGCCCAAAAATTGGATGAAACACACCCTGGAGTCGCAAGCAGCAGGAGCCCAAACATAGCTTGAAAGAGACACTGGAGTTTGCAGCAGGAGCCCAAAAATTGGCTGAATGACACCCTGGAGTTGCAAGCAGCAGCAGGAGCCCAAATACTGCTTTAAAGAAACACTGGACTTGGCAGCAGGAGCCCAAAAATTGGATGAATCACACCCTGGAGTCGCAAGCAGCAGTAGCTGCAGGAGCCCAAGCATTGCTTTAAAGACACACTGGAGTTGGCAGCAGGAGCCCAAAAATTGGATGAATCACACCCTGGAGTCACAAGCAGCAGCAGGAGCCCAAACATAGCTTGAAAGAGACACTGGAGTTGGCAGCGGGAGCCCAAAAATTGGCTGAATGACACCCTGGAGTTGCAAGCAGCAGCAGGAGCCCAAACATTGCTTTAAAGAGACACTGGAGTTGGCAGCAGGAGCCCAAAAATTGGATGAATCACACCCTGGAGTTGCAAGCAGCAGCAGCAGGAACCCAAACATAGCTTGAAAGAGACACTGGAGTTGGCAGCAGGAGCCCAAAAATTGGATGAATCACACCCTGGAGTTGGCAGCAGGAGCCCAAAAATTGGATGAATCACACCCTGGAGTCGCAAGCAGCAGCAGCAGGAGCCCAAACATTGCTTTAAAGAGACACTGGAGTTGGCAGCAGGAGCCCAAAAATTGGATGAATCACCCCCTGGAGTTGCAAGCAGCAGCAGCATCAGGAGCCCAAACATAGCTTGAAAGACACACTGGAGTTGGCAGCAGGAGCCCAAAAATTGGATGAATCACACCCTGGAGTCGCAAGCAGCAGGAGCCCAAACATAGGTTGAAAGAGACACTGGAGTTTGCAGCAGGAGCCCAAAAATTGGATGAATCACACCCTGGAGTTGCAAGCAGCAGCAGGAGCCCAAATATTGCTTTAAAGAGACACTGGAGTTGGCAGCAGGAGCCCAAAAATTGGATGAATCACACCCTGGAGTTGCAAGCAGCAGCAGGAGCCCAAACATAGCTTGAAAGAGACACTGGAGTTGGCAGCAGGAGCCCAAAAATTGGCTGAATCACACCCTGGAGTTGCAAGCAGCAGCAGCAGGAGCCCAAACATAGCTTGAAAGAGACGATGGAGTTGGCAGCAGGAGCCCAAAAATTGGCTGAATCACACCCTGGAGTTGCAAGCAGCAGCAGGAGCCCAAACATTGCTTGAAAGAGACACTGGAGTTGGCAGCAGGAGCCCAAAAATTGGCTGAATCACACCCTGGAGTTGCAAGCAGCAGCAGCAGCAGCCCAGACATAACTTGAAAGAGACACTGGAGTTGGCAGCGGGAGCCCAAAAATTGGATGAATCACACCCTGGAGTTGCTAGCAGCTGCAGGAGCCCAAACATTGCTTTAAAGAGACACTGGAGTTTGCAGCAGGAGCCCAAAAATTGGATGAATCCTACCCTGGAGTTGCAAGCAGCAGCAGGAGCCCAAACATTGCTTTAAAGAGACACTGGAGTTGGCAGCAGGAGCCCAAAAATTGGATGAACCACACCCTGGAGTTGCAAGCAGCAGCAGCCCAACCGTTGCTTTAAAGAGACGCTGGAGTTGGCAGCAGGAGCCCAAAAATTTGATGAATCACACCCTGGAGTTGCAAGCAGCAGCAGGAGCCCAAACATAGCTTGAAAGACACACTGTAGTTGGCAGCGGGAGCCCAAAAATTGGATCAATCACACCCTGGAGTCGCAAGCAGCAGGGGCCCAAACATTGCTTGAAAGAGACACTGGAGTTGGCAGCAGGAGCCCAAAAATCGGCTGAATGACACCCTGGAGTTGCAAGCAGCAGCAGGAGCCCAAACATTGCTTTATAGAGACACTGGAGTTGGCAGCAGGAGCCCAAAAATTGGATGAATCACACGCTGGAGTTGCAAGCAGCAGGAGCCCAAACATAGCTCTAAAGAGACACTGGAGTTGGCAGCAGAAGCCCAAAAATTGGCTGAATCACACCCTGGAGTTGCAAGCAGCAGCAGGAGCCCAAACATAGCTTGAAAGAGACACTGGAGTTGGCAACAGGGGCCCAAAAATTGGATGAATCACACCCTGGAGTTGCAAGCAGCAGCAGCAGGAGCCCAAACATAGCTTGAAAGAGACACTGGAGTTGGCAGCAGGAGCCCAAAATTTGGCTGAATCACACCCTGGAGTTGCAAGCAGCAGCAGCAGGAGCGCAAACATAGCTTGAAAGACACACTGAAGTTGGCAGCAGGAGCCCAAAAATTGGATGAATCACACCCTGGAGTCGCAAGCAACAGGAGCGCAAACATAGCTTGAAAGAGACACTGGAGTTGGCAACAGGAGCCCAAAAATTGGCTGAATGACACCCTGGAGTTGCAAGCAGCAGCAGGAGCCCAAACATTGCTTTAAAGAGACACTGGAGTTGGCAGCAGGGACCCAAAAATTGGATGAATCACACCCTGGAGTTGCAAGCAGCAGCAGCAGGAGCCCAAACATAGCTTGAAAGACACACTGGAGTTGGCAGCAGGAGCCCAAAAATTGGCTGAATCACACCCTGGAGTTGCAAGCAGCAGCAGCAGCAGCCCAAACATAGCTTGAAAGAGACACTGGAGTTGGCAGCGGGAGCCCAAAAATTGGATGAATCACACCCTGGAGTTGCTAGCAGCAGCAGGAGCCCAAACATTGCTTTAAAGAGACACTGGAGTTGGCATCAGGAGCCCAAAAATTGGATGAATCACACCCTGGAGTTGCAAGCAGCAGCAGGAGCCCAAACATTGCTTTAAAGAGACACTGGAGTTGGCAGCAGGAGCCCAAAAATTGGATGGATCACACCCTGGAGTTGCAAGCAGCAGCAGCCCAAACATTGCTTTAAAGAGACACTGGAGTTGGCATCAGGAGCCCAAAAATTCAATGAATCACACCCTGGAGTTGCAAGCAGCAGCAGGAGCCCAAACATAGCTTGAAAGACACACTGTAGCTGGCAGCAGGAGCCCAAAAATTGGATCAATCACACCCTGGAGTCGCAAGCAGCAGGAGCCCAAACATAGCTTGAAAGAGACACTGGAGCTGGCAGCAGGAGCCCAAAAATTGGCTGAATGACACCCTGGAGTTGCAAGCAGCAGCAGGAGCCCAAACATTGCTTTAAAGAGACACTGGAGTTGGCAGCAGGAGCCCAAAAATTGGATGAATCCCACCCTGGAGTTGCAAGCAGCAGCAGCAGGAGCCCAAACATAGCTTGAAAGAGACACTGGAGTTGGCAGCAGGGGCCCAAAAATTGGATGAATTACACCCTGGAGTCGCAAGCAGCAGGAGCCCAAAC
Organism: Gastrophryne carolinensis; assembly: GCA_027917425.1. Taxonomy (NCBI): domain Eukaryota; kingdom Metazoa; phylum Chordata; class Amphibia; order Anura; family Microhylidae; genus Gastrophryne; species Gastrophryne carolinensis. The sequence continues at coordinate 279,217,304 of CM051238.1, read as the reverse complement.
ATAGCTTGAAAGAGACACTGGAGTTGGCAGCAGGAGCCCAAAAATTGGCTGAATCACACCCTGGAGTTTCACCACCTGAAAAGGAGCCACTGCAGCACTAGCAACTTGGACAGGAGCACATTCAGCTTCTGCGCCGTAGGATGAGTGGGTGCATACTGCTGTTTCTTGGACATAGCTTCGCTGATGGATTTCTGGCGGGATGTATGACTTGGAGGAGGAGGAGCAGGAGCGACAGAGGATGGGTATGACACATAGCTGCCTTCAGCTGAGTTGCTAGAGCCTTGGCTGGCAGAAATTGGGAGCAGCGTGCCATTTGGTGAGGAAGCAGGCTGGACCACCTCTTCGGAGCCTCGGTTCTCCCAGGTCGCTTTATGGTGACGCATCATATGTTGACGCAGGGCCGTGGTGCCAACATTTGGGCCCTGGCCACGCTTCACCTTCTGCCTACATATCTTGCATGTGGCCATGTTACCCTCCTGCGGATGCTTCAGGAAAGCTACTTTTCCCACCAACAGGCCGCACTGATTCACTGCTACTGTCGCCAACTCCAGGAACCCCTGCTCCACTACCTCCCAAAAGGTAGCCTGCCGTGCAGCAGGTGCTCTACCCTGGCCCCGGCCCCGTTTGGCTCCAGGCTTTACAACTGTGCCCCCATGCAGACTGCCAACCATGCTGCTAACACCTTGCTGCCTCAGCTGCTGACTTCGGGGCAACCTGCGCCCTCTTCTCCTGATGATGATGATGAAGCCCCTTCATCACCCGGCTCCCAAGTGCGATCGGCTTCATCATCATCATCATCACCGAGTTGTGGCTGCACGTCACTGATGTTCTCGGTTTCCTCAACAGTGTCTGACGCAGGAGCTGGAACACTCTCAACACCCACGACACTGTCCACATCACTATTTGTCTGCCTAGCTAAAGAAGCCACCTCCATTTCTTGGCTGGGCAGTAGCTGCTGACTGTCCTCTATCTGATCGTCCTCCTAACTAAAGAGTGGAGATGAACCCAAAGCATAGGATACGTCGCTGGGGGAGGGAACGGCGTAGGACAGAGGCAATGGGAGGATAGGGACTGCTCTCGGGGCATGCCAACTCAGGGTTGTGTCAGAGGGACCTACCGACCCTAGACTGGGGGTCTCAGATGTAACTTGTGATGATGTTGATGAGCGCGTTAACCAATCTACCACGGCAGATGCGTTACTGGTGGAGACACGACTGCTAGCAGATACTGGCAGTTCAGGTCTCTCACCGTGACTCCTGCTGCCACTCGCTCCTAGTCTGCTGCGACCTCTGCCTGCTGAATCTTGGCCTCTGCCACTCCTCTTTGAACATCCTTGCACTTGTCTGCCTGACATTTTTATGTATTTGAAATGAGCAATAGGTACGATAAAAAATTTGTTTACTTTAAAAAGAAGAAGCTAAATAAAGTGAGGGACTGCTTCTCTGCACCAGATACTATGAAAATTGGCAATATGAGATACCCTATAGCCTAGTGTTTTGGCAGCAGACCAAAAACCAATTCAAAATGCAATACTTTGATTAAGCTGAGGAAGGATCAACAAGCGTATTTAGTATAACAGATAGGCTGCCTAGTGCAGGTTTGGGATGCCCTGCGGCCTGGTGTTTTTTTTTGTTAAAGGCAGACCAAAAACCAATTCAAAATGCTATACTTTGATTTAGCTGAGGAAGGATCAACAAGCGTATTTAGTATAACAGATAGGCTGCCTAATGCAGGTTTGGGATGCCCTGCGGCCTGGTGTTTTTTTTGTTAAAGGCAGACCAAAAACCAATTCAAAATGCAATACTTTGATTCAGCTGAGGAAGGATCAACAAGCTTATTTAGTATAACAGATAGGCTGCCTAGTGCAGGTTTGGGATGCCCTGCGGCCTGGTGTTCTTTTTGTTAAAGGCAGACCAAAACCAATTCAAAATGCAATACTTTGATTCAGCTGAGGAAGGATCAACAAGTGTATTTAGTATAACAGATAGGCTGCCTAATGCAGGTTTGGGATGCCCTGCGGCCTGGTGTTTTTTTTGTTAAAGGCAGACCAAAAACCAATTCAAAATGCAATATTTTGATTCAGCTGAGGAGGATGAACAAGCGTATTTAGTATAACAGATAGGCTGCCTAGTGCAGGTTTGGGATGCCCTGCGGCCTGGTGTTTCTTTTGTTAAAGGCAGACCAAAAACCAATTCAAAATGCAATACTTTGATTCAGCTGAGGAAGGATCAACAAGCGTATTTAGTATAACAGATAGGCTGCCTAATGCAGGTTTGGGATGCCCTGCGGCCTGGTGTTTTTTTTGTTAAAGGCAGACCAAAAACCAATTCAAAATGCAATACTTTGATTCAGCTGAGGAAGGATCAACAAGCGTATTTAGTATAACAGATAGGCTGCCTAGTGCAGGTTTGGGATGCCCTGCGGCCTGGTGTTCTTTTTGTTAAAGGCAGACCAAAAACCAATTCAAAATGCAATACTTTGATTCAGCTGAGGAAGGATCAACAAGCGTATTTAGTATAACAGATAGGCTGCCTAATGCAGGTTTGGAATGCCCTGCGGCCTGGTGTTTTTTTTTGTAAAAGGCAGACCAAAAACCAATTCAAAATGCAATACTTTGATTCAGCTGAGGAAGGATCAACAAGCGTATTTAGTATAACAGATAGGCTGCCTAATGCAGGTTTGGGATGCCCTGTGGCCTGGTGTTTTTTTTTTGTTAAAGGCAGACCAAAAACCAATTCAAAATGCAATACTTTGATTCAGCTGAGGAAGGATCAACAAGCGTATTTAGTATAACAGATAGGCTGCCTAGTGCAGGTTTGGGATGCCCTGCGGCCTGGTGTTCTTTTTGTTAAAGGCAGACCAAAAACCAATTCAAAATGCAATACTTTGATTCAGCTGAGGAGGATGAACAAGCGTATTTAGTATAACAGATAGGCTGCCTAGTGCAGGTTTGGGATGCCCTGCGGCCTGGTGTTTCTTTTGTTAAAGGCAGACCAAAAACCAATTCAAAATGCAATACTTTGATTCAGCTGAGGAAGGATCAACAAGCGTATTTAGTATAACAGATAGGCTGCCTAATGCAGGTTTGGGATGCCCTGCGGCCTGGTGTTTTTTTTTGTTAAAGGCAGACCAAAAACCAATTCAAAATGCAATACTTTGATTCAGCTGAGGAAGGATCAACAAGCGTATTTAGTATAACAGATAGGCTGCCTAGTGCAGGTTTGGGATGCCCTGCGGCCTGGTGTTTTTTTTGTTAAAGGCAGACCAAAAACCAATTCAAAATGCAATACTTTGATTCAGCTGAGGAAGGATCAACAAGCGTATTTAGTATAACAGATAGGCTGCCTAGTGCAGGTTTGGGATGCCCTGCGGCCTGGTGTTTTTTTTTGTTAAAGGCAGACCAAAAACCAATTCAAAATGCAATACATTGATTCAGCTGAGGAAGGATCAACAAACGTATTTAGTATAACAGATAAGCTGCCTAATGCAGGTTTGGGATGCCCTGCGGCCTGGTGTTTTTTTTTGTTAAAGGTAGACCAAAAGCCAATTCAAAATGCAAAACTTTGATTCAGCTGAGGAAGGATCAACAAGCGTATTTATTATAACAGATAGGCTGCCTAATGCAGGTTTGGGATGCCCTGCGGCCTGGTGTTTTTTTGTTAAAGGCAGACCAAAAAACAATTCAAAATGCAATACTTTGATTCAGCTGAGGAAGGATCAACAAGCGTATTTAGTATAACAGATAGGCTGCTAAGTGCAGGTTTGGGATACCCAGGTGGGCTGGTGTTTTTTTGGTTAAAGGCAGACCAAAAAATATTTAAACTAATCCAGTTATATATTATGATAAATGCTTGTGTGTAACATATAGGGTTAAATAAGCCACTGCATAGATGGCATGCACAGTGGCAAGGCAGATTTACAGCACAAAGAACTGAAATCGAATTGAAAACTGATCTGGCTAATGAAAAAAAAAAAAATTTCACTGTCACTTCTATGCTGTCCCTGGCTGGATGGTTCCGGTTTTTCCCAATCTTTCCCTATCTTTCCCTGGCTCTGTCTACCTCTCTGTCTGCCTCTCTGACTCTCCCTGCCTATCTCTAACTCTCTGTCCCTGTATCTAACTAGCTGTGCTCTGGCCGCAATGCAAGGCTGAAATGCGCACAGGCAAGATGGCCGCCGCTTTATATAGCACGGTGACGTCACCGGGCTTCCTGGCTGCTGATAGGCTGCATGTGACTTACCCATGATACCTTGCCCCAGGGGGTATATCTGGACATGTTCATCCACCATATTAGAATGCCTGTAATTGAAATAAATGGAGTTTAAAGGAAAACTTTGATTGATCGAATCGCGGGGAAATTCGGATTCGTTCAGAATCTAATTTTCCATGAAATTCGGAACGAATCCGGGTTCGTCCGGATCGATTCGCTCGTCCCAACATATGAGCACTGTCTCTTCTGAATGTGTTGGTAGAGTTTAATCAGGGAAATAATGTCTACATGCCAATACAGTTAATATTGGAAGCTGCATATTCATTTTGATATTAGTGTCACTTTTTAATTTTTATAATTATGAGTTGCAGGGACTGCCTGCATTATGTTTGCCTACAGGCGAAATATCACACTAAAATGTTTTAATATACCATTCTGTTGTTTATTAGACTATGTAATTAAGAAAACCCAATTTATCACGAGAAATGTCCTCCGGAGCAGATGGTACAGTATTTGTCCTGTTACCTTTTGTGAACTCTCAACTAGCATTAACATCACAGAGGTTGTCCAGCTCTGCATCTGCAGCTTCCGGATGCAGGGTTCCACCCCTCCCAAAGCTGAAGATGCCAAGCTGGAGCACTGCTGTGACAGTTACCCATCCATTTCACTATACATGACCATGTTTTTGCACTTATGCAATCCAATAGATGCCAATAATGAACAGGTTTATAAGAAGGATGCCTGAAAAGCTTGCCTGATTATGATTGTCCATTTTGAAGTTTTAATGCCTGACCTGTTGGTGATTTTTACTGAAATTAACGTATTGTAATGGGTCTGTTGCCATCTACTGATAATAAAGCAAACTACCACCATGTAATCAGAACTGGATCAAACAACATTCAATGCATGTGCACAAATGTCAATCTCATGGAGGCAGATAGAAATTTTGAGCTGTCTGTAGGCTACAAAATATGTCTACATTTGGGTTTGGGACACTTCTTAAAGTGGACCTTCACCCTGAATAAGAGCCTATTTTATATGTTTCTCCCATGCTGTTCATACAGATTGTTCACATTAAAAATCATCCTACCTGCATCTATTGCATTTTCAGAGACTTTAAACATCCAAGATGGTGGCTCATGGACGTGCAGGCTGCCTGCAAGCAGGAAGTGTCCTCTCACTGTGGCGCTCTGCATTCTGGGATTGCTGACCTTTTCCTGACCCCAGCTCTGCTCTGTTTGTGCAAAGCACAGCTATAACCCCGCTCTCCTGCACTTTTGACTCCTCTCAACTCCTCAGTATTTGATGCTTCTGAGCCAAGATGGCGGCGCCCGTATCCTAGAGTGCTGAACAGAGTTGCAAGCCAGTGAGGAAAAGAATAAAAAGTAAGTGACTAAAAACATTAAAAATATTAATTTTAGATGCTAGGGAATATTTTTTTAAGAGTTTGGGCGTTTCATTAAATGACACTGAAGGTCCATTTAAGTCACTAAAAATTGCAAGACATATAGCTTGGTATTATAAATCTATGACTCAAGAGTAACACCTATTCAGAAAAGATCATAGCAATGAGTGGCACTATTGGTCATTTAATAGTGTTCCTCCACAGAAATGCTAATGCCTGATTCTTGAAGAAACCTATAGGCTGACCAGCCATGGCCATCATCCTGGCATGGCATTGAAGATGAACTATAGTAAAGTCACCACTTTCAACTCCATTCGCTTGTATGGCAGCCAATCATGTGGCTACCGGCAGCCATTCAGATTTCTTGTGCAAGGCCACTTGGCAATCCTTTTTTTCCACTCAGAGTTGCAGTCAACATAGAATACCGTTAGGTGAAGCAGATAGTTGGCTGTGTTAAATTTTCATTGTGTTTTTCACTTCCCTCCCTCTCCCTTCTCTCTTCCCTTCCCTGACATGTTTCGTCCTATCGACTATCAGAGCCCAAGGAGTAAGTCGTAAGGACGAAACACATTGGGCGGAGCCTAGTGACCACGTGCCTTTTGAAGGAAGATGGAGATTACTGAGTCTGCGGCCGAGGCGTTGGGTAAACATATATGCAGAGCAGTAGGAGCCTGAGCTAATTGCGGTGGCGAGACTGCTGGTGGTAACACACAGCTTTGCCTTCTCAAAAGTACTATATGCTGGATTTTATTGCCGTTTTTATGTTTTTTATTGCAAATCAACATTAAATTTGGAGTGAATGCTTGATGTAAAAATATCACAAGACCTGTTTTTATTGCCATTAAGAAGCGAAAAAGTGGATGAATATGAAAGTAGCAGATCCCAAACCTTAAGGAGGAACTAAATTATTTGCTATTTGATTACAAGGCATTTTTTCTAAAGAAATCTGGTATGTGTTTTATACTTATAAGGTGGTGGGATAAACACACCTCAATGGAAATATAACACTTTTGGTGTTGAACTTTGAAGTTGTATGTCCCGCGGAGTGACCGATATATAACCGGCTGTGGCTGTATACCAAAACTTGCTTGCCTCTTTTTGGGACTGCTGTGGCTACAGTTCTGATATTACTCCTAGCGAGTGGATGTTTAATCTCTAGATTCTAAATTGTTATATTTTCAACTAATAGCGCAACCTTGAATATATTACTTTATATTACCACTGTCTGATCCAGCTGATACCAACGTACAGGCAATGCCAAGAGGGTGAAGCAAGACCTGCAAACTTGCTTTGATAGCACTTTCAGGGAAGAATTTGAGCAGGAAAAAACTGGCCTGGTGGGCAGACTCTTAGTTTATATTAGTTTTGTGAGGACATGCTAACTATGAGCCAGTTGATGGAGGCACCTACTAGGGGTGATGCTCTATTGGATCTGGTAATATCGGATTTGGTAAGATCAGATCTGGTAAAATATGCTGATGATGACCTGGTAGGTACTGTAACTGTCCATGAGAATCTTGGTAACAGTGACCACGATATAGTTGTAATCAACATAAACTTAAAAAAACCTTCTGTGACTGGGAAGGCAAAAATACTAAATTTTAGAAAGACCAACTTCCCCAGGTTCAAGAATGCTGCACTCCAGGACATAGACTGGGAGTTAAGGAATAAGGATGTGCTGAGGAATAAGGATACAGATGCCGAATGGGAGTGCTTCACATCAATTATATCCCTCCTGGCTGACACCTGCAGTTAAATGGGCAATAAAAAAACAAAAAAATAATATTTAAAAATTACAAATCTGATCTCCCTGCAGTAACATTTGAAAAGATAAAGCAGTAAATAAATCATGTAAACAAGTAATAAAGCTGACAAAAGCCCAATATAAAAGAGATGTGACCAAAGAAAGCAAAACCAACCCTAAATGTTTCTTTAAGTATATAAACTCAAAGAGACCAAAATCAGAACAGGTAGGTCCCATTATTAATGGCAATGGGGAGTTGGTCACTGGGGACCAAGAAAAGGCAGAGCCTCTAAATTGGTTCTTTAGCTCGGTGTACACAAATAAGGCACAAGGTACCAACTTAGGCGTTGCCACAGCATAATTCCTAACTGGCTAAACCTGTGAGCGATTGGGGTGACACAGACAACAGTTCTTTAAAATTAAAGACCAGTTTTATTGAAAACCAAAATGTCTCTTACTTCAGAGGTTGCAGCATGCAATGCAATAAATCAAGTGGTTACTTCACCAACTCAATGAAAGTCCAGGGTTTGATACTCCAGCAAGCTGCAAGTCAGGGGTACCAGGTCCGCTTTACAGGGCACACAAGCCCATGCTGCTCATCCACACAAGTCCCAGTTTTGGGGTCGCAGAAGCCAAGTCCTTCGGCTTAAATCCAGTCTCTCATTCACCACTGAGCAGTACAGCCTGGGCTCCTTCCTCCAGGCTGGTCAACAGCAAACTGACAGGCTCAGCGGCTCCTTTTATTCAAGCTTCCCCTGCAATCAGCCTCATCACCTGTGCAAGGCCTGAGATCAGGGAACAAACCCGTAGAGGACTGGAGAATGTGAACTGGGTCCTGAAAACCTGGCATGGATTGTGCCTGATACAGCATAGCAGGGGAAAAATACACACCATTTATCACTTTTCCATATACATTACCACACACCAAAGAAAGACTAAACAATTTAAATGTGAATAAGGCTCTTGGACCAGATGGACTTCACCCAAGAGGTATAGTACCAAGGGATTGGAGCAAGGCAAATGTGGTGCCCATTTTTGAAAAGGGTTCCAGGTCTTCTCTGGGTATACAGGATTATGTAACTATGCATCATTTCCTAAGTGACAGCCAGCACAGTTTTACTAAGAGCAGAAGCTGCCAGACTAACCTGATTGGCTTCTATGAGGAGGTGAGTAGAAGCCTGGACAGAGGGGTGGCTGTGGATATAATTTTCTGGAATTTGCAAAAGCAATAGACACTTATTGGGGAAATTTAGGTCTTCAGGGTTAGAAAATACAGTTGGTGAATGGATTGAAAACTGGCTGAAGGATCGTGTGCAGAGAGTTGCGGTGTACCCTAGGGTTCATTGCTGTTCCCCCTATTATCCACTTTTTTTATAAATGATATAGAAGATGGCATTAAGAGCATGGTCTTTATTTTTGCGAATGACACCAAGATATGTAGCACAGTGCAGTCTATTGAAGATGTTAACAAGCAAATGGTGACTGACTTGTATAAGTATAGAAGGGGTCAGTACAAAAAATATGGGGTAAAAAGATTCAATCTCCGGAGGCAACAATCATTTGTTACCATAAGAACTATATATCTGTGGAATAGCCTCCCACAGAAGCTTGTCACAGCATCAACAGCTGACAGCTTCAAAAAAGGATTAGATGCTCTTCTAGCCGAAAGTAACATCAACAGTTACTATTAGCTGTTATCAGTAAAAAATACTTTCCCCATCTCCGCTCCTTGATTGAACTTGATGGACATATGTCTTTTTTCAACCATACTAACTATGTAACTATGTCGATACCAACCAATGTTTAAAGCGTACCCACATCCATTTCCTCACTAATGGGTATGGATGAGGGTCCGGACGCATTGAAACAGCCTGGAGGGGGCATCCAAATGGCTGGAGCTCCACTCATGCATCATGCATGTTATTGGCCGCTGGCACTCATGTGGGGGGGGGCATTTTTGTGGCAATGTGCGAGGGGGCTTCAGCAATCTGGATGCCCCCCAAACCTGTCTTGATGCAGCCGGAACAACACCTGTTAGCAAGGAAATATGTATGGGTCCACTCTAAGTACTATGACTACAGCTCTCATGAGTAGTTGAAAGTTCATATTTTATTTACTCATGATTAAAAATTGATTACATCAGGAACTTCACAAACAGAAAGAGAAAGCACATAAGGGTCGATTCAGCACCAGGTGGGAAAACTCACCCTGTTTTTAAGAGAGATAACTGCCATTGTCGTTCATTGTCTACCATAGAGATGATTCAGCACTAGGTGAAAATTCACATCCAGTTGCCGAAACAGCCTCAAGGTAGACAATGAAAGTGAATGAGATTTTCCTCTCCTAAAAAAGGAGTGAGTTTTCTTACATAGTGCTGAATCAACCATATAGAGAAGAAGAATTAAGGAAATCCTTACTCCAATTACAAAACATCCCTTCCAACAGCAAAACCCAGTAAGCACCTAGCAGAAGAACTAAATATGTACTACTGCAGTGATTCAGAACGATACACGTGAGTGCAGGTGGGACAATGTGGCAAACAGCATCTACAGATACTCTAGCCAGCCAAGAATCATCTTGTTGTCAAGGCTCCCGAGGTTGAAACATCTGCTCCTGAATCTCAACACTAGAGATCAGTCAGGTTCAAGTGGCATATGGTCTTAATGTCTAAAAGTGTGCACAGAACAGCTTTCATCAGTCCTAGCTGGAATCTATAACCAGATGCTAGAGGAATATACAGCCCCCAGTGTCCAAAGAGGTCAACTATTATCCTGATCCCTAAAAAGACTCAGAACCAAAGGACTTCAGGCTGGTGGTAGTAACACATATTGCCATGAAATTAAAATATTGCTAGTTGTGAATGGGTAATAACATTTCTGACAACCAGAAATTAGTGTGTTAAAATTAGTAACACCATTTTTAGGTCCACCAATGTAGGTGCAGCACAGGGATGTGTTTTATGAGTTACAGTACCTTTTAGGTAAAATCCTGCTATGACCAATATCATCCCGGGCACCAGCTCTTCAACCTGACATACAAACAATAAAAATGATTAAACGAATGAAAAAAATGTATCAGGCGCACCTTAGATTTGGATTCTTGTGCAGATTATTGCGCACACATATGATTTATTCTTTTTCTTTTTTGCTTTTAACCCATCCATCTAGTGAGAGACTGCAGTTGGGGGTTAGGTGCTTTGCGCAAGAGCACTTCAGTCATGTTCCAGCCAGGATTTTAACCTCCCACCCTGCTGTCAAAAGATCAATTCTAGAGATGAGCGAATCGATTCGGACAAACCCAAATTCGTTCCGAATTTCAGGAAAAATTCGATTCTGAACGAATCCGAATTTCCCCGCGATTCGATCGATCGAAGTTTTCCTTTAAACTCCATTTATTTAAATTACAGCCATTGTAAAATGGTGGATGCACATGTCTGGACATGTACCCTGGGGCAAGTTATCATGGGAAGGTCACATGCAGCCTATCAGCAGCCAGGAAGCTCGGTGACGTCACAGTGCTATATAAACGGCGGCCATCTTGCTTGTGCGCATTTCAGCCTTGCATTGCAGACAGAACGGAGGTTGCTGCAGACAGGGAGAGACTTACAGACAGGCAGGGAGAGTCAGGGAGACCCACAGAGTGCCAGGGAGAGCCAGGGAAAGATAGGGAAAAATCGGGAACGATCCAGGCAGGGACAGCAGAGAAAATGACAGGGAAACTTTTTTTTTATTTTCACTTCACTTAATTTGCCAGCTCAGTTTTAAATTGCTTTTTTTTTTGTGCTGTAAATATTCCTGGCCACTGTGCATCCCATCTTGGCAGTGGCATATTTAACCCTATCTGTTACACACAAGCATTTCTTATAACTCGATTAGTTTGAATTTTTTTTGTATGCTGTAAAAACCCCAGCTCACATGGGCATACTATTTCAGCACATTTCACCCTATCTGTTATACTAAATCAGCTTCTAAAGGCTCTGTTTTATTAATATATTGCATTTTGAATTGGTTTCGTGCTTCCTGTAAAAACACCAGGCCGCAGGGTATCCCAAACAAGCACATTTCACCCTATCTGTTATACTAAATCAGCTTCTACAGGCTCCGTTTTATTAATATATTGCATTTTTAATTGGTTTCGTGCTTCCTGTAAAAACACCAGGCCGCAGGGTATCCCAAACAAGCACATTTCACCCTATCTGTTATACTAAAGCAGCTTCTACAGGCTCTGTTTTATTAATATATTGCATTTTGAATTGGTTTTGTGCTTCCTGTAAAAACACCAGGTCGCAGGGTATCCCAAACAAGCACATTTCACCCTATCTGTTATACTAAAGCAGCTTCTACAGGCTCTGTTTTATTAATATATTGCATTTTGAATTGGTTTTGTGCTTCCTGTAAAAACACCAGGCCGCACGGTATCCCAAACAAGCACATTTCACCCTATCTGTTATACTAAATCAGCTTCTACAGGCTCTGTTTTATTAATATATTGCATTTTGAATTGGTTCTGTGCTTCCTGTAAAAACACCAGGCCGCAGGGTATCCCAAACAAGCACATTTCACCCTAACTGTTATACTAAAGCAGCTTCTACAGGCTCTGTTTTATTAATATATTGCATTTTGAATTGGTTTTGTGCTTCCTGTAAAAACACCAGGCCGCAGGGTATCCCAAACAAGCACATTTCACCCTGTTATACTAAAGCAGCTTCTACAGGCTCTGTTTTATTAATATATTGCATTTGGAATTGGTATTGTGCGTCTTGTAAAAACACCAGCCCGCAGGGTATCCCATATTGCCAATTTTCATAGTATCTGGTGCAGAGAAGCAGTATCTCACTTTATTTAGCTTCTGCTTTTTAAAGTAAACACATTTTTTTAAGTGCCTATGGCGCATTTCAAATACATAAAAAGGTCAGGCAGACAAGTGCCAGGATGTTCAAAGAGGAGTGGCAGAGGCCAAGATTCAGCAGGCAGAGGTCGCAACAGAGAGACCTGATCTGCCAGTATCTGCTAGCTGTCGTGTCTCCACCAGTAACGCATCTGCCGTGGTAGATTGGTTAATGCGGTCATCCACATCATCACAAGTTACATCTGACACCCCCAGTCTAGGGTCGGTAGGTTCCTCTGAAACAACCCTGAGTTGGCATGGCCCGAGAGCAGTCCCTGTCCTCCCACTGCCTCTGTCCTACGTCGTTCCCTCCCCCAGCGACGTATCCTATGCTTTGGGTTCAGCTCCACTTTTTAGTGAGGAGGACGATCAGATAGAGGACAGTCAGCAGCTACTGCCCAACCAAGAAATGGAGGTGGCTTCCTTCGCTAGGCAGACAAATAGTGATGTGGAGAGTGGCGTGGGTGTTGTTGCGAGCGTTCCAGCTCCTGCGCCAGACACTGTTGAGGAAACCGAGAACATTAGTGACGTGCAGCCACAATTCGGTGATGATGATGAAGCCAATCGCACTTGGGAGCCGGGTGCAGAAGGGGCTTCATATTCATCATCAGGAGAAGAGGGGCGCAGGTTGCCCCGGAGTCAGCAGCTGAGGCAGCAAGGTGTTAGCAGCATGGTTGGCAGTCAGCATGGGGGCAGAATTGTAAAGCCTGGAGCAAAACGCGGCCGGGGCCGGGGTAGAGCACCTGCTGCGCGGCAGGCTACCTTATCGGGAGGTAGTGGAGCAGGGGTTCCTGGAGTTGCCAACAGTAGCAGTGAACCAGTGCGGGCTGTTGGTGGGAAAAGTAGCTACTCGGCAGTGTGGCAGTTTTTCCTCAAGCATCCGCAGGAGGGTAACATGGCCACATGCAAGATATGTAGGCAGAAGGTGAAGCGCGGCCAGGGCCCAAATGTTGGCACCATGGCCCTACGTCAACATATGATGCGTCACCATAAAGTGGCCTGGGAGAACCGAGGCTCCGAAGAGGTGGTCCAGGCTGCTTCCTCACCAAGTGGCACGCCGCTCCCAAATTCTGCCAGCCAAGGCTCTAGCACCTCAGCCGAAGGCAGCTGTGCGTCATACCCATCCTCTGTCGCTCCTCCTGATGCTCCTGCTCCTCCTCCTCCAAGTCATGCATCCCGCCAGCAATCCATCAGCAAAGCCATGTCCAAGAGACAGCAGTATGCGCCCACTCATCCTACGGCGCAGAAGCTGAATGTGCTCCTGTCCAAGTTGCTGGTGCTGCAGTTGCTTCCTTTTCAGGTGGTGGACTCTGCACCTTTCAGAGAACTGATGGCTTGTGCCGAGCCGAGGTGGAGAGTCCCAAGCCGTCATTTCTTTGCCAAGAAGGCAGTACCAGCGCTGCACACTTTTGTTGAACAGAAGGTGGGCCAGTCCTTGAGCCTGCCAGTGTGTAGCAAAGTGCATGGCAGTGCCAACATCTGGAGCTGTAACTACGGTCAGGGACAGTACATGTCGTTTACGGCGCACTGGGTGAATGTGGTCCCTATGCAGCAGCAGCAACTTGGACAAGTCCCTGGCCGTTGGGCCTGTGACACCGTGCGACTTGGCCTCCTCATCCTCCGCCATCTCCTCACCCTCCACTGTAGGCTCAAGTCTCAGTGCCCCTCCAGCCTACCATGTGTGCAGGGCACGGAGGTGTCACGCTGTGCTTCACATGGTTTGTCTTGGCGAACTGAGTCACACAGGGGAGGAACTGCTTAAATTTATTCATCAAGAAATCCAAACATGGCTTACTCCAAGAAAACTGAAAATGGGAACCATGGTTGCCGACAATGGGAAGAACATTTTGTCTGCGCTGCGACAAGGAAGGCTGACCCATGTGCCCTGCATGGCTCACGTCTTCAATCTGGTTGTGAAGCGGTTTCTGAAGTCTTCCCCCCATCTGCAAGACATCCTAACAACTTCAAGGAAACTTTGCATGCACTTCAGCCACTCATACACCGCCAAGCACACCCTTCTTGAGCTACAGCATCAGAAGGGTAGCCCCCAACATAGTCTGATTTGCGATGTTTTCACCCGTTGGAATTCCACCCTGCATATGTTGGACAGACTATATGAACAGAGAAAAGCCAGCACGTATTTCTTGATGATCCAAGCGGATGGGGGACTCCCCTGTATAACTTCAATGTCAACCAGTGGCAGCTCATACGTGAGAGGAGGAGCAGGAGCAGCCAGAGGAGCTAGAGGGTTGTGAGGAAGGCGAGACAGAGGACCCAGATACACCGTGGAAGTATGCAGTGGAGATGGAGACAGGTAGACCCTCCGAGTCACTTGCGCAAATGGCAGGAAGCATGCTCACGTGCTTGCGTAGTGACCCCAGAATTGTTTCCATTTGTCAGCGGGATGACTTCTGGCTCTCCACCTTATTGGACCCTCGCTTCCGGCACAAAATGGGGGCATTTTTTAAACCCGCCGAGAGGGAGGACAAACTGACCTACTACAAAGACATTCTACGTAGTCAGTTGGCCGATGCCTATCTGCGCCATGGTCCATACTCTCACAGGTCTGATTCGGGGGCACCTCTGCGCTGGGGGGGGGGGTTGGCAGGAGCAGCAGCAGCTCCATCAGCAGCAGCCTCAGTCTTCAGTCGCTAATGAGTAGCTTTCTACACCCGCATAGTGAGGCTACTCATGAGCAGCAGGAAGACCTGGAGCAGGACCTGAACCAGCAGGCCATGTCATACCTTGACATGACCATGCCAACACACCTTGAGGATCCGCTGGACTTCTCGGCAGCCAAACTTGACTGGTGGCCGCAGCTAGCTGAGTTTGCCCTGGAAAAGCTGTCCTGCCCGGCAAGTAGCGTGCCATCTGAGCGGGTGTTTAGTGTGGCAGGGGCCATAGTTACGGCGAGGAGAACTCGTCTGCCAACTAAAAATGTGGAGAGACTCACCTTTGTCAAAATGAATCAGGGATGGATCAGCCAGGATTTCTATCCACCAATGGCTGATGCATGCGACTAGATTCAGCATGGTGCCACATTTTACACTTTCCAAATGGTGCAAAACATATTTATGTCTTTAGGCCAATTTTTGGGCTCCTGCTGCCAACTCCAGTGTCTCTTTCAAGCTATGTTTGGGCTCCTGCTGCTGCTGCTTGCAACTCCAGGGTGTCATTCAGCCAATTATTGGGCTCCTGCTGCCAACTCCAGTGTCTCTTTCAAGCTATGTTTGGGCTGCTGCTGCTTCTGCTTGAAACTCCAGGGTGTCATTCAGCCAATTTTTGGGCTCCTGCTGCCAACTCCAGTGTCTCTTTCAGCCAATGTTTGGGCTCCTGCTGCTGCTGCTTGCAACTCCAGGGTGTCATTCAGCAAATTTTTGGGTTCCTGCTGCCAACTCCAGTGTCTCTTTCAGCCAATGTTTGGCCTCCTGCTGCTGCTGCCAACTGCAGTGTGTCTTTAGGCCAATTTTTGGGTTCCTGCTGCCAACTCCAGTGTCTTTTTCAAGCTATGTTTGGGCTCCTGCTGCTGCTGCTTGCAACTCCTGTGTCTCTTTCAGCCAATGTTTGGGCTCCTGCTGCTGCTGCTGGCAACTCCAGTGTGTCTTTAGGCCAATTTATGGGTTCCTGCTGCTGCTGCTGCCAACTCCAGGGTGTGTCTATCAGTCAGTGTTTGGGTTCCTGCTGCCAACTCCAGTGTCTCTTTCAGCCAATGTTTGGGCTCTTGCTGCTGCTGCTGCCAACTCCAGGGTGTCATTCAGCCAATTTTTGGGCTCCTGCTGCCAACTCCAGTGTCTCTTTCAAGCTATGTTTGGCCTCCGGCTGCTGTTGCTGCCAACTGCAGTGTGTCTTTAGGCCAGTGTTTGGGCTCCTGGTGCTGGCAACTCCAGTGTGTCTTTAGGCCAATTTTTGGGCTCCTGCTGCCAACTCCAGTGTCTCTTTCAAGCTATGTATGGGCTCCTGCTGCTGCTGCTTGCAACTACAGGGTGTCATTCAGCCAATTTTGGGCTCCTGCTGCCAACTCCAGTGTCTCTTTCAAGCTATGTTTGGGCTGCTGCTGCTGCTGCTTGCAACTCCAGGGTGTCATTCAGCCAATTTTTGGGCTCCTGCTGCCAACTCCAGGATGTCTTTCAGCCAATATTTGGGCTCCTGCTGCTGCCAGCTCCAGGGTGTGTTTTTCAGGCAATATAGGGGCCCCTCATAGTGATGCCACCTCAACTCTCTGCCATTGTGCCGCTCTGCGATTCTAATAGCGATGCCTCTGATCTGCATGTCCTAATTATTTACAGTATTATTTCACTAACCCAGCACGCATCCTATGCGTGTTACAGCAAGGCAGAATGGTTTACAACCCTATTGAGGCTCTAGGAAGCTCAGAAATAGGTGTTTTTAATAGCGATTCATCGCGAATAAATTCGGACCGAAACAAATTTTGGCGGAAAATTCGTCGAATCAGCCGAATCAAATTTTTCAAAAGTTCGCTCATCTCTAATCAATTCCCTACCACTAGTCCACAACTATTAATAGCACATACCCCAGACCCTCTAAAAAGCTATATTTGATAACATTTATAACTTATAACCACCTTTTTTGTTGTTTTTTCATATGAGGAACTTGCTGAATATTCTCTCAGGTAGTAAATGAGAGTGCCAATACTCGCTCTTTAGCTAGACAGCGATCACTGTATCTCTTAAGCTGATCAAACAGGACATGCCTATTCTGCCAGAGTTAACCAGCTGAAA
Organism: Gastrophryne carolinensis; assembly: GCA_027917425.1. NCBI lineage: Eukaryota > Metazoa > Chordata > Amphibia > Anura > Microhylidae > Gastrophryne > Gastrophryne carolinensis. The sequence continues at coordinate 279,200,318 of CM051238.1, read as the reverse complement.
GAGCAACACAGCACTTAAACCGGACCTTCAGCTTCATTTGATGAAAAACCCAAACCCTTTAAAAATGATTCCCCAGCATCTAAAATTAATATATTTAACTTTTTTAATCACTTACTTCTTACTTGTTTCCCCACTGGCCTGCAACTCGCATCGCATACTGAGGAGAGGGGTCAAAAGCGCAGGGGGCGGGGTTATAGCTGTGCTTTGCACAGAGAAAGCAGAGCTGTGGTAAGGAAGGGGTCAGCAATTCCAGAATGCAGAGCGACATAGTCAGAAGGCACTTCCTCCCTGATTTTTAATGTGGGCAATCTGTATGTACAAGGTGGGGGAAACATATAAGATAGGCTCTTATTCAGAGTGAAGGTCCATTTTAAGCCACAAAAGTCATCATCTGACAGGCCATCCTACACCTCTCCTGTTGTTAGTGTGATACAGAAGAGACACAATTGTTTGTCCTTGGGGTCGTCAGTGCGTCAGGCAGTGGCAGAGGATGTAACCCACTTTTTTAAAAAACACAGACTTTCATTATGTTTATGAGACTAAAGTTTGGAATCTTGAGACAAAAGTCTTTATAAGGCTGGTGGTGGTGGCCTAAACCAACAGGTCATGTGAAACATAGAAAGCGGATGAGACCATTGAAGCAGGAAGCACAAAACCGAGTGTCAAGGCCAGCATGGACGACCCTAAGGACGCACAATAGTATCTCTTCAGTATCGCACACAGGGGGAGAGTTCTGGGACAGCATGGCAAATAGTGGTGAGTTAAGTGGCATTATTTCATTTTATTATAAGGGCTTTTGTGACTCAAAGTATCGGGCAGCTTTTTTTCAGCGGTGCTATGCACAACGGGGCAGCCCGGGTTGCGCTGCCCTGCTGCTGCATATTAAAGAGGGACTATGTTCATTTCTGACCATAGCTCCTTTTGTGCTGTGTTGCTCTTTCAATAAGACATCTCTGCAAATTCAGACTCATCTCGTGAGATCAGTTTAGGAGAGTATTGACACTCTCAGCTACCACCTGAATCTCTCACAAAAAGAAGAGAATATTCGGTGGGGTCTTTATATGAAAAAGCAAATAAAATTGACTTACTGTACATAAAATGTTGTTATAAATGTGATTGAGGGGCTTTTTAGAGTATGGATGTAATTATGCGCCTGGGGAATGTGTTAGTAATACTCTAAGGTCCCTCTGATACAGTTTTTTAATTCATTAATTTTTTTTTATTTTTATGTGAAGGGCATATGGCCTGATGAAGAGCCTCCCCCAATCTGAGCTTAAAACCTTCCGATTGTCCGGGGCTCCCGTTTGAATCGTGGCTCAAATGTGATGCAGAGCCTCCGTTGGAATGGCTCCCTAACTGATCCGTAAATTTCTCTTCACTCGGGAAGTTTTTTTTGCTCTCTCGGGTGCCTTCAATTTGATCGGGGCTTCCGTTCCCGTTCACACGGGCGGCCCGTTTTTCCCAGCTTTTTCCTTGGTTTTTGAACGTACCTGCTTGCCTTCCGTTGTATTTGACCTTCCATTTTTTGGGGTTTTACAAGTATACTTACATCTCCATGGCTCTTCTGTTGCCAATCTGGCTTCACGCAAGCGCACATCCCTAAACCTCCATTGGAATATACATATGGCACCAACTGCCAATTTGACACATATATATATATTGTCAAATATAATTTTTGTTGTCCCTTCTTCCTTACCATTAATGCATACCTTAATCTCCTTTGTGTTCCTTCTTCCTTGCAATTAATGAATACCTTAATCTCCTTTGTGTTCCTTCTTCCTTGCAATTAATACATACCTTAATCTCCTTTGTGTTCCTTCTTCCTTGCCATTAATGCATACCTTAATCTCTTTGGTGTCCCTTCTTCCTTGCCATTAATGCATACCTTAATCTCCTTGGTGTTCCTTCTTCCTTGCCTTTAATGCTTACCGTAATTGTTTGATAGTTTTTCTGATTTATAGACCCATGTCTAAACCTTTTGTGTCATGTAAATGTGTGATGATGTTGTGTGATTGTACATTTGCAGGAAAGACAACACACCAAATATTTTAATGTTTTTTTTATTCAAACGTTGGTTAATTTTTGTTTTGGTTTTGTTTTATCATATTAAAATGTTTGTTTTTCTAAAAAAATAAACTTTTACAATTATCATGCAAAATCCAAAAAATGAGGCCTCGGGGTCTTGAGCATGTCGTTTTCTTGTATCTGTGAATGAAAAACAACATTAGTTTAGCATTGTTTTTATGGTTTTGTTTGGCGTGGTTTTTTTGGGGCCCTTTTTAAACCGGACCTTCAGCGTGATTTAATGAAAAGCCCAAACTCTTAAAAAACAATTCGGCAGCATCTAAAATTAATATATTTTAAGTTTTTAGTCACTAACTTATTATTCTTTCCCCCACTGGGCTGCAACTCTGTTCAGGAATTTAGGATACGGACGCTTCCATCTTGACTCAGAAGCATCACACTTACGGAGGAGAGGAGAGTGGGATAAGGTACAGGGGGTGGGTTATAGCTGTGCTTTGCTCAGACAGAGCAGAGCTGTGCTCTGGAAAAGGTCAGCAATCCCAGAATGCAGAGCAGCACAGTTAGAAGGCTGAATTTTAATGTGGGCAATCTGTATATACAGGGTGTGGGAAACATATAAGATAGTCTCTTATTCAGAGTGAAGGTCCGCTTTAAGGCCTTTTGTTCCAATTTTTTTTTTTTTTTTGGATTTTTTTGCCAAAGGAATTGTTAGTTCATTTACTTTGCATAAAAAAAAACACTTACAATGCTTTGGGCGGACATTGCCTCGGGGGCGTCTCCTTTGTTCCTCCCTGGGTTGCTGCTGTGAATCTGTTTGGATGACAAACACACTGATATTAGAGACTGTTGTTGTCTCATGAATATCATATTAAGTTAGGCTTCTTGGTATCAATCAACTCACCTTCCCCAGCCACCTCTTCCTCGTCGCCCCCTTCCTCGCTCATCCCTTGGGATGTCCCTGCGACGTCTGAATCTACAACTAACAATAGTGCACATGAGTATATGTATTTAATGCATGTATTACCACATATCTAACTATATTTCCCTTACCGGAGTCAGGTTGAGGCTCATTTCGGCTCGACTCCCTGCCGTCAGATTCCCCCCTCCCCTGCATGCTGAGGTCAAGAGGCACCTCATACTCACTGGCAGAGGAGGGGGTGGCTGTTGACACTGGCGGTGGACCACCTACAACTTCACCTGTTTCGCCCAACACTGGGCTGCGTGTCCTGGTCCGGGTGGGGCGGAACCGCATATTCCATTCATGGGCTGAAATACAAACACAATCATTAAACCACGCCCAGGCGATGCCAGGGTTATAGGTGCATTTACGATTTAAGCACTTACATGGGAAATGTTTGGCGAAGTACCGCCTCACCCGGGGCTTATGCCTTCTCTTTAAATCAGACCAGTGTTGGGCGATCTGGGTGAAGGTATAGGTGGTTTTGGATCGTCGTGCTATTGCGTCCACCACCGCCAGGGCCAACGTGTGCTTGTCATAATCTGACGGCAGGAAGTCGTAGCGATTCCTCAGCATCATCTGTCAAAAAAAGATACAAGGACCCACCATTAATACACAAAATACATTAACAAGTTTCCTGGCCTAACTAAAGTCACTTTATTAACCTCTTGCTGCCTCACATTGCCCTAGTTCTTCTATCTGCATCTAGCCTAGTTTGTAGCTGCGTACATGTGTTAAACTAAGGTGGGCTTGTATTTAACGTGACAAACTAAGTTGTTTCAGACTATTCTTGCGCTTTGTTTTTTTTTATTATAAGGAATGTGTGCGCGCACATAAACGCATGCTCGCATACTCGCATCCATGAGGATGTCGTCCTGCTCCTGTGTAAAGATGGCGGGCGACATCTTTTCTTGGTTTTCCTGGTATAGCTCTGACGTTCCCCCGCGGTGACGTGCGTGCGTGCGCGCAGGCACGCACCTGCTGTTGACCACGCCCACATGGAAAACATATTTAAAGCACAAGGCACTCAGCTCTGTGTTGGATACCATATCATTATGGGCAGACCTAAAGGGAGCAAAAAGAGCCAACCAAGGCCCGAGGCACATAGCAGCCGCACACATGCCTCATCCTCCAAAAGACAGAAGAGCAGGCACCAGACACAGGCAGAACATGCCCCAACTAAAACGCAGGATACTCCACACACACAGGCACATTCCAAAAAACGCAGGACCAAGGAGACATTAACCCATTCACCACCACCTGCCAAAAAAGCACAAACACACAAGGGTGCCAAATCGAGTAAGACCCTGCAGCATCCTCAGCCTCAACACACCAAGTATACCCACAAAACAAAACACATCAGCAAGGGAAAGCGTATTGCCAAACCCACCACCCCACCAAGGTCACCCCCCCTCCACCTCAACCCTCTGGTTCTCCCAATTCCAGTACCTCACATTCCACATGCAGCTCAACATCTGATAGCTCAACAGGAACCCAGACATTAAGCCATAGCAGCACACACAAAACATCACCCTCCCCCATAAGCCCCAGAACCACACACGACTCACCAGATAGCCAACCATCAATTTCCACAGATGCAGGGGACACCACACACCCATGTGGCCGACAACTACGCCGTGGCTCACTAACTGCACGTTTTTGCGATGCTCAAAGCATGGCTGTGGCAAATGCAGTTTGTGAGCATTATGATGCCCTATTTGGCAGGACCTCCAAATCAACCACTAAGCAGGCTAAGCTGGAGATCTGGACGAATATTTGCCGCCAAGTAAATAGTGTGGGATCTGTCCGGAGAGATATTCAACAAATCAAAAGGAAATTTGGGGACCTGAAATACTACAGTAAAAAAAAAATGGACATGCGCCGTCAGCAGAGGTAAAGGGCAAATTAAATGCATTTTTAGTCGAATTGTTAACAGGATGTAACACTTATTAGGTGTAATTTAATCTTCCCCAGCCAACAGACAGTGGGTGGAGCAGAGGTAAAGGGCAAATTAAATGCATTTGTAGTCGCATTGTTAAAAGGATGTAACACTTATTAGGTGTGATTTAATCTTCCCCAGCCAACAGACAGGGGGTGGCTTACCCACTAAAATAAACCTTACACCCGCCGAGGAACATGTATATACATACATACACCCGGCCAGCATCCAGGGCCTGGCAGAGGCACAAGACACAGACCGGAATGTAAGGTCCCAAGGTGAGTCTGAATTTGCCATGACCTATTACAAAAAGTTCAAGAAGGCAGTGTTATGCTACACAACACACTGTACTTGGCCATTTAGCTAATCTTCAAATCTACATTCTAAGGACCAAGTCAACAGGACACACCAGGCCCCCAAACCCCTGCGTTAGCACCGAGGCCAAGGGCACACCAGGATTCTACACCACGAACCCAAATTGTGGATTGCGATGAGGTAAGTCAATGGTCATTGGTGTGTACTTTTAACATTGATCTTTGAGAGCTTTTGTGGATAGAAATAAACTAAAAGGAAGCTATATTTCTTTACAGACCACAGGAAGCCCACCCATCATCGACCATATACGAGATTTGGAGGAGGACACCCCACATATGTCACTAACCACTATGGAACCAGTGGCAGAAACGCAGTCAACCCCGGGACAACCACCACATCCACAACCACCTTCTGAACCAGAACCAACCACCCATCCCACTGCTCCAACCCAGTCCAGACGCCATATTTCCCAAAGAAGGCAACTTCAAATTTTGGAGGATGCATGGAGGCAGGAAAATATAGCCTTTTCGATGACAACACAGCAATTCAATGAGACTGTGTGCACCCAACTCACAAACCTCAACGCCCAATTAGAGGTATTAAACAGAAATATCTCTGCCCTAACCAGCCATATGGGTGAGATTAATCAAAGCCTGGCCCACATTGCAGCCAATTTGCAGGCACAACAGAATTCCTTGTCAGCATGCAACCCAACATACCACTAATTTGTGGGAAATACATTTTCTGACCCCACGTGTAATTTTTCTTTTGTTCCAAAAAAAAAACAAATGACACACCAAAATTTGTTTGTAAAATAAAAAAAAAAAAAAATAAATAAATTTTTTGGTCTCTGAAAAAACACTAAACAATAGTTGTGCATGGATGGTTTGCGCGGTGCCACTTTGGGTGCAAGAAAAAGGAGGGGTGGGGGCGTCTGAAACTAAAGGTGGTGGAGTAGCCCACAAGCCATGATTAGTTTTAGGACCGTTGCAGGCATCTATTGTAGTGCCCCCCCCCAGTCTCATCAAGACAACGGAACCTCATCTTCAAGAGACCAAAGCCTCGCTCCACCACAGAGCAAGTCCTCCTGGGGGCAGTATTGTAGCGCTCCTCTGCCTGTGAAGATGGGTGCAAGAGGGGGGTCATCAGCCAGGGGAGCAAAGGATAGCCAGAGTCTCCTGCCAAAAAAAAAATAAATAAATAAATAAAAAGTGTGCATTGCAACAATAGAAAAGAGGGACAAATAGGTGAGCGGGGTAGGGTGGGAGAAAAGGACATTTCTAATGAGACTACATGCACATCCAACCTGTACACTCATTAAAAAAGTCTGGGGAATACTACTTACATAAGAGCGCAAGAACATGACGCAATAGGGTACAATCACTTAACCCATTTAATTTGTAGCTCAATAATTAGGCTCAAAATATACTACGAAAATAGTTACAAAATAGTGTTTTAAGGGAAAAAACACAGTCAGACAGGGTGGGCAACCAATACAAGTTTCATACACATACCCAGTAGCCAGCCACCAAAAAGATCGCCAGATTTGAATCGCTCATCTAGGCAGGAATTCCTCAAGATGTGCACATCATGCGTCGAGCATGGAAAGCCAGCAAAAAGACTCCCAAAAACCAATTCAGGGCCAGCCAGTGCCTGCACATTTATGCAATGTCCCATCTTCCAGTTCCTGCACACAGGCAATAAAAAATAAATTAGGTAGACCCTGTAAAAAGGACCCTAAAAAAACAAACAAACAAACAATATAACAAATACTCATGCCATCGATGTCCAAAGGCGTGCGGTGCAGCCTGGTTTCTGCCATACTCAGCAGGACAAGACCGCGGAGCTGGCGCCGCTGATGTGCTCCAACAGAGGACTGCATATTATTGCCCGAGTGCAAATACGGCTGCTCTGACTGCCCGTAAGTGAAGGCTCGGCGGCCCCGTTTTATTAGGCTGATTTCAATCGGAAATCAAGGCTCTGCATCACTGAAAAAAACGGACCAATGAACGAGGCGTCCGTTTTCCCGGGAAACAGCCTCGTGCGAGCCGACAATCGGAAAGGCGGCTGAGCGCACACCTGAGCGCATAAACGCACACTAAAATCACCCTTTCGTGACCCGATCAAAGCCCAAAACCAACGGGAAAACGCACGGGATAGCTGAACGGGGAGGCTCTGCATCAAGCCAGTAATCCTCTCAAGAGATGCAGCTTTTGCCCTGTGCTCCCCATTTTTATATATATTATTCAGACATAAAAACTGTTTTATCCCCCAGCAACTAACTGTGTCAGAGCCCTAAACAAATCTAGTGACTGCAGCTGGTGCAAGAATTACCATTTTATAAATGTAATCAAATCTATATAGAGTTTCATTTTGTTAAACGTACGAAACATTGTGAATACATTTTGGCTATAAATACTGTTGAGAACATGCAATGCTATGTTAACCATAGATTGCTGCAGTGTGTTATGTATAAATGAACCCAACATTCATTCTTCTACCTCTTGCTACGTATAATGCTGTTTATGTAATTTGTATACACTATACATCAAGAAATAAATGTATTCTGGTTTTCTCTATTCAATTCTATTCCAGCTCTGTACTGTTCTTTTACTGGGCCACCCACATAATATTACCCCTTGTGACTGCTATTGGGATAGATCAGGTTGAAATAAACACACACACACACACACACACACACACACACACACACACACACACACATTGTGCGCTCATGAAGCTTGGTGAGTAAAATATTTTGGATCTATTTGGTATCTTGGTATTATCTACTAGTGTTGGGTGAACCCATACTGGCTTTTCTTTCTCAAACCCAGCCAGAAGTCTGTGTTCGAGTTTGGCATTCGGAACGAACCCACAAAAGCAAGTTGATGGGCTGCCTGTCAAAGTGGCCACGGCCGGGGCTTCAGAAAGATGGATGCTCCCATGAGTGAGAACACTGGCAGCAGCTTACAACCTTTCTGAAGCCAACTTTCTGAAGCCCCGACCGTGGACATTCTAACAGAGGCAAGAACAATGACCACCAACAGACCGATCACTGGGCTCAAGTAAATTGTACAACCGCTTCCTCCTGCTAAACTCTCTGCAGGGAACCATTTTTGGGTCCCGAAGTTCAGGTCTGAGTCAAGTTCGGTACCCGAACCAAACTTTTTTAGTTTCAATGTTATTTTATTTTAAGGAAAGAGAGATACAGTTACTCTCCTGCAGTCCAGAAGGAGGAAAAAATTCTTCCGTTACATAAAAAGAACATGTGGTCATATAAAAATATAAAAAGCGTGCATGAATTCCAACTGTGGTCCAGGCTGGTAATCAAGGCTATGAACTAGCTAAATGTACAATTAGAAAACGGACTAACTGTTCTTATACGTGGGTCTGGGAGGCCGCCGCAAGAGGGCCAGGGAAGTAGCCTCCCCTCCAGCAGCTCCCCCCCCCAGGCACAATGAGGTTCTAAAATTCAGGTATTAAAAAACTAGAACAATATATCGCTACAGAATTATAAAAATAGACGATGGCAGGGTCCTTAGAGGAGGGGTAGAAAAGCAATTACAGAGGAGGAAGAAGCAGAGAAGGAGGAGGAAAGGAGGAAAGGGGTTTGGGTTGACTGAAAGGTAAAGCAAGGAAGGGTCAGGTGGAAGGGTTCAAGGGGAAGTTGGGTGAGGGGAGGGGTGTTGGGGGGCAGTGGAGGCCCCACTCATCAGCATTATAATGGGAGGTTAGTGGCTCGCCCATGGCAGTGATTGTCGTTAACAATACTAGAAAGTTTATCATTAACCATGATCTAATTCATTTTTTTGAAGAACTGTAGAAAAGGAAATATAAGGTCCAAGAGACTGCTATAGTGATTTTAGCGGATAAAATTGATTTAAGTATTTAAAAAGATTTGGGAGATTTGTAGGGGCTTGGACAAATCCGCAAACAATGCACACATCTGATACCGGTAATGGCACATCTTATAACTGTGGCTCAATCGCTATAGCAAATAGGGCCAAACCGAACTTTTGTTCAAATTTCTGCCGAACTTGCCTAACCCAAACTTATAGGGGCTCACCCAACACCATTGTCTCACATTGGGCCTGATTCAGAGCCTGCCTGTCAATGCTCATTTTTTTCGGAAACTGATCCCAGAAACCGGGAACTTGCGAACACTCATTTACTCATTCACAGCCTCGTTCCGAGAAAAGTTCGTTCATGCGTAAGCAGTCGTATTTGCTTTGCATACGCATGCAATTTAGCCGCGCATTTCTGTTATTTGCAGCCGAAATATATTTGGAAGCCGATTTTTTACCTGTTTTCGGACATAACTTGCTGTGGATGCCATTGTTTTTAGTGTGGCGTGTCCCATGTAGTCTGCATGTCCTTGCACATACTTACTGTTGCCCCCCCTGTTGGCATCTAGGGCATCCCATGTAGTCTGCATGCCCTTGCACATATTTACCTTTGCGCCCCCCACTGGCATCTAGGGCATCCCGTGTAGTCTGCGTGTCCTTGCACATACTTATCTTTGTCCCCCCTGCTGAAATCTAGGGAATCCCATGTAGTCTGCATGTCCTTGCACATATTTTCCTTTGTACCTTGGTTGCCATGTCATCTGCTTCTACCCACTGTTACTCACTTTCTTCGGCCAACTTCTGTTTTGGTGTTCTGTTTTACACCATTGTTTGTTTGGTTTGCATCTGCTTTATGTAGCTGCATAGAAAACATGCAGCATATAACTCTAAAACTCTTGGTTTATGTCTTGGTTTATTAAAAACTATTAAAAAAAAAAACTTTATTTATATAAAAAAAAATAAAATATATATACATTTATTTTAAAATAGTTTCTGGGACCAACATGGCACCTGCAAAGAGAAAAAAAATATACATTATTATTATTAATATTATTGTTTATTCATATAGCGCCATCATCTTCCGTAGTGCTTTACAGAGTAGTAATTACAGACAGGGTAGAAACATACGTACATATAGTATTTCAAATGCAGTTTTACAGATTTGACAGTGGATATTCTGAATGCAAGATACAATAGGGGAGAGAGCCCTGCCCTTGCGAGCTTACAGTGTAAAGGAAGAGGGGTGAAGATGAGGGGAAAGGATCACAAACAGTCATTATTAAGCTTTGTGGCATGTGCTCTTTAGAAGATTGGTTAAGCCAGATTATATGCTTGTCTGAATAAGTGAGTTTTGAGGGCGCCTTTGAAGGTTTTGAGGGTTGTGAAGTGGCGGATTGGGTGCGGGAGGGCATTCCAGAAGATTGGAGTTGCACGTGAGAAGTCCTGGAGGCGGGCTTGAGAGGAGGTGACCAGGGTGGAGGACAGCAGAAGGTCGACAGCAGAGTGGAGGCTGCGTCTAGGTTGATATTGTTGGATTAAAGATGAGATGTAGGGAGGGGCCTGGTTGGAGAGAGCTTTGTAGGCGAGAGTTAGAGTTTTGAACAGGATTCGCTGTGGGATTGGCAGCCAGTGTAGGGATTGGCAGAGAGGCTCAGAACTGGCGGAGCGAGAGGAGAGTATACATGGTATACATTACCACTTGTCTGACCACATGTGTGCCTGTACATGCACGCACATTTTTACATAATGACCTAAACTGGTTGACACATATTTTTAGGGGGCCACCCCCTTTTATAGAGTGTGTGGAGGGAAATAACCTGAGTTACAATTTATGGGCATGTGTTCTTTGTGTATTGTTTGGGTTTTGTTGACTGGCGAGACTTGAGTCTTGCACCGTTTCTGTATCGGGTGGTCCCATTGCCATGTACTCACCACACACCAGTACTTAGCAAACATGTTATTAGACTTTAAATGCAGCACAACCTGTGTGTTTTGTGGTAATGGCCTACCAGAGTCTGCAGGAGCTGTGGGTGAGTCCAAACCCAACACACCCTCCTCTTCAGCCGGCTCCATATCTGGTGGTGATGCTGCTGCTTCAGAGGAGGAAGAGGACGTTGGCAGGGTTTGCGGCTGCTTGCCTCTGGTGGGCTTGATCTGCAGCCAGAACTTCCCAGCTATAATTATAATATTATTATAATATAATTATAATTCTATAAAATATAATTTTGTAAAACATGTAACTCATAACCCTGATAGCTCACCTTCTCTGTTGTGCATCCACTTACCTTGGAAGTTCTGGCTGTAGAACCTTCGCACCCAGGGCCACTTTCGCCGTTTGAGGTTCTGACCAGTGCTGCATTATTTGGCCGTAGGTGTAAGGCGCCGTCTCCCCCCATATGGGCTGCTACTTCCTCTACCAACGTCCCCTTTTCATGTGTGTTGGCCTTGAAGTCATACCGTTGTTCTATAAATGTCTGCAAATAACACACAGATGTGCATTGTAAACTTCCGCATGCACGCCCTTGCCCTTTTAAGTAATTTTTTGGGACAGTGCAAGCACCCAAGCCTCGTATACACTAGTGTATACCAATGCAAACTAATCCAGCTCTCCCATCCCACAGTAGTAGCAGATTTCTAGTGCAGGCGCAGTTAGGCTATAAGGCGTACCTAACTCTCCACTCTGCTACTACTGTTGGATAGGACAAGGCAAACCAGCTCTCCCATCCCACAGTACTAGCAAATTGCATAGAAATGTCAAACATAAATCACTTAGGCACCCCTGTGTCGCATACAAATATGCCAGAGCGGTCCAGTGGCAGCAAAGTACTGTGGCTGTGTAACATTGGAAGACCTAGCCTCATATGCCATATGCCTTCGCTCACATTTTTCGTGGTTACTGTCACCTGTTTGCACCTTGGCAGGAGTGTAATGCCACACACCTCTGTTGGCGAATGGCATGAAATTGTGGCTTACCATCATAATGTCCTCCTGCTGCTCATGGGTGAACATGGTGGGTGCCATGTCGGATTTTTGGATGTCATCTGTATGACGCATCCCTGCGCCGAGACACACAAGTGCCGTGGCGGACCCCGGAGGTGTGCTTGCGTTCATTCGCACATGTAGTCTATAGGTTGTTGCCGCTTGTGATGGCCTGTTAAATAAACCAAATTGTTTCTACCACAAGTCCCCCCTCAATTAGGTATAAAAGAACACAGCTGAGGGTCAGATTTGCTTGCCACTGCTGACTTAGGAGTTCACTATGCCACACCATAGGCACTACCACAGCCTCCAGAGCAAGGAACACAGACATGGCTGAGGAACTGGCAGCACCCAGCCCAGGTACCGCAGCCCCAGCCCTAGGCCCCGCCGTTTGTCCCACAGGCACTCCCCTGCTGATACCCACACTAGCCACTCTGAGTGGGTGGCCCGCAACAGTGTAAGGCATTAACAGTGGGAGCCAGAAAACCAGGGCTCCCGGCACAGCCCACATCTGTGAAAAACCCTATGGCACTGCCGCACACTGACACATATGTAAATATATATCCAATCACATGTAGTAAATTAATGCATGAATTTATTCAGTCAGGGCTTAAAATCACATACTGACAATACATTAAGGACTCATTAAAAACACATAAACATACACAAAATATGGAGGAGGGACCCCCTACGATGGCTCTAAATATACCAATAATAATTAATTAAATAATGACACTGAAGCAACAATTAATAATTAAATTAATGACCAAAAAAGGAAGAGGGATAATTAATGTCAAATGACTAAAAAGTGTAAAAAGTGCACAAAGTGTTAAGAATATATAAAAATCCAAACCTGCAAACCAACAAAAAATTATTATCACAGTGCATTAATTAAATCTTACACAACTCACATAATCAAATAAAGTGCAAAGTGCAAAAAATACGCTGAAAAATTCTATTGATCATGGCCCAAATATATCAAAGAATGAATAAACAATAACATTAGATAGGGAGAAATAAGTCTCTACATCACCATGTCAGTAAGCCTCCAAGGGATCCCCTCCAACAGCTCGCCACCGACGCGCTGCGTGGCCTATCGCCACTTCGCCAGGGTGAATGAGCTTGCTAACCACCCTGTCCCCCTATAAACCCACCTGAATGCGGGCTGCACCAATGTCTGGGCGCGCCGCCGTCCACCACACACGCGCCCTGCCCGGCAGGATATTCCCCCCGTAAGGGCAACCTGGGGTGGCAACCTGGGGAAAGGGGGGGGGGGTTGTGGGGAGGGGAGGGGGGGAGATATCGTATGTCCAAATCTGTGCATTGGTGAAGTTGTTGTTTACTATATACATGCAGTATATACCCCAGGTGACTTCCCTTCCAGGCCATAAATGGCACATAAATCATTCAGTGTTGGCCCTTCTTCATGTTGCCCTATAGTAATATGGCAACATCCATGGACCACACAAATATGAAGACAACACCAAAAATGCCTATGTGGACATATGTATCTCCCATACAATCCTCCTGATTCCTAAAGTGCCATATTATGATAGAGATATCTAAGGGGCCAAAATGACTTCTACATAGCAGTCCTCCTGGAGGGTCCATGTGAGTCCTTAATGTATTGTCAGTATGTGATTTTAAGCCCTGACTGAATAAATTCATGCATTAATTTACTACATGTGATTGGATATATATTTACATATGTGTCAGTGTGCGGCAGTGCCATAGGGTTTTTCTGGGGGCGGGTCTAGGGTCTCCACCTTGTTTTCATTATGGTCTATTCCCTGAACTGCCAGCACATGTAAGTACTCACCAAATCTTTTCCTAACCTAGCAGAAGATCAGCAGCAGCAAGGACCCATCAGCAGCAGCAGCAGAGTAGGAGGGGAAAAGATCTGAAGGACCAAACAAGGGCAGCAAATAACAGAGGGCAATCAGCAGCAGGGAAGAAGTAAGGCTAAATAAAGACATTAGTCCATCCAGTTCAGCCTTTTTTAAAAAAAGATCCAGTAGCCATGGCTGACAATGTTATTACATGCAAGAAAGCATCCAGGCCACCTTAGAACTTTTTTAGTGTACTCTTCATAACTACCTCCTCTGACTAAGAGTTTCATAGCCTCACTGCTCTTACAGAGAATAATCCCCTCCTATGTCAGTGGAGGAATTGCTTTTTCTCTAACCTTTGTGGATGCCGCCAGGTCATGGTTAAATTCCAGGGAATAAATAGATTAGATAGATACAAGATACAATAGGATAGGATGTTAGTTTACAACCTAAAGATTTGGTTGCCTCTATTGATGTAAGAGTATGCATTTCAGGCCAAACAGAGGTTATAAGTTGACAACCCCTGTTATATATCCTGGTTAAATGTGTCCACAGCCTTCAGAACCTAGACTACTACTTTTGTAGAATATAGAAAACTGTCTGTTACAATTAACACTCAGCTTTGTAGCTAATAGCATTTAAAATGGTAAATAATTCTGTATAAAGAATAATGTCACTGATAGCTTTAATCAATAACTTATGGCATTTGTATGTATACCAGTGAGATGTAGCAGGCCACAGTAAATTATAATAAATATTAAGCAAATATTAGGCAATTACAACAAAGTTCAGAGTAACTAGCTTTGGTACTAGTGTGGAAAAGTTGTGTTCATATGCTTAAGCTGCCTTTCTTTTTTCTTTTCAGTAAGTTTTTATTGTAAATAGTGAAATACGCCACAAGTATATACATTTATTTACTAATCGCTTTGCTGTAACTCACACGCATTTGTGAGTTACGTGGCACTTGCCACATTTATCAAACAAGATGGGTCATGGTCACCTGACTACACCTGTGTGATATATTTACATTTTAATCATATTTATTGTAGATTCATTTGAAATGAATAGTAGTATTTATATCTTTGGTTAAATATGAAATGTTTTCCGAGCTGATCTGTGATATTTTAATGTTGATATATCTATATAGTGCTGATAAATGTTTTTTTTTTTTTTTTTTTTATTGTAATTTTTTTTATTGAAGAAGCATGGCATGTTACAGAGCACGGTCAGCATAGTCAAACAACAGTTAACAATATAAATGGACACAAGTATACCAAGCAGTTAATAAACAACTATGAAGCCGATGAAGCAATATGAACAACCCGGCATACAGCGGAAGCAGGCAGAGGTCGTAATAGTGAACTGTGAAAAAGAAAGATGAATGGTGTCCTCGGCTGCCGGCAAGCCCCTCCAACGAGAGCACGGGGGGTGTCCGTATAAAAGCATATCTCTTACTAATCATTAAGATGTAATAAAGCGTGCAATCCGAACACCACGTCTCCAAGGTTTTAGTTTCTTTTTTATCCATTAGAGAATCATGTATTAACTGAGAGAGGGGTCAGTTACAGGTAATCTGACCGATACATATAGGGGGGGGGAGACAAGACAACATGGAGACAGCAGGGGGTGGGGCTGGGGGAGGGAAAGGGAAGGGATGAGGGGGAGGGGGGGGGTCGGAGACCCCAGCGGAAGGCCTCTCCCTTGCCTGGGAACATGTCTTTACTCCTGTAAAAATTTCAAATATTCTGCCGAAAAGGTGAATTGTTCCCATACCCGCCAGCGATTTCTATGCTCGTCCACCTTCCCTCTCAGCGAGGCCGTCATCTCCTCCATCCTGCTAATATCGGCAACCCTGGCGAGCCACATGGCCGTCGTGGGGGGTGTCGTAGATTTCCAGCAGGACGGAATACAAGTCCTGGCCGCATTCAGTAAAGAAGCCAGTAGAGACTTAGTCCTCCTCCTGAGGGAAGTAGGGGCCAAGCCCAATAGGTATCCCACCGGATCCTCACCCAGATCTATATCAGTCAGAGTCAGGGTAATTTTCCTGACGTTGCTCCAGAACCCGGCCAATGCCCCACATTCCCAAAAGATGTGCAACATCGTACCCCTGGCCCCTGAACACCGCCAACACAAGGGGGAGGAGGAGGGAAATATTCTCGCCAGCTTGGATGGCACCAGGTACCAGCGTGAGAGGACTTTATAAGAAGCCTCTTGATATCTGCACGACATAGATGACTTGTGTGCTACCTGCAACATGGCCTGCACCTGCTCCCTCGTGAAACTCCTGTTTAGCTCTCTCTCCCATGCTTCGACATACGGGGGTTTGTAGGAGTCTGGGGGGGCCAGTAGCAGAGAATATGCATAGGACAAGGCTCCTCTGAAGTGTCCGCTACCCATACAGGACCGCTCGAAAGGGGCAATGGGGCCTATGCCTACCATAGCTTCGGTCAGGGAGGTCTGATAGTGTGAGATCTGCATGGTCTGCCAGGTATTCAGGGGGGTGAGTGAATGTCTCGCCGCCAAGGTCTCCCCTCCTACCCAGTCCCGCCCCTCCCGTAGATGGAGAACCCTAAAGCAGTCCTTTTTTATCCATGCGCGAAAGGTGCCATCGGTTAAACTTGCTGGGAAGTCTGGATGTCCCAACACAGGGATCAAAGGCGAGGCCGAGGGGGAGATGCCCAACCTTGGGAAGCAGCTGCTCACAATTTTTCGGGTTGGGCCTATAGTGGGATGTTTGTTCAGGACGGGAGCCCGGTCAAGCGGAATCCATGGGAGCCCCGGCAGGGGAATCACCGAGGCCTCTTGCTCGACACGTGTCCATTGTTTCAGAGAGGAGTGTCTGCACCAGTCAATGACCCTTGATAAGTGGGCCGCCGCATGGTACGCCCTCCAATCTGGGAGGCCTATTCCTCCTCTCTCCTTGGGCAGGGCCAAGAGGGGGGCCACCAAACGGTGACGTCTTCCCGCCCAAACAAACCTGGAGCAAATCCCTGTCAGGCGTTTGAAGAACGTATGTGGGACCGTGATGGGGAGGGCCTGGAAAAGGTAGAGAACCCTAGGCAGGATGTTCATCTTAATGATATTAGATCTACCAAACCAGGAAAAGGCGTTCCTGTTCCAGCTCTGCAGGTCCTCCTCTACTTTCTTCAACAGCGACGGGAAGTTCATGCTATACAATTTTTGTGGCGTGGCCGTAATCTGGGTCCCCAAATATGTTACAGCTTCTTTTTCCCACTTAAATGGGAAATTTTCTGCAATCTGTTTCAATCTCCCATGGGGTAGGCTGATGTTAAGGGCCGAGGACTTTTGGTAGTTAATCTTGTAATTGGAAACTGTTTGGAAGGCCTTGAGTTCTGCTAAAAGGATGGGGAGGGATGTCTCAGGTCTGGAAATAAAGAATATTAGATCGTCGGCATAAGCCGCAACCTTGTGTTCCCCCCTACCTACTTTGATGCCTGCAATGTCGTTGTTTTTCCTTACATTTCGCAGGAAGGGCTCAAGTGTCAAAATGAATATCAGGGGGGAGAGGGGGCATCCCTGACGAGTCCCTTTTGCCAGCTTGAATGGTTCTGAGGCCATTCCGTTAACCACGACGGACGCCGAGGGGCATGAATAGGAAGCCATGATCCAACGGGTCATGTTCTCTCCTAGGCCGATCCGACGAAGGGTTTCGGAGATAAAGGCCCAGCTCACCCTGTCAAAAGCCTTCTCGGCGTCCGTCGAGAGAAGCATGGCCGCCGGTCCCCCCGCACGGGCCTGATGGATCAGATTGATCACCCTAGTGGTGTTATCTCTTCCCTCTCTCGAGGGAACGAAGCTGACCTGATCCCAGTGAATGAGGGATGGGATATATGGTGCTAACCTGTCAGCAATTATCTTGTTAAACAGCTTGATATCGCAGTTCAACAGGGAGATGGGCCTGTAGCTCCCACATTGCGCCGGGTCTTTCCCTGGTTTGGGGATTACAGTAATGTTTGCTTTCAGGGTATCTCTAGGAGGTGGGTTCCCGTCCCTCAAGGAGCCGAACGATGTGGTAAAGTGTGGGCCTAGAACTCCAGCGAACTCCTTGTAATAATCTAAACCGAATCCATCAGGGCCCGGGGCTCTGCCTGGCTTGGTGTTCTTTATGGCTCCCATGAATTCCCCCAACTCTATGTCTCCCTCAAGAGCCTCCACCACCTCACTTCCTAGTCGAGGGAGTCCAGACTCTCGGATGTATTTCTCTATGTTGGTCATCTCGGGGGCATGGTGATTTGATGGTAGGTTGTATAAGTTTTCATAAAACTCCCTAAATGCCCTCGCTATGTCCTTTGTCAAATAAAGGCCTCTACCTCCTCTATCCCGGATGTGGGAAATGAAATTTCTCGCTCGCTGTGCTTTCAGAGCCCTGGCTAGTGCCTTGCCGCATTTGTTGCTGTATTCATAGAAAAAACGTCGACACTTAGCCGCCATACTTTTGGCTTCAGTGAGGCAGATGTCCCTGAGAGATTCCCGGAGGCGCGTCAATTTGGCGCCTAGTGCTGCGTCTAGTGTCTTCTTGTGCAAGGTCTCAGTTTCAAAAATCTCTCGGGATAGGAGCTCAATTTGTTTGTTCCTTTCCCTCTTGAGACGTGCACCATGTTTAATCAGTACGCCTCGGACTACGCACTTGTGGGCCTCCCACAGGGACATCCGCGAGACCTCTCCTGTGTCGTTAGTAGCGAAGTAATCTGTGATCACCTTATGGATGTCTGCTTTTACCGCTGGGTCCTGCAAAAGAGAGCTATTCAACCTCCATTGACCTCTCAAGGGGGTCGTGTCGGGGATGGCGATGGTCAGGGAGACAGGGGCGTGATCTGAGATAGTTATCTGCCCAATTTCTATGTTGGTGATTAGGTGTAGGAACCTGTGCGGGATCAAGAACCAGTCGATGCGCGAGTAGGAGTTATGTGGAGCGGAGAAGAACGTATAGTCCCTCCCTCGGGGATTAAAGATCCGCCACGCATCCATCAACTGGTGTTTGTAAAGTATTGATCTGAGTTCCCTCAGGGAGGAAGAGGGGGTGTGCGAGGAGTGTTGAAGTCGCCCCCAAGCAGGAGAACCCCCTCCGCAAACCCGTCCAGTTTGTTCAGGGCAGAGCGTATGAATTTAGATTGGTTGGTATTGGGGCAGTAGCATGTTGCCAGCGTCACCCTCAGGGAGAAGAGGGTACCTCGTACAAATAGGAATCTACCCTCGGGGTCCTGAAGCGTCGCCAAATGTGTCCACGGCAGGGATCCATCTAGCAGGATGGCTACGCCCCTCGATTTAGAGTCTGGAGAAAGGGAGTGATATTGGGTCTTATAGTAGCGGTTGGAGACATTGTGTGTTCTCCCCACCTTGAGGTGGGTCTCCTGCAGGAAGGCGACCTGGGCTCGTAGGCGCCTCAATTCCCTAAGGACCACCGCTCTCTTCAAAGGGGAGTTGAGTCCCTTTACATTGAGGGAAGTGAGCTTTACCCGCGACATCACGCTGCCACCGCACCCCCCTCCTTCGTTTCACCAGGGGAGCCCGGACCAGCCCGCCTGTCTCAAGGGGAGATACAGGGAGGGGGCAGGGTAGGTTAAAATAGGGGGGGGGGGTGGGGGGGTACAGAAGGACTACAGGGGGAGCGACAAGACGTAGGAAGGAAAAAAAAAAAAGAAAGGGGAGACGCTTAAAACAGCGAGAACTGGAAAGGAAACAAAGAAAAAGGGGGAGAGAGAGAAAAGGAAAGATAAAGAAAAAAGAACTAACCAACTAACTAAACCGGGTCGGGAGCAACCTGAGAACGCCTCCGCCCGGTTGGGAAACTGATTACTGTTTCCCAAGAGAGTCACCCCCACCCCGCTTCGCTATGGCGCGGGGAGGAGGGTAACAGCCTAATGTGGGAACGCGACGGGTCAGAGAGACACGTAGAGTCGCTCCGGCCGATCCCTGTGATATATACTGGGTTCCCCGGAGTCCCTTTCCCGGACCCCGAGGAGTTGCCCTTCGGCAACATCCACCCGTAAGACCTAGGATATACAGATAAGGGGGTGTATTCCCCAACGCCCCCAGCGCCACCCGGCCGCCCCGCAGCCCCCCCAAAGTGGCAGGGCCCGGACCGCCCAGCTGCGCAGGGGAACGCCCGAGGAGCACCCCATAGATGAAATTCAACATACAGAAATATAGCTAATCCAATGAACATTAAACAATGAAACAGTGGCAACTAGTGCATCAGGCATGAAAGCGCGAATGTAAGGCAAAGGATATCCGGGGCTCCGAACAGTCCCGTATCAGAGCTCGTGGTGGGCACTCCCGTCAGGGTTCGTTCGGCAGCGGGGCCGGCCCCTCGGGAGGACCTCTGGGCCGTCTTGAACGCGTAGCAGACGGAGCTCTCCTTGTACGCGGCCTCCGAGAGCGATCGCCGCCAAGGGAGGCCTGGGGGGGCAGAGGGGAAGGGTCCAACCAGTCCCGGACTTCCATTGGGGGGGAGTCCAGAAAGGCAAACAGGTCTGGGAGGTCGGCACGGGATCTTAAGGCGAAGACCCTCTGGTTCTTTCGGACGAGCAGGTGGAAGGGATACCCCCATCGGTATGTGGCTCCGCACTCCTGGATCCTAAGAAGAAGCGGCTTCAGGCACCTGCGCATCTGGAGTGTTCTTCTAGAGACGTCCGGGAACACCTGGATTGGTGCCCCATCAAATATGATTCTCTCTCTGTCCCAGGCGCGTCTGAGGATCTCCTCCTTAACCGAATAATAGTGCAGGCGGCAAATCACGTCCCGTGGGCGGTTGGGATCTGTTGATCTTGGCCCCAGGGCCCTGTGGAGGCGGTCTATCACAATTTCTGTGTTAGGCGGGCGGCTGAGAATTCCGTTGAAGATGCCCACGACTGTGGGTAGTAGCTGATCTTGGCCGGTCGCCTCTGGCAGGCCTCTCACCCTGATATTGTTGCGTCTGCTCCTATTTTCAAGGTCGTCCAGGTGAAGGACCGTAGCTTGAGAAATGGTTTGTTGGAGCGATAAATTCTTTTCCAAGGCTTCAATTCTTTGTATGGAAGCAAGGTGAGAATGTTCTAGATCGGCGACTGAAGAGCTCAGGCCCTCGACGGAGTTTTGCAGGTCGGATATATCTTTCTTAAATGAGCTCTCTACTCTTGCAATAAAGGATTCAAGGTCCGCCTTGGTCGGAAGGGCTTTGAGTTCTGCCCTAATATCTGCCAGGATTGGGTCGTGAGAAGGCGGTGTAGGCTGGGGAAGCTCCGAATCCATGGCCCGCCGGCCACCTCCCACCGCAGGTGTGTTGCAAGGGCGTGAGCCCCTCTCCTCCGCACGGAGCCCGGGCTGGTCGCTGGTATTATGCTCTCTTCTGGCCTCACCCGCGGGGCTCGGCCACTTTTTGGGCAGTACTCCAGAAGTAGAGGGAGAAGCAGGAGGCGGCGCGTCCATTCCCCAGCCCTCCCTACTCCTGCACCATGTGACCCCAGCTGAGTTGCTGCGTGAGAGCCACAGGGGGGATCCCTGAGCCTCCTCTCGGGCACCTGGGGTGAACCAGTCACTCTGGGGGCTTTGCGGCGGCCCATCCATCGCCAGGGACTCTGGGCTCGGAGGGGAAATCCTGGGTCCAGGGGGCACTGCACTGACCTCGATTGGGTTGGGGGATGTGTCTCCCCACTGCCTGCCGGGACTTCTCCCACGGTGGGGGGATGGGGCCGCTACGTGCGGTTGCCTGTCTGTCTCCCACTGTCCCGTGTGGCCTGCCGGCATGTTGGGTCCCCTCCCGGGCGGTTGCTGTGGCTGGGCATTGGGGAGTCTTGTGGGTGTACCCCTCCACTGTAAGGGGTGTACAAAGTGTTCTGTAGTGGCTGGGCTCTTCCGCCCCCCCTTCTCTGTGCTCGCAGGTGGTGCAGGGGTTAATAGTGGGCTTAGATCTCCCTTGCCTGAACAGCTCTGCGTGCCCCCAAGCAGTCCCCACTCACCAGTCCTCAGGGGAGTGCCGATCTCCGGGAGGCTCGTAGGCTCCAAGCCACTGCTCCTGTCTGTGGAGCACATGTTGATGCGGCAATCATCACCGCTCGCAGCCGCCGCCGGTGTCATGCTGTCCGCGCTCCCCGCCGGCTGCGGGGGCCCGCGTCTCTTAGCCGCCTCTTCTCCCGTCGGTGTCAGGCTGCCCGTGCTCCCCGCCGGCTGCGGGGGCTCGCGTCTCTTAGCCGCATCTTCTCCCGTCGGTGTCAGGCTGCCCGCGCTCCCCGCCGGCTGCGGGGGCTCGCGTCTCCCAGCCGCCTCTCCTCCTCTCCTCACGTCAGCGCCTCTGAAGATCGCCCCGTCCACGTCGCCCGCAGTACCAGGCACCGAAGATGTCCTTACTTCTGCTTCCCGAGCGGGGGGATCACCACGCATGCTAGAGGTCGCGACCCCGCCATCCTCCATCGCCGCCATCTTGGAGAGCCCCGCACCTCCGCCCCTCATGCGGTCAGGGGCCAGGTAGGATCTGATTTTCTTGCGCTGCGGGGGTGTTTTGGGTTTAGCCCCCTTCTTGCCCTTTGCCATAGTGCTCTGCAGTAGGTCTGGATGGGGAAGGACCCCAGAAATCGCTAGGTAATAAGTCGGCCGGAGGGAGCTCCAGGGATGTGCGTCCTCACTCTCTCATCGCCGGCCACGCCCCCCCGCTGATAAATGTTATTCATAAGTTTGTATTCTGTAATCACGGTGCTGGGAGAGGTGTCCCCACTTAGATGCTGAAATAGTGTGAACAATTGCCATAATCTCTAACCAATCAAAGTAAGGAATTAGGTAATTATTAGTGGCTTACTGTATCACACTACAGAACGTCTTTGGCGCAGGTGTTGGTCTCTGATGCTATAAGACAGGCTGGGGGGAGCATCTGGAATGCTGGCCCCCCCCTGCACATAACCCCAGAATGCCAATAATGCATACCTTAACCTTGGCCCTCCGCCAGGAATCTAGCACAGCTATCAGCAGCCTAGCACTCACATGGGAAGCGAGTGCTGCCATTTTTATGTGCGCCAGAATGTCCTGCCCACCGGCACGCTGGGCAGCCAATCGCGCCACTGGTTTCCCAGAGGAGGACCAAGGTTAAGGTAAGATTTATAAGCATTCTGGGGGGTTATGTGCAAGGGGGATTCAGCATTCAGGATGGCCCCCCAGCCAGTCTTATAGTGGTCTGCTTTAAATTGATGAAATACATAGAAACATAGAAGGTTGACGTCAGAATGAGACCATTCTGCCCTTATGTGTATACTGTATGTACTCTTTATCTTAGGATAGATGTGTGCTTATCCCAGGCATGTTTAAGTTCACTGTCGATTTTACATTAACTCCTGGAATCACATTCATTGAGTGGATTAACAGTGTGATTAGCTACCTCTGATTGAGATAGTCCAATCCAGCGGGTGAGGGCAATGTAGTAATGGTGATGGGTTTTATACACCGTGTTGATCTGAATTGTAAATTCAAGTAGTAATCATTGAGAAGAAAGCTCTGATATTTTATGTATGTAAGTGAATATTCCAGATTACTGAAAATCTGGACTAGTGTTGAGCTTTATTGCCAGAAGTAATTACTTATTTAAAATATTGTTTTAACTTGTAGTTTCACATTTAAAGTCACTGTCCGGGCAGAAAAATAAAAAAGGCTATAATCAACTTTATGCCCCCGCAGATGAATGCTCCTAGTCCTGCAGAATCAAGAAGTGGGTCAAGCCCGATTGTCCACCACTACCACCAGTATCATAATACAACAATAGAGCCCCCCTGCCACAGGCACTATGGCATGCTCCCACGTTCACTGCAATGGAGGGGGCTTGCCAGGACTTGAGATACCCACATCAATTGCAGTAAATGGAGGGGGCTTGTCATTGTACCTGGCAGGGAGCAGTCTGTCGATACTACAGAAGCAGCGGAAGATAGGGCCGGGCGACGCAGGACTTGGATCTGCCAATACTGTCAGTGTCAGAGAGCCAAACTAGGAATGGTTGCAGTTGATAAAAGGAGAGTATAACCTATTTATTTGCTTTATTACTGCCTGGACAATGACATAGGGCCTTATTTATCACGGGCTAGCGCCAGGTAGTGTCTGATGAGCGCCAGGTACCGCCAGCTATCGGCGGCTACCAACTCAAGTACGCCCGGCGGCGGTCACAATGACGCATTTATCAAGCTAAATGAGGCTAGCGCCGGCGAGAGCGTCAGCTAGCGCGGGATTCATCATGAAGCCGCCTGGAACGAACAGCGCCGCTGCAAATTCCTTCACAGCGCCAGGTATGACCTGTCGCTCCCTGGCATTGTCGAATGCATTTCAATGGAGCAATGTTTAATTAATCATAATTAATTGGTAATATTTATTTATTTTTTTTTTTTTTAATGTCAAAAATTCTGAGACCACTTTTGCAATGTTGGGTTTTTTTTTTAAAGTAAAAAAAATTAAAAAAAAAAATTTGTGCAGAATTGATCTTACAGGTCTGATATTAATATATTCATATTACAAAATGATTCCAAAAACATGTATAACGTTACAATCAAAAAATATGGTTGTTTAGGGGTTAAAAACTAGTTAACACCCATCGCCGCCAGCGCACTGGGGTTTAAACAAGGAATGGACAGTGCCAGCAAATTCGGAGCGTCATTTTTTAATGAATATGAAGCAAGCCGTTCGCTCTGGCCATTCGTTGTCAGGCGCTCACATACAACGCTGAACCTGTGAAACAGCAACCCCTAAGCCCGTATTCAACATTACCGCACACCGACTGAGTCGCTGTCATCAAGCAAACGCCGGCCAAGCACAGCGAATACTGGCTGGCGCTGTAAAAATCACGCTACAGTCGCTCATCTGTCGCTACCTGGCGCTATTAATGAATCGGCCTCTAAGTATGAAATGCTAAGTGCTTTAAAATGTTGTACACAGACTAGGTAAGTCTGAATTTTCATTGTTGCTATTTGCTTAACACTTAAAAAGCATAGAGGCTTTGTCCATAGGCTTCAGTGCATTAAAATGATGTGCTACCTGCTCTTGCCATAATGTTGCTTGGCAATGGCATAGTTCTCACTAATAGATTATGCTCACTGTCGGCATGCAAGTGTACCCACTCTAATAGTGCCTTTTATTGCATGACAGGAACTCTTGCTATAAGTACCCAATTGCTATATAAATTATTATTTTTTTTTACTATGGATATTAATAAACAATTTTTGCAAGGTATTATGGTAGAATCTTTATAAATGTACAACATGATATTTTAAAGGACAGCCAGAGCCTGATTTATGAAGTGTCTGCACCAATAAATTGCTGCCAAATGTGTCAATGGTTTTACCACTTATGAGTCACTTTATGCCTCATTTAAGATGACAATATACTCAAGTCATTACTTCCTCATTCATGGCGTATGGCACCAAATGGCAGTTTATCAGGGGACCAACGGAAACCATTCAGGTTTATAGTGCAAGCCCACTGAGAAATCCAGATTGGCCACCTAGCAGTCACGTGATTGCTAGCCACTCGTGAATGGGGACATGGTTAACATATGAGTATAGAATTGCTTTAAGGTACAAGTATCGTTTGCCAACTGCTCTGGCAATGGGCAGTATTTATTTTCATCAATGACACTTCTCTGCCTCTCAGCTTATAAATCTGTTACTTCTCCTACTGCAGTTACATTCAGATACATATGCATCTGGCAACGGCCAGCTGTATCTAAATGTAACACACTTTCCCTGCAGTAAGAGAAGTAATGGAGTAGTGTAATTGATGAAAATAAATACAGCCTGTCCTTTAAGAATCATGCAACAGTTAGTACCAATGTGATAAATTTATGACTTGCCCCTGCACAGATCGGCACAGTTGTATAAACCGCGGCAGTTTTTACTGGCTCTAAAGCTTCAGATGTCATAGAGCACAATGGCAAGATAAGTACTAAAGTGAAAAAATGTTGAAAAGAAATTAAAAAAGGAAATAATTTGGCAAGAATGCCAACACATGAGCTAAATGTCGTCAACTGCTTTTCTTTTACATATTGCCATGAATCACCTTTTCACACCAATGCGTTTATCTGGAATTAAACACACTACAAAGTTTACCACATTTTTAACACAACAGTGTTTTCAGATAACTTTAATGATATTATGGCAACCAGTGCCTGTAAGATCCACCACCAACCTCCGCCGCGACCTAAAAATTAGCAAATATAGCATGCAGCACCACAAAGTTGGTGGAACCGAGACTGACACAGGCAGGGAGAAACCTAGTGCACTAATGCAAGCTGATTATTTAAGGAAAGACATTTTAACTTCAAGATAACAGCAGCAAATAAAAAAAATTAGCAGCCGCATCACAGCAGATGTGAATGTCAACAAAATTATGCAAAATGGCGCAGAAAGGCTGCCAATATTAATTGGGTGCATTACAAACACAGAAATAGATTGTCTTCAGAAACAAAAGTTGTTCTTGTAAAACTTCCAGACGTAACAAAGATACAGTACTTTTTTGATGGTGCCAATTTTCAACACTTTAGACTACACCAAGAGCACATCTCTAGGTTTGCCACTTACCAGATTCTACTCAACCGTGCTATATTCATATTACCTAAATGTATCATTCCTGTAGCATGTGCCCGTTTTTTTAGACAACAGTCACAGGCACTTCCAACCCCTAAAGCAGAGTGAGATTCTTAAAGTGGACCAACACCCACGGGTGATCGGCCCGGGAATCTATAAGGTAAGTATAAGTTATAAGTGATGCTGCAGGCAAAGATAATTGTTACACCATTGCATTGGGCTGCATTTAGCACTGTCCTAAACTTTTTTTTCCATTTTTAAATTAAAGCAGAAATGGCCAAGATATTGGTGTTTACAGGTTCAGCCTATGACACTCTTTTTTCATCCTGCCCCCAATCAGTTAAGCAGAGCGGGACAGGGTTGCTGGTCCCCCCTCCTCCCACTCCTCCATGTAAACCCTGTAAACCCTGATATCTCGGCCTTTCTTCCTCAATTTAGAAACAGAAAACAGTTTAGGACAGTGCCAAATGTACCCTGACACAATGGTGTAACAATTACCTTTGCCTGGTGTATCACTTTAATTTAGAAAAATAAAGTAATTTTTGTTAAACATCATACTTCACTACCCATACCACCAATGAACTAGGGGTGTATGCACCATAGAGGCATTGAAGGCATCTTCCCGGGGCCCGACACAAGCTACTTACATCACCTCTGCAGTATGTATGCGTGTACCAGCTCACCAGCATACTTGTCTTGCCACCTTTTGCCACCTCGCCTCCTGTGCACTCTGTCTCGCCTCTCTCACCGCCAAACAGCGTCACATGTGCCTCAGTGTGCTCTCTGCACACCGCCCTGCACGTGCCGTTGCTTCCAACGCCAATGTGCACTTTCCCTGTCTTCCTCGCTGCCCTGTGCTCCCTGCCCGCCTCTCCCGCCGCCAATTGCGCTGCTCACCTCCTAGACCCGTAAATGTTCACTGAGTGCGCAGGGTGGGGCGAGGGGAATGGGCGCTGATCAGGGCCCCATTATGTTGCCTTTACTGGGCTATGTACCCCACTCCCCCAAACCTTCTTCCACCTTATGGTGTGTTGAAAGCTTTTCAGATTTCACCAAAACATTCAAAGGCTCTTTGCATAGAAGAAAGAAAAGATGAAGAATGAAGGACAAGTGCGGCCTTGTGTGGAATGAAGATGCTATCTAGAAATGAATGTCTGAAGACAGCCATGCAGGTAGGCATAATCATTATGAGTGGTCTCTGTAAGACCGGCAGCCAGTGGAGGGAGCAGCAGCAGCGCTAGTGAAGTGTATGGAGAGATGGATAGGACAGGAATAACCGGGAGCTTCCAAGTTGTTTATTAGAAGACCACAGAGGATGGTGATAGTAATCAAGCTGAGATATTAAGAGGTTGTGCACCTCATGAGAGACATGACATGTAATAAAATATTATCTTAATCATATCTTATTCAGGTGAGTGCAGCAATAACTGTGTGACCTGATTAAACCGCACAGTGATGCCCATATGTCTCTGATGCATCCTTAGCTGCACTACAATATTTTTTGTTGTCCGTGTCCTTTCATGCTGATTTTCCATCTGGAGGTGTAGGAAGGAACACAGTGTTTGCTGTGTGCAGAGCTGAAATCATAAATGTCCTTTATAATGGGACTCAAATTGTGGCCCTGTAACAGCATTATTATTAAAGCAGCCATGTCAAGTTTTAACCAGTTATTTCACATTTTCCATTTGTGTCTGAACACTTTACATCACTGTTTCTAAACCTGTGGCACACGCCCCCCAGGGGGTACTCTGCAATGTTCAGTAACATGGAAGGTATGACAGGTCCGGTATATTATTTTAACAGTAACACATTTTTCTTTCTTGATTCAAATAGTGCTACAAGGTTTATGACACATGTATTTTAGTTATATTAATGCCCTAGATGGGGTTATTTTGTAGTAACTGGCTATTGCTAAGGGGTACTTGGTGTAAAAAGGTTGAGAACTGCTACTTTATGATAGTCCACAGCCTGTAAAGAATGTGAAAAAATAATAATAGTAAAAATAGTAAATAGGGGAAAATGTAACTAATATTCTGTATTAATAGGGTTTACCTTTAGAATATTTATATTTATTGCTGCTAGATTCCTATTCAAGTCAGTTTGAGTTGAGGAAGCCAGACGGTTGGTTAGTGACACAGCAAGTCCAGTTGCTGGGATTTATTTGTCATATACATAACCTGGATTAATGAGAACCTTCACAGTTGTTTAGTTGTTTATTACCTGTAGTGACTGGTTTAGGTCACAAGATGGCAGTGTTGGGTAAATAATAGAAGGAATAGCACAGAAAAAAGTCTTGGGCCCTTATTTATGAAGGAATAGCGACAGGTAACGACTGGTGAGCGACCGGTAATGACGGGCCCCGCCACGAGAACGCCGGCTCCCCACCACAATCACACATTTATCAAGCCGATCCTGCTTAGCGACTGAGATAGCGCCATATAGCCACTCATTCATCATTATTCCAACCTCAGCCCACAGCGCCAGCGTCCGACCTTGAACAGCGACAGATATGACCTCTCGCTACCTGGCGCTCTCCAATGCATTTCAATGGAACAATCTTTAAATATTCATAATTAATTGTTATTAATGTTTTTTTTTTGTTTTTTTTTTTTAAATGTGAAAAATTCTGTGCCCACTTCTGCCATGTTAGATAATTTTTTTAAGGTAAAAAAAAAAAATTTGTGCAGAATTGATATTACAGGTCTGATATTATTGTATTCATATTACTAAATTCTTAAAAATTTTTTTTTTTTTGGTTTCCAAAAATATGGTGGTTTGGGGGTTAAAAAACTACTTTTAACACATCGCCGCCAGCGCTCTGGGGTTTAAACATGCATTTCACAGCGCAAGAATTTTTTGAGCGTGATTTTTTGATGAATATGGTGGGATGCGCACCCATACATCGCGGAACCTGTCAAATAGCGACTCGTCACCCCGTATTCAACATTACTGCACACCGACTCAGTCGCTATCAACAACCGAACAATGGCCAAGCACAGCGACTACTAGTGGGCGCTGTGAAAATACTGCTACAGTCGCTCAACTGTCGCTACCTGCTTCTATTAATGAATCGGCCTCTTGAATGTGTCTTGAGATTGAGGCCTGTTCACCAGCAACATAGAGGGCATGGACCTGTCACTGCACATCATAGTCACAGTGACAAACACTATATTCATTGCGAGAGTAGAATGGATCATCTGCAAGGGACAAAACGTGAGTATGGTATTTTTGTTTGCCTGGAGGGAAAATCGGACATGGGAAATAGGGACAACCCGCACCATATTCTGGCGCAGATTGCCCGTTCCTAAAACTTGGACTGCTTTTTGGCTGGCTGGCTGACTCCCTCATTCAATCCCTGCCACCTTGTTTTCTCCCCCAGCCCTACTGCACAACCCCCATCCAAGACACTTCAACCCCTTCTTTGGCCTCGCAGTGCTACATCCTCAGAAACAGGTCTAAGGGGCCCATGGCCACATGAACTTCCCCTAAAATAATAAAGCTTAATTTCCACCAATTTGGCCACATATTTGCCCCTGCAATGCTATAGCCTCAGCCATGGAGTGCAATTGTTGACCAGCTAGGAATCACATTTGGGAGACTGTCATAAAGGCTCAGCAGGAATGTTGCAAGGTGGTCAGCTCTGGCCAGGGGCCATTAAAGGCCTGGGCTGATCTGTGGCCCCAGTGTGCTACTGTTTGGGTGCCATCACCAGCTAGGCCACAGTGTAATATGTTTTAGAACAACTCTACATCACTGGATGGAGAAAGTTTCAATCAGGCTAAAGTTAAGAATTAAATACCTTAAAGTGGAACATCCTGGGTTTTGGTCCTCACTTCGGAATGCCCCCCTGTGTGAATCCCCCCAAGTCGCCTATAAAAACGCATCTTTCCCTGGTCCCACGGCGCATGCACGCGCACTTAGCCAATCAGCACGCTCTGCTCCTTTTGGCCATATTGGCTAAAAAAAGGGCTGAATGGAGCCAAACAGAGCCAAATGCAGCTGAGCATGATGACGGCCGCATCCCTGCTAGTCTCCAGCAGGGGGCATGTCCATGCCAGCCATTCCCAAATTCCTGGTACAAGTATCCATCTGGCTAAAGGAATCTCATAGTGCCATCACTGCCATGCGCCATTGGATTGGGGATAAAGTTTTACAGGGGACTCCTGATTGGGGATGTCCCACTGTGTGAAACCCCCTGTTTCACACAACTGGGCACCCCCATTTAAGATGCCTCAGGGAGAGGGAATCAGGGGGCCCTATAGAGTCTTATAGATTTCAGGACTACCCAAGTTGGGGTTTGTCCACTTTAAAAGTGTGATTGTATCCCAATCAGGCCTTTGAAAAAATATTGATAAAAAAACAAGCAGGAGAAAAATGGTTCCTAAAACTTGGCATCTGTTTTAAATCCAGGAACACACTGAAATACATGCAAAACAACATTGTGTATGCAGTCTAGTAGGGATGAGCGAACTTTTGAAAAATTTGATTCGGCTGATTCAGCTGATTCGCCGAATTTTCCGACAAAATTTGTTTCGGTCCGAATTTATTTGCGACGAATCGCTATTAAAAATGGCTATTTCTGAGCTTCCTAGAGCCTCAATAGGGTTGTAAACCATTCTGCCTTGCTGTAACAGGCATAGGATGCGTGCTGGGTTAGTGAAATAATACTGTAAATAATTATGAGAGTTGAGGTGGCAACACTATGAGGGGACCCTATAGTGACTGAAAAACACACCCTGGAGCTGGCAGCAGCAGGAGCCCAAATATTGGTTGAAAGACCTCCTGGAGTTGGCAGCAGGAGCAGCAGGAGCCCAAAAATTGGCTGAATGACACCCTGGATTTGCAAGCAGCAGCAGCAGCAGCCCGAACATAGCTTGAAAGAGACACTGGAGTTGGCAGCAGGAGCCCAAAATTGGCTGAATGACACCCTGGAGTTGCAAGCAGCAGCAGCAGCAGGAGCCTGAACATAGCTTGAAAGAGACACTGGAGTTGGCAGCAGGAGCCCAAAAATTGGCTGAATGACACCTTGGAGTTGCAAGCAGCAGCAGCAGGAGCCCAAACATAGCTTGAAAGAGACACTGGAGTTGGCAGCAGGAGCCCAAAATTGGCTGAATGACACCCTGGAGTTGCAAGCAGCAGCAGCAGGAGCCCAAACATAGCTTGAAAGAGACACTGGAGTTGGCAGAAGGAACCCAAAAATTGGCCTAAAGACACACTGCAGTTGGCAGCAGCAGGAGGCCAAAATTTGGCTGAAAGGCACACCCTGAAGTTGGTATCAGCAGGAGCCCAAAAATTGGCCTAAAGACATAAATATGTTTTGCACCATTTGGAAAGAGTAAAACGTGGCATAATTCTAGTCGCATGCATCAGCCATTGGTGGGTGGAAATCCTGGCTGATCCATCCCTGATTCATTTTCACAAAGGTGAGTCTCTCCACATTTTTAGTTGACAGACTAGTTCTCCTCGCCGTAACTATGGCCCCCGCCGCACTAAACACCCGCTCAGATGGCACGCTACTTGCCGGGCAGGACAGCTTTTCCAGGGCAAACTCAGCTAGCTGCGCCCACAAGTCAAGTTTGGCTGCCCAGAAGTCCAGCGGATCCTCAAGGTGTGTTGGCATGGTCATGTCAAGGTATGACATGACCTGCTGGTTCAGGTCCTGCTCCAGGTCTTCCTGCTGCTCATGAGTAGCCTCACTATGCCGGTGTAGAAAGCTACTCATTAGAGACTGAAGACTGTGGCTGCTGCTGATGGAGCTGCTGCTGCTGCCAACCCCCCAAGCAGCCATGGCAGTGAAAGGTGAGCGCAGAGGTCCCCCCGAGTCAGACCTGCGAGAGTATTGACCATGGCGCAGATTGGCATCGCCCAACTGACTACGTAGAATGTCTTTGTAGTAGGTCAGTTTGTCCTCCATCTTGGCGGGTTTAAAAACTGCCCCCATTTTGTGCCGGAAGCGAGGGTCCAATAAGGTGGAGAGCCAGAAGTCATCCCGCTGACAAATGGAAACAATTCTGGGGTCACTACGCAAGCACGTGAGCATGCTTCGTGGCATTTGTGCAAGTGACTCGGAGGGACTACCTGTCTCCATCTCCACTGCATACTGCCACGGTGAGTCTGGGTCCTCTGTCTCGCCTTCCTCACAACCCTCTAGCTCCTCTGGCTGCTCCTGCTCCTCCTCTCCTGTCCGCTGACTAGATAAACCAGACATTTCGCCAAGCCTAAACTGTGCACTGTGCCACGCCTCCTCCTCTTCCTCCTCCAGTTCAGCTCCAATGGGGTTCATGTGGCCGTAAGTTGTAGACGCCATGTCTCCAGTGCCCTGACCAGCCATGGTTTCCAACATGTGCTGTAGTACATGAAGCAGTGGAATCACGTCGTTCATCCCGTAATCCTGGCAACTCACAAATAAAGTAGCTTCCTCAAAGGGCCTGAGCAAACGGCAGGTGTCACGTATCAGCTGCCACTGGTTGACATTGGCGTTACACAGGGGAGTCCCTCTGTCCGCTTGGATCATCAAGAAATCCGTGATGGCTTTTCTCTGTTCCTATAGTCTGTCCAACATATGCAGAGTGGAATTCCAACGGGTGGAAACATCGCAAATCAAACTATGTTGGGGGCTACCGTTCTGACGCTGTAGCTCAAGAAGGGTGTGCTTGGCGGTGTATGAGTGGCTGAAGTGCATGCAAAGTTTCCTTGAAGTTTTAGGATGTCTTGCAGATGGGGGGAAGACTTCAGAAACCGCTTCATAACCAGATTGAAGATGTGAGCCATGCAGGGCGCAATGGGTCAGCCTTCCTTGTCGCAGCGCAGACAAAATGTTCTTCCCATTGTCGGTAACCATGGTTCCCATTTTCAGTTTTCTTGGAGTAGGCCATGTTTGGATTTCTTGATGAATAAATTTAAGCAGTTCCTCCCCTGTGTGACTCTGTTCGCCAAGACAAACCATGTGAAGCACTGCGTGACACCTCCGTGCCCTGCACACATGGTAGGCTGGAGGGGCACTGAGACTTGAGCCTACAGTGGAGGGTGAGGAGGTGGCGGAGGATGAGGAGGCCGAGTCGCACAGTGTCACAGGCCCAACGGGCAGGGAGCGCGGAGGCCGAAGCGGCGTGACCTGTCCAAGTTGCTGCTGCTGCAAAGGGACCACATTCACCCAGTGGGCCGTAAACGACATGTACTGTCCCTGACCGTAGTTACAGCTCCAGACGTCGGCGCTGCCATGCACTTTTCTACACACTGACAGGCTCAAGGACTGGCCCACCTTCTGTTCAACAAAAGTGTGCAGCGCTGGTACTGCCTTCTTGGCAAAGAAATGACGGTTGGGACTCTCCACCTCGGCTCGGCACAAGCCATCAGTTCTCTGAAAGGTGCAGAGTTCACCACCTGAAAAGGGAGCGACTGCAGCACCAGCAACTTGGACAGGAGCACATTCAGCTTCTGCGCTGTAGGATGAGTGGGCGCATACTGCTGTCTCTTGGACAATGCTTCGCTGATGGATTGCTGGCGGGATGCATGACTTGGAGGAGGAGCAGGAGCATCTGGAGCGACAGAGGATGGGTATGATGCACAGCTGCCTTCGGCTGAGGTGCTGGAGCCTTGGCTGGCAGAAATTGGGAGCGGCGTGCTACTTGGTGAGGAAGCAGCCTGGACCACCTCTTTGGAGCCTCGGTTCTCCCAGGCTGCTTTATGGTGACGCATCATATGTTGACGTAGGGCCGTGGTGCCAACATTTGGGCCCTGGCCACGCTTCACCTTCTGCCTACATATCTTGCATGTGGCCATGTTACCCTCCTGCGGATGCTTCAGGAAAAACTGCCACACTGCCGAGTAGCTACTTTTCCCACCAACAGCCCACACTGACTCACTGCTACTGTCGCCAACTCCAGGAACCCCTGCTCCACTACCTCCCGATAAGGTAGCCTGCCGCGCAGCAGGTGCTCTACCCCAGCCCCGGCCCCGTTTGGCTCCAGGCTTTACAATTCTGCCCCCATGCTGACTGCCAACCATGCTGCTAACACCTTGCTGCCTCAGCTGCTGACTCCGGGGCAACCTGCGCCCCTCTTCTGATGATGAGGATGAAGCCCCTTCTGCACCCGGCTCCCAAGTGCGATCGGCTTCATCATCATCATCATCACAGAGTTGTGGCTGCACGTCACTGATGTTCTCAGTTTCCTCAACAGTGTCTGGCGCAGGAGTTGGAACGCTCGCAACAACACCCACGCCACTTTCCATATCACTATTTGTCTGCCTAGCGAAGGAAGCCACCTCCATTTCTTGGCTGGGCAGTAGCTGCTGACTGTCATCTATCTGATCGTCCTCTTCACTAAAGAGTGGAGCTGAACCCAAAGCATAGGATTCGTCGCTGGGGGAGGGAATGGCGTAGAACAGAGGCAATGGGAGTACAGGGACTGCTCTCGGGCCATGCCAACTCACGGTTGTGTCAGAGGAACCTACCGACCCTAGACTGGGGGTGTCAGATGTAACTTGTGATGATGTGGATGACCGCGTTAACCAATCTACCACGGCAGATATGTTACTGGTGGAGACACGACCGCTAGCAGATACTGGCAGATCAGGTCTCTCACCGCGACTCCTGCTGCCACTCGCCCCTAGTCTGCTGCGACCTCTGCCTGCAGAATCTTTGCCTTTGCCACTCCTCTTTGAACATCCTGGCACTTGTCTGCCTGACATTTTATGTATTTGAAGTGCGCAATAGGCACTTAAAAAAATGTGTTTACTTTAAAAAGCAGAAGCTAAATAAAGTGAGATACTGCTTCTCTGCACCAGATACTATGAAAATTGCCAATATGGGATACCCTGCGGGCTGGTGTTTTTACAAGACGCAAAAAAAAATTCAAAATGCAATATATTAATAAAACAGAGCCTTTAGAAGCTGATTTAGTATAACAGATAGGGTGAAATGTGCTGGTTTGGGATGCCCTGCGGCCTGAGGTTTTTACAGGACGCAAAAAAACAATTCAAAATGCAATATATTAATAAAACAGAGCCTGTAGAAGCTGCTTTAGTATGACAGATAGGGTGAAATGTGCCGGTTTGGGATACCCTGCAGCCTGGTGTTTTTAAAGGACGCACAAAACCAATTCAAAATGTAATATATTAATAAAACAGAGCCTTTAGAAGTGGATTTAGTATAACAGATAGGGTGAAATGTGCTGGTTTGGGATGCCAGTGCGGCCTGGTGTTTTTTACAGGACGCACAAAACCAATTCAAAATGCAACATATTAATAAAACAGAGCCTTTAGAAGCTGATTTAGTATAACAGATAGGGTGAAATGTGCTGGTTTGGGATGCCCATGCGGCCTGGTGTTTTTACAGGACGCAAAAAAACAATTCAAAATGCAATATATTAATAAAACAGAGCCTGTAGAAGCTGCTTTAGTATAACAGATAGGGTGAAAAGTGCCGGTTTGGGATACCCTGCGACCTGGTGTTTTTAAAGGATGCACAAAACCAATTCAAAATGCAATATATTAAAAAAACAGAGCCTTTAGAAGCTGATTTAGTATAACAGATAGGGTGAAATGTGCTGGTTTGGGATGCCCTGCGGCCTGGTGTTTTTACAGGACACAAAAAAACAATTAAAAATACAATATATTAATAAAACAGAGCCTTTAGAAGCTGATTTAGTATAACAGATAGGGTGAAATGTGCCGGTTTGGGATACCCTGCGACCTGGTGTTTTTAAAGGACACACAAAACCAATTCAAAATGCAATATATTAAAAAAACAGAGCCTTTAGAAGCTGATTTAGTATAACAGATAGGGTGAAATGTGCTGGTTTGGGATGCCCTGCGGCCTGAGGTTTTTACAGGACGCAAAAAAAACTATTCAAAATGCAATATATTAATAAAACAGAGCCTGTAGAAGCTGCTTTAGTATGACAGATAGGGTGAAATGTGCCGGTTTGGGATACCCTGCAGCCTGGTGTTTTTAAAGGAAGCACAAAACCAATTCAAAATGTAATATATTAATAAAACAGAGCCTTTAGAAGTGGATTTAGTATAACAGATAGGGTGAAATGTGCTGGTTTGGGATGCCAGTGCGGCCTGGTGTTTTTACAGGACGCACAAAACCAATTCAAAATGCAACATATTAATAAAACAGAGCCTTTAGAAGCTGATTTAGTATAACAGATAGGGTGAAATGTGCTGGTTTGGGATGCCCATGCGGCCTGGTGTTTTTACAGGACGCAAAAAAACAATTCAAAATGCAATATATTAATAAAACAGAGCCTGTAGAAGCTGCTTTAGTATAACAGATAGGGTGAAAAGTGCCGGTTTGGGATACCCTGCGACCTGGTGTTTTTAAAGGATGCACAAAACCAATTCAAAATGCAATATATTAAAAAAACAGAGCCTTTAGAAGCTGATTTAGTATAACAGATAGGGTGAAATGTGCTGGTTTGGGATGCCCTGCGGCCTGGTGTTTTTACAGGACGCAAAAAAACAATTAAAAATACAATATATTAATAAAACAGAGCCTGTAGAAGCTGCTTTAGTATGACAGATAGAGTGAAATGTGCTGGTTTGGGATACCCTGCAGCCTGGTGTTTTTAAAGGACGCACAAAACCAATTCAAAATGTAATATATTAATAAAACAGAGCCTTTAGAAGCTGATTTAGTATAACAGATAGGGTGAAATGTGCTGGTTTGGGATGCTCATGCGGCCTGGTGTTTTTACAGGACGCACAAAACCAATTCAAAATGCAAAATATTAATAAAACAGAGCCTTTAGAAGCTGATTTAGTATAACAGATAGGGTGAAATGTGCTGGTTTGGGATGCCCATGAGGCCTGGTGTTTTTACAGGATGCACAAAACCAATTCCAAATGCAATATATTAATAAAACAGAGCCTTTAGAAGCTGCTTTAGTATAACAGATAGGGTGAAATGTGCCGGTTTGGGATACCAATGCGGCCTGGTGTTTTTACAGGATGCACAAAACCAATTCCAAATGCAATATATTAATAAAACAGAGCCTGTAGAAGCTGCTTTAGTATAACAGATAGGGTGAAATGTGCTGGTTTGGGATGCCCATGTGGCCTGGTGTTTTTACAGGACACACACAACCAATTCAAAATGCAATATATTAATAAAACAGAGCCTTTAGAAGCTGATTTAGTATAACAGATAGGGTGAAATGTGCTGGTTTGGGATGCCCATGTGGCCTGGTGTTTTTACAGGATGCACAAAACCTATTCAAAATGCAATATATTAATAAAACAGAGCCTTTAGAAGCTGATTTAGTATAACAGATAGGGTGAAATGTGCTGAAATAGTATGCCCATGTGGGCTTTTTACAGCATACAAAAAAAAATTAAAACTATTCGAGTTATAAAAAATGCTTGTGTGTAACAGATAGGGTTAAATATGCCACTGCCAAGATGGGATGCACAGTGGCCAGGAATATTTACAGCACAAAAAAAGCAATTTAAAACTGATCTGGCAAATGAAGTGAAGTGAATATAAAAAAAAGTTTCCCTGTCACTTTCTCTGCTGTCCCTGCCTGGATCCTTCCCGATTTTTCCCTATCTTTCCCTGGTTCTCCCTGGCACTCTGTGGGTCTCCCTGACTCTCCCTGCCTGTCTGTTAGTCTCTCCCTGTCTGCAGCAACCTCCGTTCTGTCTGCAATGCAAGGCTGAAATGCGCACAACAAGATGGCCGCCGTTTATATAGCACTGTGATGTCACCGGGCTTCCTGGCTGCTGATAGGCTGCATGTGACCTTCCCATGATAACTTGCCCCAGGGGACATATCCGGATATGTCCATCCACCATTTTACAATGGCTGTAATTGAAATAAATGGAGTTTAAAGGAAAACTTTGATCGATCGAATCACGGGGAAATTTGGATTCGTTCAGAATCAAATTTTTCCTGAAATTCGGAATGAATTCGGGTTCGTCCGGATCGATACGCTCATCCCTACAGTCTAGTGACACAATAATTGCTTATACTTGACATAATGTGGACAAAAAAAACATTTGTGAATTGGCCATTTGGAGACAATTGATATAACAGAGGTGAGAAAACCCAGCTATGCTGAATAGGAAAAGCAATAGCGAGACACAGAATGAGAGCTTCGATACCATCTGTCCGCCACACACATCTTTAATACCTTTACCCTGGCAGTTTTCTAACAATTGCACTGTCATGTTAATCCCTCCCTGAATGAGGCCCTTGACACTGCGGTAAATAGATTATGGTAAATGGATTACGTTGTCTGGATCATCCTCAAGGGTTTAAATACTGGGGAAATGATTCCTAACAGCCATACACATTTGGAAGGGCTACATGCATGAGCGGCAAAGCATCTTAGAAAAACACACAGCAAGTGCAGTTGCTTATGACTTATTAGATACAGCAGTTTGTGTTCATCCAATGAGTGAATTCAATTCCTGATTTTTCAAACAGATAATAAAATAAAGAAAGCTGCTGTTTCATCACACAATTTCATAATATAAAATAAGTTAACACATTCTTTACAAGACTTTAAAGACAAAACTGAAATCAAACACATTTTTTTCTTCCCGGCAGCAGCTTCCTTCTGTCCTGGTGCTCAGAAACATACCAGGTTTTAAATTCCAGAGCTGGCGGTAAGCCCAAGTCTGACTCCTTCGTAAATGGCCAATAATTAGGAATACATTTTCTGTTGTAAAATGGTCACATGAGGCCTTTTCTCCCTGTTATATAAGCAATAGGGCGACTTAGATAAAACATAAAGCCTGTTAATTGGAATACAGTTTCTGAGCAAATAACCTAAAGGGATATTCCAAGCAAATGGTTAAATTAGCTGTTTTCTGCTGGCTGACAGGGGCAGCATCTTCCATTTACCAGCACTTTGCATTCCCTCTAAACCTTGCTGAAATTGCTCTTTTCTGCTGACTCCTCTTTCTCAGTCCTCACTTCAGAGGAGACTGTTGCACTGAAACATAAAGGAGTCATCCTCTGCTGCTGAGGAGGCCCAGTAAAAGGGAGGGAGTTCACTAGGTCTTATTAAGAGATATGAAGCAGGCTGAATAAAAGATGCAGACCCTCACATTCAGAATGGAGAGAGCAGAAAACAGGCCAATTTAACCCTTTGCCTGGAACTTCACTTTAAAGTTTCTGTCCAGGTAATAAAATAAAAAAGTCTATACTCCCCACGTCTCCCCCACAGCTCCACTGTACAGCGTCAGCATCTTCATAGTTACCAATGAGGGAGAACAAGCAATTCCATCCTCCATTGCTGAGCAGACATGAGGGTCGATTCATGGTCCTGTGTGAATTAATTTGCACACATTTTTTGGAGTGGCAAGTCATGTTTGGGCTTCCGCATGATTCATAGTCATCAAAATTGGATGCACATTATTTTTGCACCAATTTGCGCACTAACGTTCCCCAATGCGCCAATGTGCACCTGAAATTTTCCGCTAACACCATTTTGCTGCACCAAACTGTCTCTGGGGCCTGATTTATGTTGTGTCTAGAAGGCAGAAAACCATGTGCAAATGTGGGAATTTGAAGAGTGAGTTTCCTTCAGCAAATTGGTTAGATGAAACTGACGATTAGAATTAGTAACAGCCTTATTTCATTCCAAAAACACATGCTGACAGCATCTGGTATGATTTTTACCAATGAAAGTGCCAGCAAGTTATTTTTAGGGATTGAACCCTATTTTTTGTTTTTATTCAAAAGTTGTTACGAAAAGTTGTCAAAAATCACAAATTATTAGTCAAATTATTAAGCATTACTACACAGGTTCTCCATAGAATACCTTCCGAATTAGCAAATAGAGCTTCGCAGAAAACACAGAAGCTGAAGAGATCAAATTGCTATGGAGAAACAGTTAAGGAAAGAGGAGAAACATGGGAGACCATTAAGATCAGTTAAGCACTTGGCCGGCCAAATGCATATGGGGCAGGGCCATTTGTGCTCCAAAACAGCAGATTTTCCTTGCGGAAGGCGCCAATTGATGCAAGAAAAGGCAATTTGCTCTTCTCCCGTGCACTTGCTATTTGGTGGATTTCGCAAGTGTGCATGCAACCATGGTTTGTGGTCCACCTGAGAGTTTCTGCGCACCAGCCATGAATCAACCCTATGGTGGTGTCAATAACTATAGTTTTATGTCCCCTGCTGAATCTGCTTTGGAACACCCCACTCCATTGAGATTAACAGAGTAGGCTTGTGGGGTCGTAAACAAAGCTCCATGGGCGCCTCCAGGAGAGACCCCTGATGCTAAAAGATGAACTCGCTGCCTAACTGCCATTGGTAAGTATGAAGATGCCACCTTTGCATGGAGGAGTTGCGGGGGGACACTGGACCTACACAGAGAAGCTGTGGAAGATAAAATGTTTTTTTTGTTTCTGCCTGGACAATCCCTTTAAATTCCTGTACTGTCGGGTGCGGAGTTCCTCCACAGCCTGATGTCCCCTGCATTATTCTGCTCCACCAGCAGATGGCTCTGTTCTGCTGGTGTGTGTTGATCAGCCAGCACCTGGTGGACTTCCCGGCCTATAAAAGCTGGTCAGCACATGGCCTTGGTGGATCAGCATTGTTACTGTCTTTTAAAACCTGAACTCTGTACCCAGAGCCTCTGAAACCTGAACTCAGGAACTCTGTACCCAGAGCCTCTGAAACCTGAACCCTGGAACTCTGTACCCAGAGCCTCTGAAACCTGAACCTTGGAACTCTGTACCCTGGACTTCTGCCTTAGTCTCAGTCATAGTAATTGTTGGACTTACTCCTAGCACGTATGTTTTCTCACTTCACAGCAATCTGAGTGTGTTTCCTGATTCCTGGTTTATCTTTGTGTATATATGTATATAGCAGCTTGGTTGATGTGTACGCAATGTTTGTTGTTATTAAACATGGATTGCAGCATATCCGATCGCCCAGCCGTGTCTTCTGAGTCTGATCGCCCAGCCGTGTCTTCTGAGTCCGATCGCCCAGCCGTGTCTTCTGAGTCCGATCGCCCAGCCGTGTCTTCTGAGTCCGATCGCCCAGCCGTGTCTTCTGAGTCCGATCGCCCAGCCGTGTCTTCTGAGTCCGATCGCCCAGCCGTGTCTTCTGAGTCCGATCGCCCAGCCGTGTCTTCTGAGTCCGATCGCCCATCCGTGTCTTCTGAGTCCGATCGCCCAGCCGTGTCTTCTGAGTCCGATCGCCCAGCCGTGTCTTCTGAGTCCGATTGCCCAGCCGAGTCTTCTGAGTCCGATTGCCCAGCCATGTCTTCTGAGTCTGATTGCCCAGCCGTGTCTTCTGAGTCCGATTGCCCAGCCGTGTCTTCTGAGTCCGATTGCCCAGCCGTGTCTTCTGAGTCCGATTGCCCAGCCGTGTCTTCTGAATCCGATTGCCCAGCCGTGTCTTCTGAGTCCCACTGCCCAGCCTTGTCTTCTGAGTCCGATTGCCCAGCCGTGTCTTCTGAGTCCGATTGCCCAGCCGATCGCCCTGTTGAGTCTGTCGAGGTTGCCGATCGCCCTGCCAATCGCCATGCCGAGTCTGTTGAGGTTGCCGATCACCCTGCCAATCGCCATGCCAAGTCTGTCGAGGTTGCCGATCACCCTGCCAATCACCCTGCCGAGTCTGTCGAGGTTGCCGATCGCCCTGCCGGAACCGATCCTGATCACTGTCCCTCTTGTTTTCCTAAAGAAGGCCTTGAAGATCCCTTACGTGCCCGTGGTTTTAAAGCACCTCGGTTTGCACAAGGTGATTTCTTCCCGCTGGCTCTAGGAAGCCTTGAGCGGTTTCCTAGGGTTACAGTAAGGCCTGATTTGGGTTACCTAGGTGCTGATTATACAGGATTCAGTGGCTTTGGGCAGTGATTCATAGGTCTTGGTTCCCCTGGGGGTTGCCTTGAAGGTCCCGGTCCCCCTGGGCGCTGGCTCGAAGGTTTCGGTCCTCCTGGATATGGTTTCCTGGACGTTGACCCTGGAGGGTCTTTGCCTGGTTTTCTGCCTGCATTGCCATTGCCTAGATTTCTGCCTGCATTGCCGTTGCCTGGATTTCTACCTGGATTGCCCATTCTGATCTTTGCCTTCTTGCGGAGCAGTTGTTTAAACACGTCAGTGCCTGTGTTTGTGAAGGGGGTGGTAATGTCAGGTGTGGAGTTCCTCCACAGCCTGATGTCCCCTGCATTATTCTGCTCCACCAGCAGATTACTCTGTTCTGCTGGTGTGTGTTGATCAGCCAGCACCTGGTGGACTTCCCGGCCTAAAAAAGCTGGTCAGCACATGGCCTTGGCGGATCAGCATTGTTACTGTCTTTTAAAACCTGAACTCTGTACCCAGAGCCTCTGAAACCTGAACCCTGGAACTCTGTACCCAGAGCCTCTGAAACCTGAACCCTGGAACTCTGTACCCCGGACTTCTGCCTTAGTCTCAGTCATAGCCATTGTTGGACTTACTCCTAGCACGTATGTTTTCTCACTTCACAGCAATCTGAGTGTGTTTCTTGATTCCTGGTTTATCTTTGTGTATATATGTATATAATAAATGTATACAGATTACCGCGCTCTACTAACAGTCTCAACCTATAAAAATTCTTAAAAATTGGGTGCTCAACGTGTAAAAACTCTTGTCCGTAGAGTCCAGATAATTCACAAGAAACAGCACAGAGCTCCCCTATTTAAATATAATCTTTATGTCCCGAAAAAGATGCCTCAATCCTCTTGCAGTGTGAAAAGAACACCCACGGTGCATGGACTTTCAGGATACAGTCGTGGTCTCACTCATCCACCACCACATAAATCTTCTTACCGAATTAATTCAAAAGGGTAAGCTTAGAACAAATTATTCCTCCATCAATCCAATGCTCAAACGAAGCCAAGCTGGAAGGGAGCTTCTCCACCACAGTAATCACTGAATTCCAATAGCAAGGCTGGCACACTGCTTCTTAGGATACTAATTATAGTTCCAAATGTATTCTC
This sequence comes from Gastrophryne carolinensis, assembly GCA_027917425.1. Lineage (NCBI taxonomy): Eukaryota > Metazoa > Chordata > Amphibia > Anura > Microhylidae > Gastrophryne > Gastrophryne carolinensis. The sequence continues at coordinate 279,156,958 of CM051238.1, read as the reverse complement.
AATACACATAAGTGCCACATAGCATGGAAAAAGAGAGGAAGCAGATATTGCATAATACCTTAAAAACTGTTGTTTTAATAATAAGAAATGCACTCACATGATATCGTAAAAAAATTGCGCGTTTGTACTCCAAAGGGTGATTCTCTCTCCGAATCCCCTCACATCAACAAAACTGGCCAGATATAAAGTAGATGAAAGCCTGCCGCTACCGACGCGTTTCGTTGCCGTGGGCAACTTTTACAAGGCTGGTGGCGGGCCGGCAGACATATGCTTATATAGCTTACACGAATGAAAGTCTTCTCCCAGGCGTCAGGGCTCCGCCCCCCCTGCACACACATCCCTTCCTTCCGGGTAAGATGCCTGAAAAGCTTCCTGTGTAGAGGGCAGCCTATCAGCAAGGTCCTCACAAAGTAAAACAACCTCCTGTCAGTCAAAACCCCCCCCCTTCACGTACTGTACGCAGACCTCCCTCCGTAGTTTGAGCAGGGCAGGTACTGGAGGTTACGCTATTTGCGCAACTCCACGCTGGACTACAGGAGAACAACGTTATTCAGATATAAAGCAAACCAACCTACGCTGTGTGCCAAGCTATTCCCGGGGCTATGGTGTAACACCAAAAGAAGACAGGCTCTTGTCCTTCCAAGTGCTGCGGTACGCTGCGGGTACCCAGTAATCTAAGCTCCGCAGTTGACTAATTATAAATAAAAAATATAGAATAAAGATATATATATCCTTATTCAATAGTATAAAATACAGAATAAATAAAAGAGCAGAAAGGTGACAACCCACATTCAAACAACAGGGCTTAGTATTAAAGGGAAGAGGGATGTGCAACATCGCCCTCTAGTGGTTCTATCCTATAACAGCAGCCAATATGCCAGCTAAATTAAACTATTGGAATCCAAATGAAATATAGATACAATTACAAATTAGGAGTTATCTATAAAACAATTCAAATCAAATTCAATGTTTAACCCATAGGGTACCATTGAATTTAGAGTAAAAATCAATTTTCCTTCTTTTTGAGAAATGTCCCGTTTTAAATTAGAGCCTCTCCAATGGGTTTCAGCATGATCTGTTCCTAAATAGGACATTTTTGAAGGGTCACACGCATGTGTCGACTTAAAATGCGCCGAGAGGCTGTGTAGATCATATCCCCGTTTGATATTATAAATGTGCTCTTGTATCCGCACACGTAATTCGCGTGTGGTCCTCCCTACGTAGAGCAGACCACAAGGGCACCAAATCAAATAGACAATGTTTTTGGTGTGACAAGTGATACATTTAGTGACTTTATACTCTTGTCCATTTTTTAAATCTTTGAAGTTTTTCTGAGGTTTTGTCAATGGCACACACACCTTACAACCTGCACATTTTCCACATTTGTAGAAGCCGAGCAGGGTGTTGTTAGTTAAGGTCACCCGTTTAGGGGGGTCTACATAGCTTCGAGTAAGACGGTCCTTTAAGTTAGGGGCTTTCCGGAAAATCACCTTAGGAATATTCGAGAGGGTGGGGCCCAACACCGTATCGAGTTTCAAAATGTGCCAGTGCTTGGTCATCAAACGTTGTATCTCCCAATCAGCTTTTGCCCCTTCCGTATCGTCCCCATCATAAATCTGAAGGGACCAGCGGAGCTGTTGGGGCACCATCCTCCTAAGGACATACTGCTCCAGGGTCGCAATATCCCACTTAAGTCTCAACTCGCGATTCAGGAGCTTGTATAGATTCCTGAATTCCGTGTCCAGGCTAGGTGGGGTATAGACAGAAGTTTCTCCTGCTAAAAGAGCCCCAAAATCTATCTCACTGGAACTACAAAAAGAAAATACATCCATGGTATAAATGGCAGCAGGTAATAACTTGGACAAAAAACAGACAATAAATATATACAGATTACCGCGCTCTACTAAAAGTCTCAACCTATAAAAATTCTTAAAAATTGGCTGCTCAACGTGTAAAAACTCTTGTCCGTAGAGTCCAGATAATTCACAAGAAACAGCACAGAGCTCCCCTATTTAAATATAATCTTTATGTCCCGAAAAAGATGCCTCAATCCTCTTGCAGTGTGAAAAGAACACCCACGGTGCATGCACTTTCAGGATACAGTCGTGGTACAGGGGATCCAAACGAAAAGTGGAAGACCAAGGGGGAGACGGGGAGGTGCGAAACATCCGAAGGCCAAGGTGGCACTAGGGGAAGGGATATACAACCTTAGCTCAGTTGAATTATCCAGGGAGGAACTTATTCTGTTAGATAAGGGACTTAAATTCGCCCCACCGAATGCGCTGAATAAGTTTAATTTATTCGTTGATGTTAACAAATTTGTTAGAAAATTACAGATGCAAAAGTTCATTCTTGATCAACAAGGGTCTCAGAAGGGTGGATTAGTAAAGGAGGGCGATTTACCTACTAGCCCTTTTCAGCACTCTGGGCTTAGGAATAATTCATTGTTTAATCCACCTAACGTAGGGAACTCCCAGATTGAAACTTTTAGGGCTGTATTAATAAGGGATATTAAGGCCCTTGAGGTCAGGAAATCCGAATGGTCCTCAGATGTCTATAGGGGTTTCAAGGTACTGGAAAATAAACATGATATTGTTTTGAAGCCAGCTGACAAAGGGGGGGGGGGGGGGACTGGTGGTTAGAGATGAGCGAACTTTTGAAAAATTCGATTAGACTGATTCGCCGAATTTTCCGACAAAAATCGTTTCGACCCGAATTAATTCGCGACGAATCGCTATTAAAAACGGCTATTTCTGAGCCTCCTAGAGCCTCAATAGGGTTGTAAACCATTCTGCCTTGCTGTAACACGCACAGGATGCGTGCTGGGTTAGTTAAATAATACTTTGAATAAATATCACATGCAGATCAGAGGCATCGCTAATAGAATTGCAGAGCGGCACAATTGAATTCAAGAGAGTTGAAGTAGCATCACTATGAGGGGCAGGAGCCCAAACATTGCTTTAAAGAGACACTGGAGTTGGCAGCAGCAGGAGCCCAAAAATTGGATGAATCACACCCTGGAGTTGGCAGCAGCAGCAGCAGGAGCCCAAACATTGGCTGAAAGAGACACTGGGGTTGGCTTCAGGAGCCCAAAAATTCGATGAATCACACCCTGGAGTTGCAAGCAGCAGCAGGAGCCCAAATATTACTTTAAAGAGACACTGGAGTTGGCTTCAGGAGCCCAAAAATTGGATGAATCACACCCTGGAGTTGGCAGAAGCAGCAGCAGGAGCCCAAACATTACTTTAAAGAGACACTGGAGTTGGCTTCAGGAGCCCAAAAATTGGATGAATCACACCCTGGAGTTGGCAGCAGCAGCAGCAGGAGCCCAAATATTACTTTAAAGAGACCCTGGGGTTGGCTTCAGGAGCCCAAAAATTGGATGATTCACACCCTGGAATTGGCAGCAGCAGCAGCAGGAGCCCAAATATACACTGGAGTTGGCTTCAGGAGCCCAAAAATTGGATGAATCACACCCTGGAGTTGGCACCAGCAGCAGCAGGAGCCCAAATATTACTTTAAAGAGACACTGGGGTTGGCTTCAGGAGCCCAAAAATTGGATGAATCACACCCTGGAGTTGGCAGAAGCAGCAGCAGGAGCCCAAATATACACTGGAGTTGGCTTCAGGAGCCCAAAAATTGGATGAATCACACCCTGGATTTGGCAGCAGCAGCAGCAGGAGCCCAAATATTACTTTAAAGAGACACTGGGGTTGGCTTCAGGAGCCCAAAAATTGGATGAATCACACCCTGGAGTTGCAAGCAGCAGCAGGAGCCCAAATATTACTTTAAAGAGACACTGGAGTTGGCTTCAGGAGCCCAAAAATTGGATGAATCACACCCTGGAGTTGGCAGCAGCAGCAGCAGAAGCAGGAGCCCAAACATTACTTTAAAGAGACACTGGAGTTGGCTTCAGGAGCCCAAAAATTGGATGAATCACACCCTGGAGTTGGCAGCAGCAGCAGCAGGAGCCCAAATATTACTTTAAAGAAACCCTGGGGTTGGCTTCAGGAGCCCAAAAATTTGATGATTCACACCCTGGAGTTGGCAGCAGCAGCAGCAGGAGCCCAAATATACACTGGAGTTGGCTTCAGGAGCCCAAAAATTGGATGAATCACACCCTGGAGTTGGCACCAGCAGCAGCAGGAGCCCAAATATTACTTTAAAGAGACACTGGGGTTGGCTTCAGGAGCCCAAAAATTGGATGAATCACACCCTGGAGTTGGCAGCAGCAGCAGCAGGAGCCCAAATATACACTGGAGTTGGCTTCAGGAGCCCAAAAATTGGATGAATCACACCCTGGAGTTGGCAGCAGCAGCAGCAGGAGCCCAAATATTACTTTAAAGAGACACTGGGGTTGGCTTCAGGAGCCCAAAGATTGGATGCATCACACCCTGGAGTTGGCAGCAGCAGCAGCAGCAGGAGCCCAAACATTACTTTAAAAAGACACTGGAGTTGGCTTCAGGAGCCCAAAAATTGGATGAATCACACCCTGGAGTTGGCAGCAGCAGCAGGAGCCCAATCATTACTTTAAAGAGACCCTGGGGTTGGCTTCAGGAGCCCAAAAATTGGATGAATCACACCCTGGAGTTGGCAGCAGCAGCAGGAGCCCAAACATTACTTTAAAGAGACACTGGGGTTGGCTTCAGGAGCCCAAAAATTGGATGAATCACACCCTGGAGTTGGCAGCAGCAGCAGGAGCTCGAACATTACTTTAAAGAGACACTGGGGTTGGCTTCAGGAGCCCAAAAATTGGATGAATCACACCCTGGAGTTGGCAGCAGCAGCAGGAGCCCAAATATTACTTTAAAGAGACACTGGGGTTGGCTTCAGGAGCCCAAAAATTGGATGAATCACACCCTGGAGTTGGCAGCAGCAGCAGGAGCCCAAACATTACTTTAAAGAGACACTGGGGTTGGCTTCAGGAGCCCAAAAATTGGATGAATCACACCCTGGAGTTGGCAGCAGCAGCAGGAGCCCAAACATTACTTTAAAGAGACACTGGGGTTGGCTTCAGGAGGCCAAAAATTGGATGAATCACACCCTGGAGTTGGCAGCAGCAGCAGGAGCCCAAACATTACTTTAAAGAGACACTGGGGTTGGCTTCAGGAGCCCAAAAATTGGATGAATCACACCCTGGAGTTGGCAGCAGCAGCAGGAGCCCAAACATTACTTTAAAGAGACACTGGGGTTGGCTTCAGGAGGCCAAAAATTGGATGAATCACACCCTGGAGTTGGCAGCAGCAGCAGGAGCCCAAACATTACTTTAAAGAGACACTGGGGTTGGCTTCAGGAGCCCAAAAATTGGATGAATCACACCCTGGAGTTGGCAGCAGCAGCAGGAGCCCAAACATTACTTTAAAGAGACACTGGGGTTGGCTTCAGGAGCCCAAAAATTGGATGAATCACACCCTGGAGTTGGCAGCAGCAGCAGGAGCCCAAACATTACTTTAAAGAGACACTGGGGTTGGCTTCAGGAGGCCAAAAATTGGATGAATCACACCCTGGAGTTGGCAGCAGCAGCAGCAGGAGCCCAAATATTGCTTTAAAAAGACACTGGAGTTGGCTTCAGGAGCCCAAAAATTGGATGAATCCCACCCTGGAGTTGGCAGCAGCAGCAGGAGCCCAAACATTACTTTAAAGAGACCCTGGGGTTGGCTTCAGGAGCCCAAAAATTGGAGGAATCACACCCTGGAGTTGGCAGCAGCAGCAGCAGCAGGAGCCCAAATATTACTTTAAAGAGACCCTGGGGTTGGCTTCAGGAGCCCAAAAATTGGATGATTCACACCCTGGAGTTGACATCAGCAGGAGCCCAAAAATTGGCCTAAAGACATAAATATGTTTTGCACCATTTGGAAAGTGTAAAACGTGGCACCATGCTGAATCTAGTCTCATGCATCAGGCATTGGTGGGTGGAAATCCTGGCTGATCCATCCCTGATTCATTTTGACAAAGGTGAGTCTCTCCACATTTTTAGTTGACAGACGAGTTCTCCTCGCCGTAGCTATGGCCCCCGCCGCACTAAACACCCGCTCAGATGGCACGCTACTTGCCGGGCAGGACAGCTTTTCCAGGGCAAACTCTGCTAGTTGCGGCCACAAATCAAGTTTGGCTGCCTAGAAGTCCTGCGGATCCTCAAGGTGTGTTGGCATGGTCATGTCAAAGTATGACATGACCTGCTGGTTCAGGTCCTGCTCCAGGTCTTCCTGCTGCTCATGAGTAGCCTCACTATGCGGGTGTAGAAAGCTACTCATTAGCGACTGAAGACTGAGGCTGCTGCTGCTGATGGAGCTGCTGCTGCTGCTCCTGCCAACCCCCCCAGCGGCCATGGCAGTGGAAGGTGAGCGCAGAGGTCCCCTCGAGTCAGACCTGTGAGAGTATGGACCATGGCGCAGATAGGCATCAGCCAACTGCCTACGTAGAATGTCTTTGTAGTAGTTCAGTTTGTCCTCCCTCTCGGTGGGTTTAAAAAATGCCAATAAGGTGGACAGCCAGAAGTCATCCCGCCGACAGATGGAAACAATTCTGGGGTCACTATGCAAGCACGTGAGCATGCTTCGTGCCATTTGCGCAAGTGACTCGGATGGACTACCTGTCTCCATCTCCACTGCATACTGCCACGGTGTGCCCGGGTCCTCTGTCTCACCTTCCTCAAAAACCTCTAGCTCCTCTGGCTGCTCCTGCTCCTCCTCTCCTGTCCACTGGCTAGATAAACCAGCCATTTCGCCAAGCCTAAACTGTGTTTCGCTGGGCAACTCCTCCTCCTCCTCTTCCTCCTCCTCCTCCAGTTCAGCTCCAACGGGGTTCATGTGGCCGTAAGATGTAAACGCCATGTCTCCAGTGCCCTGACCAGCCATGGTTTCCAACATGTGCTGTAGTACATGAAGCAGTGGAATCACGTCGTTCATCCCGTAATCCTGCCGACTGACAAATAAAGTGGCTTCCTCAAAGGGCCTGAGCAAACGACAGGTGTCACGTATGAGCTGCCACTGGTTGACATTGAAGTTACACAGGGGAGTCCCCCTATTTGCTTGGATCATCAGGAAATCCGTGATGGCTTTTCTCTGTTCATATAATCGGTCCAACATGTGAAGGGTGGAATTCCAACGGGTGGAAACATCGCAAATCAGACTATGTTGGGGGATACCATTCTGACGCTGTAGCTCAAGAAGGGTGTGTTTGGCGGTGTATGAGTGGCTGAAGTGCATGCAAAGTTTCCTTGAAGTTGTTAGGATGTCTTGCAGATGGGGGGAACACTTCAGAAACCGCTTGACAACCAGATTGAAGATGTGAGCCATGCAGGGGGCATGGGTCAGGCTTCCTTGGCGCAGCGCAGACAAAATGTTCTTCCCATTGTCGGTAACTAGAGATGAGCGAACTTTTGAAAAATTCGATTCGACTGATTCGCCGAATTTTCCGACAAAAATCATTTCGACCCGAATAAATTTGCAACGAATTGCTATTAAAAACGGCTATTTCTGAGCCTCCTAGAGCCTCAATAGGGTTGTAAACCATTCTGCCTTGCTGTAACACGCACAGGATGCGTGCTGGGTTAGTTAAATAATACTTTGAATAAATATCACATGCAGATCAGAGGCATCGCTAATAGAATCGCAGAGCGGCACAATTGCAGAGAGTTGAAGTGGCATCACTATGAGGGGCAGGAGCCCAAACATTGCTTTAAAGAGACACTGGAGTTGGCAGCAGCAGGAGCCCAAAAATTGGATGAATCACACCCTGGAGTTGGCAGCAGCAGCAGCAGGAGCCCAAACATTGGCTGAAAGAGACACTGGGGTTGGCTTCAGGAGCCCAAAAATTGGATGAATCACACCCTGGAGTTGCAAGCAGCAGCAGGAGCCCAAACATTACTTTAAAGAGACACTGGAGTTGGCTTCAGGAGCCCAAAAATTGGATGAATCACACCCTGGAGTTGGCAGCAGCAGCAGGAGCCCAAACATTACTTTAAAGAGACACTGGGGTTGGCTTCAGGAGCCCAAAAATTGGATGAATCACACCCTGGAGTTGGCAGCAGCCCAAACATTACTTTAAAGAGACACTGGGGTTGGCTTCAGGAGCCCAAAAATTGGATGAATCACACCCTGGAGTTGGCAGCAGCAGCAGCCCAAACATTACTTTAAAGAGACACTGGGGTTGGCTTCAGGAGCCCAAAAATTGGATGAATCACACCCTGGAGTTGGCAGCAGCAGCAGCAGTAGCCCAAATATTACTTTAAAGAGACACTGGGGTTGGCTTCAGGAGCCCAAAAATTGGATGAATCACACCCTGGAGTTGGCAGCAGCAGGAGCCCAAACATTACTTTAAAGAGACACTGGGGTTGGCTTCAGGAGCCCAAAAATTGGATGAATCACACCCTGGAGTTGGCAGCAGCAGCAGGAGCCCAATCATTACTTTAAAGAGACCCTGGGGTTGGCTTCAGGAGCCCAAAAATTGGATGAATCACACCCTGGAGTTGGCAGCAGCAGCAGGAGCCCAAACATTACTTTAAAGAGACACTGGGGTTGGCTTCAGGAGCCCAAAAATTGGATGAATCACACCCTGGAGTTGGCAGCAGCAGCAGGAGCTCGAACATTACTTTAAAGAGACACTGGGGTTGGCTTCAGGAGCCCAAAAATTGGATGAATCACACCCTTGAGTTGGCAGCAGCAGCAGCAGGAGCCCAAATATTACTTTAAAGAGACACTGGGGTTGGCTTCAGGAGCCCAAAAATTGGATGAATCACACCCTGGAGTTGGCAGCAGCAGCAGGAGCCCAAACATTACTTTAAAGAGACACTGGGGTTGGCTTCAGGAGCCCAAAAATTGGATGAATCACACCCTGGAGTTGGCAGCAGCAGCAGGAGCCCAAACATTACTTTAAAGAGACACTGGGGTTGGCTTCAGGAGGCCAAAAATTGGATGAATCACACCCTGGAGTTGGCAGCAGCAGCAGGAGCCCAAACATTACTTTAAAGAGACACTGGGGTTGGCTTCAGGAGCCCAAAAATTGGATGAATCACACCCTGGAGTTGGCAGCAGCAGCAGGAGCCCAAACATTACTTTAAAGAGACACTGGGGTTGGCTTCAGGAGGCCAAAAATTGGATGAATCACACCCTGGAGTTGGCAGCAGCAGCAGGAGCCCAAACATTACTTTAAAGAGACACTGGGGTTGGCTTCAGGAGCCCAAAAATTGGATGAATCACACCCTGGAGTTGGCAGCAGCAGCAGGAGCCCAAACATTACTTTAAAGAGACACTGGGGTTGGCTTCAGGAGGCCAAAAATTGGATGAATCACACCCTGGAGTTGGCAGCAGCAGCAGGAGCCCAAACATTACTTTAAAGAGACACTGGGGTTGGCTTCAGGAGGCCAAAAATTGGATGAATCACACCCTGGAGTTGGCAGCAGCAGCAGCAGGAGCCCAAATATTGCTTTAAAAAGACACTGGAGTTGGCTTCAGGAGCCCAAAAATTGGATGAATCACACCCTGGAGTTGGCAGCAGCAGCAGGAGCCCAAACATTACTTTAAAGAGACACTGGGGTTGGCTTCAGGAGCCCAAAAATTGGATGAATCACACCCTGGAGTTGGCAGCAGCAGCAGCCAACCCCACATATTACTTTAAAGAGACACTGGGGTTGGCTTCAGGAGCCCAAAAATTGGATGAATCACACCCTGGAGTTGGCAGCAGCAGCAGCAGGAGCCCAAATATTACTTTAAAGAGACACTGGAGTTGGCAGCAGGAGCCCAAAAATTGGATGAATCACACCCTGGAGTTGGCAGCAGCAGCAGCCAACCCCAAATATTACTTTAAAGAGACACTGGGGTTGGCTTCAGGAGCCCAAAAATTGGATGAATCACACCCTGGAGTTGGCAGCAGCAGCAGGAGCCCAAACATTACTTTAAAGAGACACTGGGGTTGGCTTCATGAGCCCAAAAATTGGATGAATCACACCCTGGAGTTGGCAGCAGCAGCAGGAGCCCAAACATTACTTTAAAGAGACACTGGGGTTGGCTTCAGGAGCCCAAAAATTGGATGAATCACACCCTGGAGTTGGCACCAGCAGCAGCAGGAGCCCAAATATTACTTTAAAGAGACACTGGAGTTGGCAGCAGGAGCCCAAAGATTGGATGAATCACACCCTGGAGTTGGCAGCAGCAGCAGCAGGAGCCCAAATATTACTTTAAAGAGACACTGGGGTTGGCTTCAGGAGCCCAAAAATTGGATGATTCACACCCTGGAGTTGGCAGCAGCAGCAGGAGCCCAAACATTACTTTAAAGAGACACTGGGGTTGGCTTCAGGAGCCCAAAAATTGGATGAATCACACCCTGGAGTTGGCAGCAGCAGCAGCAGGAGCCCAAATATTACTTTAAAGAGACACTGGGGTTGGCTTCAGGAGCCCAAAAATTGGATGAATCACACCCTGGAGTTGGCAACAGCAGCAGGAGCCCAAACATTACTTTAAAGAGACACTGGGGTTGGCTTCAGGAGCCCAAAAATTGGATGAATCACACCCTGGAGTTGGCAGCAGCAGCAGGAGCCCAAACATTACTTTAAAGAGACACTGGGGTTGGCTTCAGGAGCCCAAAAATTGGATGAATCACACCCTGGAGTTGGCAGCAGCAGCAGCAGGAGCCCAAATATTACTTTAAAGAGACACTGGGGTTGGCTTCAGGAGCCCAAAAATTGGATGAATCACACCCTGGAGTTGGCAGCAGCAGGAGCAGGAGCCCAAATATTACTTTAAAGAGACACTGGAGTTGGCAGCAGGAGCCCAAAGATTGGATGAATCACACCCTGGAGTTGGCAGCAGCAGCAGCAGGAGCCCAAATATTACTTTAAAGAGACACTGGGGTTGGCTTCAGGAGCCCAAAAATTGGATGAATCACACCCTGGAGTTGGCAGCAGCAGCAGGAGCCCAAACATTACTTTAAAGAGACACTGGGGTTGGCTTCAGGAGTCCAAAAATTGGATGAATCACACCCTGGAGTTGGCAGCAGCAGCAGGAGCCCAAACATTACTTTAAAGAGACACTGGGGTTGGCTTCAGGAGCCCAAAAATTGGATGAATCACACCCTGGAGTTGGCAGCAGCAGCAGCAGGAGCCCAAATATTACTTTAAAGAGACACTGGGGTTGGCTTCAGGAGGCCAAAAATTGGATGAATCACACCCTGGAGTTGGCAGCAGCAGCAGCAGGAGCCCAAATATTACTTTAAAGAGACACTGGGGTTGGCTTCAGGAGGCCAAAAATTGGATGAATCACACCCTGGAGTTGGCAGCAGCAGCAGGAGCAGCCCAAATATTACTTTAAAGAGACACTGGGGTTGGCTTCAGGAGCCCAAAAATTGGATGAATCACACCCTGGAGTTGGCACCAGCAGCAGCAGGAGCCCAAATATTACTTTAAAGAGACCCTGGGGTTGGCTTCAGGAGCCCAAAAATTGGATGAATCACACCCTGGAGTTGGCAGAAGTTGGCAGCAGCAGCAACAGGAGCCCAAATATTACTTTAAAGAGACCCTGGGGTTGGCTTCAGGAGGCCAAAAATTGGATGAATCACATCCTGGAGTTGGCAGCAGCAGCAGCAGGAGCCCAAACATTACTTTAAAGAGACACTGGGGTTGGCTTCAGCAGCCCAAAAATTGGATGAATCACACCCTGGAGTTGGCAGCAGCAGCAGGAGCCCAAACATTACTTTAAAGAGACACTGGGGTTGGCTTCAGGAGCCCAAAAATTGGATGAATAACACCCTGGAGTTGGCAGCAGCAGCAGGAGCCCAAACATTACTTTAAAGAGACACTGGGGTTGGCTTCAGGAGCCCAAAAATTGGATGAATCACACCCTTGAGTTGGCAGCAGCAGCAGCAGGAGCCCAAATATTACTTTAAAGAGACCCTGGGGTTGGCTTCAGGAGCCCAAAAATTGGATGAATCACACCCTGGAGTTGGCAGAAGTTGGCAGCAGCAGCAACAGGAGCCCAAATATTACTTTAAAGAGACCCTGGGGTTGGCTTCAGGAGGCCAAAAATTGGATGAATCACATCCTGGAGTTGGCAGCAGCAGCAGCAGGAGCCCAAACATTACTTTAAAGAGACACTGGGGTTGGCTTCAGCAGCCCAAAAATTGGATGAATCACACCCTGGAGTTGGCAGCAGCAGCAGGAGCCCAAACATTATTTTAAAGAGACCCTGGGGTTGGCTTCAGGAGCCCAAAAATTGGATGAATCACGCCCTGTGGAGAGTCATGTGGAGAAAAAGTAGCTTAGTTAGTAATATCTACATAAAATTATGAATAAACAAATGCAAAAGTATTGCCAAAGTGAAGTTTTGTTTGAGGGTGTGTTTCCACCTTTTAATTAAATCAGAAACAAGAAGGTATCATTGCCTCTGACTAATTAGCCCTCAAAAATTCTTGGAATTTTTAATCTGGAATCATGTATGATCCGTCTTATCCGAAGAATATTAATAAAAAGTAAGAGTAACGTAAAGGATTTTTTATCAATACTTACTTGTGGTCCGATGCGGAGGAATGTCTGTAACTGGAGAGCAGCGCCTTAAATCTGTTTTGCACGATCCATCTTTCTTTAGTGTAGGTCTGGCCCCGTCATCAATCTACTGGAATACATCAGGCATTGTTGGGAGGAAAGCTTGGATGATCCATGCGCCATTCATTTCCACGCAGGGCAGTCTCAAAAAATCTGTATAAACCAGGGTCTTTTTCATATAAAAACAAATGGTTATTCTTGCTTTTCAACCATATGTTCCACAGCTTTACCAGTCATTCCCCTCGATTCAAAGAGCAAAAGTTAATTGATTTCGTATCGAGAATCGTAAGTTTGGGTGGGTGTTTGTCATTTTTTCTTGTTTTTTTGCCCATTTCGTATTCGCACGATCGTTCGCGCATAGACGTATAACATACGCATTTCGTACGGAAATCGTATATTTTGCGTTAGTTCGTGTCTTTTTCCCGTCCAAATCGTATTATTTGCGTCAGATCCTATTTTTTACGTCCTTCACATGGGCTTGCGACCAATTCAGAGAGCTGATTGCTAATTGTTTTGAAGCCCATTAAAGAGCTGCTTTACGAAATGTTTGCCGGCAGCTATTTGGCCTCGGGAGTAGGATGGAGAGGAGCGAGTTTGTGGCACATCAAGGGCTTATGCTTTTTGGCATTGAGTTGATCCAGATGTCTGAGAGCAGATTGCCCCTGCGTCGTCGCATGAACATCGATAGCATGAATGATGTTGAGCTGTTCGAGCTGACCAGGCTTAATCGCGCTTCCCTCCATAAATTATATAGTGAGCTGCGGCCATGGTTAGCCCGCACCACAAGGAAGGGGCAAGCAATTTCAGGTATGACCAAGATGCTTGGCTGCCTGCAATTTTTGGCGAACGGCTCGTTCCAGAGGCTGGGTGCCCTCTCCGTGGGGATGTCCCAGCCTACGCTGAGCCGCGCACTATCTAAATTTTTGGAAGGCATGGCTGCCATAACTCCAAAATATATTTATTTTCCGGATGATATGGCAGCCAGAAACGCCATTAAGCTTGGTTTTTATAATGTGGCCGACATGCCCAACGTAATTGGTGCTGTTGACTGCACACATGTGGCACTCGTACCTAGGGCAGCCGACGAGTATATATATAGGTATTTATATTTTGTTTTAGGTTATTATGTTGCCCAACGTGTAATGTAACCTGTTTTCCTTTGCGGCAGCATATTTTTTTGGGGCTCATTTGTGTACATGCCTTATTTAGGCTTTTCATTAGTAGTTTCCAATAGAGTGCAGACATGTTTTAAATTTTTGATCCTTTTTTCAATTATCAATTACCCTTTTTGTATGCTTTTCCCTTAAGGAATCGAAAAATGGGACACTCCCTTAATGTCCAGGCCGTGGTTGGGCCGGACATGCGTTTTCTGAGTGTCCTTGCCGGCTACCCAGGATCGTCGCACGACTCATATATACTCAGACGATCTGGGTTGTTTCGGAGATTTGAGTCAGGTGAATTTTCGGGTGCATGGCTGCTTGGTAAGTGTGTCCTATTTATTTGGTATTAAATTTCTGAATAATCTGTTATTTGTGGATATTTCTGTTTTTGTATTCTTTACCTAAGCCTGAAACTGCATTTTAGTTGGGTCTTATTTTCGGAACTCAAAACCAAAATGCTTGCCTCACTTTGTCCTTCAGAATGTTTTCCCTTTAGTTAGGATGTCTGTAAGTTCCATGTCCCAAAATATATTGGTTGTGAGTTTATACCCAAGTATCTGTTAGTTTAGGTTCCTTTTGTAGTATTGGTCTTTAAATGTCAAAGTGGACTTAAACTGCATACATTGTATTCTTTATATAAATGTTGAGTGCCCCTCAGCAGCATCCTAATTGTAACATGTCAGAAAACCCAAAATATCTTTAAATTCTAACTGCCCTTGCCCGTGCAGATGTTTTATCATTCTTTTGTATATTTAAGCGGCATTTTTATTTATGTACTACATTAGTGGCAATAGTTATTTTGCTAATGTGCCCTGGGTGTATTTTTACGCCCTTTACCTTACATCATTTGGATATATGTCAAATTCTTTGTGTTTGTTGTCTTGCCTTTTTAATGTTTATGAAATTTAATTGTCTTGTTAAGGTGATTCCGGGTACCCACTTCTCCCCTGGCTCATGACGCCTGTGCTGCGGCCCCAGGATGCCTCTCAGGAAGCATACAACCGTGCGCACCGCAAGACCAGGGCTGTTGTGGAGAGGGCCTTTGGGCTGTTGAAGACCCGTTTTCGTTGTTTGGACCATACTGGGGGCGCCCTGCAATATGATCCCAAAAAAGTGATCGACATCATCATGGCATGTGCTGTTTTGCACAATTTTGCAATACTAGAACGTGTACCACGTTATGTGGATAGTCTGCCCTCTACAGCCCTAGAGGATGATGGAGAAAATTATGTTGGGCCACCCAGTGAGTCTGGACAATCAGTTCGAGCAAACTTGATATTGCAGCATTTTAGTTAATTTAATTTCGTTTTTCAACATTCTGTGTGTCTGTCTTAGCCTTTTTGTTCAATATGTTGTTTTGCCGTAATGTGGCATTACCTTAAATTAAAACATTTTTCCCTTAATTGTTGCCTAATGTATTTCATGTTGTTTACTTAGCTTGATATTTGCATTGTTACACCTCTTAAACCAAAAAGTATCTGGTTTAGCCCAAGCTGATTTAAAATGTGTTTCCACTAAAAACGCCACAAGTATTGTAATTGTGAAATTTGTTTTACTTTGTAGAATTAGAATTATTGTGCTTAACATAAAACATTCCACATACAACTGTGGTTAAAAAGGCATGATATAACAAAAAACAAATCGAGCACATCTACACCTGGAAGTGAGTGGCACAACCAAACAAGGACACCCAGTCCAAAGGCCAGCCTAGTCCAGTCATTAATATTGCCTGTGCCCAGGGATATTTGGGCATGGCCATAATGTCACACAAACATGTCTGCAAACAGGAGGAGCACAAACCAAATACATATTTAAAGCCATAAGTGGCCAGATACACTCCACATAGACCTATGGCATTGGCTAGTGGCCTTAATCATTACTCTAAGGAGTTATATGGGAGCAAATACAAAACACAACCTGCATGAGCAACACAAAATGGATTGTTTGAAACCTAAAAGGACAAGTAAATACAGTGGGGGGTAAGAGAAAAGATGTCCCACACAATCATGGCTTAATAGGGTGGCTGCCCATAATACCCAGGTGGAGGTCCGTGGGGATGGGACCTAGCCTGGGCCATGGCTGCATTGTGAATTTGAAACTGCTCCATAATGTTTCTCTGCATATTGGTCATCTCAGCCATGGCTGACTGGATGCCATTACTTGCAGTTACCATGTTGCTGTTGAGGGTACGCAACTCCGCGAGGATGCCCTGTAAGCTGGTATTGATGTTGACCATGTCGGCATGCCTTTCCTCACGCTCATTAACGAGCTGTGCCTCATACGAGTCCCTCTCTTGGGTCCATAATTGAAGCAGGGCACTCTGCCTCCCCTGGGAAATTGTGGGGCGGCGTAATGGAGTCCGCCGCACAATTACCCTGGCTCTTGGGCGTGCCCTGCCGCGTTGTGTCGTCCCCTCAACAGCAACAGGCATGCTTGGCAAATCCTCAGCAGCAGAGTGAACACTGGGGACTGTTGTGTCAGTCTCCCCATGTGCATGCGCAATGGATGGAGATTCACTCTGCTGCTGAGGATTGGCCAGAGAAACATTAGGGAGCAGTTCCAGATTGGGACCCAGGGGGAGGTCATCGGACGTGCCCTGCAGGGAGACATCAGCTTCCTCCATTTCCATGATCTCTTCCATGATTGTGCGGGTCTGTAGGGACATATAAATAAAAAGGGTAAGTTGGCGTCCAAATTTGGGATTCCATCAGTTTAACACATGCTTAAGCACTTGGTAGTATTTATGGTACTAAATTAACTTACCGGAAATCTCGGATCTGGGCTCCTATGCTGTACGGACCTGGTAGGCATAAGCAACCTGGGGGGTGAGTTTACCCTTGCTGAGGGGTCATGCTGGGCTGAAGAAGAGAAAACAAAACAAGGTAAACACACACATAAGCATTGTTTTTTTAGTTACTAAAAAAAGCCACTATTTGTAATATTAAGCAACTCTACAGCAATGGGGACAATTGTTAAAATACACGCAATTTTAGATAGGTGCAATGGCTCGAGAAAACTGCTAACTGACCTCAGTTCAAAGTCAGGAAGTGTACCCAGTCAGCATACTACTTGCACAGCAACTATTTTGATTTTGACTACCATTCTCTAGGTCAGGGGTACTCAAACACTTCTTGTAAAGGTCCATTTAAAGGTATGTGGTGAGAGGTGAATGTCTGGCCATGGGGCTGTCGCAGGGGGTGTCTAGTTAGAAATAAACACACTGGGGGAGGGGCTGGAGATTGCCAAGTGCAAACTAATAAAGGCTGCTTGCCCTTGCTGGGCTGGATGGGGCAGAGCTGAGGGGACAGGGATTGGATGGCTAAAGGTGGGAGGTCAGGAATTGATGGTGATGGGATGGATGGAGCAAATATGTTAGAAATGTATGGGGCTTATGTGGGGGGGGGGGGCAGATGGTGGGACTGTGGCAGATGGGGCAGAGCTGGGGCAGCGGGACAGGATTGGACCAAGAGAAAGATGCACCAAGTTACTGTGTACCTTGCAATGCCACTTCCTGTGCAGTACTTCATATTGCAATGCTATGTTTCAGGGAGCCATGACATTGGGCAGGAGACCAACCACTACATCGCCGATCAAGGGGGCAGCTCTGAGCACGTCAACACAGAAGTAACTGAGTGCAGTGCTGTCTGGGCAGGGGTCCGGGAATCTGGTGCCAAGGTCCGCATTGGGACCCCGGGCCGCCAGTTGAGTCTCGCTGCTCTAGGTCAGATATGTTTGGGGGTGTGTCATTAAATTGTTACCTCAAACACAACTCACACAACAAATAGCCAACACATCCCTAATGTTGTGTGTTTTGTGATTGAGTCCAAATCTAACACTTTTCAGGATAAACTTCGTTAGTTGACAAATATTTTTGGTTAATTGGTCTTTTACATAATGTATGTGGTCCTAAATGTGTGATTCACAGGGACCAAAACAGGACACAAACAGGCACAGTAGTGCGAGCCAAAGCAGGCCACACCATAGGGCCATACCGTCATCTTGGTACTAGTGACCTTTATATTTTGTAGCAAACAGGCAAACATGCAGATTAAGAGTACTCACCGTGGGTACGGGTCGGTGAGTCTGTGTCCCTTAGACCCGCATGGCCACCGACCGCGACCGGATGGAGAAGGCCCAGCACAATCTCCTCAGCAGGGGTAAACTCCAATTTGGTAGGAAAGCCACCTCCAGTTTTCATGCTGAAAAGAGAAAATCGTTTGGTACTCAGAAAAGGTGCATACAGTACATCCTAAACCTTATATTTGGAGACATCATTTATTTACCTGTAATTATGCCTTTTAATTTCTTTTTGACGTACAGCATATTTGAGATCCGAGATTTTCTTTTGAATTTGTGGCACATCTTTCCTCTCTTCCCCCGCTGCATTTACTTGTCGTAGGATGGTTTCAAACAATTCCATCTTGCGCTGCTTCGTGGTGTGTTTTGATTTGCTCCCATATAGCTCGTCATAGTATAATGTAAGGCCACTAGCCAATGCCATATTTTGGTCATGGGAGAATCTCCCACTCAACTGGCCGCGGCGCAATGTGCGGCCAGATGGTTGGCTTGGGTGCTCCTCCATGTGTGCAGACACATGTGGTGACATTATGGCCTGGGTAGGGGAATGGACGGATTGCTGGCTTCCCAATGACTGGACTGGACTGGCCAAGGGACTGGGTGTTCTTGCGTGGCTGGCCACCGAACTTCCAGGTGTAGATGTGGTCAGGGTGGCCATTCTTTGGCCTCTTGGGGGGCTATGTTCCCGGCTGGTGCCAGGTCGGGGGCTATGTTCCCGGCTGGTGCCAGGTCGGGGGCTATGTTCCCGGCTGGTGCCAGGTCGGGGGCTTCTGGCCCTGCTGCGTGGCCTGTATTGGCTTCTGGCCATGCTTCTTGGCCTGGACGGGCTTCTGGCCCTGCTTCTTGGCCTGGACGGGCTTCTGGCCCTGCTTCTGGGCCTGGATGGGGTTGTTGCCCTGCTGCGCGGCCTTGCTGGGGTTCTAGGCCTCCTGTCTCGTCTTTCTGGGGTTCTGGCCCTGCTGCGTGGCCTGTATTGGCTTCTGGCCATGCTTCTTGGCCTGGACGGGCTTCTGGCCCTGCTTCTTGGCCTGGACGGGCTTCTGGCCCTGCTTCTGGGCCTTTCTGGGGTTCTGGCCCTGCTGCGCGGCCTTGCTGGGGTTCTGGGCCTCCTGTCTCGTCTTTCTGGGGTTCTGGCCCTGCTGCGTGGCCTGTATTGGCTTCTGGCCATGCTTCTTGGCCTGGACGGGCTTCTGGCCCTGCTTCTTGGCCTGGACGGGCTTCTGGCCCTGCTTCTGGGCCTTTCTGGGGTTCTGGCCCTGCTGCGCGGCCTTGCTGGGGTTCTGGGCCTCCTGTCTCGTCTTTCTGGGGTTCTGGCCCTGCTGCGTGGCCTGTATTGGCTTCTGGCCATGCTTCTTGGCCTGGACGGGCTTCTGACCCTGCTTCTTGGCCTGGACGGGCTTCTGGCCCTGCTTCGGGGCCTTTCTGGGGTTCTGGCCCTGCTTCTGGGCCTGGACGGGCTTCTGGCCCTGGATGGGCTTCTGGCCCAGCTGGGTTGGCGAAGTGCCCTGCTGGAAACCATGGGCGGTGTGGGCTCCCTTGGGCGGCCTCTTCTGGGGGCAGAGGTGGTGGGTGCTGCTGTGGCCTGTTTTTTGGCCTCAGGGGCACGTGCCCTGGGGGCCCTTTTTTGGGTAAGGGAGGGTCCAGTGTCCCTTGGTGGGGCCGAGGTGGTACTCGCCTTCTTGGAGCGTAATTTCTTGCTTCCTTGCTGGGACCTGGTGGTTGGGCCCTCCGAGGTCTGGCTTGGCTGGGCGCGTTTTGCTGCAGGCTTTTTGGGTGCCATTTTCCACAAATGCTCAAAGAGAATGAGCTTTGGGTGCAGGGACCTTTAAATAATGAGCCCAGCGTGTGACGCCTATGCGCACGACTACGCGCTCGTACGGACGTACGTTCGAGCGGAACCAGGAAACCGCTGGGGTTTCACTTATCTGCTGCCTTGAAGAAGCATAAAGATGGCGCCCACTATCTTCACCCGTCAACAGGAAGAGATCCTCATGCTGGTAAGTGCCTGGCTCTGCGATTTAAGCTAATACTCAATGATGGCCTAAATGTAAATGATGCGTTTGAAACTAGTTTTGGGTCTCTTAATGTTTAAGAACTGGCTCCTCACACTTCATCCTCAAGGGCCGAGCCTGGCCACGTTGTCACCTGTCTATGCTGATGTCCGAATTAGGGCAATTGCTCTGGCTTAGCACCAGTTAATAAACCTGTGGAGTAGCGGGGCTAGCTGTCAAACCTGGCCTGGCTCGGACCTTGATGCGGATGTTTGAGGAACACTGTTTGCCTAAGAACGCAAAACACAACGGCAAGCCACACACGTGGCCCAAAAGCCTAAGCATAAGCCGACATATTGGATGTTGAAACCATCCTAACATGCCATAGATGCAGGGGGGCTGATTTTTAATGTTGGCTATTATCTGTATGTACATGGTGTGTGAAACATATAACATAAGAACAGACTCTCATTCACAGTCAACGTCCGCTTTAAGGCACTCCCCAAAAATGGCTGCCACTCTAAATGTGTGTGTTAATGACATGAAATTCTCAACTTGTGATGCAACACATATGGGTCTGTGTGTAAAAGTAAAAGCTCTGTGTCCATTATGTTTTTCAGATCATGCTTCAGCGCCGGTATGACTTCGCGCCCAATGTGTGTGACAAAAGGGACATCGCCCGGGAGATCATCGCGGAAATCCACCGTGTCACCAGCACCACCTTCACTCACACCCAGATAATGCAGCATTGGTCGGACCTGAAACGTCTGCACATGCCCCGGGTGCGGAGGTTTTTTGGGATCCATTTCCCAAGTAAGTACCAAGCGATAGCATGTTATATGTTGCAAATGTATAAGCTATACCTTTATTTATAATGACTTTTCTTTGTTAGTGTTGGAAATGGATTTCAGAATTCGCCGCACCCGGAGGCGCACAGGCCGACCAGTGCTGCATGAGTCTGCATCTGTGAGTGAAGGTGGTGGATCTCCCGGGCGACGGACCTACCCCTCCTCTGTGGCCTCCTCAGACCAGCCCCTGGACCTTACCACAGAGGAGGGGCGCAACCGCGTGGGCGTGGAGTCATGCCCGGCCAGGCATGGGGAAGGCTCTGGTATGTCACTCTTCATGTATAGGCACAAAGATATACATGGCAGGCCAAAAACTAAGTTATCCTTTATTATGTATTTGTAGAAGCTTCTGGTGCGGGTGAGATAGTGGAGGAGGAGGCAGCAGAGATGCTGGAAGTCGATCCTGACGAAGGTGAGTGATGTCAGCCAGCCTGGGAGCCAGATCTGTTTGGAATAGTGACTCTATACAACTACTAACCAAATGTCACATGTTTCTCCAGGGACTTCTTCACAGCATAGCCAGGACCAAGGGCAGCCTGTTGGCCCCAACCAGCCATCTGTCGGCCACCAACTCAGTAAGTATCCATGCCATTATTCATATTAATGTGTTGTTAGCTAATAACACACACCTAACTAAAGGCGTAGCCAATGTGTAGTTAACACTTTCATGTGGGCACTTCGTTAGCTTAAAGCGGACCCTAACTCGTATTAAGAACATAGCTAATATTTAGCCAACACACTGTACATACAAATTGGGAACATTGAAAAACAGCCTACAGCCATCTAATGCATGTTATGAGCCTGTAAACATCCAATATGGCGGAATATTGAATGCGCAATATTTACATGCTGCATGGGATACAGATTAGAAAAAGTAAGGTGCTGCCATGCATTGTGGGCCTGATGACCTTTCCCTGAACCCAGCTATGCTCTGTATTCCCAAAGCACCACTGTAACCTACTCCCCTGTACTTGATCCCACTCTCCTCTCCTCATTAACTGTTATGCTTCGGAGTCCCGATGGCGGCGCAGTAATCCTAAATCCACCAAAATATACTTCGATCTGGTGCAGAATCATTTGGGACTAGTTATTGCTTTTCATTAAATAATGTGGAAGGTCCGGTTTAAGGAGTTTCAATACTTACCTGTGGAAAATGCATTTACTTTATCCCTTTGAAGAATGACATATGTCATGCATTTACATGTATTTAATTAACCCCAAATCTATTTCCAGCATACAAACAGGTCTGGTACTCCTATTTATGTTTGTTTCTCTATTGCTTACAGGGATGAGGCCACAAACCGGGGCCGAAAAAAAAAAAAGAATAAAAGAGTTGGTGGCCGAGCTGCTGGCCATACAGGCGACGTTGGGGCCAACAGATGAAGAAGAGGAGGAGGATTAGTGCCCTTGGTCCTGGCTACTTTTGTAAAATAGTTTTACCTTATTTTTTATAAAGTTGACTTTTATATTTTTTAAAAAACAAAAAATTTAACACATTTTTAAAATGTTTTGAAAAGAAACCAAAAAAAAAAAATAATAATATTTAAAATAAATACTATTTTAAGCCTTCATAAATGTGTCATTTCTAATATGCGCACAAAAAGACATTTACACAAACACGAAAAAACACGCTTAGAAACATATAGACATATGTACATTATGTGGTTTGGGTAAGTTTTAGGGTCGTCAACATGAAGAAGGATGCAAGCGCTAAGGGGTTTAGGTAAGTTTTAGGGACCGAGAAATGAAGAAGGATGCAAGCGCTAAGGGGTTTAGGTAAGTTTTAGGGACCGAGAAATGAAGAAGGATGCAAGCGCTAAGGGGTTTAGGTAAGTTTTAGGGTCGTCAACATCAAGAAGGATGCAAGCGCTAAGGGGTTTAGGTAAGTTTTAGGGACCGAGAAATGAAGAAGGATGCAAGCGCTAAGGGGTTTAGGTAAGTTTTAGGGACCGAGAAATGAAGAAGGATGCAAGCGCTAAGGGGTTTAGGTAAGTTTTAGGGTCGTCAACATGAAGAAGGATGCAAGCGCTAAGGGGTTTAGGTAAGTTTTAGGGACCGAGAAATGAAGAAGGATGCAAGCGCTAAGGGGTTTAGGTAAGTTTTAGGGTCGTCAACATGAAGAAGGATGCAAGCGCTAAGGGGTTTAGGTAAGTTTTAGGGACCGAGAAATGAAGAAGGATGCAAGCGCTAAGGGGTTTAGGTAAGTTTTAGGGTCGTCAACATCAAGAAGGATGCAAGCGCTAAGGGGTTTAGGTAAGTTTTAGGGACCGAGAAATGAAGAAGGATGCAAGCGCTAAGGGGTTTAGGTAAGTTTTAGGGTCGTCAACATCAAGAAGGATGCAAGCGCTAAGGGGTTTAGGTAAGTTTTAGGGACCGAGAAATGAAGAAGGATGCAAGCGCTAAGGGGTTTAGGTAAGTTTTAGGGACCGAGAAATGAAGAAGGATGCAAGCGCTAAGGGGTTTAGGTAAGTTTTAGGGTCGTCAACATGAAGAAGGATGCAAGCGCTAAGGGGTTTAGGTAAGTTTTATGGTTCATAAAGGAAAGTGGGAGCCTGGTGCGAGGCAGTAGTGGTGAGAGTGCGCATGCGCAAGATCTTATATACATACGAACGAACGAATCTAAGAGGCCAAAAACCAATGAAAACCAGAGGCAAACGCAAGTAATTGGAAGAGGTGGACGATGGAAGCAGCACAAAAAACAGGCTGCCGCCGCAACAAGTGAGCACATGAACGTGAATTTTACGATTGTCAACTGACTGAGCCAAGTTCGGGAGATAACATACGAACGGACGTATATTTTAGGATAGAAACGTATTTGCTTATTGAATCACTCGCAAGTTCATACGAACGCACGAGCGGACGTGAAAAATAGGATGATCGGCACCCAAATCAAAGCTGTTACATGTTTCTTTGAATCGACCCTATTGTGTCAGCCAATGAAGCAACTTTGTCTCGAAGTGCTGCAAAAGCAGTCCACTGCATCACAAGTGGCATCTGACACCCCCAGTCAACTGTCTGTCTGTTATGCTTTGGGTTCAGCTCCACTATCCATTGATGAAGATCTGATAATCATAAAATTCAGCAGCTACTGCCCAGCCAAGAAGTGGAGGAGACACTCGCCTCTTCTTCCACTAGCCGGCAATTAGTGATGAGGAGAGTGTCGTGGGAGGAGGTGTTGCAAGCCGAGGTAGTGGAAGAGGGTCCCTGGAGTCTGCGGCGCTGGCGGCGGCAGCAGCAGCAGCAGCAGCAGTGAATTATTGCGGACTGTTGTTAGGAAAAATCAGCTACTCAGCGATGTGGCAGTGTTTCATGCAGCATCCTGTGGAGAAAAAGTAGGTTAGTTAGTGTATATACATAAAATTATGAATAGACAAATGCAATAGTATTGCCAAAGTGAAGTTTTGTTTGAGGGTGTGTTTCCACCTTGTAATTAAATCAGAAACAACTAGCTATCATTTGCCTCTGAATAATTAGCCCTCAAAAATTCTTGGAATTTTTAATCTTGATGTCTGAGGGATTTCTCCTCTCAGACAGCGTCACCATAAGTCCAGCCTGCTGCATTACACTTGGAAGAACATCTTGTTTGCGCTGCGACAAGGAAGCCAGAGTCATGCGTCCTGACATGGCACACGTGTTCAGTCTAGTTGTCAAGCGTTTTCTGAAGTCTTGCCCCCATCTGAAAGACATCCGAACAACAGGAAAGAAAGTTAGCATGCACTTCTGGCACTCCTACACCACCCAGCACAACCTTATTGAGCCTCAGCGTCACAACGGTGTACCCCACCATAGTCTGATTTGCGATGTTTCCACCCGTTGGAATTCCACCCTCCATATGCAGGATCCACTATAGCAGTGGTCCCCAACCCTGTCCTCAAGGCCCACCAACAGGCCAGGTTTTGCAGATCTCCACAAAGATGCACAGGTGGAGTAATTAGTGCAGCTGCAGAGCAATAGAGCTGGCTATTTGGAGATCCAAAAAACATGACATGTTGGTGGGCCTTGAGGACAGGGTTGAGGACCACTGCACTATAGGAACAGAGAAAAGCCATCACGGATTTCTGGATGATCCAAACGGATAGGGGGACACCCCTGTGTAAATTCAATGTAAACCATTGGCAGCTCATACGTGACACCGACCGTTTGCTCAGGCCCTTTGAGGAAGCTACGTTATTAGTCAGTTGCCAGGACTATGAGATGAACGATGAGATTCCACTGCTTCATGTACTACAACACATGTTGGAAACCATGGCTGGTCAGGGCACTGGAGACATGGCACATACATTTCACAGCCACATGAAGCCTGTGGGGGCTGAAGTGGAGGAGGAGGAGGGGGTGGGGCACAGCAAACCACAGTTTAGGTTTCACAAAATGACCATTTTATCTAGTCATCTGACAGGAGAGGAGGAGCAGGAGCAGCCACAGGAGCTAGAGGGTTGTGAGGAAGGCGAGACAGAGGACCCTGACACACCGTGGCAGTTTACAGTGGAGATGGAGACAGGTAGTCCCTCCGAGTCACTTGCACAAATGGCACGATGCATGCTCACATGCTTGCGTACTAGTGAGCGCAGAATTGTCTCCATTTGTCAGCGGGAAGACTTCTGGCTCTCCAACTTATTGGACCCTCGCTTCCGGCACAAAATGGGGGCATTTTTTACGCCCACTGAGAGGGAGGACAAACTGACCTACTACAGAGACATCCCACGTAGTCAGTTGGGCGATGTCTATCTGCGCCATGGCCCATACTCCCGCAGGTCTGACTCGGGGGGACCTCTGCGATCACCTTCCACTGCCATGGCTGCTGGGGGGGTGGAAGGAGCAGCAGCAGCAGCTCCATCAGCAGCAGCCTCAGTCTTCAGTCGCTAGTGAGTAGCTTTCTACACCCGCATAGTGAGTCTACTCATGAGCAGCAGGAAGACCTGGAGCTGGACCTCAAACAGCAGGTCATGTCATACCTTGACATGACCATGCCAACACACCTTCAGGATCCACTGGATTTGCTGGGAAGCCAAACTTGACTTGTGTCCGCAACTAGCAGAGTTTGCCCTGGAAAAGCTGTACTGGCCGGACAGTAGTTGATTTAGATGGCAACTGGGCTGCTCTATATAACGAAGCAAAATGGCAAATTTACCTCACAATATAAGCTATTGCCCCTCAGATTTACACAGGGGCTGCTCCATATAATGGTGCAAAACCATGAATTTAACTCATAATATAAACTATTGCCCCTCAGATTTACACAGGGCCTGCTCTATATAACGAAGCAAAATGGCAAATTTACCTCACTATATAAGCTATTGCCCCTCAGATTTACACAGGGGCTGCTCTATATTATGCTGCAAAATGGCAAATTTACCACACAATATAAGCTATTGCCCCTCAGATTTACACAGGGCCTGCTCTATATAACGAAGCAAAATGGCAAATTTACCGCACTATATAAGCTATTGCCCCTCAGATTTACACAGGGGCTGCTCTATATTATGCTGCAAAATGGCAAATTTACCTCACAATATAAGCTATTGCCCCTCAGATTTACACAGGGCCTGCTCTATATAACGAAGCAAAATGGCAAATTTACCGCACTATATAAGCTATTGCCCCTCAGATTTACACAGGGGCTGCTCTATATTATGCTGCAAAATGGCAAATTTACCTCACAATATAAGCTATTGCAGCTCTATATAAATAAAAATAAATAAATAAAAAAGGGCCTGTAGAAGCTTATTTAGTATAACAGATAGGGTGACATGTGCTGGTTTGGGATGCCCATATGGGCTAGTGTTTTGGCAGCAGTACAAAAACCAATGCAAAATGCAATAGCTTAATAAAGCTGATGCTGATCAACGCTTATTTAGTATAACAGATGGGGTGCAACATGCAGGTTTGGGATGCCCTGCGGCCTGGTGTATTTAAAGCAGACCAAAACCAATTCAAAATGCAATAACTTAATAAAGCTGAGGCTGTAGATGCTTATTTAGTATAAACAGGTAGGGTGCAAGGTGCAGCTTTGGGGTGCCCTGCGGCCTGGTTAAATGAAAGCAGTCAAAAAGGAAGTGCAAACTGAAGTAGCTTAATGAAGCTGATGCTGATCAACGCTTATGTTGTATACCAGATAGGGTGCAAGGTGCAGCTTTGGGGTGCCCTGCGGCCTGGTTTATTAAAAGCAGTCAAAAACAAGTGCAAACTGAAGTAGCTTAATAAAGCAGCTGATGCTGATCAACGCTTATGTTGTATAACAGATAGGGTTAAAATAGCATGTGCCTTGGGATGCCCGTGTGGCCTGTTATATTTCAAGCTGAACAAAAAGTAACAATAATCCAAGTATGAGACATAATTTTGACCTTCTTTACAGCGCCATACTTTGAAAAAAAAAACCTTAATTTCATGTCGATCAATCCAAAGGTCAATTCCCCTAACAAAAATAGTGTTCGGCATAAGTTTTCCTTCTGGAAGGACGTCACGTAACCTTTAGTTTACATGGTTGGGGTAGGTTATCTTACAAATTGGGATACCCCAGGCAGCAGTGTCATTGAAAGAGACAGATTGTAATGCAGGCCATACGCAAGCAGAGAAACTCAGGCTGCAACAGGCCTATTTAGTTTACATGGTTGGGGTAGGTTATCTTACAAATTGGGATACCCCACTGTATATGAAACCGAATATAAATGCACACCCAAAAGTGGACAATCAGCCTCCAAGAGGCCTGCTTAGTTTAAATAAGAGAGCTGCTTAGCTTAAATAAGAGAGCTGCTTAGTGTAAATAAGAGGCATGCTTAGTTTAAATAAGAGAGCTGCTTAGTGTAAATAAGAGGCCTGCTTAGTTTAAATAAGAGAGCTGCTTAGTATGGTAGGTAGGTTATGTTATGTTACAGAATGGGATGCCCCAAGCAGACTTGAGATCAGTATATATGCACACAGCAGCAGTGTGTTAGCAGGCTCATACAGGCCAAATTTCTTTAAATAACTGTGCAGCTTACAGTAAATGCAGAGGCTAATGGTATGTTACAGAATGGGATGCCCCAAGCTGACTTGAGATCAGTATATATGCACACAGCAACAGTGTGTTAGCAGGCTCATACAGGCCAAATTTCTTTAAATAACTGTGCAGCTTACAGTAAATGCAGAGGCTAATGGTATGTTACAGAATGGGATGCCCCAAGCAGACTTGAGATCAGTATATATGCACACAGCAGCAGTGTGTTAGCAGGCTCATACAGGCCAAATTTCTTTAAAAAACTGTGCAGCTTACAGTAAATGCAGAGGCTAATGGTATGTTACAGAATGGGATGCCCCAAGCTGACTTGAGATCAGTATATATGCACACAGCAGCAGTGTGTTAGCAGGCTCATACAGGCCAAATTTCTTTAAATAACTGTGCAGCTTACAGTAAATGCAGAGGCTAATGGTATGTTACAGAATGAGATGCCCCAAGCAGACTTGAGATCAGTATATATGCACACAGCAGCAGTGTGTTAGCAGGCTCATACAGGCCAAATTTCTTTAAATAACTGTGCAGCTTACAGTAAATGCAGAGGCTAATGGTATGTTACAGAATGGGATGCCCCAAGCAGACTTGAGATGAGTATATATGCACACAGCAGCAGTGTGTTAGCAGGCTCATACAGGCCAAATTTCTTTAAATAACTGTGCAGCTTACAGTAAATGCAGAGGCTAATGGTATGTTACAGAATGGGATGCCCCAAGCAGACTTGAGATCAGTATATATGCACACAGCAGCAGTGTGTTAGCAGGCTCATACAGGCCAAATTTCTTTAAATAACTGTGCAGCTTACAGTAAATGCAGAGGCTAATGGTATGTTACAGAATGGGATGCCCCAAAAAGGAGTGCACCTGGCAGGCAGCAGTAAGAATATGCACAGCAAAAGTGTCTTTATCAGCCCTAATTTCAATTAGAATAAGTGCAAATGGTTATATGGTCTTAAATAGAGGCTGCTGTAGTCACAGAATGGGATGCCCCAAAAAGGAGTGCACCTGGCAGGGTCCAGTAGTGCTATGCACAGCAAAAGTGTCTTTATCAGGCCTAATTTCAATTAGAATAAGTGCAAATGGTTATATGGTCTTAAATAGAGGCTGCTGTAGTCACAGAATGGGATGCCCCAAAAAGGAGTGCACCTGGAAGGGACCAGTAGTGCTATGCACAGCAAAAGTGTCTTTATCAGGCCTAATTTCAATTATAATAGGTGCAAATGGTTATATGGTCTTAAATAGAGGCTGCTGTAGTCACAGAATGGGATGCCCCAACAGGAGTGCACCTGGCAGGCAGCAGTAAGAATATGCACAGCAAAAGTGTCTTTATCAGGCCTAATTTCGATTAGAATAAGTGCAAATGGTTATATGGTCTTAAATAGAGGCTGGTGTAGTCACAGAATGGGATGCCCCAAAAAGGAGTGCACCTGGCAGGGTCCAGTAGTGCTATGCACAGCAAAAGTGTCTTTATCAGGCCTAATTTCAATTAGAATAAGTGCAAATGGTTATATGGTCTTAAATAGAGGCTGGTGTAGTCACAGAATGGGATGCCCCAAAAAAGAAGTGCACCTGGCAGGCAGCAGTAAGAATATGCACAGCAAAAGTGTCTTTATCAGGCCTAATTTTAATTAGAATAAGTGCAAATGGTTATATGGTCTTAAATAGAGGCTGCTGTAGTCACAGAATGGGATGCCCCAAAAAGGAGTGCACCTGGCAGGGACCAGTAGTGCTATGCACAGCAAAAGTGTCTTTATCAGGCCTAATTTCAATTATAATAGGTGCAAATGGTTATATGGTCTTAAATAGAGGCTGGTGTAGTCACAGAATGGGATGCCCCAACAGGAGTGCACCTGGCAGGCAGCAGTAAGAATATGCACAGCAAAAGTGTCTTTATCAGGCCTAATTTCAATTAGAATAAGTGCAAATGGTTATATGGTCTTAACCCTTTAAATGCCAAGCACGTAGTTTCTACGTGGTTGCTTCTCCTACCGTTAAGTGCCAAGCACGTAGAAACTACGTGCCTGGCATTTCCCCCAAACAGTTAAAAAATAGAAAAAAAAAATCACTTACCTCCGGTATCCCTGTGAAGCCTGGGGTCCCCTCTTCCTTGGGGGGGCATCCGATCGCCCCCCCGTCGTCCTCCGTCTTCAGGGGGGGGCCCGAAACCAGCCGCCCCCCCCCCCGTTTCCAGCGCTGACTCGCCGCTGTAAAAAAAAAAAAAAATAAAACTGTCATTTACTCACCTCCGCGCCCGAGCCTTCTGTCCGGGCCTCCTCTTCACCAGGGGGGGGTCCGATCCCCCCCCTGGGCTGCGCAGTCTTCAGGTGAGGACCCTCTTCCGGGTCCTCACCTCTTGTAATGGCGGCGATGGCCGCCGCCGCTTAGCTCCGCCCATTGTGGGAGGAGCGGGATGACGTCATCCCGCTCCTCCTATACCCCCTCCGAGCTCCGGCATCTGTCAGATGCCGGTGGTGATCGGAGCAGAGCGGGTGTCAGGTGAGGAGGCTCCGATCGGAGCCCCCTCGCCTGTCACCCGCCCTGCGCCGATCACCACCGGCATCTGTCAGTGAGGTGATCGGCGCGGGACAGCGGCGAGGGACGTCGGATCGGAGGTGAGTATGGTGTAAAAAAAGAAAAATAAAATTTTTTTTTTCTCTGTGTGTGTGTCATTTTTTTTAATATTAACCCCTTGTGAACTGGTAAGGGGTCCATGACCCCTATACCAGTTCACAAGGCTGGGGAGATGGCAAGCCACCTGCGCTAGCGGGTGGCTTGCCATTAACCCCTGGCACCCCCATTACCTGCCTCCCCAAAGGCCAGGGGGGGGCAGAAGAGCCCGGGCCCACATGGGCTATGTGGGCTCGTAGGCTGCAGGGTGGGGGGGCCACATAAGCTGGCCCCCCCACTCTGTGCCTACAAGCCCCCATAGCTGGTCCCGGGCTGGTTACTGTGGGTAAGGGGGACCCCACGTCAATTTTTTTTTTGATTTTTAAGGGTTTTTAACCCTTAAAAATCAAAAAAAAATGGGGTCCGCCCCCCCTGGGAGGGGGGACCCTATGTCATTTTTTTTTTTTGATTAACCCTTTGTAATCTGTCATCCAGCAGCTATAAAAGGCTTCTAGCAAGTGAGCAGAAGCCAGTGATCGCCGAGGGACAGAGGGCTCCAGGATGGGAGGTGAGTACAGTGTAAAAAAAAAAAAAAAATTAATAAAATATTTTTTTCTTTATGTGTGTCTGTGTCATTATTTACTTTTAACCCCTTGTGAACTGGTAAGGGGTCCATGACCCCTATACCAGTTCACAAGGCTGGGGAGATGGCAAGCCACCTGCGCTAGCGGGTGGCTTGCCATTAACCCCTGGCACCCCCATTACCTGCCTCCCCAAAGGCCAGGGGGGGGCAGAAGAGCCCGGGCCCACATGGGCTATGTGGGCTCGTAGGCTGCAGGGTGGGGGGGCCACAAAAGCTGGCCCCCCCACTCTGTGCCTACAAGCCCCCATAGCTGGTCCCGGGCTGGTTACTTTGGGTAAGGGGGACCCCACGTCAATTTTTTTTTTGATTTTTAAGGGTTTTTAACCCTTAAAAATCAAAAAAAAAATGGGGTCTCCCTCCCCTGGGAGGGGGGACCCTATGTCATTTTTTTTCCCGATTTAACCCTTTGTAGTGTGTATGGTATTTGTATTTTTTTTGTGAATGTTATAAAATACTTGTTTCAGTTAGGGGGGTCTCCTGGGCAGGAACGGGGGGCTACCGATAAATATGTGGTACCGTTCTAATCGGTAGAAATGGGGCTTTCACATGCAATATGATTTTCCTTAATAAAATACATTTTTTATTTAAAATAAAGGAGTCAATTTTCTAAAAAAAAATTTTTATTTATTTATTTTTTTTTTCACTTAATAATATTGTAAAAAAAAAAAAAAAAATTACAAACAAGACATTTCATGTTAAAGTCTAAACTCTGCTGCAAAAAATATATATATAATTTTTCTGAAAGTTACAGCAAAAATGGCGCAAAACATGTCGCAAAACATGACGCAAAATGGGGAAAATGGCCTGTCAACAGAGGGTGACAAAATCTCAAGTAGGCTGGCAATTAAAAGGGTTAATAGTACCTATGCATGTTGGGTATTGTTCTGTTCGGGGGACCTTGCGCTTTCAGACTTAGCTTGTTTTTTCTGGTTTGCATATTTATATTTTAGGAAAAGGTGTTTTTTATTCAGCTTTTTTATAAATTTTTTAGGGAAACCCTGCGCAACCAAAGAATTCTTTGAGGAATTAATTCCAGAAAGATGAGCCCACTACAACAAGCTGGGTACCCTTAAAAAGCTTAACGTGTGTACTTTCAGGGAATATATGGTTTATGGGGGATATTCCAAATGTAAAGGGTTGTTTTGGTTGAAAAATCGCAAGGTGCGCACTTTGTCTGCAGAGCTGAAATTTTCAAGTAAAATTACCGTTACGCACATGCTTTACTTTGGGGTGTTTGGCAACTCTTCCCTTGACAGAACCTATGCATGTTGGGTGTTGTTCTGTTCGGGGGATGTTGCGTTTTCAGATTAAACTTGTTTTTTCTTGTTTGTATATAGTTTTTTTAGGAAAATGTGGCTTTGATTCTGCTTTTTTATCCTTTTTTTAGGGAAACTCTTTGCAACCAAAGATTACGTTGAGGGATTACTTCCAGAAAACTATGGCCACATCCACAAGCTTGGTACGCCTAGAAAGCCTGAGGTGTGTACTTCCAGAGAATATATAGTTTGTTGGGGGTATTTCAAATGTAAAGGGTTGTTTTTCTGGAAAAAACGCAAGTTGCGCATATTGCATAGCATAGTTGTATTTTATCTGAAAATCTCCTAAAGCGCTGTTTCAGTTTGGGGGAGTCTCCTGGGCAGGAAAGGGTGTCTACCAATACATATGTGGTACCGCTGTAACCGGGAGAAATTGGGATTTCACACGCAATAAGATTTTATTGACAAACTTACATTTTTTATTCCAAAAAAAACTACAATATGTAAAAATTTAGTTTTTTTTTTTTTTTTTTGCACATATTTCACCCAAAAATATTAAGAATACACCTAACAAATGACAAACAAGACATTTCATGTTAAAGCTCAGACTCTGCTGAAAAAAACAATATATCATTTTCCTGGGAAATCCCTGGAAATCCCTTCAAAAATCACATTTGAACATGGGGAGCGCAAAATAGTGCAAAATGGTCTGGCAACAGAGTGTGACAAAAACTCCAGGTAGGCTGGCACTTAAAGGGTTAAATGGAGGCTGGTGTAGTCACAGAATGGGATGCCCCAAAAAGGAGTGCACCTGGCAGGGTCCAGTAGTGCTATGCACAGCAAAAGTGTCTTTAACAGGCCTAATTTCAATTAGAATAAGTGCAAATGGTTATATGGTCTTAAATAGAGGCTGCTGTAGTCACAGAATGGGATGCCCCAAAAAAGAAGTGCACCTGGCAGGCAGCAGTAAGAATATGCACAGCAAAAGTGTCTTTATCAGGCCTAATTTCAATTAGAATAAGTGCAAATGGTTATATGGTCTTAAATAGAGGCTGCTGTAGTCACAGAATGGGATGCCCCAAAAAAGAAGTGCACCTGGCAGGCAGCAGTAAGAATATGCACAACAAAAGTGTCTTTATCAGGCCTAATTTCAATTAGAATAAGTGCAAATGGTTATATGGTCTTAAATAGAGGCTGCTATAGTCACAGAATGGGATGCCCCAAACAGGAGTGCACCTGGCAGGGACCAGTAGTGCTATGCACAGCAAAAGTGTCTTTATCAGGCCTAATTTCAATTATAATAGGTGCAAATGGTTATATGGTCTTAAATAGAGGCTGCTGTAGTCACAGAATGGGATGCCCCAACAGGAGTGCACCTGGCAGGCAGCAGTAAGAATATGCACAGCAAAAGTGTCTTTATCAGGCGTAATTTCAATTAGAATAAGTGCAAATGGTTATATGGTCTTAAACAGAGGCTGGTGTAGTCACAGAATGGGATGCCCCAAAAAAGAAGTGCACCTGGCAGGCAGCAGTAAGAATATGCACACCAAAAGTGTCTTTATCAGGCCTAATTTCAATTAGAATAAGTGCAAATGGTTATATGGTCTTAAATATAGGCTGGTGTAGTCACAGAATGGGATGCCCCAAAAAAGAAGTGCACCTGGCAGGGTCCAGTAGTGCTATGCACAGCAAAAGTGTCTTTATCAGGCCTAATTTCAATTACAAAAAGTGCAAATGGTTATATGGTCTTAAATAGAGGCTGGTGTAGTCACAGAATGGGATGCCCCAAAAATGAAGTGCACCTGGCAGGCAGCAGTAAGAATATGCACAGCAAAAGTGTCTTTATCAGGCCTAATTTCAATTCAAATAAGTGCAAATGGTTATATGGTCTTAAATAGAGGCTGCTGTAGTCACAGAATGGGATGCCCCAAAAAGGAGTGCACCTGGCAGGGTCCAGTAGTGCTATGCACAGCAAAAGTGTCTTTATCAGGCCTAATTTCAATTACAAAAAGTGCAAATGGTTATATGGTCTTAAATAGAGGCTGGTGTAGTCACAGAATGGGATGCCCCAAAAAAGAAGTGCACCTGGCAGGCAGCAGTAATAATATGCACAGCAAAAGTGTCTTTATCAGGCCTAATTTCAATTAGAATAAGTGCAAATGGTTATATGGTCTTAAATAGAGGCTGGTGTAGTCACAGAATGGGATGCCCCAAAAACCAGCAGTGCACCTGGCAGGCAGCAGTAAGAATATGCACAGCAAAAGTGTCTTTATCAGGCCTAATTTCAATTAGAATAAGTGCAAATGGTTATATGGTCTTAAATAGAGGCTGGTGTAGTCACAGAATGGGATGCCCCAAAAAGGAGTGCACCTGGCAGGCAGCAGTAAGAATATGCACAGCAAAAGTGTCTTTATCAGGCCTAATTTCAATTAGAATAAGTGCAAATGGTTATATGGTCTTAAATAGAGGCTGCTGTAGTCACAGAATGGGATGCCCCAAAAAGGAGTGCACCTGGCAGGGACCAGTAGTGCTATGCACAGCAAAAGTGTCTTTATCAGGCCTAATTTCAATTATAATAGGTGCAAATGGTTATATGGTCTTAAATAGAGGCTGCTGTAGTCACAGAATGGGATGCCCCAAAAAGGAGTGCACCTGGCAGGGTCCAGTAGTGCTATGCACAGCAAAAGTGTCTTTATCAGGCCTAATTTCAATTAGAATAAGTGCAAATGGTTATATGGTCTTAAACAGAGGCTGGTGTAGTCACAGAATGGGATGCCCCAAAAAAGAAGTGCACCTGGCAGGCAGCAGTAAGAATATGCACAGCAAAAGTGTCTTTATCAGGCCTAATTTCAATTAGAATAGGTGCAAATGGTTATATGGTCTTAAATAGAGGCTGTTGTAGTCACAGAATGGGATGCCCCAAAAAAGAAGTGCACCTGGCAGGCAGCAGTAAGAATATGCACAGCAAAAGTGTCTTTATCAGGCCTAATTTCAATTACAATAAGTGCAAATGGTTATATGGTCCTAAATAGAGGCTGGTGTAGTCACAGAATGGGATGCCCCAAAAAAGAAGTGCACCTGGCAGGGTCCAGTAGTGCTATGCACAGCAAAAGTGTCTTTATCAGGCCTAATTTCAATTAGAATAAGTGCAAATGGTTATATGGTCTTAAATAGAGGCTGGTGTAGTCACAGAATGGGATGCCCCAAAAAAGGAGTGCACCTGGCAGGCAGCAGTAAGAATATGCACAGCAAAAGTGTCTTTATCAGGCCAAATTTCAATTAGAATAAGTGCAAATGGTTATATGGTCTTAAATAGAGGCTGCTATAGTCACAGAATGGGATGCCCCAAAAAGGAGTGCACCTGGCAGGCAGCAGTAATAATATGCACAGCAAAAGTGTCTTTATCAGGCCTAATTTCAATTACAATAAGTGCAAATGGTTATATGGTCTTAAATAGAGGCTGGTGTAGTCACAGAATGGGATGCCCCAA
Source organism: Gastrophryne carolinensis (assembly GCA_027917425.1). Classification (NCBI taxonomy): domain Eukaryota; kingdom Metazoa; phylum Chordata; class Amphibia; order Anura; family Microhylidae; genus Gastrophryne; species Gastrophryne carolinensis. Next base: position 279,121,364 of record CM051238.1, on the reverse strand, counting down.
AAAAGGAGTGCACCTGGCAGGGTCCAGTAGTGCTATGCACAGCAAAAGTGTCTTTATCAGGCCTAATTTCAATTAGAATAAGTGCAAATGGTTATGGTCTTAAATAGAGGCTGGTGTAGTCACAGAATGGGATGCCCCAAAAACCAGCAGTGCACCTGGCAGGCAGCAGTAAGAATATGCACAGCAAAAGTGTCTTTATCAGGCCTAATTTCAATTAGAATAAGTGCAAATGGTTATATGGTCTTAAATAGAGGCTGGTGTAGTCACAGAATGGGATGCCCCAAAAAGGAGTGCACCTGGCAGGCAGCAGTAAGACTATGCACAGCAAAAGTGTCTTTATCAGGCCTAATTTCAATTAGAATAAGTGCAAATGGTTATATGGTCTTAAATAGAGGCTGCTGTAGTCACAGAATGGGATGCCCCAAAAAGGAGTGCACCTGGCAGGGACCAGTAGTGCTATGCACAGCAAAAGTGTCTTTATCAGGCCTAATTTCAATTATAATAGGTGCAAATGGTTATATGGTCTTAAATAGAGGCTGCTGTAGTCACAGAATGGGATGCCCCAAAAAGGAGTGCACCTGGCAGGGTCCAGTAGTGCTATGCACAGCAAAAGTGTCTTTATCAGGCCTAATTTCAATTAGAATAAGTGCAAATGGTTATATGGTCTTAAATAGAGGCTGGTGTAGTCACAGAATGGGATGCCCCAAAAAAGAAGTGCACCTGGCAGGCAGCAGTAAGAATATGCACAGCAAAAGTGTCTTTATCAGGCCTAATTTCAATTAGAATAAGTGCAAATGGTTATATGGTCTTAAATAGAGGCTGGTGTAATCACAGAATGGGATGCCCCAAAAAAGAAGTGCACCTGGCAGGCAGCAGTAAGAATATGCACAGCAAAAGTGTCTTTATCAGGCCTAATTTCAATTACAATAAGTGCAAATGGTTATATGGTCTTAAATAGAGGCTGGTGTAGTCACAGAATGGGATGCCCCAAAAAAGAAGTGCACCTGGCAGGGTCCAGTAGTGCTATGCACAGCAAAAGTGTCTTTATCAGGCCTAATTTCAATTAGAATACGTGCAAATGGTTATATGGTCTTAAATAGAGGCTGGTGTAGTCACAGAATGGGATGCCCCAAAAAAGAAGTGCACCTGGCAGGCAGCAGTAAAAATATGCACAGCAAATGTGTCTTTATCAGGCCAAATTTCAATTAGAATAAGTGCAAATGGTTATATGGTCTTAAATAGAGGCTGCTGTAGTCACAGAATGGGATGCCCCAAAAAGGAGTGCACCTGGCAGGCAGCAGTAAGAATATGCACAGCAAAAGTGTCTTTATCAGGCCTAATTTCAATTAGAATAAGTGCAAATGGTTATATGGTCTTAAATAGAGGCTGGTGTAGTCACAGAATGGGATGCCCCAAAAAAGAAGTGCACCTGGCAGGCAGCAGTAAGAATATGCACAGCAAAAGTGTCTTTATCAGGCCTAATTTCAATTAGAATAAGTGCAAATGGTTATATGGTCTTAAATAGAGGCTGGTGTAGTCACAGAATGGGATGCCCCAAAAAAGAAGTGCACCTGGCAGGCAGCAGTAAGAATATGCACAGCAAAAGTGTCTTTATCAGGCCTAATTTCAATTAGAATAAGTGTAAATGGTTATATGGTCTTAAATAGAGGCTGGTGTAGTCACAGAATGGGATGCCCCAAAAAAGAAGTGCACCTGGCAGGCAGCAGTAAGAATATGCACAGCAAAAGTGTCTTTATCAGGCCTAATTTCAATTAGAATAAGTGCAAATGGTTATATGGTCTTAAATAGAGGCTGGTGTAGTCACAGAATGGGATGCCCCAAAAAAGAAGTGCACCTGGCAGGCAGCAGTAAGAATATGCACAGCAAAAGTGTCTTTATCAGGCCAAATTTCAATTAGAATAAGTGCAAATGGTTATATGGTCTTAAATAGAGGCTGCTGTAGTCACAGAATGGGATGCCCCAAAAAGGAGTGCACCTGGCAGGGTCCAGTAGTGCTATGCACAGCAAAAGTGTCTTTATCAGGCCTAATTTTAATTACAAAAAGTGCAAATGGTTATATGGTCCTAAATAGAGGCTGCTGTAGTCACAGAATGGGATGCCCCAAAAAGGAGTGCACCTGGCAGGGTCCAGTAGTGCTATGCACAGCAAAAGTGTCTTTATCAGGCCTAATTTCAATTACAAAAAGTGCAAATGGTTATATGGTCTTAAATAGAGGCTGGTGTAGTCACAGAATGGGATGCCCCAAAAAAGAAGTGCACCTGGCAGGCAGCAGTAATAATATGCACAGCAAAAGTGTCTTTATCAGGCCTAATTTCAATTAGAATAAGTGCAAATGGTTATATGGTCTTAAATAGAGGCTGGTGTAGTCACAGAATGGGATGCCCCAAAAAAGGAGTGCACCTGGCAGGGTCCAGTAGTGCTATTCACAGCAAAAGTGTCTTTATCAGGCCTAATTTCAATTAGAATAAGTGCAAATGGTTATGGTCTTAAATAGAGGCTGGTGTAGTCACAGAATGGGATGCCCCAAAAACCAGCAGTGCACCTGGCAGGCAGCAGTAAGAATATGCACAGCAAAAGTGTCTTTATCAGGCCTAATTTCAATTAGAATAAGTGCAAATGGTTATATGGTCTTAAATAGAGGCTGTTGTAGTCACAGAATGGGATGCCCCAAAAAAGAAGTGCACCTGGCAGGCAGCAGTAAGAATATGCACAGCAAAAGTGTCTTTATCAGGCCTAATTTCAATTACAATAAGTGCAAATGGTTATATGGTCCTAAATAGAGGCTGGTGTAGTCACAGAATGGGATGCCCCAAAAAAGAAGTGCACCTGGCAGGGTCCAGTAGTGCTATGCACAGCAAAAGTGTCTTTATCAGGCCTAATTTCAATTAGAATAAGTGCAAATGGTTATATGGTCTTAAATAGAGGCTGGTGTAGTCACAGAATGGGATGCCCCAAAAAAGGAGTGCACCTGGCAGGCAGCAGTAAGAATATGCACAGCAAAAGTGTCTTTATCAGGCCAAATTTCAATTAGAATAAGTGCAAATGGTTATATGGTCTTAAATAGAGGCTGCTATAGTCACAGAATGGGATGCCCCAAAAAGGAGTGCACCTGGCAGGCAGCAGTAATAATATGCACAGCAAAAGTGTCTTTATCAGGCCTAATTTCAATTACAATAAGTGCAAATGGTTATATGGTCTTAAATAGAGGCTGGTGTAGTCACAGAATGGGATGCCCCAAAAAAGGAGTGCACCTGGCAGGGTCCAGTAGTGCTATGCACAGCAAAAGTGTCTTTATCAGGCCTAATTTCAATTAGAATAAGTGCAAATGGTTATGGTCTTAAATAGAGGCTGGTGTAGTCACAGAATGGGATGCCCCAAAAACCAGCAGTGCACCTGGCAGGCAGCAGTAAGAATATGCACAGCAAAAGTGTCTTTATCAGGCCTAATTTCAATTAGAATAAGTGCAAATGGTTATATGGTCTTAAATAGAGGCTGGTGTAGTCACAGAATGGGATGCCCCAAAAAGGAGTGCACCTGGCAGGCAGCAGTAAGACTATGCACAGCAAAAGTGTCTTTATCAGGCCTAATTTCAATTAGAATAAGTGCAAATGGTTATATGGTCTTAAATAGAGGCTGCTGTAGTCACAGAATGGGATGCCCCAAAAAGGAGTGCACCTGGCAGGGACCAGTAGTGCTATGCACAGCAAAAGTGTCTTTATCAGGCCTAATTTCAATTATAATAGGTGCAAATGGTTATATGGTCTTAAATAGAGGCTGCTGTAGTCACAGAATGGGATGCCCCAAAAAGGAGTGCACCTGGCAGGGTCCAGTAGTGCTATGCACAGCAAAAGTGTCTTTATCAGGCCTAATTTCAATTAGAATAAGTGCAAATGGTTATATGGTCTTAAATAGAGGCTGGTGTAGTCACAGAATGGGATGCCCCAAAAAAGAAGTGCACCTGGCAGGCAGCAGTAAGAATATGCACAGCAAAAGTGTCTTTATCAGGCCTAATTTCAATTAGAATAAGTGCAAATGGTTATATGGTCTTAAATAGAGGCTGGTGTAATCACAGAATGGGATGCCCCAAAAAAGAAGTGCACCTGGCAGGCAGCAGTAAGAATATGCACAGCAAAAGTGTCTTTATCAGGCCTAATTTCAATTACAATAAGTGCAAATGGTTATATGGTCTTAAATAGAGGCTGGTGTAGTCACAGAATGGGATGCCCCAAAAAAGAAGTGCACCTGGCAGGGTCCAGTAGTGCTATGCACAGCAAAAGTGTCTTTATCAGGCCTAATTTCAATTAGAATACGTGCAAATGGTTATATGGTCTTAAATAGAGGCTGGTGTAGTCACAGAATGGGATGCCCCAAAAAAGAAGTGCACCTGGCAGGCAGCAGTAAGAATATGCACAGCAAATGTGTCTTTATCAGGCCAAATTTCAATTAGATTAAGTGCAAATGGTTATATGGTCTTAAATAGAGGCTGCTGTAGTCACAGAATGGGATGCCCCAAAAAGGAGTGCACCTGGCAGGCAGCAGTAAGAATATGCACAGCAAAAGTGTCTTTATCAGGCCTAATTTCAATTAGAATAAGTGCAAATGGTTATATGGTCTTAAATAGAGGCTGGTGTAGTCACAGAATGGGATGCCCCAAAAAAGAAGTGCACCTGGCAGGCAGCAGTAAGAATATGCACAGCAAAAGTGTCTTTATCAGGCCTAATTTCAATTAGAATAAGTGCAAATGGTTATATGGTCTTAAATAGAGGCTGGTGTAGTCACAGAATGGGATGCCCCAAAAAAGAAGTGCACCTGGCAGGCAGCAGTAAGAATATGCACAGCAAAAGTGTCTTTATCAGGCCTAATTTCAATTAGAATAAGTGTAAATGGTTATATGGTCTTAAATAGAGGCTGGTGTAGTCACAGAATGGGATGCCCCAAAAAAGAAGTGCACCTGGCAGGCAGCAGTAAGAATATGCACAGCAAAAGTGTCTTTATCAGGCCTAATTTCAATTAGAATAAGTGCAAATGGTTATATGGTCTTAAATAGAGGCTGGTGTAGTCACAGAATGGGATGCCCCCAAAAAGAAGTGCACCTGGCAGGCAGCAGTAAGAATATGCACAGCAAAAGTGTCTTTATCAGGCCAAATTTCAATTAGAATAAGTGCAAATGGTTATATGGTCTTAAATAGAGGCTGCTGTAGTCACAGAATGGGATGCCCCAAAAAGGAGTGCACCTGGCAGGGTCCAGTAGTGCTATGCACAGCAAAAGTGTCTTTATCAGGCCTAATTTTAATTACAAAAAGTGCAAATGGTTATATGGTCTTAAATAGAGGCTGCTGTAGTCACAGAATGGGATGCCCCAAAAAGGAGTGCACCTGGCAGGGTCCAGTAGTGCTATGCACAGCAAAAGTGTCTTTATCAGGCCTAATTTCAATTACAAAAAGTGCAAATGGTTATATGGTCTTAAATAGAGGCTGGTGTAGTCACAGAATGGGATGCCCCAAAAAAGAAGTGCACCTGGCAGGCAGCAGTAATAATATGCACAGCAAAAGTGTCTTTATCAGGCCTAATTTCAATTAGAATAAGTGCAAATGGTTATATGGTCTTAAATAGAGGCTGGTGTAGTCACAGAATGGGATGCCCCAAAAAAGGAGTGCACCTGGCAGGGTCCAGTAGTGCTATTCACAGCAAAAGTGTCTTTATCAGGCCTAATTTCAATTAGAATAAGTGCAAATGGTTATGGTCTTAAATAGAGGCTGGTGTAGTCACAGAATGGGATGCCCCAAAAACCAGCAGTGCACCTGGCAGGCAGCAGTAAAAATATGCACAGCAAAAGTGTCTTTATCAGGCCTAATTTCAATTAGAATAAGTGCAAATGGTTATATGGTCTTAAATAGAGGCTGGTGTAGTCACAGAATGGGATGCCCCAAAAAGGAGTGCACCTGGCAGGCAGCAGTAAGAATATGCACAGCAAAAGTGTCTTTATCAGGCCTAATTTCAATTAGAATAAGTGCAAATGGTTATATGGTCTTAAATAGAGGCTGCTGTAGTCACAGAATGGGATGCCCCAAAAAGGAGTGCACCTGGCAGGGACCAGTAGTGCTATGCACAGCAAAAGTGTCTTTATCAGGCCTAATTTCAATTATAATAGGTGCAAATGGTTATATGGTCTTAAATAGAGGCTGCTGTAGTCACAGAATGGGATGCCCCAAAAAGGAGTGCACCTGGCAGGGTCCAGTAGTGCTATGCACAGCAAAAGTGTCTTTATCAGGCCTAATTTCAATTAGAATAGGTGCAAATGGTTATATGGTCTTAAATAGAGGCTGTTGTAGTCACAGAATGGGATGCCCCAAAAAAGAAGTGCACCTGGCAGGCAGCAGTAAGAATATGCACAGCAAAAGTGTCTTTATCAGGCCTAATTTCAATTACAATAAGTGCAAATGGTTATATGGTCCTAAATAGAGGCTGGTGTAGTCACATAATGGGATGCCCCAAAAAAGAAGTGCACCTGGCAGGGTCCAGTAGTGCTATGCACAGCAAAAGTGTCTTTATCAGGCCTAATTTCAATTAGAATAAGTGCAAATGGTTATATGGTCTTAAATAGAGGCTGGTGTAGTCACAGAATGGGATGCCCCAAAAAAGAAGTGCACCTGGCAGGCAGCAGTAAGAATATGCACAGCAAAAGTGTCTTTATCAGGCCAAATTTCAATTAGAATAAGTGCAAATGGTTATATGGTCTTAAATAGAGGCTGCTATAGTCACAGAATGGGATGCCCCAAAAAGGAGTGCACCTGGCAGGCAGCAGTAATAATATGCACAGCAAAAGTGTCTTTATCAGGCCTAATTTCAATTAGAATAAGTGCAAATGGTTATATGGTCTTAAATAGAGGCTGCTGTAGTCACAGAATGGGATGCCCCAAAAAGGAGTGCACCTGGCAGGGACCAGTAGTGCTATGCACAGCAAAAGTGTCTTTATCAGGCCTAATTTCAATTATAATAGGTGCAAATGGTTATATGGTCTTAAATAGAGGCTGGTGTAGTCACAGAATGGGATGCCCCAACAGGAGTGCACCTGGCAGGCAGCAGTAAGAATATGCACAGCAAAAGTGTCTTTATCAGGCCTAATTTCAATTAGAATAAGTGCAAATGGTTATATGGTCTTAAATAGAGGCTGCTGTAGTCACAGAATGGGATGCCCCAAACAGGAGTGCACCTGGCAGGGTCCAGTAGTGCTATGCACAGCAAAAGTGTCTTTAACAGGCCTAATTTCAATTAGAATAAGTGCAAATGGTTATATGGTCTTAAATAGAGGCTGCTGTAGTCACAGAATGGGATGCCCCAAAAAAGAAGTGCACCTGGCAGGCAGCAGTAAGAATATGCACAGCAAAAGTGTCTTTATCAGGCCTAATTTCAATTAGAATAAGTGCAAATGGTTATATGGTCTTAAATAGAGGCTGCTGTAGTCACAGAATGGGATGCCCCAAAAAAGAAGTGCACCTGGCAGGCAGCAGTAAGAATATGCACAACAAAAGTGTCTTTATCAGGCCTAATTTCAATTAGAATAAGTGCAAATGGTTATATGGTCTTAAATAGAGGCTGCTATAGTCACAGAATGGGATGCCCCAAACAGGAGTGCACCTGGCAGGGACCAGTAGTGCTATGCACAGCAAAAGTGTCTTTATCAGGCCTAATTTCAATTATAATAGGTGCAAATAGTTATATGGTCTTAAATAGAGGCTGCTGTAGTCACAGAATGGGATGCCCCAACAGGAGTGCACCTGGCAGGCAGCAGTAAGAATATGCACAGCAAAAGTGTCTTTATCAGGCGTAATTTCAATTAGAATAAGTGCAAATGGTTATATGGTCTTAAACAGAGGCTGGTGTAGTCACAGAATGGGATGCCCCAAAAAAGAAGTGCACCTGGCAGGCAGCAGTAAGAATATGCACACCAAAAGTGTCTTTATCAGGCCTAATTTCAATTAGAATAAGTGCAAATGGTTATATGGTCTTAAATATAGGCTGGTGTAGTCACAGAATGGGATGCCCCAAAAAAGAAGTGCACCTGGCAGGGTCCAGTAGTGCTATGCACAGCAAAAGTGTCTTTATCAGGCCTAATTTCAATTACAAAACGTGCAAATGGTTATATGGTCTTAAATAGAGGCTGGTGTAGTCACAGAATGGGATGCCCCAAAAAAGAAGTGCACCTGGCAGGCAGCAGTAAGAATATGCACAGCAAAAGTGTCTTTATCAGGCCAAATTTCAATTAGAATAAGTGCAAATGGTTATATGGTCTTAAATAGAGGCTGCTGTAGTCACAGAATGGGATGCCCCAAAAAGGAGTGCACCTGGCAGGGTCCAGTAGTGCTATGCACAGCAAAAGTGTCTTTATCAGGCCTAATTTTAATTACAAAAAGTGCAAATGGTTATATGGTCTTAAATAGAGGCTGCTTTAGTCACAGAATGGGATGCCCCAAAAAGGAGTGCACCTGGCAGGGTCCAGTAGTGCTATGCACAGCAAAAGTGTCTTTATCAGGCCTAATTTCAATTACAAAAAGTGCAAATGGTTATATGGTCTTAAATAGAGGCTGGTGTAGTCACAGAATGGGATGCCCCAAAAAAGAAGTGCGCCTGGCAGGCAGCAGTAATAATATGCACAGCAAAAGTGTTTTTATCAGGCCTAATTTCAATTAGAATAAGTGCAAATGGTTATATGGTCTTAAATAGAGGCTGGTGTAGTCACAGAATGGGATGCCCCAAAAAAAGGAGTGCACCTGGCAGGGTCCAGTAGTGCTATTCACAGCAAAAGTGTCTTTATCAGGCCTAATTTCAATTAGAATAAGTGCAAATGGTTATGGTCTTAAATAGAGGCTGGTGTAGTCACAGAATGGGATGCCCCAAAAACCAGCAGTGCACCTGGCAGGCAGCAGTAAGAATATGCACAGCAAAAGTGTCTTTATCAGGCCTAATTTCAATTAGAATAAGTGCAAATGGTTATATGGTCTTAAATAAAGGCTGGTGTAGTCACAGAATGGGATGCCCCAAAAAGGAGTGCACCTGGCAGGCAGCAGTAAGAATATGCACAGCAAAAGTGTCTTTATCAGGCCTAATTTCAATTAGAATAATTGCAAATGGTTATATGGTCTTAAATAGAGGCTGCTGTAGTCACAGAATGGGATGCCCCAAAAAGGAGTGCACCTGGCAGGGACCAGTAGTGCTATGCACAGCAAAAGTGTCTTTATCAGGCCTAATTTCAATTATAATAGGTGCAAATGGTTATATGGTCTTAAATAGAGGCTGCTGTAGTCACAGAATGGGATGCCCCAAAAAGGAGTGCACCTGGCAGGGTCCAGTAGTGCTATGCACAGCAAAAGTGTCTTTATCAGGCCTAATTTCAATTAGAATAAGTGCAAATGGTTATATGGTCTTAAACAGAGGCTGGTGTAGTCACAGAATGGGATGCCCCAAAAAAGAAGTGCACCTGGCAGGCAGCAGTAAGAATATGCACAGCAAAAGTGTCTTTATCAGGCCTAATTTCAATTAGAATAGGTGCAAATGGTTATATGGTCTTAAATAGAGGCTGTTGTAGTCACAGAATGGGATGCCCCAAAAAAGAAGTGCACCTGGCAGGCAGCAGTAAGAATATGCACAGCAAAAGTGTCTTTATCAGGCCTAATTTCAATTACAATAAGTGCAAATGGTTATATGGTCCTAAACAGAGGCTAGTGTAGTCACAGAATGGGATGCCCCAAAAAAGAAGTGCACCTGGCAGGGTCCAGTAGTGCTATGCACAGCAAAAGTGTCTTTATCAGGCCTAATTTCAATTAGAATAAGTGCAAATGGTTATATGGTCTTAAATAGAGGCTGGTGTAGTCACAGAATGGGATGCCCCAAAAAAGAAGTGCACCTGGCAGGCAGCAGTAAGAATATGCACAGCAAAAGTGTCTTTATCAGGCCTAATTTCAATTAGAATAAGTGCAAATGGTTATATGGTCTTAAATAGAGGCTGCTGTAGTCACAGAATGGGATGCCCCAAAAAGGAGTGCACCTGGCAGGGACCAGTAGTGCTATGCACAGCAAAAGTGTCTTTATCAGGCCTAATTTCAATTATAATAGGTGCAAATGGTTATATGGTCTTAAATAGAGGCTGGTGTAGTCACAGAATGGGATGCCCCAACAGGAGTGCACCTGGCAGGCAGCAGTAAGAATATGCACAGCAAAAGTGTCTTTATCAGGCCTAATTTCAATTAGAATAAGTGCAAATGGTTATATGGTCTTAAATAGAGGCTGCTGTAGTCACAGAATGGGATGCCCCAAAAAGGAGTGCACCTGGCAGGGTCCAGTAGTGCTATGCACAGCAAAAGTGTCTTTAACAGGCCTAATTTCAATTAGAATAAGTGCAAATGGTTATATGGTCTTAAATAGAGGCTGCTGTAGTCACAGAATGGGATGCCCCAAAAAAGAAGTGCACCTGGCAGGCAGCAGTAAGAATATGCACAGCAAAAGTGTCTTTATCAGGCCTAATTTCAATTAGAATAAGTGCAAATGGTTATATGGTCCTAAATAGAGGCTGCTGTAGTCACAGAATGGGATGCCCCAAAAAAGAAGTGCACCTGGCAGGCAGCAGTAAGAATATGCACAACAAAAGTGTCTTTATCAGGCCTAATTTCAATTAGAATAAGTGCAAATGGTTATATGGTCTTAAATAGAGGCTGCTATAGTCACAGAATGGGATGCCCCAAACAGGAGTACACCTGGCAGGGACCAGTAGTGCTATGCACAGCAAAAGTGTCTTTATCAGGCCTAATTTCAATTATAATAGGTGCAAATGGTTATATGGTCTTAAATAGAGGCTGCTGTAGTCACAGAATGGGATGCCCCAACAGGAGTGCACCTGGCAGGCAGCAGTAAGAATATGCACAGCAAAAGTGTCTTTATCAGGCGTAATTTCAATTAGAATAAGTGCAAATGGTTATATGGTCTTAAACAGAGGCTGGTGTAGTCACAGAATGGGATGCCCCAAAAAAGAAGTGCACCTGGCAGGCAGCAGTAAGAATATGCACACCAAAAGTGTCTTTATCAGGCCTAATTTCAATTAGAATAAGTGCAAATGGTTATATGGTCTTAAATATAGGCTGGTGTAGTCACAGAATGGGATGCCCCAAAAAAGAAGTGCACCTGGCAGGGTCCAGTAGTGCTATGCACAGCAAAAGTGTCTTTATCAGGCCTAATTTCAATTACAAAAAGTGCAAATGGTTATATGGTCTTAAATAGAGGCTGGTGTAGTCACAGAATGGGATGCCCCAAAAATGAAGTGCACCTGGCAGGCAGCAGTAAGAATATGCACAGCAAAAGTGTCTTTATCAGGCCTAATTTCAATTCAAATAAGTGCAAATGGTTATATGGTCTTAAATAGAGGCTGCTGTAGTCACAGAATGGGATGCCCCAAAAAGGAGTGCACCTGGCAGGGTCCAGTAGTGCTATGCACAGCAAAAGTGTCTTTATCAGGCCTAATTTCAATTACAAAAAGTGCAAATGGTTATATGGTCTTAAATAGAGGCTGGTGTAGTCACAGAATGGGATGCCCCAAAAAAGAAGTGCACCTGGCAGGCAGCAGTAATAATATGCACAACAAAAGTGTCTTTATCAGGCCTAATTTCAATTAGAATAAGTGCAAATGGTTATATGGTCTTAAATAGAGGCTGGTGTAGTCACAGAATGGGATGCCCCAAAAACCAGCAGTGCACCTGGCAGGCAGCAGTAAGAATATGCACAGCAAAAGTGTCTTTATCAGGCCTAATTTCAATTAGAATAAGTGCAAATGGTTATATGGTCTTAAATAGAGGCTGGTGTAGTCACAGAATGGGATGCCCCAAAAAGGAGTGCACCTGGCAGGCAGCAGTAAGAATATGCACAGCAAAAGTGTCTTTATCAGGCCTAATTTCAATTAGAATAAGTGCAAATGGTTATATGGTCTTAAATAGAGGCTGCTGTAGTCACAGAATGGGATGCCCCAAAAAGGAGTGCACCTGGCAGGGACCAGTAGTGCTATGCACAGCAAAAGTGTCTTTATCAGGCCTAATTTCAATTATAATAGGTGCAAATGGTTATGTGGTCTTAAATAGAGGCTGCTGTAGTCACAGAATAGGATGCCCCAAAAAGGAGTGCACCTGGCAGGGTCCAGTAGTGCTATGCACAGCAAAAGTGTCTTTATCAGGCCTAATTTCAATTAGAATAAGTGCAAATGGTTATATGGTCTTAAACAGAGGCTGGTGTAGTCACAGAATGGGATGCCCCAAAAAAGAAGTGCACCTGGCAGGCAGCAGTAAGAATATGCACAGCAAAAGTGTCTTTATCAGGCCTAATTTCAATTAGAATAGGTGCAAATGGTTATATGGTCTTAAATAGAGGCTGTTGTAGTCACAGAATGGGATGCCCCAAAAAAGAAGTGCACCTGGCAGGCAGCAGTAAGAATATGCACAGCAAAAGTGTCTTTATCAGGCCTAATTTCAATTACAATAAGTGCAAATGGTTATATGGTCCTAAATAGAGGCTGGTGTAGTCACAGAATGGGATGCCCCAAAAAAGAAGTGCACCTGGCAGGGTCCAGTAGTGCTATGCACAGCAAAAGTGTCTTTATCAGGCCTAATTTCAATTAGAATAAGTGCAAATGGTTATATGGTCTTAAATAGAGGCTGGTGTAGTCACAGAATGGGATGCCCCAAAAAAGGAGTGCACCTGGCAGGCAGCAGTAAGAATATGCACAGCAAAAGTGTCTTTATCAGGCCAAATTTCAATTAGAATAAGTGCAAATGGTTATATGGTCTTAAATAGAGGCTGCTATAGTCACAGAATGGGATGCCCCAAAAAGGAGTGCACCTGGCAGGCAGCAGTAATAATATGCACAGCAAAAGTGTCTTTATCAGGCCTAATTTCAATTAGAATAAGTGCAAATGGTTATATGGTCTTAAATAGAGGCTGGTGTAGTCACAGAATGGGATGCCCCAAAAAAGGAGTGCACCTGGCAGGGTCCAGTAGTGCTATGCACAGCAAAAGTGTCTTTATCAGGCCTAATTTCAATTAGAATAAGTGCAAATGGTTATGGTCTTAAATAGAGGCTGGTGTAGTCACAGAATGGGATGCCCCAAAAACCAGCAGTGCACCTGGCAGGCAGCAGTAAGAATATGCACAGCAAAAGTGTCTTTATCAGGCCTAATTTCAATTAGAATAAGTGCAAATGGTTATATGGTCTTAAATAGAGGCTGGTGTAGTCACAGAATGGGATGCCCCAAAAAGGAGTGCACCTGGCAGGCAGCAGTAAGACTATGCACAGCAAAAGTGTCTTTATCAGGCCTAATTTCAATTAGAATAAGTGCAAATGGTTATATGGTCTTAAATAGAGGCTGCTGTAGTCACAGAATGGGATGCCCCAAAAAGGAGTGCACCTGGCAGGGACCAGTAGTGCTATGCACAGCAAAAGTGTCTTTATCAGGCCTAATTTCAATTATAATAGGTGCAAATGGTTATATGGTCTTAAATAGAGGCTGCTGTAGTCACAGAATGGGATGCCCCAAAAAGGAGTGCACCTGGCAGGGTCCAGTAGTGCTATGCACAGCAAAAGTGTCTTTATCAGGCCTAATTTCAATTAGAATAAGTGCAAATGGTTATATGGTCTTAAATAGAGGCTGGTGTAGTCACAGAATGGGATGCCCCAAAAAAGAAGTGCACCTGGCAGGCAGCAGTAAGAATATGCACAGCAAAAGTGTCTTTATCAGGCCTAATTTCAATTAGAATAAGTGCAAATGGTTATATGGTCTTAAATAGAGGCTGCTGTAGTCACAGAATGGGATGCCCCAAAAAGGAGTGCACCTGGCAGGGACCAGTAGTGCTATGCACAGCAAAAGTGTCTTTATCAGGCCTAATTTCAATTATAATAGGTGCAAATGGTTATATGGTCTTAAATAGAGGCTGCTGTAGTCACAGAATGGGATGCCCCAAAAAGGAGTGCACCTGGCAGGGTCCAGTAGTGCTATGCACAGCAAAAGTGTCTTTATCAGGCCTAATTTCAATTAGAATAAGTGCAAATGGTTATATGGTCTTAAATAGAGGCTGGTGTAGTCACAGAATGGGATGCCCCAAAAAAGAAGTGCACCTGGCAGGCAGCAGTAAGAATATGCACAGCAAAAGTGTCTTTATCAGGCCTAATTTCAATTAGAATAAGTGCAAATGGTTATATGGTCTTAAATAGAGGCTGGTGTAATCACAGAATGGGATGCCCCAAAAAAGAAGTGCACCTGGCAGGCAGCAGTAAGAATATGCACAGCAAAAGTGTCTTTATCAGGCCTAATTTCAATTACAATAAGTGCAAATGGTTATATGGTCTTAAATAGAGGCTGGTGTAGTCACAGAATGGGATGCCCCAAAAAAGAAGTGCACCTGGCAGGGTCCAGTAGTGCTATGCACAGCAAAAGTGTCTTTATCAGGCCTAATTTCAATTAGAATACGTGCAAATGGTTATATGGTCTTAAATAGAGGCTGGTGTAGTCACAGAATGGGATGCCCCAAAAAAGAAGTGCACCTGGCAGGCAGCAGTAAGAATATGCACAGCAAAAGTGTCTTTATCAGGCCAAATTTCAATTAGAATAAGTGCAAATGGTTATATGGTCTTAAATAGAGGCTGCTGTAGTCACAGAATGGGATGCCCCAAAAAGGAGTGCACCTGGCAGGCAGCAGTAAGAATATGCACAGCAAAAGTGTCTTTATCAGGCCTAATTTCAATTAGAATAAGTTCAAATGGTTATATGGTCTTAAATAGAGGCTGGTGTAGTCACAGAATGGGATGCCCCAAAAAAGAAGTGCACCTGGCAGGCAGCAGTAAGAATATGCACAGCAAAAGTGTCTTTATCAGGCCTAATTTCAATTAGAATAAGTGCAAATGGTTATATGGTCTTAAATAGAGGCTGGTGTAGTCACAGAATGGGATGCCCCAAAAAAGAAGTGCACCTGGCAGGCAGCAGTAAGAATATGCACAGCAAAAGTGTCTTTATCAGGCCTAATTTCAATTAGAATAAGTGTAAATGGTTATATGGTCTTAAATAGAGGCTGGTGTAGTCACAGAATGGGATGCCCCAAAAAAGAAGTGCACCTGGCAGGCAGCAGTAAGAATATGCACAGCAAAAGTGTCTTTATCAGGCCTAATTTCAATTAGAATAAGTGCAAATGGTTATATGGTCTTAAATAGAGGCTGGTGTAGTCACAGAATGGGATGCCCCAAAAAAGAAGTGCACCTGGCAGGCAGCAGTAAGAATATGCACAGCAAAAGTGTCTTTATCAGGCCAAATTTCAATTAGAATAAGTGCAAATGGTTATATGGTCTTAAATAGAGGCTGCTGTAGTCACAGAATGGGATGCCCCAAAAAGGAGTGCACCTGGCAGGGTCCAGTAGTGCTATGCACAGCAAAAGTGTCTTTATCAGGCCTAATTTTAATTACAAAAAGTGCAAATGGTTATATGGTCTTAAATAGAGGCTGCTGTAGTCACAGAATGGGATGCCCCAAAAAGGAGTGCACCTGGCAGGGTCCAGTAGTGCTATGCACAGCAAAAGTGTCTTTATCAGGCCTAATTTCAATTACAAAAAGTGCAAATGGTTATATGGTCTTAAATAGAGGCTGGTGTAGTCACAGAATGGGATGCCCCAAAAAAGAAGTGCACCTGGCAGGCAGCAGTAATAATATGCACAGCAAAAGTGTCTTTATCAGGCCTAATTTCAATTACAAAAAGTGCAAATGGTTATATGGTCTTAAATAGAGGCTGGTGTAGTCACAGAATGGGATGCCCCAAAAAAGGAGTGCACCTGGCAGGGTCCAGTAGTGCTATTCACAGCAAAAGTGTCTTTATCAGGCCTAATTTCAATTAGAATAAGTGCAAATGGTTATGGTCTTAAATAGAGGCTGGTGTAGTCACAGAATGGGATGCCCCAAAAACCAGCAGTGCACCTGGCAGGCAGCAGTAAGAATATGCACAGCAAAAGTGTCTTTATCAGGCCTAATTTCAATTAGAATAAGTGCAAATGGTTATATGGTCTTAAATAGAGGCTGGTGTAGTCACAGAATGGGATGCCCCAAAAAGGAGTGCACCTGGCAGGCAGCAGTAAGAATATGCACAGCAAAAGTGTCTTTATCAGGCCTAATTTCAATTAGAATAAGTGCAAATGGTTATATGGTCTTAAATAGAGGCTGCTGTAGTCACAGAATGGGATGCCCCAAAAAGGAGTGCACCTGGCAGGGACCAGTAGTGCTATGCACAGCAAAAGTGTCTTTATCAGGCCTAATTTCAATTATAATAGGTGCAAATGGTTATATGGTCTTAAATAGAGGCTGCTGTAGTCACAGAATGGGATGCCCCAAAAAGGAGTGCACCTGGCAGGGTCCAGTAGTGCTATGCACAGCAAAAGTGTCTTTATCAGGCCTAATTTCAATTAGAATAAGTGCAAATGGTTATATGGTCTTAAACAGAGGCTGGTGTAGTCACAGAATGGGATGCCCCAAAAAAGAAGTGCACCTGGCAGGCAGCAGTAAGAATATGCACAGCAAAAGTGTCTTTATCAGGCCTAATTTCAATTAGAATAGGTGCAAATGGTTATATGGTCTTAAATAGAGGCTGTTGTAGTCACAGAATGGGATGCCCCAAAAAAGAAGTGCACCTGGCAGGCAGCAGTAAGAATATGCACAGCAAAAGTGTCTTTATCAGGCCTAATTTCAATTACAATAAGTGCAAATGGTTATATGGTCCTAAATAGAGGCTGGTGTAGTCACAGAATGGGATGCCCCAAAAAAGAAGTGCACCTGGCAGGGTCCAGTAGTGCTATGCACAGCAAAAGTGTCTTTATCAGGCCTAATTTCAATTAGAATAAGTGCAAATGGTTATATGGTCTTAAATAGAGGCTGGTGTAGTCACAGAATGGGATGCCCCAAAAAAGAAGTGCACCTGGCAGGCAGCAGTAAGAATATGCACAGCAAAAGTGTCTTTATCAGGCCAAATTTCAATTAGAATAAGTGCAAATGGTTATATGGTCTTAAATAGAGGCTGCTATAGTCACAGAATGGGATGCCCCAAAAAGGAGTGCACCTGGCAGGCAGCAGTAATAATATGCACAGCAAAAGTGTCTTTATCAGGCCTAATTTCAATTAGAATAAGTGCAAATGGTTATATGGTCTTAAATAGAGTCTGGTGTAGTCACAGAATGGGATGCCCCAAAAAAGGAGTGCACCTGGCAGGGTCCAGTAGTGCTATGCACAGCAAAAGTGTCTTTATCAGGCCTAATTTCAATTAGAATAAGTGCAAATGGTTATGGTCTTAAATAGAGGCTGGTGTAGTCACAGAATGGGATGCCCCAAAAACCAGCAGTGCACCTGGCAGGCAGCAGTAAGAATATGCACAGCAAAAGTGTCTTTATCAGGCCTAATTTCAATTAGAATAAGTGCAAATGGTTATATGGTCTTAAATAGAGGCTGGTGTAGTCACAGAATGGGATGCCCCAAAAAGGAGTGCACCTGGCAGGCAGCAGTAAGAATATGCACAGCAAAAGTGTCTTTATCAGGCCTAATTTCAATTAGAATAAGTGCAAATGGTTATATGGTCTTAAATAGAGGCTGCTGTAGTCACAGAATGGGATGCCCCAAAAAGGAGTGCACCTGGCAGGGACCAGTAGTGCTATGCACAGCAAAAGTGTCTTTATCAGGCCTAATTTCAATTATAATAGGTGCAAATGGTTATATGGTCTTAAATAGAGGCTGCTGTAGTCACAGAATGGGATGCCCCAAAAAGGAGTGCACCTGGCAGGGTCCAGTAGTGCTATGCACAGCAAAAGTGTCTTTATCAGGCCTAATTTCAATTAGAATAAGTGCAAATGGTTATATGGTCTTAAATAGAGGCTGGTGTAGTCACAGAATGGGATGCCCCAAAAAAGAAGTGCACCTGGCAGGCAGCAGTAAGAATATGCACAGCAAAAGTGTCTTTATCAGGCCTAATTTCAATTAGAATAAGTGCAAATGGTTATATGGTCTTAAATAGAGGCTGGTGTAATCACAGAATGGGATGCCCCAAAAAAGAAGTGCACCTGGCAGGCAGCAGTAAGAATATGCACAGCAAAAGTGTCTTTATCAGGCCTAATTTCAATTACAATAAGTGCAAATGGTTATATGGTCTTAAATAGAGGCTGGTGTAGTCACAGAATGGGATGCCCCAAAAAAGAAGTGCACCTGGCAGGGTCCAGTAGTGCTATGCACAGCAAAAGTGTCTTTATCAGGCCTAATTTCAATTAGAATACGTGCAAATGGTTATATGGTCTTAAATAGAGGCTGGTGTAGTCACAGAATGGGATGCCCCAAAAAAGAAGTGCACCTGGCAGGCAGCAGTAAGAATATGCACAGCAAAAGTGTCTTTATCAGGCCAAATTTCAATTAGAATAAGTGCAAATGGTTATATGGTCTTAAATAGAGGCTGCTGTAGTCACAGAATGGGATGCCCCAAAAAGGAGTGCACCTGGCAGGCAGCAGTAAGAATATGCACAGCAAAAGTGTCTTTATCAGGCCTAATTTCAATTAGAATAAGTGCAAATGGTTATATGGTCTTAAATAGAGGCTGGTGTAGTCACAGAATGGGATGCCCCAAAAAAGAAGTGCACCTGGCAGGCAGCAGTAAGAATATGCACAGCAAAAGTGTCTTTATCAGGCCTAATTTCAATTAGAATAAGTGCAAATGGTTATATGGTCTTAAATAGAGGCTGGTGTAGTCACAGAATGGGATGCCCCAAAAAAGAAGTGCACCTGGCAGGCAGCAGTAAGAATATGCACAGCAAAAGTGTCTTTATCAGGCCTAATTTCAATTAGAATAAGTGCAAATGGTTATATGGTCTTAAATAGAGGCTGGTGTAGTCACAGAATGGGATGCCCCAAAAAAGAAGTGCACCTGGCAGGCAGCAGTAAGAATATGCACAGCAAAAGTGTCTTTATCAGGCCTAATTTCAATTAGAATAAGTGCAAATGGTTATATGGTCTTAAATAGAGGCTGGTGTAGTCACAGAATGGGATGCCCCAAAAAAGAAGTGCACCTGGCAGGCAGCAGTAAGAATATGCACAGCAAAAGTGTCTTTATCAGGCCTAATTTCAATTAGAATAAGTGCAAATGGTTATATGGTCTTAAATAGAGGCTGCTGTAGTCACAGAATGGGATGCCCCAAAAAGGAGTACACCTGGCAGGGTCCAGTAGTGCTATGCACAGCAAAAGTGTCTTTATCAGGCCTAATTTTAATTACAAAAAGTGCAAATGGTTATATGGTCTTAAATAGAGGCTGGTGTAGTCACAGAATGGGATGCCCCAAAAAGGAGTGCACCTGGCAGGGTCCAGTAGTGCTATGCACAGCAAAAGTGTCTTTATCAGGCCTAATTTCAATTACAAAAAGTGCAAATGGTTATATGGTCTTAAATAGAGGCTGGTGTAGTCACAGAATGGGATGCCCCAAAAAAGAAGTGCACCTGGCAGGCAGCAGTAAGAATATGCACAGCAAAAGTGTCTTTATCAGGCCTAATTTCAATTGGAATAAGTGCAAATGGTTATATGGTCTTAAATAGAGGCTGGTGTAGTCACAGAATGGGATGCCTCACAGCAGACTTAAGATCAGTTCAGTATATATGCACAGTTAGTTAGTATAAGCAGCCTGAAAACGCTAACAAAGCCTGTCAGCCAGCCAGTAACAAACACTCAGGCTGGATGAAAAAAAAAAAATCTCCCTGTGACTGCCTCCGATTTTTCCTAACTTTCCCTGTTTTTCGCTGACTTTCTGTCTGTCTCCTGCCTGTCTCCTGCCTGTCTCCAGCCTGTCCCTGTCTGTCCCTGCCTGTCTAACTGCCTCTCTCCCTCACTACAGCGTTCTGTCTCTCACGAATGCAATAGAGAAATGAGGAAGGAAAAGCAAGATGGCCGACTTAAATAGCGCTGTGACGTCACCGGGCTTGCTGGCTGCTGGTAGGCTGCATGTGACTGCCCCAGCTTGCACTGGCATGGGATAGATGTCCAGACATGTCCCGTCCGCCATCTTAGAATGCCTGTATGTAAATGAATGGATGTTAAAGGAAAACTTCGAGCGATCGAATCGCGGGGAAATTCGGATTCGATCCGAATCAAATTTTTCATGAAATTCGGATCGAATCCGGGTTCGTCCGGATCGATTCGCTCATCCCTATCGGTAACCATGATTCCCATTTTAAGTTTTCTTGGAGTAAGCCATGTTTGGATTTCCTGATGAATACATTTAAGCAGTTCCTCCCCTGTGTGACTCCGTTCGCCAAGACAAACCATGTGAAGCACTGCGTGACACCTCCGTGCCCTGCACACATGGTAGACTGGAGAGGCACTGAGACTTGAGCCTACAGTGGAGGGTGAGGAGATGGCGGAGGATGAGGAGGCCGAGTCGCACGGTGTCACAGGCCCAACAGGCAGGGAGCGCGGAGGCCGAAGCGGCGTGACCTGTCCAAGTTGCTGCTGCTGCTGCTGCAAAGGGACCACATTCACCCAGTGGGCCGTAAACGACATGTACTGTCCCTGACCGTAGTTACAGCTCCAGATGTCGGCGCTGCCATGCACTTTGCTACACACCGACAGGCTCAAGGACTGGCCCACCTTCTGTTCAACAAAAGTGTGCAGCGCTGGTACTGCCTTCTTGGCAAAGAAATGACGGCTTGGGACTCTCCACCTCGGCTCGGCACAAGCCATCAGTTCTCTGAAAGGTGCAGATTCCACCACCTGAAAAGGGAGCGACTGCAGCACCAGCAACTTGGACAGGAGCACATTAAGCTTCTGCGCCGTAGGATGAGTGGGCGCATACTGCTGTCTCTTGGACATGGCTTCGCTGATGGATTGCTGGCGGGATGCATGACTTGGAGGAGGAGGAGCAGGAGCGACAGAGGATGGGTATGACGCACAGCTGCCTTCGGCTGAGGTGCTGGAGCCTTGGCTGGCAGAAATTGGGAGCTCACTTGGTGAGGAAGCAGAC
Organism: Gastrophryne carolinensis; assembly: GCA_027917425.1. Lineage (NCBI taxonomy): Eukaryota > Metazoa > Chordata > Amphibia > Anura > Microhylidae > Gastrophryne > Gastrophryne carolinensis. The sequence goes on along the minus strand of CM051238.1, from coordinate 279,100,294 downwards.
TGGACCACCCCTTGGGAGCCTCGGTTCTCCCAGGTCGCTTTATAGTGACGCATCATATGTTGACGCAGGGCCGTGGTGCCAACATTTGGACCCTGGCCACGCTTCACCTTTTGCCTACCTATCTTGCATGTGGCCATGTTACCCTCCTGCGGATGCTTCAGGAAAAACTGCCACACTGCCGAGTAGCTACTTTTCCCACCCCCTGGCCTCACTGATTCACTACTGCTGTTGCCAACTCCAGGAACCCCTGCTCCACTACCTCCCGATAAGGTAGACTGCCGCACAGCAGGTGCTCTACCCCGGCCCTGGCCCCGGCCGGCTCCAGCCTTTGGAATTGTGCCCCCATGCTGACTGCTACCACCTTGCTGCCTCAGCTGCTGACTCCGGGGCAACCTGCGCCCCTCTTCTCCTGATGATGACGATGAAGCCCCTTCATCACCCGGCTCCCAAGTGCGATCGGCTTCATCGTCATCATCATTATCACCGAGTTGTGGCTGTACGTCACTGATGTTCGTGGATTCGTCAACAGTGTCTGGCGCAGGAGCTGGAACGCTCGCAGCACCCACGACACTGTCCACATCACTATTTGTCTGCCTAGCTAGAGAAGCCACCTCCATTTCTTGGCTGGGCAGTAGCTGCTGACTGTCCTCTATCTGATGGTCCTCCTCACTAAAGAGTGGAGCTGAACCCAAAGCATAGGATACGTCGCCGGGGGAGGGAACGGCGTAGGACAGAGGCAATGGGAGGACAGGGACTGCTCTCGGGGCATGCCAACTCAGGGTTGTGTCAGAGGAACCTACCGACCCTAGACTGGGGGTCTCAGACGTAAGTTGTGATGATGTTGTTGATGAGCGCGTCAACCAATCTACCACGGCAGATGCGTTACTGGTGGAGACCCGACCGCTAGCAGATACTGGCAGATTAGGTCTCTCAGCGTGACTCCTGCTGCTACTGGCCCCCAGTCTGCTGTGAGCTCTGCCTGCGGAATCTTGGCCTCTGCCACTCCTCTTTTCACTTCCAGGCACTTGTCTGCCCGACATAGTCTAACTGGCGTGGTAGTAGGTGATATTTTAAGAACCCCCAGACAGCGGTGGGTCTATATGAAACAGAATATAATGCACACCAAAAGTGAGCAGTAACACTCAGCCTCCACCAGGCCTGCTTAGTGTAAATAAGAGAGCTGCTTAGTGTAAATAAAGAGGGGTATGGTATGTTACAGAATGGGATGCCCCAACAGGAGTGCACCTGGGACCAGTAGTAGCATGCACAGCAAAAGTGTCTTTATCAGGCCTAATTTCAATTAGAATAAGTGCAAATGGTTATGGTCTTAAATAGAGGCTGGTGTAGTCACAGAATGGGATGCCACAACAGGAGTGCACCTGGGACCAGTAGTAGCATGCACAGCAAAAGTGTCTTTATCAGGCCTAATTTCAATTAGAATAAGTGCAAATGGTTATGTTCTTAAATAGAGGCTGGTGTAGTCACAGAATGGGATGCCACAACAGGAGTGCACCTGGGACCAGTAGTAGCATGCACAGCAAAAGTGTCTTTATCAGGCCTAATTTCAATTAGAATAAGTGCAAATGGTTATGTTCTTAAATAGAGGCTGGTGTAGTCACAGAATGGGATGCCACAACAGGAGTGCACCTGGCAGGCAGTAGTGCTATGCACAGCAAAAGTGTCTTTATCAGGCCTAATTTCAATTAGAATAAGTGCAAATGGTTATATGGTCTTAAATAGAGGCTGGTGTAGTCACAGAATGGGATGCCACAACAGGAGTGCACCTGGGACCAGTAGTAGCATGCACAGCAAAAGAGTCTTTATCAGGCCTAATTTCAATTAGAATAAGTGCAAATGGTTATGTTCTTAAATAGAGGCTGGTGTAGTCACAGAATGGGATGCCCCAACAGGAGTGCACCTGGCAGGCAGCAGTAAGAATATGCACAGCAAAAGTGTCTTTATCAGGCCTAATTTCAATTAGAATAAGTGCAAATGGTTATATGGTCTTAAATAGAGGCTGCTGTAGTCACAGAATGGGATGCCCCAAACAGGAGTGTACCTGGCAGGCAGTAGTGCTATGCACAGCAAAAGTGTCTTTATCAGGCTTAATTTCAATTATAATAGGTGCAAATGGTTATGGTCTTAAATAGAGGCTGCTGTAGTCACAGAATGGGATGCCCCAAACAGGAGTGCACCTGGCAGGGACCAGTAGTGCTATGCACAGCAAAAGTGTCTTTATCAGGCCTAATTTCAATTATAATAGGTGCAAATGGTTATGGTCTTAAATAGAGGCTGCTGTAGTCACAGAATGGGATGCCCCAAACAGGAGTGCACCTGTCAGGGACCAGTAGTGCTATGCACAGCAAAAGTGTCTTTATCAGGCCTAATTTCAATTATAATAGGTGCAAATGGTTATATGGTCTTAAATAGAGGCTGGTGTAGTCACAGAATGGGATGCCACAACAGGAGTGCACCTGGGACCAGTAGTAGCATGCACAGCAAAAGAGTCTTTATCAGGCCTAATTTCAATTAGAATAAGTGCAAATGGTTATGTTCTTCAATAGAGGCTGGTGTAGTCACAGAATGGGATGCCCCAACAGGAGTGCACCTGGCAGGCAGCAGTAAAAATAAGCACAGCAAAAGTATCTTTATCAGGCCTAATTTCAATTATAATAGGTGCAAATGGTTATGGTCTTAAATAGAGGCTGCTGTAGTCACAGAATGGGATGCCCCAAACAGGAGTGCACCTGGCAGGGACCAGTAGTGCTATGCACAGCAAAAGTGTCTTTATCAGGCCTAATTTCAATTATAATAGGTGCAAACGGTTATGGTCTTAAATAGAGGCTGCTGTAGTCACAGAATGGGATGCCCCAAACAGGAGTGCACCTGGCAGGGACCAGTAGTGCTATGCACAGCAAAAGTGTCTTTATCAGGCCTAATTTCAATTATAATAGGTGCAAATGGTTATATGGTCTTAAATAGAGGCTGGTGTAGTCACAGAATGGGATGCCACAACAGGAGTGCACCTGGCAGGCAGTAGTGCTATGCACAGCAAAAGTGTCTTTATCAGGCCTAATTTCAATTAGAATAGGTGCAAATGGTTATATGGTCTTAAATAGAGGCTGCTGTAGTCACAGAATGGGATGCCCCAAACAGGAGTGCACCTGGCAGGGACCAGTAGTGCTATGCACAGCAAAAGTGTCTTTATCAGGCCTAATTTCAATTAGAATAAGTGCAAATGGTTATATGGTCTTAAATAGAGGCTGCTGTAGTCACAGAATGGGATGCCCCAAACAGGAGTGCACCTGGCAGGCAGTAGTGCTATGCACAGCAAAAGTGTCTTTATCAGGCCTAATTTCAATTATAATAGGTGCAAATGGTTATGGTCTTAAATAGAGGCTGCTGTAGTCACAGAATGGGATGCCCCAAACAGGAGTGCACCTGGCAGGGACCAGTAGTGCTATGCACAGCAAAAGTGTCTTTATCAGGCCTAATTTCAATTATAATAGGTGCAAATGGTTATGGTCTTAAATAGAGGCTGCTGTAGTCACAGAATGGGATGCCCCAAACAGGAGTGCACCTGGCAGGGACCAGTAGTGCTATGCACAGCAAAAGTGTCTTTATCAGGCCTAATTTCAATTATAATAGGTGCAAATGGTTATGGTCTTAAATAGAGGCTGCTGTAGTCACAGAATGGGATGCCCCAAACAGGAGTGCACCTGGCAGGGACCAGTAGTGCTATGCACAGCAAAAGTGTCTTTATCAGGCCTAATTTCAATTATAATAGGTGCAAATGGTTATATGGTCTTAAATAGAGGCTGGTGTAGTCACAGAATGGGATGCCACAACAGGAGTGCACCTGGGACCAGTAGTAGCATGCACAGCAAAAGAGTCTTTATCAGGCCTAATTTCAATTAGAATAAGTGCAAATGGTTATGTTCTTCAATAGAGGCTGGTGTAGTCACAGAATGGGATGCCCCAACAGGAGTGCACCTGGCAGGCAGCAGTAAAAATAAGCACAGCAAAAGTATCTTTATCAGGCCTAATTTCAATTATAATAGGTGCAAATGGTTATGGTCCTAAATAGAGGCTGCTGTAGTCACAGAATGGGATGCCCCAAACAGGAGTGCACCTGGCAGGGACCAGTAGTGCTATGCACAGCAAAAGTGTCTTTATCAGGCCTAATTTCAATTATAATAGGTGCAAATGGTTATATGGTCTTGTAGTCACAGAATGGGATGCCACAACAGGAGTGCACCTGGCAGGCAGTAGTGCTATGCACAGCAAAAGTGTCTTTATCAGGCCTAATTTCAATTAGAATAAGTGCAAATGGTTATATGGTCTTAAATAGAGGCTGGTGTAGTCACAGAATGGGATGCCACAACAGGAGTGCACCTGGGACCAGTAGTAGCATGCACAGCAAAAGAGTCTTTATCAGGCCTAATTTCAATTAGAATAAGTGCAAATGGTTATGTTCTTAAATAGAGGCTGGTGTAGTCACAGAATGGGATGCCCCAACAGGAGTGCACCTGGCAGGCAGCAGTAAGGATATGCACAGCAAAAGTGTCTTTATCAGGCCTAATTTCAATTAGAATAAGTGCAAATGGTTATATGGTCTTAAATAGAGGCTGCTGTAGTCACAGAATGGGATGCCCCAAACAGGAGTGCACCTGGCAGGCAGTAGTGCTATGCACAGCAAAAGTGTCTTTATCAGGCCTAATTTCAATTATAATAGGTGCAAATGGTTATGGTCTTAAATAGAGGCTGCTGTAGTCACAGAATGGGATGCCCCAAACAGGAGTGCACCTGGCAGGGACCAGTAGTGCTATGCACAGCAAAAGTGTCTTTATCAGGCCTAATTTCAATTATAATAGGTGCAAATGGTTATATGGTCTTAAATAGAGGCTGGTGTAGTCACAGAATGGGATGCCACAACAGGAGTGCACCTGGGACCAGTAGTAGCATGCACAGCAAAAGTGTCTTTATCAGGCCTAATTTCAATTAGAATAAGTGCAAATGGTTATGTTCTTAAATAGAGGCTGGTGTAGTCACAGAATGGGATGCCCCAACAGGAGTGCACCTGGCAGGCAGCAGTAAGAATATGCACAGCAAAAGTGTCTTTATCAGGCCTAATTTCAATTAGAATAAGTGCAAATGGTTATATGGTCTTAAATAGAGGTTGCTGTAGTCACAGAATGGGATGCCCCAAACAGGAGTGCACCTGGCAGGCAGTAGTGCTATGCACAGCAAAAGTGTCTTTATCAGGCCTAATTTCAATTGTAATAGGTGCAAATGGTTATGGTCTTAAATAGAGGCTGCTGTAGTCACAGAATGGGATGCCCCAAACAGGAGTGCACCTGGCAGGCAGTAGTGCTATGCACAGCAAAAGTGTCTTTATCAGGCCTAATTTCAATTAGAATAAGTGCAAATGGTTATGGTCTTAAATAGAGGCTGGTGTAGTCACAGAATGGGATGCCACAACAGGAGTGCACCTGGGACCAGTAGTAGCATGCACAGCAAAAGAGTCTTTATCAGGCCTAATTTCAATTAGTATAAGTGCAAATGGTTATGTTCTTAAATAGAGGCTGGTGTAGTCACAGAATGGGATGCCACAACAGGAGTGCACCTGGGACCAGTAGTAGCATGCACAGTAAAAGTGTCTTTATCAGGCCTAATTTCAATTAGAATAAGTGCAAATGGTTATGGTCTTAAAAAGAGGCTGGTGTAGTCACAGAATGGGATGCCACAACAGGAGTGCACCTGGCAGGCCGCAGTAAGAATATGCACAGCAAAAGTGTCTTTATCAGGCCTAATTTCAATTAGAATAAGTGCAAATGGTTATATGATCTTAAATAGAGGCTGCTGTAGTCACAGAATGGGATGCCCCAAACAGGAGTGCACCTGGCAGGCAGTAGTGCTATGCACAGCAAAAGTGTCTTTATCAGGCCTAATTTCAATTAGAATAAGTGCAAATGGTTATGGTCTTAAATAGAGGCTGCTGTAGTCACAGAATGGGATGCCCCAAACAGGAGTGCACCTGGCAGGCAGCAGTAAGAATATGCACAGCAAAAGTGTCTTTATCAGGCCTAATTTCGATTAGAATAAGTGCAAATGGTTATGGTCTTAAATAGAGGCTGCTGTAGTCACAGAATGGGATGCCCCAAACAGGAGTGCACCTGGGACCAGTAGTGCTATGCACAGCAAAGGTGTCTTTATCAGGCCTAATTTCAATTAGAATAAGTGCAAATGGTTATATGGTCTTAAATAGAGGCTGCTGTAGTCACAGAATGGGATGCCCCAAACAGGAGTGCACCTGGCAGGCAGTAGTGCTATGCACAGCAAAAGTGTCTTTATCAGGCCTAATTTCAATTATAATAGGTGCAAATGGTTATGGTCTTAAATAGAGGCTGCTGTAGTCACAGAATGGGATGCCCCAAACAGGAGTGCACCTGGCAGGCAGCAGTAAGAATATGCACAGCAAAAGTGTCTTTATCAGGCCTAATTTCGATTAGAATAAGTGCAAATGGTTATGGTCTTAAATAGAGGCTGCTGTAGTCACAGAATGGGATGCCCCAAACAGGAGTGCACCTGGGACCAGTAGTGCTATGCACAGCAAAAGTGTCTTTATCAGGCCTAATTTCAATTAGAATAAGTGCAAATGGTTATATGGTCTTAAATAGAGGCTGCTGTAGTCACAGAATGGGATGCCCCAAACAGGAGTGCACCTGGCAGGGACCAGTAGTGCTATGCACAGCAAAGTCTTTATCAGGCCTAATTTCAATTAGAATAAGTGCAAATGGTTATATGGTCTTAAATAGAGGCTGCTGTAGTCACAGAATGGGATGCCCCAAACAGGAGTGCACCTGGCAGGGACCAGTAGTGCTATGCACAGCAAAAGTGTCTTTATCAGGCCTAATTTCAATTAGAATAAGTGCAAATGGTTATATGGTCTTAAATAGAGGCTGGTGTAGTCACAGAATGGGATGCCACAACAGGAGTGCACCTGGCAGGCAGTAGTGCTATGCACAGCAAAAGTGTCTTTATCAGGCCTAATTTCAATTAGAATAAGTGCAAATGGTTATATGGTCTTAAATAGAGGCTGCTGTAGTCACAGAATGGGATGCCCCAAACAGGAGTGCACCTGGCAGGGACCAGTAGTGCTATGCACAGCAAAAGTGTCTTTATCAGGCCTAATTTCAATTAGAATAAGTGCAAATGGTTATGGTCTTAAATAGAGGCTGCTGTAGTCACAGAATGGGATGCCTCACAGCAGACTTAAGATCAGTTCAGTATATATGCACAGTTAGTTAGTATAAGCAGCCGGAAAACGCTAACAAAGCCTGTCAGCCAGCCAGTAACACTCAGGCTGGATGAAAAAAAAAAAAATCTCCCTGTGACTGCCTCCGATTTTTCCTAACTTTCCCTGTTTTTCGCTGACTTTCTGTCTGTCTCCTGCCTGTCTCCAGCCTGTCCCTGTCTGTCCCTGCCTGTCTAACTGCCTCTCCCTCACTACAGCGTTCTGTCTCTCACGAATGCAATAGAGAAATGAGGAAGGAAAAGCAAGATGGCCGACTTAAATAGCGCTGTGACGTCACCGGGCTTGCTGGCTGCTGATAGGCTGCATGTGACTGCCCCAGCTTGCACTGGCGCGGGGTAGATGTCCAGACATGTCCCGTCCGCCATCTTAGAATGCCTGTATGTAAATGAATGGATGTTAAAGGAAAACTTCGAGCGATCGAATCGCGGGGAAATTCGGATTCGATCCGAATCAAATTTTTCATGAAATTCGGATGGAATCCGGGTTCGTCCGGATCGATTCGCTCATCCCTACTGGTGGTAATAAATAAATGCGATAACTTGGAAGAGGTGGATAGGTTGTTATCTGATAAGGATAAATACACTCAACTTGAGAGGGATCCTACTGGGGAATTTAGGGGGAAGGTGGGGATGCTGTTAGAAACAGGGGCCAGAGAAGGCTTCCTTTCAAAAAAAGAACTTCTTGAATATCTGACACCCACGGCACCTAGAATCCCCACTCTATATATTTTGCTCAAAATTCACAAAGTTTAACCAAGCCTCCGGGTAGACCTATAGTGAATGGGCTGGGGTCTATCACCTGCCGGCTAGGGGAACTAATTGATCATTTTCTCCAGCCCTTAGTTGTGAATTTGCCCGCTTATCTGAGGGATTCGTCTCAAGTGATCCAATTATGTGAAAGCTTCCATATTGAAAATCACTACATTCTGGCGACAGCGGACGTATCGTCCCTGTATACAGCCATTCCACATGACCTTGGGGTGAAAGCTGTTGATTACTTCCTTAGAAAAAATTCTCTTGTACCCATAGAAACGGTGGACTTCATTATTCAGTGCTTAGAGTTTGCACTCCAACATAACTACTTCTGGTATGGGAACAGATTTTTCCTGCAATGTAGAGGGGTCGCCATGGGGGCCAAGTTTGCTCCGAGCATGGCGAACCTCTATGTTGGAAAATGGGAGGAAGAGTTCATTTTTGGGAGAGCATGGCCCCATTTATTATGCTGGAAACGCTACATAGATGATGTGATGGTCATTTGGAAAGGCACCCAAGAAGAATTGGATGGGTTCTTCTTGGAGGTTAATAACAATCTCTATAATTTGGAGTTTATTGTGGAGGCAAATTCCGCGGCAGTGAGTTTCCTTGATTTGAATATCAAAAAACATGGGCCCAAGCTAACAACCACCACCTTCTTTAAACCTACAGATAGGAATGGGTATGTCCCATATTCCAGTTGTCATCACCCTAAATGGTTGTCCGCCATCCCTAAGGGACAATTTTCCAGAATCAGGCGGAATTGTACTGAGGATGGGGATTATGATGTTCAATCTGAACTTCTAGCCAGATGTTTTTTGGAGAAGGGATACAATCCTGGTGAGGTTGAGTCCCAAAGAAAGGCAATACGGGACATCCCTAGGGAGAGTTTGTTTTCTGGTAGGAGGAGGGACCCACAAGGGGCGCCTAGAACGGCTCTGATCACTGGGTTCAACATTCAACATAGGGAGATACAACGTTTGATGACCAAGCACTGGCACATTTTGAAACTCGATACGGTGCTGGGCCCCACCCTCCCGAATATTCCTAAGGTGATTTTCCGGAAAGCCCCTAACTTAAAGGACCGTCTTACTCGAAGCTATGTAGACCCCCCTAAACGGGTGACCTTAACTAACAACACCCTGCTCGGCTTCTACAAATGTGGAAACTGTGCAGGGTGTAAGGTGTGTGTGCCATTGACAAAACCTCAGAAAAACTTCAAAGATTTAAAAAATGGACAAGAGTATAAAGTCACTAAATTTATCACTTGTCGCACCAAAAACGTCTATTTGATTTGGTGCCCTTGTGGTCTGCTCTACGTAGGGAGGACCAGACGCAAATTACTTGTGCGGATACGAGAGCATATTTATAATATCAAACGGGGATATGATCTACACAGCCTCTCGGCGCATTTTAAGTCGACACATGCGTGTGACCCTTCAAAAATGTCCTATTTAGGAATAGATCATGCTGAAACCCATTGGAGAGGGTCAAATTTAAAACGGGACATTTCTCAAAAAGAAGAAAAATGGATTTTTTACTCTAAATTCAATGGTACCCTATGGGTTAAACATTGAATTTGATTTGAATTGTTTTATAGATAACTCCTAATTTGTAATTGTATCTATATTTCATTTGGATTCCAATAGTTTAATTTAGCTGGCATATTGGCTGCTGTTATAGGATAGAACCACTAGAGGGCGATGTTGCACATCCCTCTTCCCTTTAATTCTAAGCCCTGTTGTTTGAATGTGGGTTGTCACCTTTCTGCTCTTTTATTTATTCTTTATTTTATATTATTGAATAAGGATATATATATCTTTATTCTATATTTTTTATTTATAATTAGTCAACTGCGGAGCTTAGATTACTGGGTACCCGCAGCGTACCACAGCACTTGGAAAGACAAGAGCCTGTCTTCTTTTGGTGTTACACCATAGCCCTGGGAATAGCTGCGCACACAAAGTAGGTTGGTTTGCTTTGTATCTGAATAACGTTGTTCTCCTGTAGTCCAGCGTGGAGTTGCGCAAATAGCGTAACCTCCAGTACCTGCCCTGCTCAAACTACGGAGGGAGGTTTGCGTACAGTACGTGAAGAGGGGGGGGGGGGTTGACTGACAGGAGGTTGTTTTACTTTGTGAGGACCTTGCTGATAGGCTGCCCTCTACACAGGAAGCTTTTCAGGCATCTTACCCGGAAGGAAGGGATGTGTGTGCAGGGGGGGGCGGAGCCCTGACGCCTGGGAGAAGACTTTCATTCGTGTAAGCTATATAAGCATATGTCTGCCGGCCCGCCACCAGCCTTGTAAAAGTTGCCAACGAAACGCGTCGGTAGAGATGGGCAGCGGACTTTCATCTACTTTATATCTGGCCAGTTTTGTTGATGTGACGGGATTTGGAGAGAGAATCACTCTTTGGAGTACAAACGCGCGATTTTTTTACTATATCATGTAAGTGCATTTCTAATTATTAAAACAACAGTTTTTAAGGTATTATGCAAGATCTGCTTCCTCTCTTTTTCCATGCTATGTGGCACTTATGTGTATTGAGAATACATTTGGAACTATAATTAGTATCCTAAAAAGCAGTGTGCCAGCCTTGCTATTGGAATTCAGTGATTACTGTGGTGGAGAAGCTCCCTTCCAGCTTGGCTTCGTTTGAGCATTGGATCGATGGAGGAATAATTTGTTCTAAGCTTACCCTTTTGAATTAATTCGGTAAGAAGATTTATGTGGTGGTGGATGAGTGAGACCACGACTGTATCCTGAAAGTGCATGCACCGTGGGTGTTCTTTTCACACTGCAAGAGGATTGAGGCATCTTTTTCGGGACATAAAGATTACATTTAAATACGGGAGCTCTGTGCTGTTTCTTGTATATATGTATATAGCAGCTTGGTTGATGTGTACGCACTGTTTGTTGTTATTAAACATGGTTTGCAGCATATCCGCCTCTGTCTCTCCGTCTAATTCTGGTCATTACTACTATTGGGATTTCTCAGATGAGAAATCCATGACATGTACGTTTCAGGAAATGTAACTGTGGGCCTTGGGGCAACATGAAGAGTATAAGGGACAGGGGAGACAGGAGACCTAATTATCTATCACCACTATAACACCCCGCTTCTGCTGCTTATTATCAGCTGATGGTTACAAATAAGCGCCTTAGATTAAGAGAACAAAACATATATTTATAATTAATGTTTCTAAACTTCCTATAAAAGTTCCATTCATATTTTCCAACTCCAACCCCAGTCAAAACTAGATCTGACTACGCCTCTGACTCCACAGCCCTGCAAAATTCAGGTCCGTCAGCCTCACCGCGCACTCCCATATCCATCAAAGTGACTGTACATGCCTGCTACATTCACTGCAATAGAAGTGTGTACCAGTCAATGCTTCGTCATGCCCTTTTCATTGCAGTGAATGTAGTGGGGCGTGCTGCAATCACTGTAGCTGATGCTCACAGGGAGAATATCTAACGCATCGCATATGGATGTTAGTTGGGCACCCAAGGAATTCTGGGACACGTACATAGACAATTCTGTTAGGAGAAAGCAGCTGCAAGGGGGACAAGGTTAGTACTTGTTTTTCTATTTCTGCTTTTACAGTCCCTTTAAAGAATAGTTTTATAGGTCATCTTTCTCTGGAACATCAGATGAGTCATAGACTTGTCAGACAAGAATATAAGTAGTTTCATGTAGTGGGCTACTGCGTTATACCATTTCCACCAAGAAAGGAAATTGAGTTAACATAACTCATTCCTGAAAATGAAGATAATTTATTAGGTAACGTTTGAACCATCACTTTTGAATATGCCCTGACATTTAGGGCATATTTGATATGATCGACATTTAGAAGTACTTGACCCTATGTTTGGCCTGACAACATAGTCAAAAATGAACATGAATAATGTTGGGTGGGGGGGGGGGGGTTGGAGGTTTATAGAGAGCATTCAGCAAGAAAAGCTGCAGAAAATGACTCAGCATAAGTCAAGATAAAGAATTCTATTTATATATGTACCATGTAAAAAGTATCTGCAGCATACGGCATAAAATAGAGGAGAGTCTTCAGGTGAGAGAGGCAACGCCTAGAGGCAATGTGCCCATCTCGTTTGATGTCAGCTAGCTGCATAAAAGACTCTATGTTTTATATACACAATGTGTTGAGTGTTGCTATTGCTAGTATCTGGTAAACAACCAGGCCTTGAAAACAAGGTACTGCTATTTCCCTTTTTGCACAACATTAAGGTTTCAGTCTATACAAGTATCACAGGGACGAATCTGGGTCACACTTATAGCAGAGACCCGTTAAAGAGAAAATGCAATTCTGTGAGACTCACCTGTAGAATTGGTTTTGATTTCTAATTATTCCAGGCCGACCCGAAACAAAAAAGGCAATAAACCCCTTTAAAACCGCGCAAATTGTATCAGACATAAAACAAAAATTATATAATTCTTAATAAAGTCCCGCTCCAAGCTATAGACCGATGTCACATCCGGTCCTCTTCATACAGAAATCAGCAGACATATACAAAACCGTCACACAAAACCTTCATGTAAGCATATCTAAACGCTCAGCGAGATAACTTTTTTAATGTGCTCATTAGCATAAAGCTTTTTCTTAACACCCGAAGTGATTATTATCCTGCAGATCTTCAATTAACTTTTGTGCAAACAAATCCCTCCACCTATAGATTCAATCACGTACCAACTCCACAATGGATAAATCGTGTTGATCAATTTAGCTCCGCTTTAATGGCTCCACCAGCTTTATTAAATGCTATATCCACTTTGGCCTCTCAGTATTATTCTCATCAGCCAGACTTATATCCAAATAGCCACCACTCAGGCAATACTTAAAATCATCCTCAATTTATTAAAATGACATGGAAAAGAAAGGGAAATTAAAAACGCACATAGCGTGATACTGTTGACACAAATTCAAAAACTATCCTGCGGTCTCCAAGAAAATGCTCATCAGAACATATAATAAAACTTGCATAAAATGAAATAGAAGGTAGGGCAGAGTGAACTCTTAAGTCTCCCCTCGCAATCGCGTCTTTCCCTCGGCCGCGGGTCCCGACACTGCTTCAATAGTTTTAGACAATCACGTGATCCTGCGTAGCTCCGCCCGACGCGTTTCGTCATCATCCACCGACTTATTCATTGGGCCTTATTCTTTACCTCTGGGACTTCCCCGCCCGAAGGGGCGTGGACTGCAAGATCTAAGATGTGGCTCCTCCCAGCCCCCTATAAATGGCAGCTGCCTCTTAACCAAGCCCAGAAATTAAAAAGCAGTAACTCAATAGCAAGAGGCAGGCCAGGAGGCCCCGAACACAGGAGACCATGTAACTTCACATAGCCTTCTCTTGTATTCTCTCGAAACCTGTAATCCTAAATTTGTATAAACAAGTGTCCTATGAACAAGTAATGGTTCAATCACCATAAAAAAAGGCATCCAGGACAATAATAAACCTCAAGAGGGCGGGTTGGATGGCCTGGAATGGATAGGAATCAAAACCAATTCTACAGGTGAGTCTCACAGAATTGCGTTTTTACTTCCAATCCATTCCAGGCCATCCCTTATTCTTTACCTCTGGGACATCCAAAAGCAGTGTCCATATGGGCGGGATCCCCAATGCGGAACAGCAGGTAGTTCATTTCACTACTGCCTGAAGCACTCTTCGGACAAAAACAGCGTCAGCCGAGGCCCTCACATCCACCTTGTAAAACTTGGTAAACGTTTGAACTACAGACCAAGTGGCAGCTTTACAAGCCTGTTCCCCCGAGGCCTGATGCTGAAAGGCCCAGGAAGCACCAATGGCTCTAGTAGAATGAGCTGTGATCCGAAAAGGGGGTTCTTTCCCCTTGGCAGCATAGGCTCGTACCACCGCCTGTCTAATCCCCCTACTGAGTGTGGACTTGGCTGGTGGAAATCCCTTTCTAGAGCCTTCCACTAAGAAAAAAAGCAAATCCGATTTCCGGAAAAATTCAGTCGCAGCCAGGTAATATCTTATGGCTCTAACCACATCCAAAGCATGGAGAGTCCTTTCTTTAGGGTTAGCCGGTGCTGGACACAAGGAAGGTAAGACAACTTCCTCATTAAGGTGAAAAGGAGAAATGACCTTAGGCAAAAATCAGGCTTAAAACGAAAAACCACCTTGTCTCTGTGCAATTCAAAATAAGGTGGTTTCATACATAACACGGCCAATTCCAATACTCGACGCACAGAGGTGATCGCTACCAAAAAAATCACTTTGAGCGTCAGCATAGTCAATGTAGCGTCATACAAAGGCTCGAAGGGGGCAGATAACACCAGATTTAGGTCCCACACTGGTAAAACTGTTTTTTGCAGTGGGCGAACATGAGTAACCCCCTGAAAAAAGGTTCTGATCAATCTATGATTGGCAATAGACTTCTGGAAAAAAATGGATAGGGCCGAGACCTGACCCTTGAGGGTGCTCAACTGGAGGCTCAGGTCTAGACCATATTGCAAAAACTCTAGAATTCTAAACAGAATATCTCCGGCAAGGAAGGTTCCTGGCCTCACACCAAGCGATATAGGTCCGCCAAACTCTGTAGTATATCATGAAAGAAGTCTTCTTCCGTGCCTGAATCATTGTGTGAATAACCGTGGTCGATAAACCCTTCTCCGTCAGGATGGAGGTTTCAACAGCCAGGACGTCAAAGCCAGCTTCTGTAAATTCGGGTGCCGAAGCAACCCCTGTGTGAGAAGCTCCGGATCGTCGGACATGAGGCAGTGATCTGTTGACATCCTTACTATGTCCGCAAACCAACTCCTCCTCGGCCAACGAGGAGCCACCAGGATGGTTGGTACTCCCTCCTGGACTATCTTGTGTAGTACTCGGTCCAGGAGCGGAACAGAGGAAAAGAATACAGAAGATTGAACCCTGTCCAGGCAATCGCCATGGCGTCTGTTGCTATGGCCAGAGGTTCTCTTGAGAGAGATACAAACCTTGGAAGTAGGTGATTGTGTCTGGGTGCAAAAAGATCCACGTCCGGTCGACCCCAGCGGAGGCACAGAGCTTGAAAGGCCTTCCTGCTGAGAGACCATTCCCCCACACGTATGGACCTCCTGCTCAGGGAGTCTGCCTCCTAGTTCTCTACCCCCGAGATGTAAACCGCTGAGATGCAGGGAACATTCTCCTCTGCCCAACTCAGAATCCGGCTTACCTCCTTGAGGGATCTCCTGCTCCGAGTACCCCCCCGGTGGTTGATGAAGGCCACCGCCTTCCAATTGTCCGAGCGGGCTTTAACCGCATGGCCCCTTAAATTGGGGGGTCAGATGTAGGAGAACAAACCAAATTGCCCTCAGTTCCAAGAGATTTATGGGCAACCGGTTCTCTCTCGGACCCCACTGACCCTGCATCTTCTGGGTCTGCCAAATGCTGCCCCAGCCTGTAAGACTGGCATCCGTGGTAACTATCTCCCAATGGGGAGTCCGAAAGGACTTGCCTACCAGCAGATGTCGAGGATCCAACCACCACAAGAGGGATTGCCTGGCCGAGGGGGGCAGCACAAATCGTTGGTCTGGGGACCGATCCCAGTTGGATAGCAGGTTCAGCTGAAGAGGCCTCATGTGGAATTGGGCAAAGGGCACTGCTTCGAAGCAAGCCACCATTAGGCCCACCAATCTCATCAGTAGGTGCAGCGATGGCTGTTGACAAGCCATCAAGGCCTGTACCTGCATCTGGATACACAAGAACTTCTGCTGTGGCAGAAAGACCTTGACTTGAACGGTGTCTAGTGTCATCCCCAGGAAGGATCTCACTGTTGACAGAGTGATATGCGACTTGGGGTATTTGATCACCCAAATGAAAGCTTCCAGAGTTGACAGCACAGTCCAGGTGTCGCTCTCGGCCTCCTGAAGGGACGGGGCCAAGATCAGAAGGTCGTCCAGATAGGGTAATACACGAATACCCTGACCCCTCAGGATAGCCATGAGGCCCGCCAGCACCTTGGTGAACAACCTGGGAGCTGAGGATATGCCGAAGGGGAGTGCCACAAACTGGAAATGCTGACACTCCAATGCAAACCTCAAAAACGTCTGATTCCCTGGCAAAATAGGGATGTGTAGATACACGTCCCTGATGTCCACCGTAGTCATAAAGTCTCCGGGCCGAAGCCATCAGTAGCCGTCCCCCCACCCGTACGGGTGAGGGCGCCCCCTCATGCCTGTGTAGGTTTGGCTGGAGGTTTGGGCTTAGCTCCCCAGGTGAGATTGGGCCGACTGCGGGACCTACCGCCAAGAATCTCTGCGGGCACTGGAAAAGGAAGAACCTTCCCCCCCCCCGAAAGGAGCGGTAAGAAGAGGAGTGCCGAAAAGGCCGAGTAGGTTTCCTTCTCTGAGGTTGCTTACCATCCTTGACCAAAAGGTCCAGCTCCTGGCCAGCACCGTTGCGACCTAGCAGCGGCGGCCTCCGACCGCCACCTGCCCCCCCACCAGCGAGGAGCCCGCGGGGTGCGCTGGCCTGCGTGCGGCCCGCGCCTCCGCAAGAAGGCCTCCCCACGGCAAGGGAACGAGGGTGGTGAGTATGTGGGAGGAGAGGCAGCGGGCCGCTCCTTGCCATAGTGCTGCTATGGCGACGGAGCTCTCCCACCGCTCCCCCACGCAGTAAAGTAAGCACAAGCACAAACACACAACAAAATGAAAAATAAAAAATACATGTGGGAGAAGGGAGGGTGACATATAAAAATATATCAGGTTTCTCAAAAGGTTGACCATTTAACCTGCGGCTGACCTGCTTGTTCCAGAGAAGCCTAAAGCAATATGCCCTGACAAAACTCCCCAGACCCCGGCGTTTCACCCTACCGTCACGGACCCCAGAAAACAGCCAAAGCTGGGGAGGCATCAGATGCGTTAGAGGAATCCGTGGAAATAGAGTCCTGCAGCAAGCCGACAGGTTAGAGGCCCCGCTTTGCTGCAAAATCCCTGAGAGAGAATGAGCAATCTTCACAGTACCACTGCAAGAAGTAGACTGGGCTTGGTTAAGAGGCAGCTGCTATTTATAGGGGGCCGGGAGGAGCCACATCTTTGATCTTGCAGTCCACGCCCCTTCGGGCGGAGATGTCCCAGAGGTAAAGAATAAGGGACGGCCTGGAATGGATTGGAAGGAAAATATGATTAAGAATGATATGAGCATTAAAATATTATAACCACTCACCTGCCATAATCATCCTCCAATTTTGGCAGAGAGCTTACTGCCCTGCCTGGCTGTTAATCAAGTTTACACTCTCTGTATCAAGCCTCCATCTGTAGTGATCACCACAACTCCCCCTATTTTCACATTTCTCTTTTCCTACTAAACTTTGAAGCACATGGGCATTCCCATTTGAATTGCCTGCTGTGCCCAGAGACCGGGCTGCCACCACATACTTCTGTGTTCAGTCCGATGGTAGCTGTTAACATAACCACTGCCTATGAGTTTCATAGCTGCCATGTAATCCCGACAAGCTGCACAAAGTCATATGGGGTGTGAAACGCATAAGAGGTCCTAAATGGAAATGCCCCCCATGCTGCATTCAGTTTTTTGGACTTTATATTTAACTGCTAAGGCTTACTTTGTACATCGGGCTACCTATTATTCTATAATCATTATGGTGATATTAGTGATAAGGTCTGGCATCAAGTTGCTGCCTGGGCCAGTGTCAACGTCAGAAATGTTTTGCCTCCATACAACCTCAATGTCAGGGCCCATCTGGGGGTGAATCCTACATAGATAGTCCCAACCCTGCCCCAAACCCACAGCCTATATAGTCCCTGAACCCCCCAAAAAAAACCTTATTAGGAGAGCACCCCACATCGCTATATAGAGTCTGTGCTGTCCACTCAACCCATCACACTCCTGGTACAGAAAAACCAGGCCCCCCTTTCACAGACTGGGCCCTATACAAGAGTCCTACCCTAATGGCAGCCCGGTTAGGGCTGTTGCCTATGTATGTACATGCTGAGCAGGTCTAAAAAGAAAAATTACAAAGAAAAAATCTACATCCAGGTAACATCTTCCTTAAAGCTCTTTTTAGCATTTACATTTTATTTAAAGGTGCGCTATTGTAAAATTGTGTAATTTTAAAAATCCATATAAATACATTGAATAATAAGGGGAGGGGTCACTTATACACCCAAACTGAATCAAATTGCAGTCAAGCTAGCAGTTTTCTTCTCTTGGTAGGAATAAAATCCAAGGGTGACAGGTTTAGTCTATCAGATTTTTTTTTCCTTCCATTAAAATAAAAAAAAACAAGCCTGGCTGGATATTTATTGATGTTGGGTGTATACGTGACCCCTCCTCCTGGCATCCAGAATATTTATATGTATTTTTATCATTGGCCCATTTTTTCGCGATAGTGCTCCTTTAAGTTACTTATCTAGTTTTGCATAGAATCTAGTAGCAGACTAAATGCCATACATGACTTTACTCCAAGTTTGCAGCTTGCCACATTGTTAAGTTTGGGTTGCTGGGCTCAATAAAACCGCTTTGGTCGCAGTGGAGTAACTAAATGGGATTGGGCCTTGTGTAAACATTAAATGGGGACCCGTTATGTCTCATACAGTAACCATTTTACCTTCATTTTAACTCTGAAACAGATGAGGCAAATGGTGCTTCTTGTTTCTGTACATGATGCCATGAGAGCAGAAATCTGATAAGCACAACGAAGGAGGCACAATGATTGGGCCCTGACCTTTTTACCTGAAAAAGAGGTCAAACAACACTCGTTTCTTAGCATAAAGCTGATGTTACAACTACATTTTCCAAGTGAGAGACCAGCCCCCAAGCACAGATCAGGCATCCAAGAACATAAAATATGGATTTCCTCAGGAAGCTCATTAGAATAGGATTGTTAAGACACACAAACAAGCCAGTTGGTGAATATCTCACAAATATGTCAGTCAATCGAAAATCCCCAAATTAGCCCCAGCAAATGTGAGTCACATTTTCGGTACGGCTTTTAGCATAGCAGTGCAGGTTTGGAATAAAATATATGAATTATTTTTATCCTGTATTCTTTCGGTGCAAATGAGCAAAGCCTAATGTGACGTGTGCTGGAAGAAAGTCAGAATGTCTAAACTTTATCTAGCATTTCCTTTCCATTCTTTGCTAAACCTGAAGGGATCCGTCATAGTGAAATCACAGATGGGATGACTGGGAAACAGATGGGTTCAGACAGCTTTGGCACTATACGTGGACTTCGGGAAGATAATATTACTCAGTTCTAATGCAGTGATACAATGTCATTTTTAATTGGAAAATCATTGCTTTAAGGTGAGAACAGGATGAGAAGAGAAATCAACTGAGCCTTAGAAAACCTGCGCTGGAGCTTGAGGAACTAGTACATTCCCCAACTATGGGCAAGAGTTAACCATTCCTAGCCAATAATTTGCCAGGATTAGGGGAAACAGATGGGAGTACCCAAACTAATTGGTCCCTAAAAAGCGCATTTATAGACTCATATGACTAACAAAAACAGAAGGCTACAGCATCTTGACTGCTGACCAGAATAGATACATGACAGCAGCATCATGGCCCGTCTATCTATCTATCTATCTATCTATCTATCTATCTATCTATCTATCAATGCATTTTAATTATTATTTGTGTCAGTTCATTTTAGTCTCAAGCATTGTTGTCAGATAGTATTGCTCATAAAGCCCTATCTGCTGCATCCTACATCTATGCTTCCTACTGCAGGCCTCAAATCATGTGGCTTAGAGAAAAAGAACCCTCTTTAGCCTCTTTTTTTTCCAAAGGATTTGGATAACCCCCCCCCCCCCCCAAAAAAAAAATAGAGATTTCAATAGGAAAAAAGCAGAGTTGCTGTCATGACAACTAGTAAATTAATGATTTGATCTAATCCATTATAAATGTACTTTTCTATCTATACTGTATCAGTCAATACTCTTGTGCATATTTTATATCCATTAGGTCAGTTCACTCCTTTAGGAGGAATGAGCCAGGGCTTCCACGCTGCAGGACCTCCACCACTTGGGGCAGTGTTTGGTCTACTGTACAGTTACTTACCAAGGGCTTACACACGAATTTCTGCCCAGGGGCCTTCACCACACTTAATCTAGGTATAAAAATAGACCAACTTGATATTTTGGTGAGCTTGTCCATAAATCCGACACTTTCAAAAAACATAATTTACATAACCTTTTTTTTGTTTTAAATATAGGCCCCACTTACCTGACATGCGTAGATAAATGCCTAGTATGCATGTTAATTCTAATCTGACCACAACTGATAATGCATGCATGGAAGAAATTTTACAGTAAATCTTTCTCCAGGAGGGCTCGGGATAACAGTTACACCCTTCTATGCACCAGTAGAAATCAGAAAGCTGGTCTAACTCTTTTCAGAAGAGTTGGAACTTTTATACAAGTAAAGGCTGGGTCTCATTTGGGAAAAAAGCTGAAAAATGAGCCATATTTTAGCGGAGTTGTAAATGCTGTTTTTGTCGATTTTCAGGTTTAATTTGAGGAGCTAGTGTGAATCCTCATGTGAGTGTTATAGAAAAAAATGATTATATTAGGACCTGGCTTTCTGCTAAAGGTTCTGCAGCATCCCTCTCCATTGTTTGCTTTCCCCATCCCACTAGTCATCCATGGACTAGATAACACCTGAAAATGTTGGAAATCAGCCATTTATACTCGCCCTCTTCCCACCAATGACCAATGACATTTGCCAGATATGGTGGGCACTGATCTAAACTCAATTGGCAACTAGAAGTAAAGAAGGACACTCAATGTAGCAGACCTGGTAACATGGATGGGTGACGACAATGCTTGGTTTTTGGTCATTTCCAGAAGTTCTTCGTAGGGTAGGCATTCTAATCTGAGAAAATGGGAAGAAAATAACCCTTAATAGCATTTTAACTTTAAAGATTTGCTTTAAAGGTATTGTCCAGACTGTTATTAATTAATATTGTTTGCATGCCTGGTGAGTTGCTGAATAATGCTGTTTTTGGTGTTGGAGGTTAAAAAAAAACGATCTTGAAAAATGAAATCTAAGGGCTGGGTTTGATGAAAGGGGCTAAATCTCAACAACCACAGCTTTAATCAGCAGAATACAAGAATGAACCCTCTGCAAGCGGGTACGCAAACAGTGACTTTTACACTTAAAATCCCTTTCACCCCCCAAATGTTTATAATGTGCCTAGCACGTCGGCAGAAAATGTGAGGTCCTTGTTTGTAAAGTGCTAAGCTTGTCATGAACAGAGAGGGGTTCCCCAAGTCCCTGAAGGAACTAGTGGAGCAAGGGGAGCATGCTGGGGGCTATGGTGCAGCATGTTTCCTGCCCCCCCATCCTGATTCACCACAGTGTCTGGCATCATGCTTTTATTCAGTCTCTGCTCCCTTGATGGTCTTTTAAGTGCTTCCTTTACAGGCAGCGTGGAAAAGAGCAGTGAGGGAGCGGCGTCTGGAGCTGTGGTGGTGGATAGCGCCACCAAGAAGAAAAAACTCACCTGCCGAGATGCTGCCTGCCCGGCTACCCTTATGCTTGCTAGGTTGGCCATGGGAGGGCAGCTGAGGGTAGACTATAAATGAAACAGCTGAGGTGAGATTCTAGTGAGTTCCACTGGGCAGGGGAATAGAGCCCTGAGGAGAAGTCAGGATGTAGAGACAAGTCCCTGTGCAGTGGAGTGTCTGGGTCAATCCTTTGGGGGTTGGCTAAGATCTATCGGAGTGGATGTCTGGAAAGTAGGCTCTAGTTTTAGTAACGCTGTTAGTCACGGCAGAGAAGGAGAAACCAGCTTGGAACCTTGGAGGAAGGGTGTCAGAAGAGGATGCCTCTGGAGCACACCTTGGTGAGATCCCTGGAAGACATAGGTCCTAGTGTCTGGTGCCCCTGCTAAGTAAGTACAGGAGAGGCAAGGAAGCAAGCTTGGGACCTGGAAGTTAGGGGCCATGGGAAGATGCCCCTGGAGACTGTCTGGTTGGGATCCCAGGAGGGGATATCCGGGAAGGAGTGAGAGCAGGAAGAGACCCCATAGAGACATGCTGGAGGAATCTATGGTTGCTGCCAAATCATGCTTAATAAGTTTGTACTGGAGTGTGGACAGGCAACTGGTCCTGCTTCTAATTGGAAGGTAAGGGTGGCAAGGACCAGGTTAGGATTTAATATAATGTGTGAATGTGTCATTGCTGGAAAGCACCAGGGGTCTGCTCCGCCAGGTAGCAATATGGCAGACTGTATGCAATTCATGTTGTTATTAAAATTGGGCAGTTTGGGGACAATGGGCTGGGGAGAGAAGGTGACCACATAACCTTCCTTTCTGGGTATAGGATCACTTTAATTCTGTGAAGAGACACATACTATTGATGTCAAAGGTGAATTGTGGCTATGAAGGGACGTGTGGGTGGACGGATGCACTACAGTGGAGCAGCTTACTACCAATATAAACCAGAGGGCTTCCAGACATGTGTATCTAAAAACAACCCTACTGCATATGGGTGGCGGATGTGTTACATGTGTTACTTCTAACCCTTTTAACTGCCAGCCGAATTGAGATTTTATCACTCTTTGTTGTCTGGCCAATTTTTACAATTTTGTGCTGTTTAACTGTTATTTTCGCAGGGATTTCCTGAAAAATTATATATTGTTTCTTTCATCAGAGTTTGGGCTTTATCATGAAATGTCCCGTTTGTAATTTTTTCAGTAATTCTTAACCTTTTGGGTTAAAAATCTGAAAGATTTCAAGGTTGGCCGCCGGCCTTGCCCCGCTGTGTAAATCCCCCCAGGCACTCTGCGGCACTCACCTCTTCCTGGCGTACCCTCGCTGATGTAAACAACGATGGCTACATCCCCGCTGCTTTGGGCTGTATGTCTGCTTCCGCGCCCAGCCATTCAGATAGGTTGGGGAGGGAAGGACCACTTACTGTAGGGAACAAACTGAAAAGGACACTATCTGAAATTCCTTGTGTATTGCGTTGCCTCCTTCAGAGAGCATGTGCAGATTAATGTGACTATGGCAGGGCTTTGACCACTAGTTTGCCAGTAAATGGTGTACGAGCACCCAAGGTATCCTGCAAGCCAGCAAACCCAATCTCGGGAACAGGTACATTTTAGATAGCTGGAGTAAGACAATGCTGCTGCTGCAGGGAACAAACGCTGACTATTGAATGCTTTTTATTTTAGCCTGGAGTTGTAAACTCTTTTTAAATTAAGGAGAAGACACATTGTTGTCTGCATGTATTATATAATTACTACTATCTGTCTATTACATTACACCAGCTTTAGAGAAAACACTTACAGTAGCTAATACTATATACACTGCAAAGAAATTTAACATAAATGTCTATAAAGCTACTGGATTTTTTGGCGATGATTCTATTCCTGTGCGTGCGTCTTCTGGAAGACTTCATTTGTTGTTATTATTATTATGATTAAAGCAATGATTTGATTTAAGGGATTCAGTGGATGTTTTTTTTTGACAATTCACTCCTCATTCTCTAGCAGATGATGTCTCCCCAAAGCCAGAAGCTGCTAACAAACTACTGAAGTGTCAAAAAGCAGCTGTGCTAGCATTACACAATTAGGGGTTATTTCAGGCGCAGCGCCAGCCTAGTGTCACAACCTCAAATCAAGTTTAAAGTAATGAAGAAAAGAAAGGAAACAACGATTTACATTTGGGATTACAACTAAATCGAATTTCACTTCAGTGTGACTCAGCACAGCGCTTTCACAAACAGCGGCATTTACAGTCCTATTGTAAAGAAGAACTTTGGAGGCCCTGGAGTCTAGAAGACTCCGGCACATCCATTGCTGTGCCCAGTACACAGTACAACCAGCTGCAATGTCTGTAGCTCAAAGAAAATTAATATGTGCAATCCCATTCTCCTTAAAAATTAGACAGATCAGACTTAATGGCATTGTGATTTATAAAAACTTAACATGTATTATAAAAGAGGCCTTCATAAAAACGCCGACCTGTAGCGCTCCGTACACCCCTCCTGTCCCTTCTCAGCCATCACCTTTTTTTCTCATCTAATTAGCCATAAATGCCCCCATAAACCCCCCTTCCCATTGTCTAATGCACTGAAATCACTTTAGACATCTCCTATATTTTATTATTCTTGGAAAACATTGGTGGTTAACCCACAGTGTCAAGTAAACTCCCTTAAATCTGGACCAGGACTTAAACTGGGAACAACAACCATTTTTCACAAAATAGTTAAGATACAGTTTGAGACTGCACCGAGGCCTATAAACTTAAATATTAAGATAATAAATCAAAGGCGGTGTGCACACGTGGGTGACCAATATTCTACAAACATTTCTTAAGGCAAGTCCCACTACATGCCCAAAATACCCATTAAACCATGGCACTACCGCTAGTATTAGTTAAAAATAAGTATTTTTATTTAGTAGAAAATGATACATACATTGGACATTATTAAAAAACACTAAGGACAATATACAAAAAGGAAGGGAGACATCTGGTGGGGGCAGTGGGAAGTGGTTCTAATAAAAATTAATAATACTCAATACAATTGAATAAATCCTGGCTGTGCTTTAAAGTGCATATGTGCCAACTAACCTAGTCCACCTCATTATCTAAGGGTCACTGTATAGACCTCAAATCACGTGCAATAAACAATTATCAAAGAAATATAATAATAATAACAATATGTGATACTATCCTAACAACCCTAACAACCTAATAACACTACCTACCATACTAAAGCTAAATCAAGCAGACACAGCCAGGGAGAACCAAAGAAAATGATCCCCAAAGTGAAAAGCAGTAAACTTACTATACAGATACTTATTTTTAACTAATACTAGCGGTAGTGCCATGGTTTAATGGGTATTTTGGGCATGTAGTGGGACTTGCCTTAAGAAATTTTTGTAGAATTTTTCACAAAATGACTGCAGTAGGCACAAGAAATCTTACCTTTCTCCTCCTTTCCTGGAATAATCTAGTGCTGTGATTATCTGCTGTGATCACCTGGTTGCAGAACTCTGGAAAGAATGAAAAACGGGTGTTGCTCTGGTTTAAGGTCATTGTAACACTTCTTGTTTATTGTGCTGACTAGTATTATTATTTGTTAGTATTATTGTTTATCTATAAAGCTATAAACCACTGTATTCCGTGGCACTCTACAAAGTGGCTCTGTACAACTCTGTATTACTTTGTGGAGTCGAGCAGGATGTATACTATTTCAATTATAGTGGACAAGGATGGTAAAAACAATCTGGGAAGCTTTGGATGCACATGGGGATAAGGGATGGAGATAACAGAAAGACCTGAGCACAATTCTACACCCTGGCCCATTAAACTGAGGGATTTAGTTATTTTATTTTTCGTTGCCATTGGGACTGCCAGAACTATTATATCACAACACCCCAGAGCTCTTTTTTATTTCTCCTTGGTGCTACCCTGACAGGTATTAATATATTCTAAATTGCTATTGGCTACTACAATGGATAGTATTTAGGGTATCATACAACTCTGTACAGAGGAAGAGCATTGTGATCACTAGAATTCCCACAAGGAAGCAAATTAGTAGCCATTGCACCTTTAGTTGTGTGAAAGGCTGATGAACCCGCTTATGCTTAGCATGGCCAATGGCCACCCATGACCTAGTTACCGATCCTTCTTAGCCACTGCCCTTTAAAGTTGTCAGTGTCCCAGTTCTCTCTGCCAGTGATAGCTTTCACATGTTGAGTGCACTTTGTTACTATACCTAGTAGTTATCTCATTATTGGCATTTATCTGACCCATGTTTTGGCTGCTAACTGGGCTGGGTTACGCCTTAATACTATCCTCTGGATACCAGGATACCTCTGAAGATTTGACCCTTGTCTTAACGCTGGATTTCATCCTTGCCTTTTCCATTACTTCTGCTGCTTGGTGAACTGTTTGCTATCTGCTATCCCAGACCAACCTGGTGTCACCTCCCTCTTGGTTTTGGCCTGGTTGTAACTCAGCCCTTGTCACCTCAGGTGTCATCTTATGTGTTTTTAAGTCCTGGGTGCAACCGTGTTCAAGTAGGCATAGCATGTCTTCTGGCAAACAGGAGGCTTGTCTATAGGTGAACTGGTGGTGTTAGACTGTGGGATGACATCTGAACAAAGGCCGGTGATAAGCTGGACATTACAATGAACACAAAGAAAGCAAAATAAAGGAAACATGGTTATGTTGTATTCAAATGCTGTGCAATATATAAAGTACAGGTCTGGTTATACAAAGATATAGTAATGACAGAAGCTTCATGCACTGTTGTCATGTAGGTGAATACTTTAAATGGCTATTTTATTTTATAACACATTTATAACACATAGATGAATTTGTGCCTGTAAAATAAGTGTTAAGTGTAATGGCAGAAACTGTCTTGTCATCAGAAAAAACACTGACGGCGCGGATCAATCTGATGCGAAAAACAATTCTGAGAATAAGCAGATATTGAACGACTCATTGAGGAAAGTCACCCAGCTTCTTTTGCTATATTTCAATAACGGATCTTCAAGACTTAGAAAGGTTCAATAGTAACAACTATTGAATAATGCTGTGGGACATCCCCTAGTCAGTATTTTAGAATAATGTTTATTAAGAGGGTAAAATAGTCTATAATTCTGCACATCCAACATTAAGCTAAATATTTTTTGTGTTGCAGCACAAGCAGGACACAAAAGGATCAGAAACAAATGCAAAAGTCTTCCCAATGCATGGAGAAACTTTGCTTGTTACATAAATACTTTTGTTAATGGAGCACTATCACGAAAAAATGGCCTGATTATAAAAATCCAAATAAATATGCTGGATGGCAGGAGGCGGGGTCACTTATACGCCCGACATCAAGAAATATCCAGCCAGGCTTGTTTTTTTTTTTTATTTTAATGGAAAGAAAAGGAAATTATGGGTGACAAGCTCTGTCACCCCTGATAGACTAAACCTGTCACCCCTGGATTTTATTCCTATCATGAGAGAATAAACCACCAGCTTGGTGGGAGATTTATTCAGTTTGAGTGTATAAGTGACCCCTCCAATTTCGCAATGTGTTAGAAAAGAACAATTACATTAAAAATCTCTTTGATTGCTGGAGATGCCAAAGGGACGTAGGCAACATGACCCATATATGGTGGGGTTGCCTGGTTATTAAGGCCCTTTGGGATCAAGTCTTTGCTATATATGAACAGTTCTCAGACTCTAAGATCGTAAACAGGCCCCAATTGGCACTGTTGTCTCTTGCCCCTGGCCCCCTTCCCAACATTAAAAAAGGTATCCTGAGACACTTTATTGCAGCTATGAAAGCCATTATCCCGGGCATTGGAAGTCAATGTGGGGATCCCCCCACATTAATGGAATGGTTTCAGGAACTAGAGAGGATCCGCTTTATGGAAGAACACCAATGATAGAGACCCCACAAATCGATTTCTGCTAACCTGGACAAGGAGGATAGTATACCGGGTCTCCCAGACCCCAGCTTTGCTCCCCTGCGCGGGGCAAAACTGGAGATCTAGTATAGGACCGACTACATGCCTACCTGATTCTGACTGCCATTACAGGAAACTAGGATTGCCCTAGATGTCTTAAGTACTAAGGTCTTTACTAACAGAGGGGCCAACAAAGGAAGCAGGGAGACCAGAGTGCAAGGTCGCAGCAGCAGTCCAGGTCCTTCTCCACCCCTAGTGTTCCCTTTCCCCACTAACATCCCGACCCCTACCCCCCCCCAGTTCTCCAATCCACTCATAGGCCCCCCCTTTCTTCCAGCATAATGAGGGACATGCCCTTCCCTTAGTACAAAGGGACCCGGGAGCCAAACTCGCAGTTTACGGTCACCCCCAGCAAACAGAAGTAATCATGTGCATGGAGGGCCTTGTAGGGCTCACATCAACCCCAGTGGGGTCCTCGGTAAGTGGCTTCTAGGTCCCCCGGAATTCACCCTCACCGCAACACACACATCCGCTTCCAACTTCACGCGCAATGGTATGCATTGGTGTTTAGAGGATGCTAAAGTTACTATCTAAATAACGTTATATTTATAATCGCGGCAGAAATTCTCATGCTTTCATGTGCTGTACCTCCCCTTGTTTCATCTTTTTTCTTTCTGTACCCATATGTTATTTTTCTTTTTGAAAACCAATAAAATGTAATTATATTATAAATCTCTTTGATGCTGTACAATTAAGCCTATTGGTGTTTGATCGCTCCTGCCCTGGGGAGACATCCCTCAACTTTTGGAAAAAAACAGTTCTCCATCCACTCTGTGATAGCTCTCATTGCTTGGAAGTGTTTGCCTCATGGCACTAGGGTGAACCTTCCAGGTTATCCATCAGTCCTGTTGAATGGGCTCTGAGTGTCCACGAAACAACGTGTACCCAATAAACGAAAAAAAATCTGAAAAGTATCCTGGTGTGCCAATGGAATATATTTACAGTTTTTAACCGTTGAGCACCTGCAGCATTGGTCTAAATGGTGTGCTTGAGGTTCTAGTTGTTTTAGCGTTCCACTTTAAGCACCTTGGTATGGCTTACACAAGTTGCTATCAGTCAGAAATGTGGGTCAGAAAAGTGAAATATTTGCCTCTTTATCCAAAAATCACACTAATGCCGAGCTGCGAGACTTTTTCCCCGTGACCTAGTTTTTCAACCGCCAGCTTCTGTCATCTCTCCTTCTGCCTTTGATACAGTTTGACTCTTCCTTACTGTACGGTCTCCACAGGGATTTGTGAGAAGATCTGTCTTGTTAGTTTGTCTCATCAGCCAATGAACCTGTGTTTTCTGCGTTTACAGATGTCATGCTGTGTGTCAGAAGCTGTTGAGCGCAAGGCCTCATGAGGACGCCTGTGTTTGATAGCAGCTCAGGCGGGGCTCAAATGTATTTGCTACACTAGATTTCATGGTAAATCCTGCACACCAGGCTGCTGCATGCTGACACCGACTTTTTCTAAACATGACAAGTGGTTTCTAGAAGAAAAACACGTCACATGATATTCAGATATATATTGATAGAAATATCCAAGCTTCAGATATATAGGCCTGTAATAGCAGTTTACTTTGAAGCCCAGCTACAGTGTCTGTTCTTTATATGACTCCTTCTGGAAAGCATCTATTTGGAAATTAGCATAAATAGCAACAAGTTTTTAGTTCCATAAAGTGCAAAGAGGAAGGAAAGTTGTAAGTGACTTTACTTCATTCGCTCCTGCAGCATTTGGGATTTTGCTTTTTACCAGCATAAGCCCAAAACTGGGCAGCTCCATACTTACCACTCCAATGTTTCATCACAAGGGAAGATGCAGTGGGGCTTCAAGAATTGGAATGGCCTTATTCTTCGGAAATGACTGAAGTAAAGTCTTTTGTAACTTTTACTTTTAGTCTAATTCAAAATGCAGTGTGGTTGGGCCCGACCCGCTAGAAGTAATGTGAATGATTTCATGTAAATCCACAAGGGGTGCTCATCCCTGATTATTTAGTGTAGGGGAGGTGAAAACTGAACTACTTTTATTGGCTAAAAAGGGCCAGGTGCCATAGACATGGCTCCTGGCCCCATCCCCTTTTTCCCTGCAGTCTAAGGCACACTACTACTCACAGCCTATGTGAATGCCAGCCAGCGCCTCAGCTGCGAGATACTTGGGATGAAGCCATGGCCTTTAAAAGCACTGTGGGATCTACAGACAGGTAAGATTTGTGGCGATCAAGGGGGGTTTCACAAAGTGGGGCATCCCAAATTGGGAGAGTCAATCTTTTATACTCCAGGACTGACCGGGCAGGGATTTGGATCGCTTCAAATAGATTGCAGATTGTAATATTTTTACTACAGAGTTGTGCTACAGAATAACTCTAATGCAGCCTATTTTAAAGTGAAGCAGAAATCCATGATTTTCACTATCCTGAATTTTGGACTGTCCTCCTGAGTGCCCCGCTGTGTGAACCCCCAGGTTGCCGAGCCCCCTTATGCCTTCTCGAGCCCACGCTGCGACTAGAGCAGTCGACTTGATTCCTAGCCACACTGCCGAGCGGCACCAGCATCCCTCGACTCCCTTCCTGTGTGCGGCCCCGAACAACCATTCACTTGCGATGAACGGGGTGCGCACAGACGAGGAGGAAAGCGAGTGATGCTGACGCCGCTTGCAGGTGCACCGTGGGCTCGTTGGGAAACGTGAGTCTACTGTGCACCCCAGGGGGTTTCACACAGCGGAGGAGGGAGTGAGCCTGCCCTGGAGTCTCATAGACTCAAGGGTGAATTTTGGCCCACTTTAAACACCCATTTAGGCATTTTTTAAAGGTTTCTTCAGGCAAAGTGTAAAGTCAAATCTAAAGCAGCTGATAAATCCTGGTACCCAGCTGCAGAAAGCTGCTGATTTCTAGCACTTTGTCTAAATGGCGTGGTGGAAAATTGTGGACTGAACCCTGGCTACTCTTTATCACACTGTGTGAGACATACTATTTACTGTGTGCGTCAGTTCACTGACATAAAAAAAAAAAAATAATCACATTGTTATGCTAGAAGAATAGTGATAAAGAAACTGAAGATAACAGACAGGCAGAGAGAGCCCCCGCGGTTATACAGAAAAAAACTAGCCTTGCTTAGAACAGATAATAAATCAATGAATAGAGGCTTGTGTGAAAACATTGAAACATTTTTTTTACCTCACTTGTTTCTGGTTTCAGCATGGTTGTGCCAGAGCACATCTATTACCAGATGACTGAGGACGGTGATTACTGAGTGATGAGAAGCACTTTATATCAATTCATGCTCCTCCCAGAAGAAAATGAGTTAATCAGTCCTTGATAGGTTAAAAAAAAACAATGCAAAGAACTGCCTGGCTATAGACTGTTTAAAGCTATTTCAATGCAGAATGTAAAAACAGCCTAATCTTGAGAAGAGAGGTAGTTTGTGGCCATCATCCTCAATTTGTCACCATTCTGTTGGCATATTACTTCCATTGAGTGACAATCAGCATGGAAATCATTACAAAAGAAGAGCTGATTAAGATTCAGCGGCATCATTAACAAATGTCCATGCGTCACTCCAACACACAGGAGACTGCTCAATATTCCTGTATCATTCACCACAACACTGAGCGAGCGCTCTCATCAATCCGAGACACGACTCCATTTCTTAAACCTTTAATCATGTCTATTAGAAATGAGGCTGCCATGTGGATTTCCATTCCCGGCATCTACCGAAAATGACTTCTTCCTGCTTGTCTGCAGATATGTTTTTGCCACTTAGAAGTAAGACCTTATTGATGGCATACAAATCAAATGTTTCCTCTTAAAACCCATTACTGGCTATACCAGACTTAATACAAGCAATTCCCAACTATAAAATATATCAACATAGGCAGGCTAAGAACATCGTGTCCAGTACTAATCTACAGGGCTGGCCCTTTGGGTGATAAGGAGGCTCAGTAGGCACCTTTGCTGTGTGGTCATGACACACAAGGCAAAAGAAGGGTACATATGATTAATAAATATTGCCAAAGATTACATAGTTACATAGTTAATACGGTTGAAAAAAGACATATGTCCATCAAGTTCAAGGATGTTGGGGTAGGGAAGTTATTTTTTATTTTATAGGGGAAGCTATTTATTAATAATAATAAATACATATATTTATTAATATATTTAATTTTTGTTTTATTTTTTTTACTGATAACCACTAATAGTAACTGTTAATGTTATTTTCTTCTAAATAAGCATCCAATCCTTTTTTGAAGCTGTCAGCGGTTGATGCTGTACCAAGCTTCTGTGGGAGGCTATTCCATAGATTTATAGTTCTTATGGTAAAAAACGATTGTCGCCTCCGGAGATAACATTTCTTTTTTTCCAATCGAAGATTTTACATGAAATAGTGTTCCCCCATATTTTTTGTATGGGCCATTTATATATTTATACAAGTTAATAATGTCCCCCCTCAGTCGCCTCCTCTCAAGACTAAACAATTTAATTCTTGTAATCTTTCCTCATAACTAAGATCTTTCATTCCCCTTATTAGTTTGGTGACTCTCCTCTGCACCCTTTCCAGAGTCAGAGCGCCCTTTCTATAAACTGGTGCCCAGAACTGGATGGCATATTCCAGGTGAGAGTGCACCAAAGCCTTGTAAAGAGGCCAAATTACATCTCTATCCCGTGATTCCATGCCTCTTTTAATGCATGATAGTATCTTGGTGGCCTTGGAAGCAGCTGCTTGGCATTGCATGCTGTTATTTAGCCTGTGATCTACCAGTACCCCTAGATCCTTCTCAACAAGTGTTTCTCCCAGTTTTACTACCCCAAGGACATATGTGGCCTTCAGATTATTAGACCCCAAGTGCATAACTTTACATTTTTCCACATTGAACTTCATTTGTCAAGTGGATGCCCAGACACTCAAAATGTGTCCAAGTCAGCCTGAAGCTTGTGAACATCTTCCATAGACTGCAATGAGCTACATATCTTTGTGTCATCTGCAAAAATAGAGACAATGCTTTTAATGTAAAAAAGTTGAATAATAATGGGCCCAGCATTGAACCCTGGGGTACACCGCTTACAACCGGTAACCATTCAGAGTAGGTATCATTAACCACAACTTCTGCACACGATCCTTCAGGCAGTTTTCAATCCAGTTACAAATTGTGTTTTCTAATCCTGAAGACCTCAATTTCCCCAATAAGCGTCTATGAGGGACAGTGTCAAATGCAGATTCATGGAGTCTGTGCAGGCTTAGGAGACAGCAGTCGCTGAAAAGTCTACTGACCTCCAGTCCCATAGGGCACAGAAACCAAAAGGAGGTATGGCAGACTTCTACAGCCTGTCTTGGGATCCTATACATGTAAATGGCTCTTTTCAATAACAAGTGGACGGCCATGCCGAGTACTCACTTGCCTCTTCAGCTGTTTGCTGCACTGACCCTTGGTGAAAAGACAAACTAGGAGAAGAACAGGAAAACATAGCCATACAGTCTAAACATTTTATAGCCATATCTCAATTGACAATTTAATCACCACTATTCACTATGTGGTTATATTTTTTCTGTGCATTATTTTATTTATTATTAAGTTTCAGCTAAAAAAAATATATATATTTTGTTGTTGCGAGAGGAGCATTCGCACAGTATGGGAAGCCCCTGCAAGGGATGGAGTTCCATGTAGGAGGGGGTCAGGGAGCTGGCAGAGCTGGAGTCCAGTTCCAATGAGATGCTTCTCAGTGGCCCGGGAAAAAGGGATGGCATTACTCACTCAGAATCCATGGTGGTCGATGCTCTTTCTGGATGGTCCAGACCTCCAGGAGGCTGCAGAAGAAAACACTGTCCTAAAGTGCTTTCAATGGTGTAGGCATCCCTTTTATTTGGTGAATCTTCTCCACAGATCCAGGGCCCTGGCACAACTCCAGGATGGTCCTGGCACCTTCCCCAGGACTACACTGGCCCTCTCCTTCCTCACGGCTCCAGCAGATTGGGCACACCCCAGGGATTCTTCGTCCAGCATCCCTCGAGGGACAAGCACAGTGCCACAGCGTTGGCACTGCCTTCTTCCTCCACGGGTATTCCAATTTCCAGGGACCCTTGGTTGGTCCTGCTCCATGAGGGCCAAGGCCTGCAACTACTCTGGGCCACAGTCTCTCTTCCTCACTCACACGTCCTTTTGCCAGCTTTTCCTGTAGATACTGAACAACGTGTGTGTGCTGGGCCATCCTTTTGTAGGCCTAGCAGCCAGTCAGTCCTCTGGGACGTGGCCTAACTAAATCTAAAAAAAACCCTTGGAGATAGAGAGACCTCCCCTAGTGTCTCTGCTCCCAACCAAACTCCAATTCCTCCCTACCACCAGGCTAACTAAGGGATTTTAGACCCTTATTGGTGCCTATGGTGCCTATTCTGCCAGGGGAAGCAAGAATAGAGCCTATAAAGAGTACTTGTCGTGCCAGGGCCAGTGGAGTAAAACACATCAGTAAAAATTCTATAAAACTGCCAACACAATAAAGCATTCATTTGTTCCCCCCAATGCCAACAGGCAGAGGAGAAGGTACACAATTGTAAAACACACAATTTACAATAAACTTCTTTTTCTCCACACCCAACCTAGAAGATCCTGGGAGGGAGAAACAAAGAAGCAAATCTTTGGAAGAGTTAGTCAAAAATGCACATGTGCGGTGTCCCCCTATCAGGGACATTGGCATCAACCCCTTAAAACACCCTATCCGGGACCACCCCCCTTAAACTAGGGCCACTAAAACCACAAACAACATCCATCCTCCCTTTTAAACTGTGGCTGTCCTAACCCAAAAGATTCCCAAACATCAAACAGCATATTAGGTTCATACATGTATATTAAAGGAGGTGTATCGAAAAACTGTGTAATATTAAAAATCCATATAAATGCGTCAACCAATGGGACAAGGTGTCACTTATACAGCCAAACTGAATTAACCAAGGGGAGATACTTTTCAGTGTATCAGGGGTGACTGAGCCTGACCCCTTCTTCCTTCCAATAAAAGAAAGAAACAAGCCTGGCTGGTTATTTTTTGAGGGCGGGTGTATAAGTGGCCCCTCCTCCCGCCATCCAGCATATTTATATGGATTTTTATAAATGGGCCATTTTTTTTACGATGGTGCTTCTTTAAGTTCATAATTAGGCCCAGTAATAACAGTTAACACAAGCCCCAAAAAGGAGAATCTTTTCTGCAGCAGGAATTCATGCAGACACCCCCCCCCCCAACTTCCTTAAGTAAGACATACATGGCGGGGTCTGGCAGCTGTATTTGCTCTCCATTTATCTCCTTAAAGTGATACTGCAGTGGTGGGTAATTGCTACCACTGTGTCGAGCTACATTTAGCTCTGTCCTAAACTGTTTTTAAATTAAAGCAGAAATGGCCGAGATATTGAGTTTACAGGTTCAGCCAATGACATTCTCTTTTACACCCCGTCCACCAATCAGCTCAGCAGATTGGGACAAAATTGTTGGTCCATCCCTCCTCCGCCTCCTCCAGATTCATCACATTGCTGTCAGCGCAGAGAGCTGATTATTATGCAGCATCACAGATCCAAGGGCCACATCCCCTTTTTCAGAAGAAAAATCATAAGCTGAACCTGTAAACCTCGATATCTCGGCCATTTCTTCTGCAATTTAAAAACGGAAAACAGCTAGAACAGTGCCAAACGTAGCCTGACACAATGGTCTAACAATGCCCTTTGCCTGCAATAACACTTTAAAGGGCAGTAAGGGGACAACCTGATGGCACTCGGGCTAGCTGCAGCAGTGTCCATATTCTGGACCTCCATCCCACTCTCCCCTGCTCCCAGCAACTCAGGGCCAACCACACCTCCCTCAGAGCTCCGAGAAACGTTTCGGGAAATATCACAGTTCGTGGCCCTCATTGTGATGGACTCTACCTCGTTACACGGTAGCTCCTAGTCGGCTCTGATGGGCTCGCTCTCACTGGCGTCCCCATCTTTGGGCAGCATAGTTCCACGGCCCTCATCCAGGCCAGGCGTCAGCAGCGTGGGTCCCTCCCGTGGCTCAGCATCAACTGGGGCCAACTTCTCTTACACAACAATGTAAGTGGGGATAGTCCGGGCCAGACAGTCATCCCTGGCAGGCCGTACATTGTGGACCCCAGACTTCAGGGTGGGCATTACTTCCTTGCAGCGAGGGCAGGATGGCAGCAGCATCATTCATGAGCTGAAAGGGTCCACCATTACTATCAAAGTCCCCAAGGGGACAGCACAGAACCCTGAGTCCTCCCAGGACAGAGATATTGGTGACTCTCTCTCAGGATAGGCATTGTCCCTCTATACTGGTGACCCCGTTCATTGTTATCTTCACAGGCACTTGGTGCGCAGCTAACACCAATTGTACGTTGCTTCTCCCTCATTTCCTGCTCTGCCCCTGTACATGATGAGAAAGCTTCCCAATCTCTTCCGCACGCGAAACCCAGCTTCTAGGGCTTCTTCCTCATGTGCCTCTGTGTTTAATGCCCAGGAACTCTCACCGCCATCTTCCGCACACAAGGCTCGGCCATGTCCCCGCAGGCAATTACCAAGCTCCACCACATTCTTACGCAACTACTGTTAAAATTTCTGAGAGAATTCTGTCCAAGCCGAAGATAATATGATTAAGGATCTCCAAACAGCACTTATTGCTTCTCAAAAAAAGTTTGATCTGCTAGAATAAGTTTCCAGCAATGCTGATTCAAGGTTGCATGCATAATTGCTGGAAGAGGCAATGTTAGAAAAATCAGATGTGCAGCATAATAAGGCCTCTTCAGTTGTGCCAGGTGCACCTGCTTCTACAGGTTTGAAACAGAGTGGCCCAGATGTGCAGACAGCAGCATGCCACAGTGAACCACATGAGCTGGACTCTAGTGTTACCAAAGAACCAAGGGTGGTTCAGCAGGCTTGTGAGACTCACTCCATTAAGAGTATACACAAAAATATGCCAATTAGTATTACAAAAGAGGTTGTGCCCCAAACACAGTCTAGAATGCCTAGATCAGCAAATGTCTCTTCTGTACAGAGCAGAGACAATTTCAAGAAAAATTGAAATGTGAAGTGTAATTTGTGTAGGCATATATTTGGGCATAAGTTTTGTCGCTCAGTGAAACAGATATGCAGTAATACACCTCAAGGTTAGGTTTTAGAACCTATAGAAGGGAAAATGTGGTGTACTCTGCTAGGTGGCACATTGCCAGCCACCAGCAGAGAAAAGTGCCAAGGGTTCATCAGCAGGATAGTAAATCTGCATAGTATGTTCCATTTAGTGTTCTTAAGACTCAAGATATATGTTTAAAATCTGAAAATCAGCAACTTAGGCATCAATTTAAAGAAATCAGGGATGAGGTAAGTATGTTGCTGAGAGGAAGAATAGAAAATGAGCTAGGTACTGTCCAAAGGGTCCCTAGGACCCCAGTCAAAGTTTAGTAATGTTTTAGATTTTTGTCTTCTAGGAATAAAGAAACCAGGACCTGGCATAAAGACGAATTCTCTCTCTCTCTTTGTCTCTTAATTGTGTGTAACTAAATATTTATTATTTAAGGACCTTAGCATTAAAGCTCCTGTTTTTGCTCAAATGTTAAGGGGAAGACTTAGAGGATATGATTTGATTTTTGCAGTCAGGTCGTCTAAAAATACAATTCTGTGAAACTCACCTGTAGAATTGTTTTTGGATATATCCAGTCCAGGTCGTCCCAAGTGATGACATGTGGGTGTTCGCCCCTAGGGGGCGCCTGACTGCAAGATCAGAGATATAGCTCCTTCCGGCCCCCTATAAAGGCAGGTGTCCCTCTATCATTCTCCAGTGGTTAAAAAGCAGTAGACAAAAAAGAGGACAGGCCAGGAGGCCCAAGAAACCATGTTACTTCACATAGCTTCAGCTTGTACTCTCTCTAACAAGTTTATGAAAAAAACAATGTCCAATGAATAAAAATGGTGATCACCATAACAGGCAAACAGGAAACAATGAACAACAAGGGCAGGGTGGAACGGCCTGGACTGGATGTATCCAAAAACAATTCTACAGGTGAGTTTCACAGAATTGTATTTTTCCCTACATCCAGTCCAGGTCGTCCCAAGTGATGACATGTGGGACATCCAAAAGCAGTGTCCATTAGGGCGGGATCCCCAGTGCAGAACAGCATGTAGTTCAATTCACTACCGCCTGAAGCACCTTTCGACCAAAAACAGCATCAGCTGAGGCCCTGACATCCACCTTGTAAAACTTTGTAAAAGTATGAACTGAAGACCAAGTGGCAGCCTTACAAACGTGTTCAACCGATGCCTGGTGCTGAAATGCTCAAGAGGCACCAATAGCTCTGATAGATTGAGCTGATCCGAAAAGGGGGTTCCTTCCTCTTGGCAGAATATGCTTGTACCACCGCCTGTCTGATCCACTTACTGAGAGTGGCTTGGCTGGTGGCAAACCTTTCCTAGAGCCCTCTGTTAGGACAAAGAGCAAATCTGATTTCCTGAAGGATTCAGTTGCAGCCAGATAATACTTTATGGCTCTGACCACATCCAAGGCATGGAGGGTCCTTTCTTTAGAATTAGTCGGTGCTGGACACAATGAAGGTAAGACAACTTCTTCATTAAGGTGAAAGGGAGAAACGACCTTAGGCAAAAAATCAGGTTTAAAGCGAAAAACCACCTTATCCCTATGCCACTCAAAATAGGGAGATTTCATACAAAGCGCGGCCAGCTCTGATACGCGACGCACCAAGGTGATCGCTACCAAAAAGACCACCTTGAGAGTCAAAATAGACAATGCAACATCGCACAATGGTTCGAAGGGAGGACCCTGAAGAGCAGAAAGTACTAAATTCAAGTCCCACACCGCTAATACTGATTTACGCGGTGGCCGGATATGGGTGACTTACTGGAAAAAGGTCTTGATCAACCTATGATTGGCAATGGATCTCTGGAAAAAGATGGCTAAGGCCGAGACCTGACCCTTGAAGGTGCTCAGTTGGAGACCCAAGTCTAAACCATGTTGCAAAAACTCCAGGATCCTAGAAATAGAAAATGTGTATCAAGGGAGACTCTTGGTCTCGCACCAAGCAATATCAGCATGCCAAACTCTGTAGTATATCATGGAGGAAGACTTATTCCGTGCCTGAATCATGGTATGCACAACTGTGGCCGACAGCCCTTTTCCGTCTGGGTTGAGGTTTCAATAGCCAGGCCGTCAAAGCCAGCGTCCGTAAATTGGGGTGCCGCAGCGACCCCTGTGTGAGAAGCCCTGGGTCGTCAGGCATGATGTAGCAATCTACTGACATCTGAACTATGTCCGCAAACCAACTCCTTCTCGGCCAGCGAGGAGCCACCAGGATGGTTGGTACCCCCTCCTGGGCTATCTTGCACAGCACTCAGCCCAGGAGTGGAAACGGAGGGAATGCATAAAGGAGCCTGAACTTCGTCCAAGGAATTGCCAGAGCGTCTGTGGCAAAGGCCAGAGGATCTCTTGACAGGTAGACAAACCTTGGGAGCTTGTGATTGTGTCTGGACGCAAACAGGTCCACGTCTGGCTTGCCCCAGTGGAGACACAGAGCGTGAAAGGTCTTGTTGCTGAGAGACCATTCCCCCAGCCATGAAGCACTCCTGCTCAGGGAGTCTGCCTCCTGTTTTTTTTACCCCCCGGGATGTAAACTGCCGAGATGCAGGGAACATTCTCCTCTGCCCAAGTCAGAATCTGAGTCACCTCCTTGAGGGCTCGCTTGCTCCGAGTCCCGCCCTGTTGATTGATGTAGGCGACAGCCATCTAATTGTCCGAGCAAACCTGAATCGCACGCCCCCCTTAAATGGGGAGTCAAGCGAAGAAGCACCAACCGGATCGCTCTCAACTCCAGGAGATTTATGGGTAAGCGGTTCTCCTGCGGACCCCACTGACCCTGGTTCTTCTGTGTCTGCCATACGCCTTCCCAGCCAGTCAGACTGGCATCCGTGGTAACTATCTCCCACCGAAGAGTCAGAAAGGACTTGCCCACCAATAGGCTTCTGGAGTCCAGCCACCACAGGAGGAACTGTCTGGCCAGGGGAGACAGTAAAAATTCCTGTTCCAGTGACTCCTGCATCCGGTCCCAGCCGGTCAGCTAGTTCAACTGAAGAGGTCTCGTGTGAAAGGGCACTGCCTCGAAACATGACACCATGAGGCCCACCAGTCTCATCCCCAGATGGATCGATGGCCGCTAACAAGACAGCAAGGCCTGCACCTGCGTCTGTAGGCCCAACACCTTCTGCTGTGGCAGGAATACCTTGACCTGAGAGGTGTCTATCGACATGCCCAGGAAGGACATCACTGTTGAGTGAGTGATAGAAGACCTTGGGTAATTGACTACCCAGCCGAAATCCTCGAGAGTGGACAACACTGTCCGGGTATCGCTCTCAGCCTGCTGAAGAGACTGAGCTGCAATCAGCAAATCGTCCAGATAGGGCAGCACAGAATGCCCCGGTTCCTCAGGATAGCCATGATGCCTGCCAGCACCTTGGTAAAGACAAGGGGGGCTGAGGATATCCCAAATGGAAGTGCCACAAACTGGTCATGCCGATCCTCCAGAGCAAACCTCAGGAACCTCTGATGCCCCTGGAATATCGGGATGTGCAGATAAGCATCCCTGATGTCCCCCCTGGTCATGAAATCGCCGGGCCGAAGCAAGCTCACCGCGGACCGTAAGGTTTCCATGCGGAAATGCTTGTCTCTGACAAACCTGTTGAGACCCTTCAGGTCCAGGATAGGCCTCAACGTTCCGTCCTTCTTGGGAACCGTGAACAGATTGGAGTAGAAGCCTCGACCCTGTTCCTGACGAGGTACAGGACAAATCACACCTAACCGCAGGAGGTATTGCACGGCCATTCTCAGGCCCTGTGCCTTCAATGGGTTCAGGGATATCCGAGACCGAAGAAATCTTGTGGGCGGCCTGACTGCCAGCTCTATTTTGTAACCGGAGGACACCACCTCCTGAATCCACCGTTCCCAGACGAGCCGTCTCCAGATATGAACAAAAAGCAGAAGCCGTCCCCCCACCTGGATGGGTGAGGGCGCCTCCTCATGCCTGAGGGGCCTTGGCAGGGGGCTTGGACTTGGCTCCCCAAGTGGGATTGGGTCGGCCGCGGGACCTACCTCTTCCCCAGGTATTTCTGCGGCCACCTGAAAATAAAGAGCCTCTTCCTCCTTGAAAGGAGTGATAGGCAGATGATCTCCGAAAGGGCCGCGCAGGCATTTGTCGCTGAGGGAGTCTACCATCCTTGACCAGGAGGTCCAGACTCTCCCCGAACAACCTGTGCCCCACGAAGGGGACACTAGTGAGCGACTTTTTGGCCGTGGAATTAGCCAACCATTGCCGCAACCAGAGCGAGCGGCGAAGTGCAACAAGCAGGGCCGAAATCCTGGCACCAAGCCGGACACCATCATCCATGGCAGAAACAACAAAGGCAATTAAATCCACGCAAGCCTTGAGGTCTTTATACTCCTCCATCCGCTTGCGAGTCTTAGCGCTATCCACAGGGCGTCTCACCTTCTTTATGATGGCCAGGGAGACAATAGCCGCGGCACACACAGGGCAAAACAAGGCACCAGCAAAGGTGAAGGCATGACAGAAAGGTTGATCCATGTGCTTGTCAGCTGGATCATGTAAGGAAGCGGTATTGGGTGAAGGCATAACAGTAGTGTTGGACAACCCCGACACAGGGGAATCCACCTCCGGAGGACGAGACCATAGCCGGACCAACTCCTCAGGGATACCGCCTATCCAGGCCCTTAGGCACCGACGGAAGTTTGTTAGGCCTTTTCCATTCCTTGAAAATCATATTAGAAAAATGGGCCTGCTCTGGAAAGACTCGCCTCTGTCTTTCAGGCCTAAACAAATCACCCTGTGCAAAGTCTCAGAAACTGAAGCAAGCAATTTCTCTGTATCATCAGGGAGCCACGCATCCTCATCCGAGGAGGAACCAGACATACTGTCATCGCCAGCAGAATAATCCACAGTTGAACGGAATCATCTGGCAACTCACCTTTCCTCACAGAGCCCAGACCATCAAAAAGATCATCCTCATTATCTGAGTAAACGGGCTTGATGTGCCGTCTCTTACTCGTGGCCTTCTTAGGAGCCGTTCGCGAGATCTGTCTCTCGAGACTGGCCACCCTGTATGCCAAATCAACATGGGACCCCCTGCTGGCTTCCCCCTCACTTGGGGCAGAATGCAGCAGCGGAGGTTCTGGAGAGACTGCAGGCAATGAAGGGCTAG
The DNA here is from genome assembly GCA_027917425.1 of Gastrophryne carolinensis. Lineage (NCBI taxonomy): Eukaryota > Metazoa > Chordata > Amphibia > Anura > Microhylidae > Gastrophryne > Gastrophryne carolinensis. The sequence goes on along the minus strand of CM051238.1, from coordinate 279,058,544 downwards.
AGGCAGGTACGCCCGCTTGATCATGATCCAAAATGACGCTCCTGGAGCAAGTGGTACAAACTGTGCTGAATCTGCACAGAGGGCTTTCACTGCACAAGGGGCAGAGCTTCACCCGCCCAGATGGGGCCCCTAGCTCACTATCCCCAGATGCCTCCATTATGGTGATTATAGAAACATTGGTATGCAGTTTACAAGGCACTGACGGCCCAAACCAAATCATCCCTCTTATATAGTCCCTCTTATGTGATCCCTCCTAATAAAAGGGAGGGGCGGGGGGACAATCAATCAATGGGCCCACCTAAAAGACACAAACAAGAGTGGCCATCAGTATCCCACAGCACATGCGCAATACTCAAAAATCAATAATAATCAATAAAAGCAAGAGGGACTCACAACACCGACAGTAGCCAGCAGCAACCGGAGGGGTCCCACTCAGGAGGGCAGCAACAGCAGCAGGGCAAGATGGCGCAGACAGCCGACCATGCAGCAGCTTGGCGCGTTCCTCGAGGGGCGGGCCGCACAATGCTCCCGCACTTCCGCCGCCTGTCAGGCAGACCGCGCGAGTGGCGTCCTGTCCCCCCCCTCACAGTGTAATAGCCTCAAGATGGAGGGGAGAGGGAAGCTGGAGCCAGACTCGAGGGAGCGAGGGAGTTAAGTATAAGAGTGCGCAAACAGTAAAAGTAAAGTGACAACACACACACTGCACAATAAAGCTTGTGGGGCAGGGAGGGATATGAAGCCTGTAGGCAATAATGTGGTCTCCCCCCACCCCATAGGCTCACCATCAGCCTATGGCCGGCTACCAATTAATCAGGGTCTGCGGCCCAGAGCCTAGCTCTGCTAAAAAAACACCTGACCCCGGCGTTCTCCCTTCACAGTCCCGATCAGCCGTGGCTAGGAGGCAATAGTGGGTCCACGGGATCAATGGTAATAGGGTCCGCAGCGGCTGATGGGCTAGGAGGCCCCACTCAGCTGCCAAAATCCAGGAGAGAGTATCCAATGATCTTCAGCAGCCAGACTGCAAGCTGAACACTGGGAAATGATAGAGAGACACCTGCTTTTTTAGGGGGCCGGGAGGAGCGACAGCTTTTGATCTTGCAGTCGAGCGCCCCCTGGGGGCAGAATACCCCATGTCATCACTTTGGGACGACCTGGACTGGATATAGGGGAAAATGCAATTCTGTGAGTAATCACCGGTAGAATTGTTTTTGTAGTATATAGCACGTCCTGTTTCACTAATTCCTTACGTCTGGGTTATCCGCCACAAGGTGGCGCAGTGGACTGCAGAAAAGACTTGTGGCATCTCTCGGCCCTATAAAAAGCCAGGAACCTCCCACAAATTCCCAGTGTTACAAAGCAGCTAGACAAGAAGCCGGGAGAACAATAATGAAGAAATCCCAAAAGGAGCATTTGAACAAATCACCATACAGATGAAACCAAGAATAATGAAAACAAGGGAGGGATGAAACAGGACGTGCTGTATACTACAAAAAGAATTCTACAGGTGAGTACTCACAGAATTGTATTTTTCCAAGTATACAGCATGTCCTGTTTCACTAATTCCTTACGTCTGGGACATCCAAAAGCAGTGTCCGTAAGGTAGGGTGGGATCCCAAAAGCAACGGCGAGCAGTTCAAACCACTGCTGCCTGAAGAACCTTGCGGCCAAAAGCAGCATCAGCTGAGGCCCTAACATCAACCTTGTAAAACTTGGAAAAGGTATGAACAGAAGACCAAGTTGCGGCCTTACAAACTTGTTCAACAGAAGCTTGGTGCTGAAAAGCCCAAGAGGCACCAATAGCACAATTATAATGAGCAGTAAGGCGGAAGGGAGGCTCCTTCCCCTTAGCAGAATAGGCTTGCACCACCGCCTGACGGATCCACTTGCTGATAGTGGATTTAGCCGGAGGCAAACCCTTCCTAGGTCCAGAAGGAAGAACAAAAAGAGCATCAGTCTTCCTGAAGGATTCAGTAGCTGCCAAATAAAACTTCAGAACCCTGACAATATCCAAAGAATGCAGAGTCTTCTCCTTGGAATTAGCAGGATTAGGGCACAAGGAAGGCAAGACAATGTCCTGATTGAGATGAAAAGCAGACACAACCTTAGGCAAGAAATCTGGTTTAAACCAAAACACCACCTTGTCCTGGTGTCGCTCAAAATAAGGAGGTTTAATGGAAAGCGCTGCCAACTCAGAAACACGCCTGACAGAAGTGATAGCCACCAAAAAGTCTACCTTAAGAGTCAGAATGGGCAAAGCGGCCTCACGAAGAGGCTCAAAGGGACGACCTTGCAGAACAGATAATACCAGATTCAGATCCTAAACTGGTAACATAGGCTTACGTGGCGGACGCACATGAGAAACCCCTTGGAAAAAGGACTTAACCAAACAGTGATTGGCAAAAGATCTTTGGAAAAAATTGCCAGAGCTGAAACATGACCCTTGAGGGTACTAAGTTGAAGGCCCAAATCCAAACCATGTTGCAAGAATTCCAGAATTCTGGGAATAGAAAACATCTGACAGGGAAGAGACTTGGACTCACACCAGACAATGTAAGCATGCCAGACCCTGTAGTAGATAAAGGACAAGGACTTCTTCCTAGCCCTAATCATGGTATCAACAACAGAGGCAGGCAACCCCTTTTCCATCAAGATGGAGGTTTCAGCAGCCAAGCCGTCAAAGCCAGCGTTTGCAAATTGGGATGGCGCAGCTGCCCCTGAGTGAGCAGGTATGGATCCTTGGGCAGGACGTATTGGTGCACTGCCAACTTCACGATGTCTGCGAACCACACCCTTCTTGGCCAACAGGGGGCTACCAGAATGGTTGGCACCCCTTCCTGGGCTATCTTGCGCAGCACCCTGCCCAACAGAGGAAACGGAGGGAACACATAGAGGAGCCGAAAACCCTTCCAAGGCATTGCTAGCGCATCCGTGGCGAAGGCCAGAGGGTCCTGTGACAGAGAGACAAACCTGAGAAGCTTGTGATTGTGACGAGATGCAAACAGGTCCACATCCGGCTGACCCCAGCGACGGCACAGGGAGCGAAACACCCTGTTGCTGAGGGACCACTCCCCCAGCCGAGACATCCCCCTGCTCAAGGAGTCTGATTCCAGGTTTTCCACTCTCGGAATGTAAACTGCCGAGATGCAGGGGTCATTCTCTTCCGCCCAGGACAGTATCAGGGACACCTCCTTAAGGGGTTACTTGCTCCGAGTCCCTCCCTGATGATTGATGTAGGCCACCACCGTCTGGTTGTCCGAGCGGATCTGAACAGCCCGACCCCGAAGGTGTGGGGTCAACTGGGAGAGAACCAACCTTATCGCCCGCAGTTCTTGAATGTTGATGGGAGCATGGGCCCCCTGAGGGCCCCACTGACCCTGGAACTTTAGAGACTTCCAAAAGCCCCCCCCCAACCTGTCAGACTGGCATCTGTGGTGACAGTCTCCCAGCACGGGGCAGAAAGGTCCTGCCCAGTAGAAGATTCCTTGAGTCCAGCCACCACGAGAGGGACTGACTGACCAGAGGGGAAAGAGCAAATTCCTGATCCAGGGACACAGGGTCCCGATCCCACACTGACAAGAGGTGTAACTGAAGAGGTCTCATGTGAAACTGAGCATAGGGGACACCATCAGGCCCACCAACTGCATCCCCTGCCGAATGGAGGGATGAGGACAAGAAAGTAGAAACCGTGCCTGCGTCTGCAGGCTCTCCACCTTCTGCTGAGGCAGGAAAGCCTTGACCTGAGATGTATTCAGGGTCATGCCCAGAAAGGACCTCACCAAGGACGGAGACAGTGAAGACTTGGGATGGTTGATCACCCAGCCGAAGGACTGGAGTGTGGAGACCACCATCTGGGCATCCAGCTCGGCTTAATGGAAAGACTGAGACACAATCAGAATGTCGTACAGATAAGGAAGGATGCGTATGCCCTGAGATCTCAACAGAGCCATCACCCCCGCCAGCACCTTGGTGAAAACCTGACGAGCCGAGGTAAGACCGAAACGGTAAGGCCACAAACTGGTAGTGCTGATCCTCCAGAGCGAACCTGAGAAATCTCTGATGACCTGGAAAGATAGGAACATGAAGTTATGAAGTCGCCCGGGCGCAGGGTACTGACCGCTGAGCGCAGAGTCTCCATGCGAAAATGCTTGAACCTGACAAATTTGTTCAGGCGCTTCAAATCCAGGATGGGCCTCAGGAACCCATCCTTTTTGGGAACCGTGAACAGATTGGAGTAGAAGCCTCTGCCCCTTTCCCGGAAGGGCACTGGGCAGATGACACCCAATTCCAAAAGGCCTTGGACCGCAAGCCGCAAGCCCTGAGCTAACAGGGGGTTTTGAGCCATCCGGGATCTGAGGAATCTTGGGGGCGGCCAGGCTGCAAACTCTATCTTGTACCCGGAGGACACCACCTCCTGAATCCACCGGTCTGAGACGCACAGTCCCCAGACGTGAGCAAAGACCCGCAACCGTCCCCCCACCTGGATGGGTGAGGGTGCCTCCTCATGCCTGAGGGGGCTTGGGGGAAGATTTGGACTTGGGACCCCATGAGAGACCGGGATGTCCACGGCCTCTACCCCGGCCCCAAGGGTCTCTACGTGTCCCCGAAAATGGTGCACCCCGGCCAGTCCTGGGAGCACGGAAGGAGGGGAGGGAAGAACCAGCCCCCCTGAAAGGGCCGCGTCTGCCTCCTTTGTTGAGGCAGCCTACCATCCTTAGCAAACAGATCCAGGCGCTCACCAAAGAACCGTAGCCCCGTAAAGGGGAAGCCAGTGAGAGCCTTCTTAGCAGCATTATCAGCCACCCATTGACGCAGCCAAACAGAGCGTCGTATAGCCACCAAAAGGGCAGAAGTCTTACCACACATCCGGACCGCATCATCCATAGCAGATAGAATAAATGCAACAAATTCATAGCAAAGCAGGAGGGATCTATAGTCCTCCCCCTATTGGCATCCGAGGCATTATCCAGAAGGCACTTGAGCAACCCTTTAATAGCAAGAGCCGTGATGGCAGAAGCGCACACAGGGCGCAGCGCAGTTCCCCCACAAGAAAAAGCGTGACAGACCAGCTGATCCACACGCCGGTCCTCACCATCCCTCAGAGTGGAAGTGTCAGGGGAATGCATGACCGAGGTATTGGACAACCCAAGCACGGGAGCATCCACCTCGGGGGGACACGACCAGCGCTTAACCACAGCAGCAGAGAAGGGATACCTTCTGTCCCAACTCTTGGGCACCGCGGGCAATCTGCTAGGACGTTCCCACTCCTTGAGCACCAGATTATGAAAGTAATTCTGCTCAGGGAACTCCAAGCGCTGTTGAACAGTGTGAAAAAGCTCACCCTGCTGCTTTTTAGCCGCCACAGGAGGGGTAATACAAAGTACAGGAAAAAGGGAAACAGCGGGAGTAAAATGCCGCTTCTTGCCAGAAGCCTTACGGGGGACCGGGCCAGCCATATGCCTTTCCAGACTGGCCACCCACAAGGCCAAGTCATAGTTTGATTCCCCACTAGCATGTCCCTCACTAGGGGTCAAATGCAGGTGCGGGGGGGTAGGTGATCTAGAAGGGGGCGCAGAGCTGGGCAGCGTGGCAGGCAACCCAGACTGCAGCGCAAGTACCTTCTGGGCGCAGGGCACACATACCCTGACACCGTCACTCACAGGGGATACCCCACACGCGGCACACAGCTGGGCTTGTCCCGAAGGAACCCCAAGCACATTATCCCCGGAAGCCTCCATATGGTGATTATGACAGGCGCCGACAGCCAGTATAGGGTCACAGCTAACCAGAGCCACCCGGGATGCCCCCCCAGGGATGCCCAGGAGCCCGCTAGGGATGGGTGGGAGATGAAAAGGGCAGGGCCAGGAGAAACCACAGTCATGGTTGTCCCGTCTGAAAGACACAATAAGAACATATAAAAATCCCGCAGCGCAGCAATATATATATACATTACAAACAACCCCACAGGGGACTCACGGACCAAGAGGATAAGATGCACCGACCGCACCACAGGGAAAGCACGACGCAGCTCCAGAAGAAATGAGGGTGCCAGAGCGTAGTGAACACAAAATGGCGCTGGAGAGGTCCTTGAGGGGCGGGCCACAGTGGTATAATGTGGAACACCTCATCCGCAGGTCCCGCCCCTCCGAAGAGCGCGAAATCGCGGTCACATGACACGCCAGCGCCATGACAGTACTGAAGAAAAGACACCTCAGATATAGCGCCGCCCGCCGCGGAGCGTCGTACAAGGCGGCGTGGCGGCGAAAACACAGTCAAAAACACAGAGAAACACAGTACAAACACACCAGCAGTCCCCCAGGGCACCCCCGCCAGCCGCCTGTCCCCCCCCTCCCCGAGCCAAAGGGAGAAGCGAGGGGGCAACAGGGCAGCAGCAAGGGCCCAACCAGGGAAGATGAAGGAGGGGGGGGTGGACCCCTTACTCAAAGGGGGGGGAATGGCGAGGTTCCCAGCATCCCCCAACAGGCTCACCAAAGGCCTGAACCGGCTACCCTTGTGGTACAGGGTTTTGCGGTCTGGAGCAGCGTTCCTCAAGCACCCGACCCTGCTGCTGTCCTACCTTCACCCGAACCATCAGCCGAGGCTGGGAGGCAGTGGGTCCAGAATGGGTGGAAATAGCCCTGCAGAGCTGCAGGCTGGTAAGCCCCGCTCGCCTGCGCAGTATAGAGAGCCATCTTCTATCTTCGCAGTCCTGACTGCAGAAGGGAACTGGGAATTTGTGGGAGATTCCTGGCTTTTTATAGGGCCGGGAGATACCACAAGTCTTTTCTGCAGTCCACTGCACCACCTTGTGGCGGATAACCCAGACGTAAGGCATTAGTGAATCAGGACGTGCTGTATACTTGGAAAAATGATTGTGTGTTAAAAAATGCATTCAAATTCATGGGTTGTTTGATTTATAAAGATACTGTGTGGGTGCAGGTTTTTTATGTTCCTTGTTGTGGTTGAAAAGTGCCCCATACTTGTTTTAGTTAAAAAGGTGCCCCATATTTGGTTTTGGGTAAAAGGTGTCCCATAGTTTAAGAATTGACTCCAATGGGTAGTTAAAAATAGTGGTAGTTAAAGATAAAAGTTAGGTGTCCCATAGCCTAAACATACAATGATAGTTTTTTTTACAAAATTGTTTTTATTATTTACCCTTGCAGAAATTCCTTTTGGCATGTATAGGCCTTCTTTTTGAGTTGTTGGACTGACTATAAGTATTGAACTGTCCAGATCCTAAACTGTCTCTAACACTGTTTCCTCAGACCTCTCTCAGTTGCTATATCTGTGCAATTGCGACTTTGCTTGTCCCTCAATTCCAGAATGTTGATAGGGGTGTGGGCCTCCTGAGGGCCCCACTGACCCTGGAATTTCAGGGATTTCCAGAAGCCCCCCCAACCTGTCAGACTGGCATCTGTGGTGACTGTCTCCCAGCACGGGGCCAGAAAGGATCTGCCCACCAACACGTTTCTTGAGTCCAGCCACCACGAGAGAGACCGTCTGGCCAGAGGGGACAGAACCAACACCTGATCCAGGAACCGAGGGTCCCGATCCCAAACTGATAAGAGGTGAAGTTGAAGAGGTCTCATGTGAAACTGAGCGTATGGAACCGCCTCGAAGCAAGACACCATCAGGCCCACCAGCTGCATCCCCTGCCGGATGGAGGGATGAGGGCAAGACATAAGGAACTTGGCTTGGGCCTGAAGACTCTCCACCTTCTTCTGAGGCAGAAAAATCTTGACCTGACACGTACCCAGAGTCATGCCCAGAAAGGACCTCACCATTGACGGAGACAGGAAAGACTGAGTATCCAACTCGGCTTGCTGGAGAGATTGAGACATGATGAGAATGTCGTCTAAGTAAGGAAGGATGCGAATGCCCTGAGTTCTCAGCACAGCTAGTACGCCCGCCAGTACCTTGGTGAATACCCTGGGGGCCGAGGTGATACCAAAAGGCAGAGCCACAAATTGATAGTGCTGATCCTCCAGAGCAAACCTGAGGAATCTCAGATGACCTGGAAAGACTGGTACATGAAGGTAAGCGTCCTTGATGTCTACAGAGGTCAAGAAGTCCCCTGGACGTAGTGAATTGACAGCGGAGCGCAGAGTCTCCATGCAAAAGTGTTTGAATCTGACAAATTTGTTGAGGCACTTTAAATCCAGGATAGGTCTGATCGACTCGTCTTTTTTGGGAACGGTGAAAAGATTGGAATAGTAGCCTCTGCCCCTTTCCCTCAAAGGCACCTGGCAGATAACCCCCAACTCCAGAAGGTTTTGGACAGCAAGGCACAGACCCTGAGCTGACAGGGGGTTCTGAGCCATCCGGGATGTGATGAATCTTGGGGGCGGCCAGGCTGCAAACTTGTAACCGGAGGACACTACCTCCTGAATCCACCGGTCTGAGACATGAAGCCCCCAGACGTGAGCAAAGAGCCGAAGCCGTCCCCCCACCCGGATGGGTGAGGGCGCCCCTTCATGCCTGAGGGGGCTTGGGTGAGGATTTTGGCTTGGGACCCCAGGAGAAGCCAGGACAGCCACGTCCTCTGCCCCTTCCCCAGTGATCTCCGCGGGCCCCAGTAAAGGAGCCTCCTCGACCAGGTCTGGAACCACGGAAGGATGGGAGAAGGGCACCCATCCCCCGAAAGGACCGAGACGGCCTCCTACGTTGAGGTAACCTACCGCAAACAAATCCAAGTGTTCACCAAAAAGACGTAGAGCCTTCTTAGCAGCATTATCAGCTACCCACTGACATAGCCAGACAGAGCGGCGTATAGCTACCAACAGGGCAGAAGTTCTACCACACATTCTAATGGCATCATCCATAGCAGACATATGCAACAAATTTATAGCAAAGCAGGAGAGATCTATATTCTTCTCCTCCCGCGTCATCAGAGGCCCCTTCTAAGAGGCTCTTAAGCAAACCCTTAATAGCAATATCTGTAATGGCAGAGTCACAAACCGGGCGTAGTGCGGTCCCCACACAGGCAAAGGCATGGCAAGCCAGTTGGTCTATACGCCGGTCCTCACCATCCCTCAGGGTAGTAGTATCAGGGGAATGCATGACAGATGTATTGGACAGCCCCAAAACGGGCATGTTCACCTCAGGAGGACATGACCAACGCTTCAGCAGGAAAGGGATACCTTTTGTCCCAACTTTTGGGCACCCCTGGCAGCTTGCTAGGCCACTCCCATTCTTTGAGCACCAGATTATTAAAGTGCGACTGTTCAGGGAATTCCAAACGTGGTTTAACCGTATGCAAGAGCTCACCCTGCTGCTGCGGAGCCACGGCAGGAGGAGAGATACAGAGCACTTCAAAAGTATGAGCCAAGAGCCTGTCAGTGTCATCTGAGGACCATAGATCTTCCCCAAATGGAGACCCTGTACCACCATAAACCCTGGGTTGCTCCCCAGATGATTCTGAATCAGAGAACAATTCCCCCTCCTCCAGGGGGGAATAACCAGTAGTGTCAAAAACGTCCTCAGTTTCCACAGGAAAGAGGGAGACGGTCGCAGACAAATGCCGCTTCTTAGCAGAAGCCTTACGCGATGCAGACCCAGCAATATGTTTCTCAATGCTGGCTACCCGTGCAGCCAAATCAGGCTGAAACTCTCCGCTGGTATGCTCCTCATAGGGGGTCAGATGCAGGCGTGGGGGGGTAGGCGAAGCCCGAGGGGGCGCAGGCCCAGCGATAGGTAACCTAGACTGCAGTGCAAGTACCTGCTGGGCGCAGGATACACATACCCTGACATCATCACCGATTGGGGATACCCCACACGCAACACATAGCCGGGGGCTTGTCCCGAAGGAACCCCAGGCTCATTATCCCCAGAAGCCTCCATATGGTGATTTGAACAGGCACAGTAGGCCAGTAAGGGTTAATGCTAAAGATCTACCCGGGATGCCCCAATAGACCGCTAGGGAAGTGGGAGATAATGAGGGGAGAGGGCAGGGAGAAACCACAGGACCGAAGCTTTATCCAGCCTGAAAGACGCAACAATATATTCCCATAAGAATAAAGCATAAGAACAAATAGAGAAAAAATTCACCCCACCGTGGTTACTCACAGACCGCAAGGAGCCAGCAGCGCAGGAGGAAGACAAAATGGCGTCCCCAACCTAGAGGGGCGGGCCGTGGAGATATGAGGTAAATTGCATCATCCACAGAGCCCGCCCCCCCCAAGAGCGCGAAGCGCGCCCACGTGATCTGGCGGCCAGTAGCGGCCCGGCAGCTCTGAGGTGAATGGGGCTGCCAGCCGAGGAGCGCAGTACAAAAGCGTGACGTGTTTCAATAAAGTAACAGGCACACATATGTCTAAGGTCACAAAAACACCAGACAAACACCCCCCCCCCCCCCGAGTGAGGGAGGATAACAACGGAATCCCCCGGGGGAAATGGCGCCCGGGACCAATATGAAGAGAGGAGGTGGAGGGGGAATGGGAATAGGGTTTACCGCACAGGATAACCTGGCCAAAAAAGGCTCACCATTAGCCTAAACTGCCTACCCTGTTAGAGCAGGGACTGCGGTAGGAGCCTAGCTCCGCAGCACAAAGTGCTTCTATCGCCTACCTTCACTCGAACCTTATCAGCCGAGGCTGGGAGGCAGTCAATGGGACGGAACTGGTGGGAATAGTCCTGCAGGGCCGCAGGCAATAAGCCCCGCTCACCTGCGCCACGAGAGAGCTGTCTTCTTTCTTCTCAGCGCAGACTGCAGAAATAAACTGGGGATTTTGTGGGAGGTCCCTGACTTATATAGGGCAGGGAGAGGCCACAAGCTGTTTTTCTGCAGTCCAGCGCCATCTGCTTCACACCAAGCAATGTAGGCATGCCAAACTCTGTAATATATCATGGAAGAAAACTTCTTCCGCGTCTGAACAACCATGGCTGACACCCCCTTGTCCGTCAGGATTGAGGTTTCAATAGCCAGGCCGTCAAGCCAGTGTCTGTAAATTAGGGTGCCGCAGCGACCCCTGAGTGAAAAGCCCTGGATCGTCGGGCAAGACGTAGCGAACGACTGACATCTGAATTATGTCCGCGAACCAACTCCGCTTCGGCCAGCGAGGAGCCACCAGGATGGTTGGTACCCCCTCCTGGGCTATCCTGAGCAGCACTCGGCACAGGAGTGGAAACGGAGGGAACGCATAAAGGAGCCTGAACTCCATCCAAGGAATTGCCAGAGCGTCTGTGGCAAAGGCCAGAGGATCTCTCGACAGGGAGAAGAATCTCGGGAGCTTGTGATTGTGTCTGGACGCAAATAGGTCCACGCCCATCTGACCCCAGTGGAGACAAGAGCGTGAAAAATATTGTTGCTGAGAGACCATTCCCCCAGGCGCGAGGCGCTCCTGCTCAGGGAGTCTGCCTCCTGGGTCTCTATCTCAGGAATATAAACCGCCGAGATGCAGGGAACATTCTCCTCTACCCAAGTCAGCCTTCAGCCATCTGGGTCACCTCCTTGAGGGCTCGCTTGCTCCGAGTCCCGCCTTAGATGGGGAGTCAAGTGAAGAAGCACCACCGGATCGCTCTCAACGCCAAGATATTTATAGGTAAGTGGGCCTCCTGTGGCCCCCACTGACCCTGGATCTTCTGAGTCAGCCAAAAGCCTCCCCAGCAGGTCAGGATGGCGTCCGTGGTGACAATCTCCCACCGTGGAGGCAGAGATGACTTGCCTACCGGCAGATTTCTGGAGTCCAGCCACCACAAAAAGGACTGCCTGGCCGGGGGAGACAGTGAAAACACCCGTTCCAGTGACTCCTGCTTCCGATCCCAACCGGCCAACTGATTCAACTGAAGAGGTCTCAAGTGGAACTGAGTAAAGGGCACTGCCTCGAAGTATGACACCATCAGGCCCACAGTTTCATCCCCAGATGGACAGATGGTTGCTGACAAGACAGCAAGGCCTGCACCTGCGTCTGAAGACCCACCACCTTCTGCTGTGGCAGGAATGTCCTGGCCAGAGAGGTGTCAACACCATGACCAGAAAAGACCCCACCATCGAGGGAGTGATTGAAGACTTGGGATAATTGACTACCCAACCAAAATCCTCGAGAGTGGACAACACGGTCCGGGTGTCGGGCTCTCGGCCTGAAGAAGAGACTGAGCCGCAATCAGTAAATCGTCCAGATAAAGGCAGCATGCGAATGTCCTGGATACTCATGATAGCCTGACGCCCGCCAGCACCTTGGTGAACACACGGGGGGCTGAGGATATCCCGAATGGCAATGCCAATAACTGGTAGTGCTGATCCTCCAGCGCAAACCTCAGGAACTTCTGATGCCCCTGGAATATAGGGATGTGCAGATAAGCATCCTTGATGTCCACCGTGGTCAAGAAGTCGCCAGGTCGAAGCGAGCTCACTGCGGACCGTAACGTCTCCATGCGGAAATGTCTCACTCTAAGGTCCAGGATGGGTCTCAGCGTTCCGTCCTTCCTGGGCACCGTGAACAGATTGGAGTAAAAGCCCTGACCCCGTTCCTGCTGAGGCACGGGACAATACACACATGACAGCAGAAGGTATTCGACGGCCAACCGCAGGCCTTGTGCCATCAATGGGTTCTGGGATATCCGTGACTGAAGAAATCTTGAGGGCGGCCAGACTGCCAGCTCTATTTTGTAACCGGAGGAAACCACCTCCTGAATCCACAGATCCGAGACGCGCTGTCTCCAGACGTGATCAAAAAGCAGAAGCCATCCCCCTACCCGGATGGGTGAGGGCGCCCCCTCATGCCAGAGGGCCTTGGTAGGGGGCTTGGGCCTGGATCCCCAGGAGGGATTGGGTCGGCCGCGGGACCTACCTCGTCACCAGGAATCTCTGCGAGCACCTGAAAATGAAGAGCCTCTTCCTCCTCGAAGGAGCGATAGGCAGATGAGCCCCGAAGGAGCCGCGCAGACTTTCGTCGCTGAGGGAGTATTCCGTTCTTGACCAGGAGGTCCAGATGCTCCCCAAAACGCCTGTGACCCACAAAGGGGATACTAGTGAGTGCCTTCTTGGCCGGCAAGGTGAAGGCATGACAGACCAACTGATCCATGCGCTTGTCAGCTGGATCACGTAGGGAAGCAGTTTCGGGTGAAGGCATGACCGTAGTGTTGGACAGACCCGACACAGGGACATCCAGCTCGAGAGGACAGGACCATAGCCGGACCAGCTCCTCGGGAAAGGAATACCACCTGTCCAGGCCCTTAGGCACCGACAGTAACTTGTTAGGCCTTTCCCATTCCTTAAAAATCATCATGTTAGAAAAAAGGGCCTGCTCAGGAAAGACTCGTCTCTGTCTCTCAGGCCGAAACAATCCCCCCTGCTTCCTCTTAGCCACTCTAGGAGGGACAATGTGCAGCGTCTCAAAGATCGGTCAGCAACCGCTCCGTATCATCAGGGAGCCATGTATCCTCATCCGAGGAAGAACTGGGCCCACTATCAAGGCCAACACCTCCAAAGAGATCATCATCATTATCTCCATCATTATCAGAATAGACCGGCTCAATATGCCGCCTTTTACTTGTGGCCTTCTTAGGAGCCGAGTGAGAGATCTGTCTCTCAAGGCTGGCCACTCGATACGCCAAATCAGATTGGGACCCCCTACTGGCTTCCCCCCCAGACATACTCCGCTCGTGCAGCGCCGACGTCCTCCCCCCCTCACAGCGCGGCAGCATGAAGGAGAGGGGAGAGAGCGGAGTGACGAGGGAGCGAGGAGGGTGAATATCTGAGGTAAAAAAATCAGTAAAAACACAGGAGGGTAAATATGTGAGGAAAAAAGTCAGTAAAAAAACACAGGAGGGTAAATATGTGAGGCAAAAAGTCAGTAAAAAACACACCAGCACGCAAGGGACAGCAAGTCCAGTCAATAAACACCAGCACAATACAACAATAAAGCTTGTGGGGCAGGGAGGGAATGAACCCGTGGGCATAGCCTGCCATAGGCTCACCATCAGCCTATGGCAGGCTACCCTTTGGGCTGGGTCTGCGGCCCAGAGCGTAGCTCTGCCAACGCCTGACTCCGGCATTCACCCTACCTTCACCGTCCCGGTCAGCCGAAGCTGGGAGGCAGTAGTGGGTCCACGGGAACGGTGGCAATAAGGATGCAGCGGCCGACGGGCTAGGAGGCCCTGCTCAGCTGCAGTATTCCAGGAAAAAGTATCCATACGATCCTTATGCAGCAGACTGCAGGAAGAAGACTGGGGAATCATAGAAAGACACCTGTTTTATAGGAGGCCGGGAGGAGCGACAGCTTTTGATCCTGCAGTCAGGCGCCACCTAGCGGTGGATTACCCAACTGTCATTACTTCTGGGACGACCTGGACTGGATATAGTGAAAATATTTGGTATCTGGGTGTGTTTTGGCCACCAGCAAAACAACATCCCAAGGATGCTTTGGTCAGCACCTCTAGAGGGACAGGCACAGTGCCACAGCATTGGCATGGCCTCCTTCCTCCATGGGCGTTCCAATTTCTAGGGACCCTCCACAATCCTCGAGGGCCAAGGCATGCAACCTACTATGGGCCACAGCCTCTCTTCCCAACTCGCCCATCCTTCTGCCAGCTTCTCCAGTTGATACTGAACAGCGTGTGTGTGCTGGGCCATCCTAGGCCCATCAGCCAGTCAGACCTCTGGGGGGCATGGCCTAACTAAATCTAAAAAAATACAATTCTGTGATTACTCACCTGTAGAATTGGTATTATATGTATACAGCACGTCCTGTTCCAGAATAATCCTTACTCATTGGTAATACATCCTCTAGATAGCGCTGGACTGCAGAGACAGAAAAGTGGCTCCTCCCGGCCCCATATATACCAGGGACCTCCCACAAATTCCCCAGTATTGAAAAGTAGTAAAAATGAAGCCGGGAGAACTATAACCCTTATCAATATTGAACATTATTGAACATAAGAACAATCACCATAAAGAGGTAACTAAAAATAATAATAACAAGGGCGGGGTGGAACAGGACGTGCTGTATACGTATAATACCAATTCTACAGGTGAGTAATCACAGAATTGTATTATTCTAAGTATACAGCACGTCCTGTTCCAGAATAATCCTTACTCATGGGACATCCAATAGCAGTGTCCGTAAGGTAGGGTGGGATACCCAAAAGCAACAGTAGACAGTTTAAACCACTGGCGTATGCAGAACTTTGCGACCAAAGGCAGCATCAGCTGAGGCCTTAACATCAACCTTGAAAAACTTAGAAAAAGTATGAACAGAAGACCAAGTGGCGGCCTTGCAAACTTGTTCAACAGAAGCTTGGTGCTGAAAAGCCCAAGAGGCACCAATAGCATGAGCAGAATGAGCAGTAAGGCAGAAGGGAGGCTCCTTCCCCTTAGCAGAGTAGACCTGTATCACAGCCTGACCGATCCACTTGCTGATAGTGGACTTAGCTGGAGCCTGACCCTTCTTAGGTCCAGACGGGAGCACAAAAAGAGCATCAGTCTTCCTGAAGGATTCAGTAGCCACCAAATAGAACTTCAGAGTCCTGACCACATCCAAAGAGTGTAAAACCCTCTCCTTAGAGTTACTAGGATTAGGACACAGAGAAGGCAAACAATGTCCTGATTGAGATGAAAAGCAGAAACAACCTTAGGCAGAAAATCTGGCTTAAAACGAAACACCACCTTGTCCTGGTGTCTCTCAAAGTAAGGGGGCTTGATGGAAAGTGCCGCCAACTCAGAAACACACCTAACAGAAGTAATAGCCACCAAAAAGACTACCTTAAGCGTAAGAATGGACAAAGGGGCCCCCTGCAAGGGCTCGAAGGGAGACCCCTGCAGGGCAGATAAGTTCAAGTCCCAGACTGGTAACATAGGCTTACGTGGGGGACGCACGTGAGTAACCCCCTGGAAGAAGGTCTTGACCAGGGGATGCTGAGAAAAAGATCTTTGGAAGAAAATGGCCAATGCAGAAACATGACCTTTCAGAGTACTGAGCTGAAGACCCAGATCCAAACCATGTTGCAGAAACTCCAGAATCCTAGGAATAGAAAACACACGACAGGGAAGCGACTTAGACTCGCACCAGTCAATGTAAGTACGCCAAACCCTATAGTAGATGGAAGAGGAGGACCTTTTCCTAGCCCTGATCATGGTATTAACACCCGAGGCAGGCAGCCCCTTTTCCATCAAGATGGAGGTTTCAGCAGCCAGGCCGTCAAAGCCAACGTTTGTAAATTGGGGTGGCGTAGGTGCCCCTGAGTGAGCAGATCTGGAACCCGGAGCAGGGCGTACTGATCTACTGCCAGCTGCACGATGTCTGGGAACCACACTCTTCTTAGGCCAACAGGGGGCCACCAGTATGGCTGGCACCCCTTCCTGAGCTATCTTGTGCAGCACCCTGCCCAGCAGGGGAAACACATACAGGAGTTGAAAACTCGACCAAGACATTGCTAAGGCATCCATGGCTAAGGCCAGAGGATCCTAGGACAGAGAGACAAAGACTGGAAGCTGGTGATTGTGCAAGAACGCAAACAGATCAACATCTGGCTGACCCCAGCGGTGGCACAGGGAGCGAAACACCCTGCTGCTGAGGGACCATCCAGCTCTGCCTGTTGGAAGGACTGAGAAGTGATAAGCATGTCGTCCAAGTAGGGAAGAATGCGGATGCCCTGAGATCTCAGCAGAGCCATCACTCCTGCCAGCACCTTGGTGAATACCCTGGGAGCCGAGGTGAGACCAAAGGGCAAGGCCACAAATTGGTAGTGATGATCCTCCAGAGCGAACCTGATGAATCTCTGATGACCTGGAAAGATTGGTATGTGAAGGTAAGCATCCTTGATGTCTACAGAGGTCATGAAGTCCCCTGGGCGTAGAGAATTCACAGCGGAGCGCAGAGTCTCCATGCGAAAGTGTTTGAATCTGACAAATTTGTCGAGGCGCTTTAAATCCAGGATGGGTCTGATGGACCCATCTATCTTGGGAACAGTGAAAAGATTGGAATAGTAGCCTTTGCCCCTTTCCCACAAGGGCAACCGGCAGATGACTCCCAATTCCAGAAGGCCTTGGACAGCAAGGGACAGACCCTGAGCTGACAGGGGGTTTTGAGCCATCCGGGATTTGATGAATCTTGGGGGCGGCCAGGCTGCAAACTCTATCTTGAAACCTCTGGACACGACCTCCTGAATCCACCGGTCTGAGACATGTCGCCTCCAGACGTGAGCAAAGAGCCAAAGCCATCCCCCCACCCGGATGCGTGAGGGCGCTCCTTCATGCCTGAGGGGGCTTGGGGGAGGACTTAGGCTTGGGACCCCAGGAGGGACCAGGACGACCACGTCCTCTGCCCCTGCCCCAAAAATCTCCACGGGCTCCAGCAAAGGAAGCTCCCCATCCAATTCTGGAACCCCGGAAGGAGGGAAGAAAGGCACCTGAACCCCAAAAGGACCGGGGCTGCCTTCTACGCTGAGGTAACTTGTCTCCTTTAGCTAACAAGTCCAAAGGTTTACCAAAGAGGCACAGCCCCTTGAAGAGAAAACCAGTGAGAGCCTTCTTAGCAGCGTTGTCAGCTGCCCACTGGCGCAGCCAGACCGAGCAGCGTATCGCTACCAACAAGGCAGAAGCCCTGCCACACATTCTAATGGTATCATCCAAGACAGAGAGAACATATGCAACAAATTCCTCACAACGCAGAAGAGCTCTATACTTTTCACTACCAGCATCATCAGGGTCCCCATCTAAGAAACCCCTGAGCAGGCTTTTAATAGCAACAGCTGATTGGCAGAGGCACAGACCGGACGCAGCGCGGTCCCCACACAGGCAAAGGCATGGCAAGCCAGCTGATCTATGCGCCTGTCCTCCCCATCCCTCAGGGTAGTAGAGTCAGGGGAATGCATGACGAATGTGTTGGACAACCCCAGAACTGGTGCATTCACCTCGGGAGGACATGACCAACGCTTTGGTACCCCGGGAAGCCGGCTAGGCCATTCCCACTCTTTGAGCACCAAATTATTAAAGTGAGTTTGTTCAGGAAACTCCAAGCATGGTTTAACAGTATGAAACAGCTCCCCCTGCTGCCGCGGAGCCACGGCAGGAGGAGAGATACAGAGTACTTCAAAAATGTCAGCCAAAAGCCTGTCAGTATCATCTGAAGCCCATAGGTCAGACCCAGAATCGGCACCATACACCCTAGATTGTTCCTCAGATGATTCTGAATCAGAAAATAATTCCCCCTCTTCCAGGGGGTATAACCAGTAACATCAAAAAACTCCTCAGCCTCCATAGGAAAAAGAGTAACACCAGGTGATAAATGCCGCTTCTTAGCAGAAGCCTTACGCGGGCCAGACCCAGCAATATGTCTCTCAATGCTGGCCACCCATGCAGCCAAATCAGGTTGAGACTCCCCACTGGTATGCACCTCACTAGGAGTCAGATGTAAGCGTGGGGGGGTAGACGAAGCCAGAGGGGGCGCAGGCCCAGCCACAGGTAACCCAGACTGCAGCGCAAGCGTCTGCTGGGCCCTGCGCACACACCCTGACATCGTCACTTATAGGGGATACCCCACACGCCATACACAGCCGGGCTTGTCCCGAAGGAACCCCAAGCATATTATCCTGAGAAGCCTCCATATGGTGATTATTGTGGCACAATAGGCCAATTGGGATTGACGCCAATAAGGCTACCCGGGATGCCCCAACAGCCCGCTAAGGAAGTGGGAGATATACAAATACAATAGCCCTCCAATAAGGAGTTAACGCTAAATAGAGGGGATAGGACCAGGAGAAACCACAAAAAGTTTGACCCGCCTGTAAGACATAAAGCAAAGAACCCGTAAGCATAATACCATGAAATACAAAGAAAAGCCACCCAGCAGGGGCACTTACGGACCACGATAGGGAGACGCCAGACACGCAGCACAGGAGCTCCAAAATGGCGCCCGCATATACCTCAAGGGGCGGGCCGCGTAGAAGTGATGTGGAAAACGTCATCCGCAAGAGCCCGCCCCCCCTGAAGAGCGCGAAAACGCGCCCCCGTGACAAGGCCAGCCAATGACGGCGCAGCAGTGCCTGAGGCGATGCTGCCGCCGTCCGCGGAACGAAGTACACGCGCGCGCCGGCGATAATCAAAACCAGTGCACCAAGGCAAAGCGTGATATACATAGTAAATACATACACCCCCCCCCCCCCGAGATCTACCCAGGGAGAGCGTAGGGGAAGCAGAGGACGACCCAAGAGGAGCCTAACTGAGGGGACAGGGGGTGAAGGGCAAACGGCTGCGGAAAGGACATCCCATAAGGCTCACCACGGGTCTGTACCGCTTACCCTTTGGTGGGGGACTGCGGTAGGAGCAGCGCTTCTTAGCACCTGACAGCGGTGCTGCCTACCATCACCCGACCAGCGCAGCCTAAGCTGGGAGGCAGTGAAAAGGAACGGGTGGGAATAGTCCTACAGGGCCGCAGGCTAATAAGCCCCGCTCACCTGCGAGTAGAAAGAGCCATCTTCTAGTCATCGCAGCCCAGACTACAGAGAACTGGGAATTTGTGGGAGGTCCCTGGTATATATGGGGCCGGGAGGAGCCACTTTTCTGTCTCTGCAGTCCAGCGCCATCTAGAGGATGTATTACCCATGAGTAAGGATTATTCTGGAACAGGATGTGCGGTATACTTAGAATAAAAATGTAACCCCTAGGAGGCAGAGCGACCTCCCATGGTGTCTCTGCTCCTAATCCAAATCCAATCCATCTGCACCCCTGGGCTAAATGAGGGAATTATAACCATTAACATAGTGATGCAGATTCTGCCACCCTGTTACCCTGTATTCACACTCAGTATTTCTGCCTCTAGAACTATATATTCCGACTGAATTACCTCAATATTAATTAAAATCATCTAAATACTATGCATGGATATATAACGTATTGCAGTGTTAATATTTCTGCTTTCATTTTATTCCAATGTGGCCCAATTCAGTAGTACATTTGCATATATTTCCCAACCTTCTCTGGAAAAGGAGTTCAGCCTATGGCTTCCATTAGGGGTCTACCTGTTGCCATGAATACAGACACTTTTGTCATCCTGAAAACTTTGATGTGAAATCATTACACTTTAAGCTACATTGCCACCTGCCTGGAACTGCATGTGTCCTTGCAATCACAGCAAAAAATATCCTACAATAGTTTCTCTATGGCCCCTTCACACCTCTCCGATGTGGCAGGGTGATCAAGAACCCGACAGCAAAAAGTCCTGTTTGCTAGGTCCAGCCCTATAAAAGTGTATTGTGTGCAACACAAACACGTGTAAAAAATGCAGATTAGCATCTGCATTGTGCGTTTTTCCTAAAGAATAAATGTGACATGACCAATGGCCAGCCCCTGGCCATGCCAAAGGACCAGACCCCACATCCTTGTGCATGGGTCCAGATCTTCTCCAGGGTTGAACACCAGGCCTGCGCCAATAGGCACCGGGCTCTTCAGTATCCCCCCAGCCTTTGGGGGGTGGAGGTAAAAGGGCAGGAGTAACACCAAGTCACCTGCTGCCATGTTGGCCCTCGCCATGCCTGGTAGATCTGTATGCATGCTGGCAAGCCATAAAGTACTGATTATGTTCAACATCCCTACTCCCTCCTGTCTGCATTTCCAGCAGACAGGTCTACTACAGATATACTAATGGTAGTGGCAGTTGCAAGAAAACCTTTGTAAAGTTTTCTTGTGATAATCAATACTGGTGATTAGATAGAAGAAGCTATGTGTTATCTAAGCAACATATTACAAATATCATAAACTGAATCCAAAAATAGCAAGATATGAAAAAGTCCAAGGTTAAGAAGATCTGCAGACATTCTGATTAGAGATCGTGCTAGCATTTAAAGTTTACCAGGGAGCATCCCAATCTGGGCCTCTGCTGTGAACCCCCCAAAATCGCCTAGTATACTCACCTCATTTTTTTAGATCCCAGTGCCGGACACAAATGGTTGTTTCACTTCAATAAAAAGTTTTCTACTCACTTTCATTTTATGTATACTAAAGTCCCATTCCAAAACACATTGTGGATTCTATTAATTTTTTTTTCGCCCTAACAGATGCATTTTCCCCCAAAAGTGTGTGTGGGGGGGGGGGGGGGGGGAGGGGTAAGCTAGTGTGTCTTAAAAACTGATTTTTTTTACGTGTTCACTCATAGGGGGCCCACATATTATTTTCCTAAGTGTAGCCAAAAACAGATTCCTCCGGATACAAAATAAAAGTTTAATAATGAATCCACTATCATTAGCTTTAACATACACACAATGCAAGGTTAAAATCATTTAGAGGATTGCCCTCAAGCACATTTAGCTCCAGCAAAGAATGAAGAATGTATCCACTGTCAGTGTGAACACAGTATATAAAAATACACATGTAACAAACAGTGCAGATAACAAACCAGAAGACTGCATGAGATATGTCTCTAAAGTGCTAACATTATACAAAACAGACTTTGAGGATCACAAATAAAGTGCATGTGCAAAAGAAAAAAAAATTCAAAAAGGTGACATTAAAGTGGGCACTCATCTAGTCAGTTGTAAACGTCTCCTTGATTATTATCCGCACAGACTATGTGTTACATGTGTATATTTATATACTCATTTTTAGTTCAGTTTTAATACTTTTCAATAGTATTAGCACGGGGAGCACGGAGCACGAGTAGAATGAGCAGTAAGGCGGAAGGGAGGATTCTTCCCCTTAGTAGAATAGGCCTGAATCACAGCCTGGCGGATCCATTTGCTGATAGTAGACTTGGCAGGAGCCAAACCCTTCCTAGGACCAGAAGGGACCACAAAAAGAGCATCAGTCTTCCTGAAAGCCGCAGTGACTACCAGGTAATACTTCAGACACCTGACCACATCCAAGGAATGCAGAACCCTTTCCTTAGCATTGCTAGGATTAGGGCACAATGAGGGAAGCACAATATCTTGATTCAAATGAAAGGCAGACACCACCTTAGGCAGAAAGTCTGGCTTAAAGCGGAACACCACCTTATCCTGGTTTAATAGCCACCAGAAAGACAACCTTGAGGGTAAGTACAGCCAGAGCAGCATCCTGAATAGGTCCAAAGGGAGCACCCTGCAAGGCAGACAAAACCAAGTTCAAATCCCAAACAGGGACCACAGGTTTACGTGGGGGATGCACATGAGTAACCCCCTGAAAGAAAGTCTTAACCAAGGAATGCTGAGCAAAAGACTTCTGAAAGAAGACGGAAAGGGCAGAAACCTGACCCTTCAGAGTACTGAGTTGGAGACCCAACTCCAACCCATGCTGTAAAAAGGCCCCACTCATGTTGCTCCACCAGGTGCAGTCCTGTTTATGCCATCGCCGTGACGTTTGAGATCGCCTGCTACAAGTGGAGGATGGACAGAGAGACAGATACATAGCAGCCAGACGAAGCCTGTGCAGTCATACAGCTAAGTGCCACCTTGCGTACACATTTGTGAACAGTGAACACGGTTGTAATGAGGCTAACAACACAGTAGTTCATGTTGTGGTGAAGATTTGATGTGGAAATGGCCATACTGGCTAGTGAGGTTGGCAGCAAGAGAAGCGCAAAGGAGTGTGCCCTATGCCTAAATTAAACAGCATAAGCTGTCTGCATACATTGTGGTGATGAATGGCGATTTAAGGATATGTCACTCAGCTGAAGACTAATCGCTTTGCTGCTAGTATTTGCATCCTTGTGAGTTGAGCCTGTGACTGACTAGCACATGGGTTGGATGTTGCCCTGTATTTGCTCAACAAGCACAGGTGTGGTTGTGCTTTAAGCTGGCCTATGGGACTTTAACAGATGAATACCTCTCCTCTTAAGGCGCCCAACATTGCGATCGCACTAGGAATACTAGTGGCACAATCTTAGGTACACTATGCAGGTGTGTGAGTGGCTTGTGTCATGAGGAGTTGATGTATGTGCATCGGTGGGCCCCCTGATTTTTAATACCACAACGTTGTGTATTTTTAATGGTTTTTTGGTGAACTTTTTTTGGTGCTGTGTGGATTTGTGCTAAATTCATTAAATAAAGATGTTCCTGTATTTACAATTTCCCTCTGTTGCCATTATCACATTTTCTCATTGAGACAGGGCCCACAAGTAACCGTGTGTGTGTATATTTCCCATGCTGTAAAAACTCCAGAACCTTGGGGACAGAGAACACCCGACAGGGAAGAGACCTAGACTCACACCAATCAATATAGGTACGCCATACCCTACAATAGATGTTAGAAGAAGTTTGCTCCTAGTCCTCCCATAGTCTCAATCACCGAGGCAGATAAGCCTGTCTCCATCAAGATGGATGTTTCAGCAGCCAGGCCGTCAAAGCCAGAGTCTGTAGATTGGGATGGCGTAAGGGGCCCTGAGTGAGCAGATCTGGCACTCCTGGCAGAACGTACTGATCTACTGCCATCTGTACCACGTCTCTTCTTGGCCACCTGAATCACTGGCACCCCTTCCAGAGCAATCTTGCGCAGGACCCTGCCTAGCAGGGGGAATGGAGAAAAGACATACAGAACAGAATGTCCTGCCATGACATTACTAAGGCAACCGTGATCACGGCCAGAGGATCCTGGGACAGGGAGACAAGGGCCGGGAGCTTGTGACAGGACACAAACAGATCCACAACTGGTTGGTCCCCATAGTGACACAGGGATTGGAACACCCTGTTGCAAGAGGGACCCCCCTCGGAGTGTATACCGCTGATATGCAGGGAACATTGTCCTCCACCCAGACCAGGATCAGAGACACTTCCTGGAGGACCCTCCTGCTCCGGGTCCCTCCCTGATGATTGATGTAGGCCACTGCCATCAGATAGACCTAGCGCCCCTGAACAGGCAGACTGAAGAGGAGTAGTCAAGCGAGTAAGAAATAACCTGAACGCTCACTGTTTCAAACATTGATAGGTGTATGGGCCTCCTAAGGGCCCCACCTGTCAACTCTTTTGCTGAGGAAGGAAGATCCTTGCCTGAACTGTATCCAGATTCATTCCTAGGAACGGAGTTACCAATGAAGGGGACAATGAGGACTTCGGGTGATTGATCACCCATCCAAATGACTCCCAAATGGACACCACCAGCCGAGTATCCAACTTAGCCTGACGTAGAGACTGGGAAGTGATGAGGACGTACAGGTAGGTCAGCACGCGGACGCCCCTTGGTCTCATCAGAGACATCACCCCCGCCAGCACCTTGGTGAGCACTCTGGGAGCTGAAGAAAGGCCAGATGACAAGGCCACAAATTGGCAGTGTTGGTCTTCCAACGCGAATCTGAAGAACCTTGGTGTCCTGAAGACACAGGAATGTGAAAAATAAGCATCTTTGATCTCCACAGACAGCCAGATGCCCCCGGGGCGTAAGGAGCTGATGGCCGAGCGCAGAGTTTCCATGCAGAAACCACCTGTAATTGACGAATTGCTGAAAATCTGTGAATCCAGAATGGGCCAGACTGACCCCCCCCCCCCCTTTTGGGGAACTGTGGAAAGGTTGGTGTAGCGTCCCCTGCCCTGTCTGTTAAGGGCAATCTGCAAGTGACCCCCAGACCCCGCAGGCCTTGCATGGACTGCACCAGCACCTGAGCAGAGGCAGGGACCAGGAGTACCGGGACCTGGTAATCTTGGGGGAGGCCGCGCAGCAAACTCTCTCTTGTATCCGGAGGGCACTACCTCCTGAATCCACCAGTCTGAGGCGTGATACCTCCTGGCATGAGCAAGGTGCCGCAGCCGTCCCCTCACCAAGACGTACAAGGGCGCTCCAACATGCTTGAGGGGATGTTGGTGGAAGACTTAGGCTTAGCCCTGCCAGAGGGGCCAGGGCATTATATGCCGCTCCTGGGGCAGGAGTCTGCACGAGCCCCCAGGAAGGACACCCCTGGTTCTTGTTTTACACTATGGTAGGGAGGGGGAGGGGTTACCCTGCCCCGAGGGGCCAGGATGGCCGCCTACGTTGGGGTGAATTACCCTTATTTACCAAACAGGTCCAGACGGCCACAGACAGGCGTTGCCCTCTAAGGGAAGCCCAGTAAGAGTCTTCTTAGCATCAATCCTCAGTACCCCACTGTCGCAGCCAAACCAAGCGACGTATAGCCACCACAAGGGCAGAAGTCCTTGCACACATTCTAATGGTGTCATCCAGTGCTAATAGGATACATTTTATAAATACATCACAACTGGAGAGTGCATTAAACGCATCCCAGGGGAGATACTCAGGGTGATGATCAAGCATCTTTCTGATGAGGGTTCTAGCGGCCACTGCAGTGATGACCACGGCACAGACCGGGCGCAGCGCCGTCCCTGTACAAGAAAAGGCATGGGAGGCCACAGGTCAATGCGCCGGTCCTCAGCATCCCGAAGGGTACTATAAGCAGAGGCTGTAATAAAGGGGGGGGGGGGGAAGCATGGAAACGAGCCTGCTCTAGAAATTCCAAGTGCGCTGTCGCCGTATGGAAACGCTCCCCTCTCGGCTTCGAGGCCTCACCAGGGAGAGAGATAGACAGGACCTTAAAGACCTTAATCAACAAATCTCACACTGACCCCAGTATTCAGGGCCAGAATCGCCATGACTCCTCGGCCTCTCATCAGATGAGCCTGAGTCAGAGACCAGCTCTCCTTCATCAGAAGGGGTATAGTCACACGGAGTAGTCAACTCCTCAGTTCCCATAGGACAACAGAAAACAGGAGGCATCAAGGGCCACTTCTTAACAGGGCCCCTGCGCCCTGACAACCTCGCCATAATCTGATCAGCCGTAGGCAGGCTGGAAGACACAGCAGGCTGCAAATACCCACTTGTATGCGACTCAGCAGGAGTGAGATTTAAGCATGGGGAAAAAAGTGTATTGAAACGAGGTGCAGCCACTGGCAAACCTGATTGCAGGGCCAGTGCTTGCTCGGCACATGGGGCGCAGACCCATGCCCTGTCAGCATCAGCACGGGGTTGACCACACGCTATACACAGCCGGTCTTGTCCCAGAGGGACCCCGGTCACATAATTCTGAGATGCCTCCATATGGTGATTATCTAGACACAATATGCCAGCAGGGATTTACGCAATAGGCAACCCTGGATGCCCCAAAGACCCACTAGGAAGGTGGGAGAATTTTACAAGGCACGCTATAATTTAACCCAGGCCGGGGAAGCCACTGGATTCAACTGTCTGAAAGACATAATGGGAATAAAGGGTGTCAGAGCCATGCGCAGTAATAAGAATCATGAAAATCGCCCGTGAGGGCACTTACAGACCAAGGTAGGAGGAGGGCCGTAACCACGCGCACGCGACTAACATCAAAATGGCGCCAAGCGAACCTCGAAGGGCGGGCCCTCCTCCTCCTACGCAGTAAGGAATGAGCATAAAGCCGCCCGCGGGCGCACTTACGGACCGCGGTAGGTAGAACCGTCACACGCGCGCGACCTGACAAAATGGCGCCGAGCGAACCTCGAAGGACGGGCCAGAGCGGGCCGTGTCTTAAAGCGCGCCAAGCCAGGCCCCACCCCCCCGAAGAGCGTAAAGCCCACAGACAAGCAGCCAATGAGAGCGCAGAAGCGTCTGAGGTAACACCGCCACCTGGTGCGGAACATCCAAATGAAGGAAAAGACACGCCAGCGCGGCGGCTGACACCACATACACTAGTCTAAACAGACCAAAAGCCAAATGCACCAAACACTAACACACTCACCCACACCCCCCCCCTTCTTCCCCCCCCCCCCCCCGAAGGCCCTCTGTACAGGACCCACCGCAACACCGGGCAATAATGCGGGAGGGGCATCCCATAAAGGCTCACCATCAGCCTATACCGCCTACCCTTTGGTGGGAGACTGTGGCGGAGCAGCGCTTCTTAAGCACACATGGTGCTGCCTACCTTCACCCGACCAGCGCAGCCCAGGCTGGGAGGCACATCACAGGGAAGACGGGTGGGAATAGTCCAACAGGGCCGCAGGCTAATAGCCCCACTCACCTGCGAGAGAGTGATAATTTCATGTCTTCGCAGTAAGCACTGCAGAGAAATCTGGGGATTTGTGGGAGGTCCCCGGGTATTTGAGGGGAGGAGCCTGTTTTACATGTCTCTGTAGTGCAGCGCCATCTGGCGGAGGATAACCCAAGCGTGAGTAATCTATCTGGAGCAGGACGTACGGTATACTAATATTTTTTATTTTTATCCTATAAACCCTAGGCGTGTCTTATGGGTGTGTCTTATAGATTGAAAATGTGGTATCTGCATAGGTTATCAGAAATATTAAGCAAGACAGACATTTTAACCTTTTTTAATACAATTAGTATATATTCATTTTTACATTTGTATTCCCAATATACCATTTTTTATTTTTCTAATTAGCCCTTCTAAAAGCAATTGAACGCAATCCGTTTGCAGGTTTGTTGGTTGAGGCGGTGATGAGGTTGATGGACAAACTGGAAAGAGTCATTTTCTTTTAAACCTGCAAGCTTGAAGAGTAAGGTGCACTGTGCACACATGTTTGGAAATGCATTGACATGTAGAAAATTAAGAAATATACATGATGAGTTCCAGGCAGTGGTTGTCTCATGAATCTGGTTGTCCAATGTGACCTAAGGCACAAACCCTTTAGGTCATCTTGGGCTTACAGGTTAACAGTGGCAGCAGCTTGGCTTTGGTGTGCATTCCGGGTTGCAGCATGGCTTCAATGCAGAATCCTTGCCTTTGTTGGTCTCACTTGTTGCATAATTCATATTTTTATGGAACCTGTCGCGCTCGTTCAGGATTTCTGTCAAAACCGGTTCCAGGTCCTTTGGGATAACTGGCTTTAACAAGTTGTAATTCTCAGCAGGGTCCGTATCAAGATCAAACAGAAGAGGTGGGTTGTGTTCAGTCAGCAGCGCCGTTATGTGGCAGTCTGGATCTGGGGTTGTCTCGCTATGAAAGGCTCCTTTAGAAAAATATAAAAATCAATCATCAGTCAGAACCACCATTCTTATTTTACACCAATGAGGGTAAAGATAAATAATACAGATATAAAAAGGCCAATACTTATATCATGCATGACCACCATTTTTATTTTTAATCAACCTCTCTCATTTACAATAGATAAAGCATCTTAAAAAAAAAAAAAAAAAAAAAAAAGAAAGGGAAGCAGAACCCCAATCCCACAACAGATGCACAGCCCCCAGCCAGCATCCCCACTGCACACTTGGCAAGCAGGGTAGACCTGTATGCCTTCTGATGGAGGGGGGGGTTGGTCTGCTTTAGAAACGTGCAGAAATCCCATCAAACATTCTGTATCTTTTTGCTACATATATACACTAATGGTAGTGGCAGTTGCAGAAATACCTTTTTTCCCGTTTGCTTGTGCTAGTCAATACTGGTGATGAGAAGAAGCTATTGGTTATCAATGGAGAGATTGTGCCTGCATTTAAAGAGGAGCTCTCCGAGAAAACTTAAGAAGCGCAAATTACAGAGGCATCATGAAACTTAACAGACCCCGGAATTTAGCAAAAACTCATGTCCTGCCCATTTTTACTGAACAGATAAAGCTGTCAAATTACAAAAATACTCACCTTTGTCTGATAATGTATTAAAAAACAAAAAAAGAAGGTCAACAAGTGAAAGTGTTGAATACAAGATGAAAATTGCGGACCCTATTTTGGTGTAAAAAAAAACGAAACAAAAAACAGATATTTCTTTACGAAAGTGGTCCATATTTCTGCCCAAAAAGTCTTTAAAGTAGATAGAAAAAACAAAATAGAGTCAAAAATATTAGACTTGGGCATTTATTTAGAGTAACAATGATCTGGTATCGCATCACTGAGTGGCAGAGGCAAAAGCAAACCAAACAAAATAAAAAGGCACTCTCCTTCTCTCTTGCATAGCTCACCACGGCCAGTCTGATGTTCAGAAACCTCCTGGTTTCCGAGAAAGGTGCACACAGTCCCTCACATAGCGCAGGCAAGGCACACCTCCATTACAATTAATAAACAGCACACAGGGAGCAGCGTGACCGATCACCTGTCTTTAGGAAGGTTCAGAGAGTCAGAAGCTGCTGCGCGAGAGAGAAGGCAAGGTTTTTTATTTGGGAAGGGGGGGGGGGGGGGTTAGTAACCCTTTAATATTAAGAGATGAGGAGACTGCCCAAAACCTGCCACCGCAGTCCTGGCAAGGGACGACCAAGTCTATTTTTCAAGACAAGAAAAGGGGGTGGGGGCTCCCAATCCCCCTACAATAGGCCATGGTAGAGCATACTCCTACCAACTAAACAGTAGGAGGGTGAGGCCAGACCAGTATCCTAACCAGAGTTTCAGAAGTAGCAACTAAATTGGTCCTAACAGGACATTCCCCTCTTCTTATTATAGGATATTGGGATGGGTGACCACAGCAGCATTAGAACTATACAATGCATCTGGGAACAAAAACTCACCTTGGGTGTAGAAATGGGCCTTGTATTTACCCATTCTGAGTGCAAAAATGCCCCGGTTTGGATCAATAGATGGTGGGTAGTAATAAAAGGTGTTCCTTGGACTCTGAAGAAAAAAAAAAAAAATGTATCAAAAGTAAAGCTATAAACACACGGAAAAGGGACCCATGTATAAATGTGCTGAAGATGGAAATAGCAGGTTTCTAGGATAACATCTAAGCCTACACAAACATATCTTCACTTTTATAAACACTTTTCTGTAATTTCTGAGCAAAGGTAAAAGAACAGTGGGAATGCGCACTCCCTTAATTACAGGACAGAAGTCCAACAGTGAGATAAGATCATCGTACATGCTTTTTAGGTTATATCAGAGTGCGAATGATCCAGGCATACAAAGGTTGTTGTAGCTGTAAATCTTTGTGAAAGCTCATACAAAGCTACACAAAGCACTTTTTATTATGCGTTTCCCTGTCCACCTCCCTAGTCTCCATAGCATGCCCAAGGCCTCTTTCATAAACAATGCTCTACCTATAAAATATTTTGAAGACAATAGCATAACTAATCTATGAATTATGGCTTGTACTCAGGAATTTGCATCATGAACATTGAACTAAACTGTGTAAATAGGGTTCTGGCTCACATAAAGCAAATGCAGAGCTGTTTTGAGCCACTCGCCATTTTTGGGCTTGCAACATTTCTGTAGTTGAACACGGATCCCAGCTGAAAGGGAACCCTTCCCAATTTACTAACTGGAAATCTATAAAAAACAGTTGGGTATGTAGCAGAGAGTATATACCCATATTTTTCTCCCTATAATATGCAGCTGGCCATAGGATGCACCTAGAATTTGGAGGAGGAAAATAAGAAAAAAAAAATATTCTAAACCAAATGTGCTAACCCCCCCCCCCCCCCCCAAGAACCAAATAATAGAATCCCCCACTTACAGGTAGACTGGCATCCCCCCCCCCACATTCCTCATAGGACAGTGTGGCATTTCCCCCCTCCCATTCCCCATATAGGCAGTGCAGCATTCCCCCTCCCATTCCCATAGGCAGTGTGGCATTTTCCCCCTCCCATTCCCATAGGCAGTGCAGCATTCCCCCTCCCATTCCCATAGGCAATGTGGCATTCCCCCCTCCCATTCCCCATAGGCAGTGTGGCATTCCCCTCCCATTCCCCATAGGCAATGTAGCATTTTCCCCCCTCCCATTCCCCATAGGCAGTGAGGCATTTTCCCCCTCCCATAGGCAGTGTGGCATTTCCCACCTCCCATTCCCCATAGGCAGCGTGGCATTCCCCCCCATCCCATTTCCCTTAGACAAAAAGGTAAAAAAAAAAAAAAGTAAACTCACATATCCATCGCTTCCAATGTCCTTGCTGCCCACACGGTCTCTGCCGCTGCCTCTTCTCCGGTGGCGCCTGCACTCACCCGTCTCCGTTCAGCGTTGGCCATGCCCACCTGCTGAATGGAGCCAGGTGTGTACGTGGGTGCAGGATCCACTGGAGAAGAAGCGGCGGCGGGGCCAACATGGACAGTGGGACAGCGCAAAAGGTGGGGACATTGGGCAGGGATAAGTTGCCCGTACATCCGCCTGCTGCTCCTCCACCTTCTGGCCTACCGTGGGAGCGATCGATATGCGAGTTTACCCTTTTTTATTTTATTTTATATTCACTCGATAAGATGCACTGACATTTATCCCCCCCCCCCCTACTTTTGGGCGAAAAATACGGTATGTGGATTCCTACACTGGAAAACATTTTCACATAAGTCTAATTGAAGTTCATCAATAAAAATAATGCAACAGAGTGCATTCTCATTTACTCACTTTATCACCATTAAGAATTAGATTGCTCAGATCATATCCATCCAACGTAACACTGGGAAGACTGGCTCCTGCTAATGCTGCTAGTGTAGGTAAAATGTCAAGTGTACTGGCCAACTCAGAGGTTACTCCTAAAGATTAGAAAAGCACAAAATATTTACACACATATATGCAGACATATGTCCTGCTAAATCCTACCCCCACAGGTTCAGCCCTGTTTACTTACTAGTCCAGGTGAGCAACACAACTCATTCTTAGCCGGCAGCGATGTCATTGCTCTGGCACCTCAACCTGGCAGCTTAGTCATTAAGAAGCGTTTTCAGAGAGGGAGAGAGAGTTAGCACTAGCCAGCCAGGACAAAGGAGGAAAATGCCAATGTGCCAAGACAGGTACATACAGTGCCTTGAGAACGTAATCAGACCCCTTGCACTTTTCTACATTTTGTAACATTTTATTGAGATAGGGGCACCACCAGTAGCAATGTGTAGGATGTCCCGCAGAGGACCCCCTGCATAAAATCTGTGTGGTTGGGGAGTCGCCATGGGGACTCCACCGTCAGACTGACCAGATCCATGAACCACACCCTTCTGGGCCAGTGTGGGGTGATCAGGATGATAGGAATCTGCTCGCAGTTGACCACCATTAACATGCAACCCAGAATTGGCAGGAATGTGTAGAGCAGGTTGTATCCTGACAAGGTTATGACCAGCGTTGTGCCGACCTTCTGATTGTGCCGAGATGCAAAGAGGTCCACTTCCGGCACTCCCCACTGTAACCTGTGAGATGTTCATAGCTTTGGCTATTTTTTTTTATAACCTAACCTTGCTGTGCTGCATGTTCCTTGGTGTTCTCTAATAAACTTCTAAGGCCTTCACAGAACAGCTGTAGTTATACATTACATACAGGTGGACTTTTTACTCATTTAGGTCACTTCTAAATCTGGTCACACTGGATTTCAACTTTTTATTTATTAAACCTTAGGAAAAGCATGAATCATTAATTGTCTTTACACTTCACAAATACTAGCTAACTTGTTCAGTGGTATGAATACTTTTTCAAGGCAATGTATAGGACGTTAAAAATTGAGCTACAGGGCTTGGAGGGGGTACAACAAGATGCTCATGACATTGCAAACTTTATCTTTCATATCTATACACACTGCTATAATATATTGTAATTCTTTTTATAAATCACTATTCAGGTTACCTGGTTTGATTTTTCCCTCCCAGTACATTATTGCAGGTTCTCTTAGGCCTCCCTCGTATGTTGTACTTTTGCCACATTTCAAGAGTCCCGAACTACCACCTCTCTCCTTGCGCATTGTCTCAGGCCTTGGATTAATAACAAATTCACAGTTAAAGCTTAATATAATGCACATCTAGCACTTAATAGTATCACACTGGCAAACAGCTGTATAGTTATTGATGTAAGCAAATAATATAATATATATCCTATATGAGAGGTATATTCTGCACCACCTGTTCAATAATCAATATTTTCCTATATGTAAGCAAATAAGTTAAAAACATTATGCTACTGTATAAGCGTAAGGGTAAAATAAGCGATTGTCTTAAAATGGGCCAAAACCCTATGCGAATTTAAAATACAATTCTGTGAAATACTCACCTGTAGAATTGGTATTATAAGTATACAGTACGTCCTGCTCCAGATAGATTACTTACACTTGGGTTATCCTCCTCCAGATGGCGCTGCACTGCAGAGACATGCAAAAACAGGCTCCTCCCGGCCTCTCAAATACCCGGGACCTCCCACAAATCCCCAGCATTGAAAAGCAGTGAACGAGAAGCCGGGAGAATATAATCACCCAAACTGGTAACTATAACAATGATAACAATCACCATACAGGGGATCCAGAATAATACAAAACCAAGGGTGGGGTGGAGCAGGACGTACTGTATACTTATAATACCAATTCTACAGGTGAGTATTTCACAGAATTGTATTATTCTTAGTAGACAGTACGTCCTGCTCCAGATAGATTACTTACACTTGGGACATCCAATAGCAGTGTCCATAAAGTAGGGTGGGATCCCCAACAAAAAAGGTAACAGCAGACAGTTAAAACCACTGCCGCCTGCCAAACCTTGCGGCCAAGAAACAGCATTAGCCGAGGCCCAAACATCAACCTTGTAAAACTTTGAAAAGGTATGAACAGAAGACCAAGTAGCGGCCTTTCAAAACTTGATCAACAGAAGCCTGGTGCTGGAAGGCCCCAGAGGCACCAATAGCACGAATAGAATGAGCAGTAAGGCGGAAGGGAGGACTCTTCCCCTTAGCAGAATAGGCCTGAATCACAGCCTAACGGATCCAATAGCTGATAGTAGACATGGCAGGAGCCAAAACCTTTCCCAGGACCAGAAGGGACCACAAGAAGAGCATCAGTTATCCTGAAGGACGCAGTGACTACCAGGTAACACATTCGACACCGGACGACATCCAAGGAATGCATAACCCTGTCCTTAGCATTGCTAGGATTAGGGCACAATGAAGGAAGCACATATCTTGATTCAAATGAAAAGCCAACACCACCATAGGCAGAAAGTCTGGCTTAAAGCGGAACACCACCTTATCCTGGTGTCTCTCATAGTATGGGGGCTGAATGGACAGAGCCGCAAACTCAGACACCCGCCTGACCGGAAGTAATGGCCACCAGAAAGACAACCTTGAGAGTAAGCACAGCCAGAGCAGCCTCTGTATAGGCTCAAAGGGGGCACCCTACAAGGTAGACAAAACCAAGTTCAAATCCCAAACAGGGACCATAGGTTTACATGGGGAACGCACATGAGTAATCCCCTGGAAGAAGGTCTTAACCAAAGAATGCTGAGCAAAAGACTTCTGAAAGAAACCTGACCCTTCAGAGTACTGAGTTGGAGCCCCCGACTCCAACCCCTGATGTAAGACTCCAGAACCCTGGAAACTGAAAACATCTGACAGGGAAGAGACCTAGACTCACACCAGTCAATGTAGGTACGCCATACCCTGTAAGGAGAAGGAAGAAAAAGTTTTCTTCCTAGCCTTCACCATGGTATCAACCACCGAGGCGGACAAACCTTTCTCCATCAAAATGGAGGTTTCAGCCACCAGGCCATCAAATCCAGAGATTGTAAATTGGGATAGCGTAAGGGGCCCTGAGTGAGCAGATCTGGCACCCCTGGCAGAACATACTGGTCTACTGCCATCTTGCACCGAACCCTGCACAGCAGGGGGGATGGAGGAAAGACATACAGGAACTGAATGTCCAGCCATGACATGTAAAAAACATCCGAGGTCAAGGGCCAGAGTATCCTGGGACAGGGAGACAAACGTCCGAGAGCTTGAGATTGTGACAGGACCCAAACAGCTCCACAGCTGTCTGAACCCAATAGTGGCACAGAGATTGAAAGAACCCTGTTGCAGAGGGACCATCCTCCCTGGTGAAAGGTCCCCCTGCTCAGAGGGTCTGCCAGCAGAATTTTCACCCCCGGAATGAACACCACTGATATGCAGGGAACATTGTCCTCCACCAGGTCAGGAAGAGAAACGCTACCTGGAGGGCCCTCCTGCTTCGGGTCCCTCCCAGACGATGAATGTAGGCAACTGCCGTCTGGTTGTCCGGGCGCCCCTGGACAGGCAGGCCCTGAAGATGAGCAGTCAAGCGAGCCTAAACTAACCTGAGCGTTCGCAGCTCCAAGACCTAGATAGGAGTGTGGGCCTCCTGAGGGCCCCACCACCCAGGAAGGACAAGAAAGGGACTGCCCCTCAACAGGTTCCTTGAGTCCATCCACCACAAGAGGGACCTCCTGACCAGGGGGGAGAGCACACAGACCCTGTCCAGGGACGCTGGGTCCTTGTCCCATACAGACAATATGTGAAGTTGCAGAGGCCTCAAGTAGAACTGAGCCCAAGGAACAGCCGCGAAGCACGCCACCATCAGGCCCCCCAGCTGCATCCCCTGCCTACTGGATAGATGGGGACAAGTTAGGAGAGCCTGAGCCTGTGCAATCAGATTGTCCACCTTCTGCTGAGGCAGGAAGATCCTTACCTGAACTGTATCCAGATTCCTTCCTAGGAATGGAGTTACCAAGGAAGTGGACAGTGAGGACTTGGGGTGGTTGACCCCCCATCCAAAAGACTCCAGAATGGGCACCACCAGCTGAGTATCCAACTCTGCCTGATGTAGAGACTAAGAAGTGATGAGAATGTCGTCCAGATAGGGAAGCACGCCGACACCCTGACGTCAAAGTCGAGACATCCCGCCAGCCAGCACCTTGGTGAACACCCTGGAAGCTGAAGTGAGGCCCAAGGCCAAGGCCACAACTTAGTAATGTTGATCCATCAGAGCGAACCTGAGGAACTTGAGATGACCTGGGGGCACAGGAATATGAAGGTAAGCATCTTTGATGTCCATAGAAGTCATGAAATCCCCCTTGCGCAGGGAACTGATGGCAAAGCACAGAGTCTCCATGCAAAAGCGCCTGTCCATGACCAAACTTATTGAGAATCTTTAAGCCCAGGATGGACCTGACTGACCCATCTTTTTTGAGATACTGTAAATAGGTTGGATGAAATAAACACATGCCCTCTTTCTCTTAAAGGCACCTGGCAGATGACCCCCAGCTCCAGGAGGCCCTGCACAGCATGCACTAGCTCCTGAGCTAACACAGGGCCCTGAGGAAACCGGGACCCAATGAATTTTGGTGGGGGATCGGCAGCAACCTCCAACTTGTAACCGGAGGACACTACCTCCTGAATCCACCGGTCTGAGACCTGAAGCCTCCAGACGAGAGCGAAGTGCTGCAGCCGTCCCCCCACCCGGATGGGCGAGGGCGCCCCATCATGCCTGAGGGGGCTTGGGAGAACATTTGGCTTTGGGACCCCAGGAGGAGCCAGGACGTCCACGCCCTCTGCCTCTACCCCAGAAAACTCCCCGGGCCCCAGGGAAAGATGCCCCCCTTCCCTGTCCTGCCCCACGGTAAGGGGAGGAGGAGGAACCCTGACCCTTAAAGGGCCGGCGCTGGGGTAACTTACCTCCTTTGATAAAAAGGTCCAGACGGTCCCCAAACAGACATAGCCCCTTAAATGGAAGCCCAGCGAGGGCCTTCTTTGCCGCCATGTCAGCAGCCCACTGGCACAGCCAAACAGAGCGGCGTATAGCCACCACGAGGGCAGAAGTTCTGGCACACATTCTGATGGTGTCATCCAGTGCTGCAAGGACAAAATTTACAAAGGCAGCACAACTGGAGAGTGCATTAAAAACCTCACAAGGAAAATCATCTGGGGCACTATGCATCATATTTCTGGTAAGGGATCTAGTGGCCGAAGCAGCAATGACAGAGGCACAGACCGGGCGCAGCGCCATCCCCGCACATGCAAAGGCGTGGGAGGCCAGCTGGTCAATGCGTCGGGCCTCAGCATCCCGCAGGGTGGTAGAAGCAGGGGGAATGCATGACAGGGGTGCTAGACAGCCCTAGGATCTGGGCATCCACCTCGGGGGGAGATGACCAACATTTAACCACCTCAGCTTTAAAGGGATACTTCCTATCCCAACTCTTTGGAATCCCGAGAGGTTTACAGGGGCGCTCCCATTCCAAATGCGATTTAGCTGTATGGAAAGGCTCCCCTCTTTGCCTGGGAGCCTCAACAGGAAGAGAGATAGACAGCGCCTCAAAGATCTGGGTCAATAATCTGTCAGTGTCATCCGGGGCCCGGGGGTCAGAGCCAGAATCGTCATGACCCCTTGGTCCCTCAGCAGATGAGCCAGAGTCAGAAAGGAGCTCCCCTTCATCAGACGGGGTATAGCCACACAGGTCCATAAACTCCTCAGCTCCCATTGGGAAAACAGTAACATTAGGCGCCAAGAGCCACTTCTTCCCAGGGCCCTTATGCGCTAAGGACCTCGCAATAATCTGTTCAGCAGTAGCCAGTGTAGAAGACACCTCATGCTGAGAATCCCCACTAGTATGCAACTCAACAGGAGTGAGATTTAAGCTTGGGGTAGGTGAAGAGAAACGAGGTGCAGCCACTGGCAGGCCAGATTGCAATGCAAACGGCTGCTCAGCACAGGGTACACAGACCCATGCCTCGTCAGCGTTAGCATGAGGCAGCCCACACGCTACACACAGCTGGTCTTGTCCCAAGGGGACCCCGGTAACATTATCCTGGGATGCCTCCATATGGTGATTATTAGGCACAATATGCCAGTAGGGATTTACACTATAAGCAACCCTGGATGCCCCAATGACCCGCTAGGGAAGTGGGAGTAATTTTACAAGGCTCCTATCAAATACACCAGACGGGAGAAGCCAATGGATTCGCCCGTCTGAAAGAGACAATGGGGAGAGGGGGTGTCAGACCAAACACACTACAAGAGTATAGAGCCGCCCGCGAGGGCACTTACGGACCACGGTAAGCAGAACCGTGACACACGCGCGCAATCTGGTAGAAAATGGCGCCGCGAGTACCTCGAAGGGCGGGCCAGATCGAGCCGTGACGCATGGTGCGCCAAGCCAGGCCCCGCCCCCCCGAAGAGCGCGAATCCACAGACAAGCAGCCAATGAGAAAGCATAAGCATCTGAGGTAACGCCGCCGCGGAACATCTAAATGAAGAAGATGCACGCGGCGGCGGCATTTACCCCAGTAAAAAGACAAGTCAGCGCGGCGGCTGACACCACATATACTAGTGCAAGGAAACATGACAAAAAGCTGAATACACGAATCACGATACAAGCACACACACACACACCCCCTTTCTTCTCACCCGAAGGCTACAGGGAGAATGGCGGCCCCCTATACAGGACCCACCGCTATACGGGGCATGGGGCAATAATGCGGGAGGGGCATCCCATGAAGGCTCACCATCAGCCTATACCGCCTACCCTTTGGTGGGGGATTGCGGTGGAGCAGCGCTCCTTAAGCACACATAGTGCTGCCTACCTTCACCCGACCAGCGCAGCCCAGGCTGGGAGGCACATCAAACGAGGAACGGGTGGGGAATAGTCCAACAGGGCCGTAGGCTAAAAGCCCCGCTCACCTGCGAGAGAGTGATAATTTCATGTCTTCGCAGTAAGCACTGCAGAGAAAATCTGGGGGATTTGTGGGAGGTCCCGGGTATTTGAGGGGCCGAGAGGAGCCTGTTTTTGCATGTCTCTGCAGTGCAGCACCAAGGTATGAGCCATGCTGTTCCCCCATACTGAACCAGCCCAATATGTGGGGTTGAGGGGCCTGACTTATGGCTGGCACCACTATGAACAAAAGAGAAGCACGCGAGTCTGGAGGACACTGTCTATAGGATCATACAATAAGATTTCCTAACCCTGTCACCAGCCTGGGTGCGGACACACTGCTTTTTGGTTAAGGCAGACCGACAACTCCAGTTACATAAAGCAATTCTGCGAGTACTCACCTGTAGAATTGTTTTTGTTCTTGCATGGCACGACCTGCTTCGGTATTCATAACAGTTGGGGTTATTCCGCCACAAGGTGGCACAGTGGTACTGCAGAAAGCTGTGGCATCTCCCGTCCCACTATAAAAAGGGGGATCAACCATAGAGTTCCCAGCGTAGACAAGTAGTGAGACAAGAAGCTGGGAGAGAATAAAAGTAAAAAAATGTAAAAAACCCCAATTGACTTGGAACAATCGCCATAAAGAGGCAACCAAGAATAACGATAACAAGGGTGGGTCGAAGTGGGCCGTGCCATGCAAGAATAAAAACAATTCTACAGGTGAGTACTCACAGAATTGCTTTTTTCTTTATTGCATGGCACGGCCCGCTTCGGTATTCATAACAGTTAGGACATCCAAAAGCAGTGTCCAAAGTAGGGTGGGATCCCCAAAGAGTAACAGCCAGTAGTTCAAGTCACTACCGTGTCCAAAGTAGGGTGGGATCCCCAAAGAGTAACAGCCAATAGTTCAAGTCAGTATACACATAAGGGCAGACTAGATGGACCGTATGGTCTCCTTCTGCCGTCAACCTTCTATGTTACCTTCTATGTTACCGCCTGAAGCACCTTGCGGCCAAAGGCAGCATCCGCTGAGGCCTTAACATCAACCTTGTAAAACTTTGAAAAAGTATGAACAGAAGACCAAGTAGCGGCCTTGCAAACTTGTTCAACAGAAGCTTGGTGCTGAAAAGCCCAAGAGGCACCAATAGCACGAGTGGAATGAGCAGTAATCCTAAAGGGAGGTTCCTTTCCCTTAGCAGAATAGGCTTGAACCACCGCCTGACAGATCTACTTGCTGATAGTGGAGTTTAGCCGGAGGCAAACGCTTTTTAGGTCCAGAAGTGAGAACAAAAAGAGCATCAGATTTCCTGAAAGGCTCAGTAGCGACCAGATAAAACTTCAGAGCCCTGACCACATCCAGAGAATGCAGCGTCCGCTTCTTGGAATTAGCAGGATTAGGACACAATGATGTCCTGATTGAGATGAAAGGCAGACACCACCTTAGGCAAGAAATCCAGCTTAAGCCGGAACACCTTATCCTGATGCCGCTCGAAATAAGGAGGTTTGATGAAAAGCGCCGCCAGCTCAGAAACTCGCCTTACAGAAGTGATAGCCACCAAAAAGGCTACATTAAGAGTCGGAATGGGCAAGGCAGCCTCACGGATAGGCTCAAAGGGAGGCCCTTGTAGAGCAGACAACACCAGATTCAAATCCCAGACTGGTAGCAAAGGCTTACGGGGTGAACGCACATGAGAAACACCCTGGAAAAAGGTTTTAACCAACAGGTGATTGGCAAAGGATCTTTGGAAAAAATTGCCAGAGCTGAAACATGGCCTTTTAGGGTACTAAGTTGAAGGCCTAGATCCAAACCATGTTGCAAGGATTCCAGAATCCTGGGAATAGAAAAAACCTGACAGGGAAGAGACTTGGACTCACACCAGGCAATGTAAGCATGCCAGACCCTGTAATAGATAAAAGGACGAAGACTTCTTCCTAGCCCTAATCATGGTATCAACAGAAGCAGGCAACCCCTTTTCCATCAAGATGGAGGTTTCAGCAGCCAAGCCGTTAAATCCAGAGTTTGTAAATTGGGATGGCGTAACTGCCCCTGAGTGAGAAGATCTGGATCCTTGGGCAAGACGTACCGGTCTACTGACAACTGTACGACGTCTGCGAACCAAACTCTTCTTGGCCAACAAGGGGCCACCAGGATGGCTGGTACCCGCTCCTGGGCTATCTTGCGCATGACCCTGCCCAGGAGAGGAAACGGAGGGAACACAAAGAGAAGCTGAAACTCCGTCCAAGATATTGCCAGTGCATCCGTGGCGAAGGCCAGAGGATCCTGAGATAGAGATACAAATCTGGGAAGTTTGTGATTGTGACGGGGCGCTAACAAGTCCACGTCCGGCTGACCCCAGCGGTGACACAGGGAGAGAAACACCCGGTTGTTGAGGGACCATTCCCCCAGACGAGACGTCCCCCTGCTCAGGGAGTCCGCCACATGGTTCTCCACTCCCGGAATGTAGACCGCTGAGATGCAGAGAATATGCCGTTCCGCCCAAAACAGAATCAGGGACACTTCCTTGATGGCTCGCTTGCTCCGAGTCCCTCCCTGATGATTGATGTAGGCAACCGCCGTCTGGTTGTCTGAGCGGATCTGAACAGTTGTCTGAGTGGATCTGAATTTAGCTTGAAGGCAAATAGGAACATAGGAGAAAAAATATGTTTTATGCACAGTATAAAAACATGTAGAAATGTTGGTTACAAGCAGATTGTTAGCAGGATCAGATCCTAGTTGTCACATGTGTAACTCACCCATTGTCCGAGGTGAAAATGAACAAAGTGTTGTTCTGAATTCCCAAATCCCACACAGTCTGTAGGAGGTCCCCTACAGCTCCATCAAATTCCAGCAAAGCATCTCCATACTTCCCTCTTTCAGAATGTCCTGTATAGCGAGCGCTTGCAAACTGTGGATAATGAGTGTGCTGCACAAAGAAGACCTGCACGTAAGGTTTTCTGCAAAGTCATCTGACAATATTAGTTTACTATGCACAAATGCTTAATTTTAAACTTCCTTATTGGTGCCAAGCTTTTATAGGGACATTCCAGGCAAAAGGGGTTTAATGATCCTGCTTTCTGCTCTCCACATACTGGCTGTCAGGGGCTGCATCTTTTATCTCCCATGCTTTAGATTCCTCAAAAATTGTACTATATCCCTTGGGCACTCTGCAAAAAGGGGTCAGCAGATGAAAGGAAGTTCTATAGGGTTTATCAAGGAATACTAAGTGTTCGTGAATGAAATGTGCCGCCCTGACAGCCAGCATGATGCAAGCAGAAAGCAGTCTAGAATAATCCTTTGCCTGGAATGTAACTTTAAAATGTCTCTTATCAGAAATAATTATTCAGTAGAAATAGTATTTCTTACTCATAAATTAAATGCAAGAATGTCCCCAAACTTTTATACTGTTACCCGTGAGAAAAGCTGACTTGTGTGGCTAGCCCTACTATGCTTTCTCTAACATCAACAGTGAACAATACTATATTGTAAACAGAATTCAGTGAAGGTTTATGTAATAAATGGTACTACTGCAGTAATGCTAATGACTCCCCCAAAACTCCTTTATAAACGGCCAAAAAACAAATTCACTGCAGTAAAATGGAAACATGGGGCCGTTTCCCCTTACCATTATAAAAGTAATCAGACAACTTATATAGAAAAAAGCATATTTATTGTAATACAATTTCTGAATAAAGTTTCCATCCAGGTGATTACTCACCTGTAAAATGGGTATTATAAGTAAGTCACACACCCCGCTTCCAATATTCATGACATGTGGGACATCCAATAGCAGTGTCCGTCATGGGTGGGGAACCAAACAAGGCAACAATGCACAAACTTAAACCACTGCGGCTTGCAGAACCTTGTGGCCAAAAACAGCATCCGCAGAAGCCCGCACATCAACCTTATAAAACTTGGAAAAAGTATAAACGGAAGACCAAGTAGCAGCATTACAAACTTGTTCAACAGAAGCCTGGCCCAAGAAGCCCCAACAGCACGAGTAGAATGAGCATTGACCCGAAAAGGGGGAACCTTCCCCTTGGCAGAATAGGCCCCAACAATGGCCTGGCGGATCCATTTACTAATGGAAGACTTGGTGGGCGCCAAACCTTTCCTGGGCCCAGAGGGCACCACGAAAAAGGCGTCCATCTTACGAAAAGGAGAAGTAGCCAAACAGTACTTCACACAACGAACCACATCCAAGGAGTGCAAGACCCTCTCCTTGTCATTGCTAGGCTTAGGACACAAGGAAGGGAGAACTACACCCTGATTGAGATGGAAAGCATAAACTACCTTAGGAAGGAAATCTGGCTTAAAAGCGAAAAACCACCTTGTCCTGGTGTCTCTCAAAGTAAGGGGCCTGAATGGACAGAGCCGCCAACTCAGAGACACGCCGAACAGAAGTAATAGCCACTAAAAAGGCAACCTTTTGAGTGAGCATAAAAAGTGCAACATCCTGCACCGACTCAAAAGGAGGCCCCTGGAGGGCAACAAAGGCTTCCTAGGGGGCCGCACATGAGTGACCCCCTGGAAAAAAGTCTTAACCAGAGGATGCAGAGCAAAAGACCTCTTTCAAGGTACTAAGCTGGAACCCCAGGTCCAGACCGTGTTGAAGAAACTCCAAAATCCTAGGAATCGAAAACACCCTACAAGGCAAGGCCCTAGCCTCACACCAGTCAATATAGGACCTCCAAGTCCTGTAATAGATTTTAGAGAAGATCTCTTCCTAGCTCTAACAAGTGTCTGAATCACGGCATCAGACAAACCTTCCTCCTTTAAGAAGGAGGTTTCAGCAGCCATGCCGTCAAAGCCAGCATTTGTAAATTGGGGTAACGAAGTTGACCTTGAGTGATCAGATCCGGAAACAGGGGCAACATGTACTGATCTACCGCCAGACGTACGACGTTGGCAAACCAAACCTGTCTTGGCCACCTTGGAGCCACCAGGATTGCTGCCGCACCTTCTTGAGCCAACTTGCGCACCACCCTGCCCACCATGGAGAAGGGGGGAAACAGGTACAGGAACCCCAGATCCCTCCAGGCCAGAGACATGGCGTCCACTGCCAGGGCCAGAGGATCCTGAGACAGACACAAATGCAGGAAGCTTGTGACGCGAGGCAAAGAGATCCACCTCCGGAGTCCCCCACTTGTGGCAAAGGGACCGGAATACCCTGTGGTTGAGAGACCATTCCCCTCGACGAGAGGATCTCCAGCTCAGGGAGTCCGCCTCAGTGTTCTCCACACCCGGAATGTAAACAGCTGAGATGCATGAGACATTGCTCTCCGCCCAGGCAAGAATCAGAGACACTTCCCTGAGGGCACTCCTGCTGCGAGTCCCTCCTTGGTGATTGATGTAAGCGACCGCCGTCCGATCGAACTTGAACCGAAAAGCCCTGCAAATGAAAAGTCAAGCGAGACAGAACCAACCGAATGGCCCTCAGCTCCAAGACATTGATGGGGGTGTGTGCCTCCCGAGGCCCGCACAGCCCCTTGAACTGATGTTCCCTCCAGAACTCCCCCCCCCAGACCGACAGGCTGGCGTCCGTTTCCCAACAAGGGGCCAGAAAGGATCTGCCCCTCATCAGATTGCTTGGTTCCAGCCACCACAGAAGAGACTGCCGAACCCGGGGGGACATCAGAAACGACTGATCCAAAGACAGGCCACCAAAAGATGGAGCTGGAGCATCCGCATGTGAAACTGAGCAAAGGGAACTGCCTCAAAGGAAGCCACCATCAATCCCACCAGTCTCATCCCCAGCCGTATAGACGGGCGAGGGTTGGATAGGAGAAGCCGTATCAGATCCTGAACCATCTGCACCTTGGACTGAGGTAGGAACACCCTGGTCCGAATGGTATCCAGAGTCATGCCCAGAAAGGAAACCTCCCTTGACGGGGAAAGAGAAGACTTGGGGTAGTTGATCACCCAGCCGAACCTCTCCAGCGTGGACACCACCGTTCTGGTGTCTAGCTCCGCCTGGCTGAGAGAGGATGCCGTAATGAGAAGGTCGTCCAGATACGGCACAATGCGAATGCCCTGGGCTCTGAGAAGGGCCATTATACCCGCCAGCACCTTGGTGAACACCCTCGGTGCCGAGGTTAGCCCGAAAAGAAGAGCCACAAACTGAAAATGCTGATATCCCACCACGAACCTGAGGAATCTCTGGTGTGCCGGGAAGATTGGTACATGCAGGTAAGCATCCTTGATGTCTATGGACGTCATGAAGTCCCCCCGACGAAGAGAATGGATGGCTGATCGCAGAGTCTCCATGCGGAACTTCTTGGTTCTGATGAACCTGTTAAGAAGCTTCAAATCCAGAATAGGTCTTATGGAGCTATCCTTCTTGGGGACCGTGAAGAGGTTGGAATAGTAGCCCAGGCCTCTTTCCGAGGGAGGCACCAGGCAAATGACTTCCATGCCCAGAAGATTTTTTACAGCCGTCAGGAGCCCCTGCGCAGCCCGGGGATCTGAGGAGACCCGAGATCTGAAGAATCTGGGAGGAGGCCGGAACTCTAACTCCAGCTTGTAACCGGAAGACACCACTTCCAAGATCCATTTGTCTGTGACCTCCCGGTCCCAGACCTGGAAGAAGAGCCGCAGCCGCCCCCCTACCCGCAAGGGTGAGGGCGCCCCCTCATTGCTGAGCTGGCTTGGCAGCGGGCTTGGGACCCCAGTTGTGTCCTG
The DNA here is from genome assembly GCA_027917425.1 of Gastrophryne carolinensis. Classification (NCBI taxonomy): domain Eukaryota; kingdom Metazoa; phylum Chordata; class Amphibia; order Anura; family Microhylidae; genus Gastrophryne; species Gastrophryne carolinensis. The sequence goes on along the minus strand of CM051238.1, from coordinate 279,013,743 downwards.
GACGAGCACGTCCTCTGCCTCTGTTCCAGGAATCACCTCTGAAGGTAGAGTAGGCAAAACCTCTGCCTGCTCTGGCACCGCGAAAGGAAGGATTAAAGGAGCCCGCCCCCCCGAAAGGAGCGACGCTGCTTCTTACGCTGAGGTAACTTTCCTCCTTTCGCGACCGAATCCAATTTTCCTCCAAACAGCCGCAACCCCAGGAAGGGTAGCCCTGTAAGTGACCTCTTAGCCGCAATGTCAGCCGCCCACTGGCACAACCAGACCGACCGGCGAATAGCCACCATCAAGGCAGAGGTTCTACTACACATACATATTGTGTCATCCAATGCGGACAAAAGACATGAATAATTCACACCGCTTAAGGGCTGCAAACTCATCACTGGCCGGGTCAAGCTGGGAAACACTCAACAGGTCCCTAACGACAGACCTGGTAGCCACAGCCGTGAGCCCAGAAGCACAAACAGGCCGCAATGCTGAACCCACACTAGCAAAAGCATGGCTAGCCATTTGATCAATGCGCCTGTCCTCACCATCTTTGAGAGTGGTGGCATCAGGAGAATGTACAACCGATAGTCATCAATTCTGGCCGCAGAGCTAGAAATCATTCTCTCGATGTTGGCCAGCCTAGCACACACATCAGATTGCGACTCCCCGCTAATGACCATGTCACCCGAGGTCCGGATCAGGCAGGGTGGAGTAGGTGATGAGGCTGGCAGCACTGACCCAGACGCCTGGGACCCCGACTGCCGCGTTATGGCCTGCTGAGCACATGGTATGCAAATCAGTACATTATCCCCCGTAAGGGATACCCCACAGCCCACACACTGCCGGGATTGCCCCGAAGGGAGCCAGAGGCCGGTATCCTGGGAAGCCTCCATATGGTGATTTTACAGTAATCGCAATGACCAGAGGGAATGACCCGGGATGCCCCCTTTAAGTCCCGAGTGGGAGGATTTGAATGATACCCCAAATTAAAACCAAGGGACCCCAGGACCCGGAGAACCCCCCTTTTTAACACTTGATAGGGAGTCCTCCTGAAAGACACAATTGCAGGGACCCATAAGGCACAATCGGACACACAACCAACATACTTATATGCAGCTAAGAAAGGCATAAAAGCATAATTATATAATATATATAAAAATATATATATATAAAAAATATAAAACAAGGAAGGAAAAAACTGTATGATATATATAGTTTGACTCTGTGCATAAATCAATCCTCCACATAGATCTTTCAATGTTCACTTCACCAGGTGTGCTCTCAAGCCAAAACGTGTGTCCCAGCCACCAAATACTCAAATGCACGTACCAGAAAACTTCTTTCAAGATAGCATATCACTTTTTGGAGGGATCTCACAAGACAACTCCTTTTCTTAAATATACACTCCGTAGTTGATTTATATAATTGGATTTATGAAATAGTAGCAGGGAAAAAATAAAAACGCACATAGCGTAATAACGTTTAAAAGTTCAATGTTTAAAAGACTATTTATTGCGCTTACCAGATAAAAGACATATGACACCAAAAACAGTTTCCAAGTTATGTTCTTTCATAGACGGGAACGAGCGTTGCCTTATACTTCTCCGCCAGATTGTAAAGTCAATTTCTTTAAGCGCCGTATAATATAAATATATATATATCTGGGAAGCTGCCCCAAGCGCTCAAATAGCCAGACACAACGCTATACGTAAAAATAAGGAAAGGGCCCACAGGGCACTCTCAGAGCGTCTTAATGGCGTCCAGCACGCAGCACAGACCACCGGAGAGAGGGAGAAGGGCGGGCCGGCGCGGATCGCGCGCTGTGCCTGGCCCCACCCCCTACCCTCAGCCCAGGAAGATGCGGCTCCCAGCCAGTGGCTGGGCCCACGATGGCGACAGTGAACAAGCGCCAATGAGCGCCTGAAGGGAAGAAGCTCCCCCACCGTAAATGGCCACCACATGCGGCCAGCACAAGTAAAGCAAAAAGACTGGTCAGTACTGAAGTAGAAAAACACAGCTCAGAAAAATAAAAGTTATGGTAGAAACGCCCCCCCCCCCCCAGAGGGGAACAGGGGAACCCAGAAGGGGGGAAATCAGCACCCCAGAAGTGGAAGGGGAGTTAGGGACGGGGCATCCCAAGCAGGGATCACCAACCCGGATACCGCCTACCCCCTAGTATGGGGTCTCACGGGGGAGAATGGCTCCCTGTATACACCACAAAGGTGCTGCCTACCATTGCCCAGACCCACAGCCAAGGCTGAGAGGCATAATAAGGGTTTAAATAACAAAGTCCGAGCAGGAATAGAAACAAATTGGCCGGGGGTAACCCGGCTACCTGCAAGGAGGAGACACAGCCATCTTCTGCTTGCTCGCCGTCTGCAGAGACGAAAAATACAATTCTGTGAAAAACTCACCTGTAGAATTGGTATTATAAGTATACAGTACGTCCTGCTCCAGATAGATTACTTACACTTGGGTTATCCTCCGCCAGATGGTGCTGCACTGCAGAGACATGTGAAACAGGCTCCTCCCGGCCCCTCAAAAACCCGGGACCTCCCACAATCCCCAGCATTGAAAAGCAGTGAACGAGAAGCCGGGAGAATTTAACCACCCAAACTGGTAACTATAACAATGATAACAATCACCATACAGGGGAAACAGAATAATGCAAAACCAAGGGTGGGGTGGAGCAGGACGTACTGTATACTTATAATACCAATTCTACAGGTGAGTATTTCACAGAATTGTATTATTCTTAGTATACAGTACGTCCTGCTCCAGATAGATTACTTACACTTGGGACATCCAAGAGCAGTGTCCATAAAGTAGGGTGGGATCCCCAACAAAAAAGGTAACAGCAGACAGTTTAAACCACTGCCGCCTGCAAAACCTTTCGGCCAAAAACAGCATGAGCTGAGGCCCTAACATCAACCTTGTAAAACTTAGAAAAGGTATGAACAGAAGACCAAGTAGCGGCCTTGCAAACTTGTTCAACAGAAGCCTGGTGCTGGAAGGCCCAAGAGGCACCAATAGCACGAATAGAATGAGCAGTAAGGCGAAAGGGAGGACTCTTCCCCTTAGCAGAATAGGCCTGAATCACGGCCTGACGGATCCATTTGCTAACAGTAGACTTGGCAGGAGCCAAACCCTTCCTGGGCCCAGAAGGGACCACAAAAAGAGCATCAGTTTTCCTGAAGGATGCAGAGACCACCAGGTAATACTTCAAACACCTGACCACATCCAAGGAATGCAAACCCTCTCATTAGCGTTGCTAGGATTAGGTCACAAAGAAAGAAGAACAATATCTTGATCCAAATGAAAGTCACACTACCTTAGGCAGAAAATCTGGCCTAAATCGGAACACCACCTTGTCCTGGTGTCTTCCCAAGTATGGGGGCTGAATAGAAGAGCCGCCAACTCAGACACACGCCTGACCGAAGTAATGGCTACCAGAAAGACAACCTTGAGGGTAAAAACAGCCAAAGCAGCATCCTGTATAGGTTCGAAGGGCAGACAAAACCAAGTTCAAATCCCAAACAGGGACCACAGGTTTACGTGGGGAACGTACATGAGCGACCCCCTGGAAAAAAAGGTCTTAATCAAAGAATGATGAGCCAAAAGACTTCTGAAAGAAAACAGACAGGGCAGAAAACCTGACCCTTCAGAGTACTGAGATGGAGTCCCGACTCCAGCCCAAGCTGTAAGAACTCCAGAACCCTGGGGACTGAAAACACCTGACAGGGAAGAGACCTAGACTCACACCAGTCAAAGTAGGTACACCATACCCTGCAATAGATGGAAGAAGAAGTTTTCTTCCTAGCCTTCACCATGGTATCAACCACCGAGGCGAACAAGCCTTTTTCCATCAAGATGGAGGTTTCAGCAGCCAGGCCGTCAAAGCCAGAGTTTGCAAATTGGGATGGCGTAAGGGGCCCTGAGTGAGCAGATCTGGCACCCCTGGCAGAACGTACTGGTCTACTGCCATCTGCACCATGTCTGCGAACACACTCTTCTTGGCCGCCTGGGGGCCACCAGAATTGCTGGCACCCCCTCTAGAGCAATCTTGCGCAGAACCCTGCACAGCAGGGGAAATGGAGGAAAGACATACAGTGCTAAAGTATCCATGGTCAAGGCCAGAGGATCCTGGGGCAGGGAGACAAAGGCCAGGAGCTTGTGATTGTGACAGGACGCAAACAGATCCACATCTGGTTGGCCCCAACGGTGGCACAGAGATTAGAACACCCTGTTGCAGAGGGACCATTATCCCTGGCGAGAGGTCCCCCTGCTCATAGGGTCTGCCAGCAGATTTTTCCACCCCCGGAATGTACACCGCTGATATGCAGGGAACATTGGCCTCCACCCAGGTCAGGATCAGAGACACTTCCTGGAGGGCCCTCTTGCTCCGGGTCCCTCCCTGGTGATTGGCGTAGGCAACTGCCGTCTGGTTGTCCGAGCACCAACTAAACAGGCAGGCCCTAAAGATGAGTAGTCAAGCGAGCGAGAACGGACCTGATCGCTCGCAGTTCCTGAGTGATGAGGATGTCAACCAGATAGGGAAGCACACGGACGCCCTGATATCTGAGTAGAGACATCACGCCAGCCAGCACCTTGGTGAACACCCCGGGAGCTGAAGTGAGGCCAAAGGGCAAGGCCACAAATTGGTAATGTTGATCCATCAGAGCGAACCTGAGGAACTTTTGATGACCTGGGAACACAGGAATATGAAGGTAAGCATCTTTGATGTCCACAGAAGTCATGAAATCCCCTTGGCGCAGGGAACTGATGGCAGAGCGCAGAGTCTCCATGCGAAAGCGCCTGCCCTTGATAAAAACTTGTTGAGAATCTTTAAGTCCAGGATGAACCTGACAGAACTATCCTTTTAGGGTACTGTGAATAGGTTGGAATAAAAGCCCTTGCCTTCTTCACTTAAAAAGGGACCTGGCAGATGACCCCCAGCTCCAGGAGGCCTTGCACTAGCTCCTGAGTTGACACAGGGTCCTTAGGAATCCGGGACCTGATGAATCTTGGAGGGGGATCAGCAGCAAACTCCAACTTGTAACCGGAGGACACAACCTCCTGAATCCATCGGTCTGAGACATGAAGCCTCCAGACGTGAACGAAGTGCTGCAGCCGTCCCCCCACCCGGATCGGTGAGGGCGCCCCGTCATGCCTGAGGGGGCTTGAGAGAGGATTTAGCTTTGGGACCCCAGGAGGAGCCAGGATGTCAACGTCCTCTGCCTCTACCCCAGAAATCGCCCCAGGCCCCAGGGACAGATACCCCCCTTCCCAGTCTTGCACCACGTAAGGGGAGGAGAAGGAACCCCGACGCCGAAAGGGCCGAGGTTGCCGCCTGCGCTGGGGTAACCTGCCTCCCTTAGCAAAAAGGTCCAGGCGGTCTCCAGACGCAGTCCTTTAACGGGGAAAACCAGTGAGGGCCTTCTTGGCAGCATTGTCAGCAGCCCACTGGCGCAGCCAAACCGAGCGGCGTATAGCCACCACAAGGGCCGAAGTTCTGGCACACATTCTGATGGTGTCATCCAATGCGGACAAGACAAAAATTTACAAAAACATCACAACTGGAGAGTGCGTTAAACACCTCAAAAGGCAATTCATCAGGGGCACTATCAAGCAGATTTCAGAAAAGGGTTCTAGTGGCCACAGCAGTAATAGCAGAGGCACAGACCGGGCGCAGCACGGTCCCCGCACATGTAAAAGCGTGGGAGGCCAGCTGGTCAATGCGCCGTTCCTCAGCATCCCGCAGGGTAGTGGAATCAGGGGAATGTCTGACAGGAGGGGTGTTAGATAGCCCTAGGATCGGGGCATCCACCCCGAGGTTATGGAAATGTGCCTGCTCTGGAATTCCAAACGTGATTTGCTGTATGGAAAAAGCTCCCCTTTTTTGCCTGGGAGCCTCAACAGGGAGAGAGATAGACAGAACCTCAAAGATCTGGGTCAATAATCTGTCAGTGTCATCCGGGGCCCAGGGGTCAGAGCCAGAATCGCCATGACCCCTTGGTCTCTCATCAGATGAGCCTGAATCAGACGAGCCTGAATCAGACGGGGTATAGCCACACAGATTCATAAACTCCTCAGTTCCCTAGGGGAAACGGTAACATTAGGCGTCAAGTGCAGCTTCTTACCAGGGCCCTTACACGCTATTAGCAAATAATCTGTTCAACAGTAGCCAGTCTAGAATACACATCAGGCTGAGAATCCCCACTAGTATGCAACTCAACAGGAGTGGGATTTAAGCTTGGAGGAGAAGGTGAAGTGACACGAGGTGCAGCCACTGGCAGGCCAGATTGCAATGCAAACACCTGCTCAGCACAGGGTACACAGACCCGTGCCTTGTCAGCGTCAGCATGAGGCTGCCCACCCGCTACACACAGCCGGTCTTGTCCCAAAGGGACCCCGGTAACATTATCCTGGGATGCCTCCATATGGTGATTATTAGGCACGATATGCCAGTAGGGATTGACGCTATAAAGCAACCCTGGATGCCCCAATGACCCGCTAGGGAAGTGGGAGTAATTATTCAAGGCCCAACTATCAATTACACCGGGCCGGGGGAAGCCAATGGATTCACCCGTCTGAAAGACACAATGGGAAGAAGGTGTGTCAGAACCAAACACACTACAATGAGTATATCCCACGTGCGCGCGCCCCGACAAAATGGCGCCGAGAGCACCTCGAAGGGCGGGACAGAGCGAGCCGTGACGCAGAGTGCGCCAAGCCAGGTCCCGCCCCCCCCGAAGAGCGCGAAGCCCACAGACAAGCAGCCAATGACAATGCAGAAGCGTCTGAGGTAACGCCGCCGCGGAACATCCAAATGAAGGAAAAGACGCGCGCGGCGGTGGCGGCATTTGCAATAGTAAAAAAGACAAGTCAGCGCGGCGGCTGACACCACATATACTAGTCAAAAGACATGACAAAACGCCGTAAGCACGAATCACGATACACGCTCACTCACACACCCCCCCCCCTTCTTTCCCTCCCGAAGGCTACAGGGAGAATGAGGGAGGATGGCGGCCCTGTGTACAGGACCCACCGCTACACGGGGCATGGGACAATAATGCGGGAGGGGCATCCATAAAGGCTCACCATCAGCCTATACCGCCTACCCTTTGGTGGGGGATTGCGGTGGAGCAGCGCTCCTTAAGCACACATGGTGCTGCCTACCTTAACCCGACCAGCGCAGCCCAGGCTGGGAGGCACATCACAGGAGGAACGGGTGGGAATAGTCCAACAGGGCCGCAGGCTAATAGCCCCGCTCACCTGCGAGAGAGTGATAATTTCATGTCTTCGCAGTAAGCACTGCAGAGAAATCTGGGGATTTGTGGGAGGTCCCGGGTATTTGAGGGGCCGGGAGGAGCCTGTTTTTACATGTCTCTGCAGTGCAGCGCCGCGCCATCTGGCGGAGGATAACCCAAGTGTAAGTAATCTATCTGGAGCAGGACGTACTGTATACTAAGAATAACTGGGGAATGTGTGGGAGGTCCCAGGTATTTATGGCCCGGGAGGGGCTTCCTTTTTTTTCTGTCATCTCTGCAAAAGTTCGCCCTCTACAGGTAATAACCCACATGTCATGAATATTGGAAGCGGGGTGTGTGACATACTTGGAATATATACTCACATTTTGCCCCATAGCACCGGCATCTTCATACTTACCGATGAGGGAGAAGGAGCAATTTCATCCTCACTGGGCAGACATAGTGGTGTTAATCAAAATGGCTTTACACACTTATCTCAGTTGCATTAGAGGGGGTGTACCGAGATGAGGAGTGTCTAACCCGCATTGGCATGCCCCCTCCAATGCAATGAATGGAGTATGTGTGTTGGGGCAACAAGGCTCCATGGACGCCTCCAGTGCTGGAAGACAGAATTGTCGGTCCCACATTGTCTGTCAGTATGAATATGCTGGTGGTGCACAGAGGAGCTGTGGGGGAGAACACTGGACCTGCACAGAGGAGCTGTGGGGGAGAACACTGGACCTGCACAGAGGAGCTGTGGGGGAGAACACTGGACCTGCACAGAGGAGCTGTGGGGGAGAACACTGGACCTGCACAGAGGAGCTGTGGGGGAGAACACTGGACCTGCACAGAGGAGCTGTGGGGGAGAACACTGGACCTGCACAGAGGAGCTGTGGGGGAGAACACTGGACCTGCACAGAGGAGCTGTGGGGGAGAACACTGGACCTGCACAGAGGAGCTGTGGGGGAGAACACTGGACCTGCACAGAGGAGCTGTGGGGGAGAACACTGGACCTGCACAGAGGAGCTGTGGGGGAGAACACTGGACCTGCACAGAGGAGCTGTGGGGGAGAACACTGGACCTGCACAGAGGAGCTGTGGGGGAGAACACTGGACCTGCACAGAGGAGCTGTGGGGGAGAACACTGGACCTGCACAGAGGAGCTGTGGGGGAGAACACTGGACCTGCACAGAGGAGCTGTGGGGGAGAACACTGGACCTGCACAGATTATATTTACACACACTATGAGGCTAATTCATTACTAATGCCAGGTATCGGCACATGAGCGTCTGTATAGCCGCGCCAAGAGCGACCGCTAGTAGACGCTGTAAGCGGGTATCGGGTGCTGTAGTAACCTGGCCGGCATTAATGAATGTTGGGTGCTGTAACACCAGTATAGCACTGCAGGGAGCGAGATGTAGCGCCAGCTCAGTCTGACCGACTCTCAGCGTCTCACGCCATACTTATCAAAAAACTACACACACACACACACACACACACACACACACACACACACACACACACACAGCAGCGGCGCTCTAAATCTGGTTGCTATAGCACAGAGCGCCAGACGCTGTGTGATTAAAGTCTGTTTTTGAACAACAACTATCCACCAGTAACAAATGGAATTACACCATGGAATTACATTATTGTGACATTAACACTTTAGTGCAAGACCTGTAAATACAATTCTGCATAAAAAACAAAAAAAAAAAATCAAAAAAGTTTTCAAAAATGACTTTTACTGGGCCAGTAGAGGTGACGATTATTTGAGAAAAAAAAAATACAATTCTGTGATTACTCACCTGTAGAATTGGTATTATGAGTAAACAGTACATCCTGCTCCAGATAGATTACTTACACTTGGGTATTACGCCGCCAGATGGAGACATCGAAAATCGGACCTCCCACAATCCCTAGCATTGAAAAGCAGTTAACGAGAAGCCGGGAGAATTAAAACAAACCCAAACTGGTAACTATAACAATGATAACAATCACCATACAGGGGATCCAAGATAATGCAAAACCAAGGGTGGGGTGGAGCAGGACGTACTGTATACTCATAATACCAATTCTACAGGTGAGTAATCACAGAATTGTATTCTTAGTATACAGTACGTCCTGCTCCAGATAGATTACTTACACTTGGGACATCCAATAGCAGTGTCCACAAAGTAGGGTGGGATCCCCAAAGGTAACAGCAGACAGGTCATACCACTGCCGCCTGCAGAACCTTACGGCCAAAAGCAGCATCAGCTGAGGCCCTAAAATCAACCTTGTAAAACTTTGAAAAGGTATGAACAGAAGACCAAGTAGCAGCCTTGCAAACTTGTTCAACAGAAGCCTGCTGCTGAAAAGCCCAAGAGGCACCAATAGCACAAGTAGAATGAGCAGTAAGGCGGAAGGGAGGATTCTTCCCCTTAGAGTAGGCCTGAATAACAGCCTGACGGATCCATTTGCTGATAGTAGACTTGGCAGGAGCCAAACCCTTCCTAGGACCAGAAGGGACCACAAAAAGAGCATCAGTTTTTCTGAAAGGTGTAGAAGCCACCAGATTGACACCTAACCACATCCAAAGAGTGCAAGACCCTCTCCTTAGCATTACTAGGATTAGGGCACAATGACGGAAGAACAATGTCCTGATTCAAATGAAAGGCAGACACAACCTTAGGAAGAAAGTCTGGCTTGAAGCGAAACACCACCTTGTCCTGGTGTCTCTCATAGTAGGGGGGCTGAATGGAGAGCGCCGCCAACTCAGACACACGCCTAACAGAAGTGATAGCTACCAGAAACACAACCTTGAGCGTAAGAATGGCCAAGGCAGCATCCTGCACAGGTTCAAAGGGAGCACCCTGCAAGGCTGATAAAACCAAATTCAAATCCCACAACAGGCAACATAGGCTTACGTGGGGGACGCACATGAGTAACCCCCTGGAAAAAAGTCCTGATCAGAGAATGCCGAGCAAAGGACTTCTGGAAGAAAATAGCCAGGGCAGAAACCTGACCCTTCAGAGTACTGAGTTGGAGCCCCATCTCCAACCCATGCTGCAGGAACTCCAGGATCCTGGGAATAGAGAACACACGACTGGGAAAAGACTTAGACTCACACCAGTCAATGTAGGCACGCCAAACCCTGTAATAAATGGAAGAGGAAGACTTCTTCCTAGCCTTTATCATGGTATCAACAACAGAGGTAGACAGCCCCTTCTCCATCAAGATGGAGGTTTCAGCAGCCAGGCTGTCAAAGCCAGAGTTTGTAAATTGGGATGGCGTAAGGGACCCTGAGTGAGCAGGTCTGGCACCCTGGGCAGAACGTATTGATCTACTGCCAGCTGCACCACGTCTGCGAACCACACTCTTCTTGGCCACCTGGGGGACACCAGAATTGCTGGCACCCCCTCCAGAACAATCTTGCGCAGAACGGAGGAAAGACATACAGGAGCTGAAAGTCCTGCCATGACATTGTTAGGGCATCCGCGGCCAAGGCCAGAGGATCCTGGGACAGGGAGACAAAGGCCGGGAGCTTGTGATTGTGACGGGACGCAAACAGATCCACATCTGGTTGGCCCCAACGGTGACAAAGAGATTGAAACACCCTGTTGCACAGGGACCACTCTCCCTGGCGAGAGGTCCCCCTGCTCAGAGAGTCTGCCTGCAGACTTTCCACCCCCAGGATGTACACCGCTGATATGCAGGGAACATTGGCCTCCGCCCAGGTCAGGATCAGAGACACTTCCTGGAGGGCCCTACTGCTCCGGGTCCCTCCCTGATGATTGATGTAGGCAACTGCCATCTGGTTGTCTGAGCACACCTGAACAGGCAGGCCCGAAGGTGATGAGTCAACTGAGCCAGAACCAACCTGATCGCCTGCAGTTCCAAGACGTTGATAGGTGTGTGGGCCTCCTGAGGGCCCCACCTCCCTTGGAACTGCAGGGACTTCCAGAAACCCCCCCAACCTGACAGACTGGCATCCGTGGTGACCGTCTTCCAGGAGGGGGTCAGAAAGGATCTGCCCCCCAAGGGCAGGGGGGAAAGCACAAAGACCCGGTCCAGGGAAGCAGGGTCCTTGTCCCATACTGACAAAAGGTGGAGTTGCAGAGGCCTCAAGTGGAACGGAGCATAAGGGACCACCTCGAAGCACGCCACCATCAGGCCCACCAGCTGCATTCCCTGCCTCATGCAGGGATGACGACAAGATAGCAGGAACTGGACCTGCACAATCAGACTGTCCACCTTCTGCTGAGGAAGAAAAATCCTTGCCTGAACTGTATCCAGATTCATTCCCAGGAATGAAGTCCCCAAGGAGGGAGACAGAAGACTTGGGGTGGTTGATCACCCAGCCAAATGACTCCAGGGTGGACACTACATCAGGCAGAGTTGGATACTCAGCTGGTAGAGACTGGGAAGTGATGAGAATGTCGTCCAGGTAGGGCAACATGCGGATGCTCCGAGACTGAGCAGAGACATCACTCCTGCCAGCACCTTAGTGAACACCCTGGGAGCTGAAGTGAGACCAAAGGGCAATGCCACAAATTGGTAGTGTTGATCCTGCAGAGCGAACCTGAGGAACATTTGATGACCTGGAAACACAGGAATATGAAGGTAAGCATCTTTGATGTCCACAGACGTCATGAAATCCCCTGGGCGCAGGGAACTGATAGAGCGCAGAGTTTCCATGCGAAAACGCCTGCACCTGACAAATTTGTTGAGGATCTTTAAGTCCAGGATAGGCCTGACTGAACCATCTTTTTTGGGCACGGTAAAGAGGTTCGAATAGAAGCCCTTGCCCCTTTCTCTTAAAGGGACCTTGCAGATGACCCCCAGCTCCAGAAGGCTTTGCACCTCCTGCACTAGAGCCTGAGCTGACACAGGGTCCTGAGAAATCTGGGATCTGATGAACCTTGGGGGGGGGGGGCATGCAGCAAACTCTCTTATAACCGGAGGACACTACCTCCTGAATCCACCGGTCTGAGACATGAAACCTCCAGACGTGATCAAAGTGCTGAAGCCGTCCCTCCACCTGGATGGGTGAGGGCACCCCTTCATGCCTGAGGGGGCTTGGGAGAGGACTTAAGCTTGGAACCCCAGGAGGAGCCAGGGCGTCCACATCCTCTGACCCTACCCCAGAAGTCTCCTCGGGCCCCAGTAAAGGAAACCCCCCCCCCCCCTTGTCTAGCACCACAGTAGGGGGAGGAAAAGGAGCCCTGACCCCGAAAGGGCCGAGACTGCCGCCTGCGCTGGGGTAACCTGCCTCCCTTAGCAAACAGGTCCAGGCGGTCCCCAAACAGGTGTAGTCCTTTGAAGGGAAAACCAGTGAGGGCTTTCTTGGCAGCGTTGTCAGCAGCCAAACTGAGCGGCGTATAGCCACCACTAGGGCAGAGGTTCTGCCACACATTCTAATGGTGTCATCCAAGGCAGAGAGGACATAGGTCACAAAAACATCACAACTAGAGAGTGCATTAAACTCCTCCCTAGACACATCATCAGGGGCACCATCAAGGATATTTCTGAGCAGGGTCCTAATAGCCACAGCCGTAATGGCAGAGGCACAGACCGGGCGCAGCACCGTCCCCACACATGCAAAGGAATGGGACGCCAGCTGATCAATGCGTCGGTCCTCAGCATCCTGCAGATTAGTAGAGTCAGGGGAGTGCATGACAGAGGTGTTAGATAACCCTAGGACCGGGGCATCCACTTCAGGAGGGGATGACCAACACTTCACCACATCAGCAGGAAAGGGATACCTCTTATCCCAACTCTAGGTACACCGGGAAGCCTGCTGGGGCGCTCCCATTCCTTGAGCACAAGGTTAATAAAATGGGCTTGCTTAGGAAACCAAGCGTGACTTAGCAGTATGAAACAGTTCCCCCTGTTGCCTGGGGGCCGCAACAGGGGGAGAAAAACAGAACCTCAAAAATCTGAGCCAACAGTCTATCAGTATCATCTGGGGCCCAGCCGTCACATAGCAGCCGGAACAAATAAAAAATTGCGTCGGGTATACCTAGAGGGGCGGGCCGCAGGAACAGTGACGCGGAACGCGCCAAAAGCGGGCGCCGCCCCCCAAGGAGCGCGAAGCCGTACACGTGACAAGCAGCCAATAACGGGGCACCAGCGCCTGAGGTAACGCCGCCGCCAAGCGCGAAACACAGTGGAAGTGCGTGCAGCGGCAAATTTAAGAAAGACAATCAGTGCAACCAAGTCAGCGCGGCGACTGACACCAATCAGAATAACATAATACAGTGAAGCACAAAGGCCAATACACATACACACACACCCTCCCGAGGGCTACAAAGGAGAGCGAGGGAGAACAGCGGCCACTTAACAGGACCCACCGATAGACAGGGGCAAGGGGCAATAGTGTGGGAGGGGCATCCCATAGAAGCTCACCATATGCCTATACCGCCTACCCTTTGGTGGGGGATTGCGGTGGAGCAGCGCTCCTAAGCACCTGACAGCGGTGCTGCCTTCCATCACCTGACCAGCGCAGCCAAGGCTGGGAGGCAAATTACTAATGGAATGGGTGGGAATAGACCTACAGGGCCGCAGGCCAATAGCCCCGCTCACCTGCGAGAAGAGAGCCATCTTCTTGTCCTTCGCAGTCCAGACTGCAGAGAAGATCTGGGGGTTGTGGGAGGTCCCTGGGTATTTGAGGGGCTGGGAGGAGCCTATTTTCGCAGTCCAGCACCATCTGGCAGAGTAATACCCAAGTGTAAGTAATCTATCTGGAGCAGGATGTACTGTATACTAAGAATAACCCCGTTTAACCCTTTAAACACCAGCCACGTAAAATTTACGTGGCTGCCTCCCCTGCAGTTAACCGCCAGCCACGCAAATTTTACGTGCCTGAATTTCCCCCCTGCTAGTAGAAAAAGTAAAAAAAAAAAAAAGTCACTTACCTGACCCCTCGTTAGATCCGGCCGGGTCTCCTCTTCAGCCAGAGGGGCTCCAATCACCAATTGGGGCTCCTCCGGCTGCAGGGGAGTGCCCAAAATAGGGTGCCCCCCCGTTTCAGCAGGCGCCGGAATTATCTGTAAAAAAAAAAAAAAAAAAAAAAAAAAAAAAATGGACAGTTACTCACCTGTGTGCCTGTTAGCTCCCGCCGGCTCTCCTCTTCACGGGGGGGGGGGGGGGGGGGGGTAATGGGCTCCGATCACCCCCCCTCCTCCATCTTCTGGAGGGGGCGGGGCCGATGACGTCACTGCCGGGTGTCACTGTCAGACGCCGGTGACGCCGGCTCTTCTCTGCTCAGCTGTCACCTGCATCAATCAGATCGCCGCGGGACACTGCATATGAAGATCGGAGGTGAGTAAAGTAAAAAAAAATTTTAATAAAGTTATTTGCAAACTGTGTGCGTTTGTTTTTTTTACTGTTAACCCATTGTAAACTGGTAAGGGGTCCATGAGACCCCTTATACCAGTTCACAAGGCTCGGGGGTCTGGCAAGTCACCTGAGGCTAGCGGGTGACTTACCATTAACCCCTGGCCCCCCAAATTACCTGCCTCCCCAAAGGGCCCTAGGCTATGATGGCTTGTAGCCGGCAGGGCCAGGGGCCACTAAAGCTGGCCCCTGCGCCCTGTTCTACAAGCCCCCATAGCTGGTCACAGGCTGGTTACGCTGGATAGGGGGGACCTCGCGCCATTTTTTGGGGGGTTTTTAAGGGTTTTAACCTTTAACTATGTTACCTGTAACCCAGTAGGTATAAAAGGCTTCCAGCAGCAGCAGGAGAGCAGAAGCCTAAGTGATCAGCGTGGGACACAGGAATGCATGGGAGATTTTTTTTTTTTATAAAGTTATTTTTAAAGTGTGTGTTTTTTTTTTTACTTTTAACCCTTTGTGAACTGGTAAGGGATTTATGAGACCCCTTATACCAGTTCACAAGGCTCTGGGTCTGGCAAGTCACCTGCGGCTAGTGGGTGACTTGCCATTAACCCGAGACCCCCCCATTACCTGCCTTCCAAAAGAACCCTTAAAAATTCCCAAGAAATGGTGTCCTCCCCCCTTTGAAGGGGGACCCCACACCAATTTCTTTTTTTCATTTAACCCTTTATTATGTGGATAGTAGTTGTATTTTATTTGTAAATGTTATAAAGTGCTCTTTTTAGTTTAGGGTGTTGCATGTTGGGTATTGTTCTGCTCGGGGGACCTTGCGCTTTCAGATTTAGCTTGTTTTTTCTTATTTGCATATTGATATTTTAGGAAAAGGTGTTTTTTATTCTGCTTTTTTATAAATTTTTTTGTGAAACCCTATGCAACCTAAGAATTCTTCAAGATATTACTTCCAGAAAGATGAGCCCACTACAACAAGCTGGGTACGCTTAGAAAGCTTAACATGTGTACTTTCAGGGAATCCTGGGAACCCGAGAACGGCCAACAGGGAAGAGACCTAGACTCGCACCAATCCATAAGGGTAAACCGA
Source organism: Gastrophryne carolinensis (assembly GCA_027917425.1). Classification (NCBI taxonomy): domain Eukaryota; kingdom Metazoa; phylum Chordata; class Amphibia; order Anura; family Microhylidae; genus Gastrophryne; species Gastrophryne carolinensis. Next base: position 278,998,093 of record CM051238.1, on the reverse strand, counting down.
ACCCTATAACAGATGGAGGAAGGAGAAGAAGCTTGCACCTAGGCTTCCCATAGTCTCAACCACCGCGACAGATAAGACTGTCTCCAGCATGATGGATGTTTCAGCAGTCAGGCCATCTAGGCCAGAGTCTGTAGATTGGGGCGACGTAAAGAGGCCCTGAGTGAGCAGAGCTGGCACTCCTGGCAGAATGTACAGAACTACTGCCCTCGGTACCACATCTGCAAACCACACTCTACTAGGCCACCCGGGGACCACCAGAGTCACTGGTCCCCCTTCCAGAGCAATCTTGCACAGAACCCTGCCTAGCAGGGGGAATAAAGAAAGGACATACAGACAGAATGTCCAGACATAACATTACCAAGGCATCCTGACCACGGCCAGAGGATCCTGGGACAGGGAAACAAGGGCCGAGAGCTTGTGAAAGTGACGGGACACAAACAGATCCACAACTGGTTGGACCCAATCGTGATACAGGGATTAGCACATCCTGTCGCAGAGGGACCCCCACCGGAGCGAATACCACCGATATGCAGGGAACATTGTCCTCCGCCCAGATTAGTATCATAGACACTTCCTGGAGGACCCTCCTGCTCCAAGTCCCTCCCAGATGATTAATGTAGGCCACTGTCGTCAGACAGACCGAGCGCCCCCGAACAGGCAGGCCCTGAAGAGGAGTAGTCAAACAAGATAGAATCAACCTGAACGCTCACTGTTTCAAACATCGATAGGAGTATGGACCCTCTAAGGGCCCCACCTCCCCCATAACCGCAGGGAGTTTCAAAGAAACCCCCCCCCTTCAACCTGATAGATTGGCATCCACGGTGACCGTCTCCAGGAAGGGGCAAGAAGGGAACTGCCCCCAGACAGGCTCCTTGAGTTCATCCACTCCAAGAGCAGCTCCTCACAGTGGGGAAGGCACACAGGCCCTGCTCCAGGGATACTGAATCCCTGTCCTGTACTAACTATAGGAGTTATAGAAGGGTCCAAGGGGAACTGAGCATAAGGGATCTCTTCTGAGCAAGCCACCAACGGGCACACCAGCAGCATCCTTGCCTGGCAAAGGGACGGGGACAGCAACGAGGGACTAAGCCCATGCAACCAGATTGTCTACCTTATTGCTGAGGAAGGAAGGTTCTCGCCTGAACCGAATCCAGATTCATTCCAAGTAGTGGAGTACCAATCAAGGGGACAATGAGGACCTGGGGTGATTGATCACCCATCCAAATGACTCCCCGTGGACCCACCAGTCAAGAAACCAACTAAGCCTGAAGTAGAGACTGGGAAGTGAAAAAGGACGTCCAGGTAGGTCATAGCGCGAACGCCTCTTGGTCTCATCAGAGATATCACCCCCGTCAGCACCTTGGTGAGCACTCTGGGAGCTGAAGAGAGGCCAGATAACAAGGCCTCAAATTAGCAGTGTTGGACTTCCAACATGAACCTGAAGAGCCTCGGTGTCCAGAAGACACAGGGATGTGAACATAAGCATCTTAGAGCTCCACAGACGGCAAGAAGCCCCCTTGGCGCAAGGCGCTGATGGCCCATCTCAGAGTTTCCATGCAGAAAACTGCCTGTAATTGGAGAATTGCCGAGAACCTGTGAATCCAGAATGTGCCAGACTGACGCATCCTTTTGGGGGACTGTGGAAAGGTTGGTGTAGCGGCCCCTGCCTCTGCCTGTTAAGGGGCAATCTGCAAGTGACCCTCAGACCCCTCAGGCCTTGCATAGCCTGTGCCAGCGCCTGAACAGAGGCCGGGACCAGGAGTACTCGGGAACTGATAATCTTGGGGAAGGCCGCACAGCAAACTCTATCTTGTATCTGGACACTACCTCCTGAATCCACCAGTATGAGGCGTAATGCCTCCTGACAAGAGCAAAGCGCCGCAGCCATCCCCTCACCCAGACGGGCGAGGGCGCCCCATCATGCTTGAGGGGGTTTGGTGGAAGATTTGGGCTTAGCCCCACCGGAGGAGCCAGGGCGTTGTCTGCTGCTCATGGGGCAGGAGTCTGCATGAAATGCCAGGAAGGACACCCCTGGTTCCTGTTTAACACTAAGGTGGGGGGGGGGTTGAGGGGTGCCCCTGCCCCGAGACGGCCGTCTACGTTGGCGTGATTTGGCCTTTTTACCAAACAGGTCCAGACGGGCCCCAAATAGGCGTTGCCCTCTAAAGGGAAGCCCAGTAAGAGTCTTTTTAGTAGCATCGTCAGCACCCCACTGTCGCAGCCAGACCAAGCGACGTATAGCCACCACAAGGGCACAAGTTCTTGCACACATTCTAATGGTGTCATCCAGCGCTAATAGAATGAATTTACAAATACATCACAACTGGAGAGTGCATTAAACACCTCCCAGGGGAGATCCTCAGGGTGATGATCAAGCATCTTCCTGATGAGGGTTCTAGTGGCCACTGCAGTAATAGCCGTGGCACAGACCGGGCGCAGCGCCGTCCCTGCACAAGAAAAGGCGTCGGAGGCCAGCAGATCAATGCGCCGGTCCTCGGCATCCCGAAGGGAACTATAAGCAGGGGCTGTAATAAAGGGGGGAATTAGGGACCCCTATGATCGGCGCATCCACCACGGGGGGGGTGATGACCAGCAATTAACCACCTCAGGGGGGAAAAGGGTTTTTCCTATCCCAGTCCCCTGGAAGTTTACTGGGGCATTCCTATTCCTTGAGCACAAGAGCATGGAAATGAGCCTGCTCTAGAAATTCCAAGCGTGCTGTCGCAGTATGGAAACGCTCCCCTCTAGGCTTGGGGACCTCACCGGGGAGAGAGATAGACAGTGCCTTAAAGACCTTAATCAACAAATCGTCAGTGTCACACTGACTCCAGTATTCAGGGCCAGAATCGTCAGGACTCCTCGGCCTCTCATCAGCTGAGCCTGAGTCAGAGAACAACTCCCCTTCATCAGAAGGGGTAGAGTCACACGGAGTAGTAAACTCCTCGGTTCCCATAGAAAATACAGAAACATGGAGGCGACAGGTGCCGCTTCTTACCAGGGCCCATGCGCTCTGACAACCTCGCAATAATCTGTTCAGCCGTAGGCAGTCTGGAAGGCCCAGCAGGCTGCAATTCCCCACTTGTATGCGACTCAGCAGGAGTGAGATTTAAGCCTGGGGTGATAGGTGAATTGAAGCGAGGTGCAGCCACTTGCAGACCTGATTGCAGAGCCAGTGCTTGCTCGGCACAGGGTCCGCAGATCCGTGCCCTGTCCGCATCAGCGTGGGGTTGTCCACACGCTCTACACAGCCGGTCTTCTCCCAGAGGGACCCCGGTCACATAATTCTGAGATGCCTCCATATGGTCATTATTTAGACACAATATGCCAGCAGGGATTTACGCAAATAGGCAACCCTGGATGCCCCAAGACCCGCTAGGAAAGTGGGAGTAGATTTACAAGGCCCGCTATGATTACACCGGGCCGGGAGAAGCCAATGGTGTTCATCAGTCTGAAAGACATACTGGGAATAAATGGTGTCAGAACCATGCGCAGTAATCAAGGATCATGAAAATCGCCCGCGAGGGCACTTACGGATCAAGGGAGGAGGAGGACCGCTACCAAGCGTGCATGCGACTAGCATCAAAATGGCGCCAAGCGAACCTCGAAGGGCGGGCCACAGAGCGTGCAGTGACGCGGAGCGTGCCAAACCAGGTCCCCGCCCCCCCGAAGCTCTGAGATAGATTCAGCGTTGTCATGGAGGAGCCGATGCAGCACATCCAGTAAAGGAAAGAGGTGCGCGCACAATACGAATGCAAACAGCGCGGCTCTGACACCAGGAATACAGCCAAAGGACAATACTAAGGCCATAAGTGTGTAAACACCATACGCTGAGACCACCACACAAACCCCCCCTACCTTCACCCGACCAGCGCAGCCCAGGCTGGGAGGCACATCACAGGGAGGACGGGTGGGAATAATCCAACAGGGCCGCAGGCTTTGATAGCCCCGCTCACCTGCGAGAGAGTGATACTTCATGTCTTCGCAGTCGGCACTGCAGAGAAATCTGGGGATTTGTGGGAGGTCCCCGGGTATTTGAGGGTCCGGGAGGAGCCTGTTTTGCATGTCTCTGCAGTGCAGCGCCATCTGGTGGAGGATAACCCAAGTGTAAGTACTATATCTGGAGCAGGACGTACTGTATACTAAGAATATTACCGTTATGGGCATGCTTTACTTTGGTGTGTTTGGCAACTCTTTCCTTGACAGAACCTATGCATGTTGGGTATCATTCTGTTTGGGGGATGTTGCTTTTTCAGAATTTCAGTTTTTTCTGGTTTGCATATAGTTTTTGTTTTTAGGAAAATGTGGTTTTGATTCTGCATTTTTATTCATTTTTAGGGAAACCCTGTGCAACCAAAGAATACATTGAGGGATTACTTCCAGAAAACTGCACCCATGTCAACAAGCCTGGTACGCCTAGAAAGCCTGAGGTGTATACTTCTAGGGAATATATAGTTTGTGGGGGGGGGGGGGGGGTATTTCAAATGTAAAGGGTTGTTTTTCTTGAAAAACTGCAAGGTGCGCATATTGCATAGCATAGTTGTATTTTATCTGAAAATCTCCAAAAGCGTTGTTTCAGTTTGGGGGAGAAATTGGGGTTTCACACGCAATAAGATTTTATTGACAAACTTACATTTTTTTATTACAAAAAAAAAAAAACACTACAAATTGTAAATACATTTTTTTTTATTTTTTGCACAATTTTCACCCAAAAATATTGAGAATACACTTATAAAATGACAAACAAAACATTTCATGTTAAAGCCCAGGCGCTGCTGGAAAAAAAAAACAATGTATCACTTTCCTGGGAAATCCCTTCAAAAATCACAGTTGAACATGGGGAGCGCAAAATAATCTGGCAACAAAGGGTGACAAAATCTCAAGGTAGGCTGGCGGTTAAAGGGTTAAACAGAAGAAAAGGAACGTCTATTGAAATGTATAGGAGAGTGACAGGTAGCGACAGGAAATACCAGGCGCTCTGGAAGCTAGAGCGCCAGCACTATACGTTGAGCCACCTGTAATGATGAATCGTACGCTACATGTTGCTGTTAGAGTCGCTCACCAGATTTGCTTTCATAATTGTGGTTTTGCGTACAGCGCCCAGAGTTCACCAGACGCTGCCTGACGCTATGAGGCACTACCTGCTACTATCCCTTCTATGACCTTATAACAGTTTTAGAAAAAGTGTAGGTCACTTACATGTGAAGCATAGTAGAGAAAGAATGGTTTATCGTCTTCAACCGCTTTCTGGATGAATGATTTGCTGAACTGCTCATATAGAGGTACAAGATTGGTAAAGTCCACCGGCTGTTGCAGAATCTTCTCATGAAGGAACAGAGGCAGAAGGGTCTCACCCAGGTCACATGTCCCGTAACATCGTGTATCTGGAGGGAAGCAGATAAGGTTCTTGCAGGGGCCCTAGAGAAAAGCAAAGTTTGCAATTGCTGAGTACTGAGATTCTGACTTGCCTCCCTACTATGCACATTTCAAGTGGAATGTAGATGTATAATGATGTAATTTACACTTGCTTTTGTAGTGGTCTTTATTGAATATAGTAGGCTGCCTTTTAATTTCCTAGTGGTCCTGACTACTTCCCAGGTAAGACCTGCAAGAAGAATTTATATGGAAAATGTTCAAGCTTGCTACTAATTGCTGCATGCTGTCAACTTCAAAGACACCATGGAGACAACATAAAATATATCATTATACATTATGCGCTTCATGGATTAAATCTTCATGGAGTTCTTCTGCAAAGCAACACCGTGGCTATTGTTCGGCTGACTAATGTAGTAAAATGTGGACACAGCAGGGTGCCCAATGACAGGCAGTCCATAGCCTGGCAAGGCCCCAGGTGGCCTGGAAGTAGGAAGAGCAGCTAGACTGCCCATCATGTCTGTGGACTGAACAGAAATGGCACTGAATCCCATACACGGAAGCACCAACAGGAGGTCAGTGAATAAACCGGCACCTTAGCACAGCTGTCTAGCTTTTATTATAGTAATCAGTCATTCAGGATGAACATAGGTTCACCGTTTTGCTAAAGAAATAACACTTTTTATACATCAGCCCAACCTGTAAATTCCACTGCAGAAGAGTGGATTATAAATATACAATGGATTCTTACCTGGTCATGGGAATAAGGAACGCCTAAAAAGTGCTGAAATCCTTGTCGCGTGGGCAGGAATGTTCCATTCGCTCCCAAACCTAAATGCCATTTGCCTGCCATGGCTGTGACATATCCACGGGACTGTAAAACTTCTGCAATTGTAACTTCACTTAGGGGCAACCCTCCAATGGAACTTGGGTAGAATACACCTGGGTATACCCCGACACGAGTCTGGAAGCGACCGGTCAATAGGCTGGCTCTAAACATGACAACAGAAGGGGAAAATAAAAGCAATGTGATCACTGATTAAACAGGATTTTCAAATAATATACAAAAAAAAACCCTCACTTTTAGTCAATGATCCATACATTTTGGCCATTTGTTATACCATCATCCAAAAACACAATACAGTTTTCACTTGGGCAACAATTGCTAAATTTTAACTATCCACAGCACATACATTAGGATAGAGTGGTCTTTCAAAACATCGCCTGGAACCTATATAAGCCCAGGCCAACAAATATACCCTCCCGTATCGAACACCTACTGTATAATAAAAAGGTAAGGCCAACCAAGTAAAAAAACATGCATCTTACTGCTGCTCTGCAGTCAAACTGCTAGGGGCAATAATGGCCAATCATCCGATTACTACTCCATATTCTGTTTTAAAAAGGACAAGAAACACGGTAGGGATTGGGTTTACATCAGATCCCAGGTCAAGCACACTGGTGGTGTCTACTGCATTTTCTGAGCCTTTAAACATCCAAGATGGCAGCTCATAGAGTCTCAGTTTGCCTGCAAACAGGAAGTGTCTTCTGACTGTGCCGCTCTGCATTCTGGGATTGCTGTACTTTTCCTGACCTCAGCTCTGTTCCATCTGTGCAAAGCTATAACCTGCCCCCTGTACTTTTCACCCTTCTCTTCTCCTCAGTATGTGATGCTTCTATGGCAAGATGACGGCACCTGTATAATAGAGTCCTGAACAGAATTGCAGGCCAGCAGGGGGAAGAATAATAAGAGACTAAAAACTTAAAATATATTAATTGGGGAATCGTTTAAGTGTTTGAGCGTTTCATTAAATCATGCTTAAGGACCAGTTTAAAGTGGACCAACACCCAGGGGGGAATCGGCCCGGAAATCTATAAGATTCCCGGACCGATCAGATCCCTCCCCGCGGGGCATCCGAAATCGGGATGTCCCGCGGGGAGGAACCCCCCAGGAGGCCCACAATCCTCACCTTACCGGCGATCCAACGGCGCATGCGCGAGACGCGGCCGCGTCTCTCGCTTCCCTCTAGCAGGGCGCGCTCCCGCGCCGGCCGTTTTGTGAATGGCCGGCGCAGGTGCGCTCCCTGTTAGAAGGAAGCGAGAGACGCAGCCAATGACAGCGCTCTGGTATGCGCGTCCAAGCGGCTTTGGACGTGCATACCAGAGCTGCTCTGAGCGCTGTCATTGGCCGGACGAGGTCACGTGGGAGCAGGGAGAGGTGAGTTTTTGCGGCGATCGGGGGTGCCCCGCTGTCTGAAACCCCCCCGATCGCCGCAAAAACTCACCTCTCCCCGCTCCCACGTGACCTCGTCCGGCCAATGACAGCGCTCAGAGCAGCTCTGGTATGTGCGTCCAAAGCCGCTTGGACGCGCATACCAGAGCGCTGTCATTGGCTGCGTCTCTCGCTTCCTTCTAACAGGGAGCGCACCTGCGCCGGCCATTCACAAAACGGCCGGCGCGGGAGCGCGCCCTGCTAGAGGGAAGCGAGAGACGCGGCCGCGTCTCGCGCATGCGCCGTTGGATCGCCGGTAAGGTGAGGATTGTAGTCAAAATCCTGGGTGTTGGTCCACTTTAATAACAATTTTAGTTATGGCTGTACATCAAGGTGCAGGTGAAAAGTGTCCATCGCCTGTTTATTGCCAGGGTTCCTTATGGACAATAATGAAAGTTAAGTCTTTGGAGTGCTGTCTGTATGTCTAGGGCTCAAGCTCCAGTAATGTTGCAGCTGAATATGGTTTGTTCATTTTTTCTTCAGGGCCAGGCTTCCACTCACACATATAAGTTCACAACTCTTGGCAAACGTCATGCAGACCAGAAGCTAGAGCACCTTTCAACATTATCAGCAGTTGCAATCCCCTAATGCAGATCCTCCAGGGCCAGGCTTCCTCTCACACATTTAGGTCCACAACTCCTTGCAAAAGTCATGCAGCCCTAATCTAGCTTTTGACCAGTATATGTATATTTCATATCCCAAGAGAACAATGTATTGAGGAAGCAAGAAATTAAACCGGACCTTCAGCATGATTTAATGAAAAGGCCAAACTCTTAAAAAAACGGTTCCCCAGCATCTAAAATTAATATATTTTACGTTTTTAGTCACAAACTTATTATTCTTTCCCCCACTTGGCTGCAACTCTGTTCAGGAATTTAGGATACGGGCGCTGCCATCTTGACTCAGAAGCATCACACTTACTGAGGGGAGTGGGATAAAGTACAGGGGGGCGGGTTATAGCTGTGCTTTGCTCAGACAGAGCAGAGCTGGGGTCAGGTAAAGGTCAGCAGTCCCAGAATGCAGAGCAGCACAGTCAGGAGGCACTTCCTGTTTGCAGGCTGCCTGATAAGATGGCGGCTTCCATAAGCCGCCATCTTGGATGTTTAAAGGCTCATAACATGCAGTAGATACAGGTAGGATGATTTTTAATGTGAGCAATCTGTATGTACAGGGTGTGGGAAACACATAAGATAGACTCTTATTCAGAGTGAAGGTCCGCTTTAAGGTCATGTTCACACCATAGATGATCCATAAGCGTTCTGTTTGAAGGCAGCGGATCTGCCAAAGAAGGCCTACAATGTATATTTTATGGTTCTATCACACTGGGATTCCCTCTAGAGTCACAGGCAGCTGGGGCCAGAGGACACCACCTGGCACAGGACTTACAAATGCCCTCACTTTGCGGTGTAGTTATTAAAATACTTTTTCTATGGTGAACTGGTAAGGGGTCCAACAAGTTGCCTGCGAGGAGGAAGAGGAAGAGGAAGAGGAAGAGGGAGAGGGAGAGGGAGAGGGAGAGGGAGAGGGAGAGGGAGAGGGAGAGGGAGAGGGAGAGGGAGAGGGAGAGGGAGAGGGAGAGGGAGAGGGAGAGGGAGAGGGAGAAGGAGAAGGAGAAGGAGAAGGAGAAGGAGAAGGAGAAGGAGAGGGAGAAGGAGGAGAAGGAGAAGGAGAAGGAGAAGAAGAAGATTTACTCCTTTAAGTGCCAGCCTACCTGGAGTTTTTGTCACCCTTTGTTGCCAGACCACTTTTCACAATTTTGCACTACATATGTTCAACTTTGATTTTTGAAGGGCTTTTCCAAGAAAATTATATATTGTTTTTTTAAGCAGAGTCTGAGCTTCAACATGAAATGTTTTGTTTGGCCTTTTATTTAGTGTATTCTCAATACTTTTGAGTGAAATACGTGCAAAAAAAATAAAAAAAAAAAAAAATCTATTTTTTTGCAATTTGTAGTTTTTTTTGTAATTAAAAATGTAAATTTCTCCCGGTTACAGCGGTACCACATATGTATTGGTAGACACCCTTTCCTGCCCAGGAGACTCCCCCCAAACTGAAACAGCGCTTTAGGAGATTTTCAGATAAATTACAACCGTGATATGCGCTAAGCGCACCTTGCAGAGTTTCCAGAAAAACAACCCTTAACATTTGAAATACCCCCCACAAACTATATATTCTCTGGAAGTACACACCTCAAGCTTTCTAGGCATACCAGGCTTGTTTATGTGGGTGTAGTTTTGTGGAAGTAATGCCTCAATCAATTCTTTGGTTGCACAGAGTTTCCCTAAAAAAGAATAAAAAAAGAAGAATCAAAGCCACATTTTTCTAAAAAAACTATATGCAAACAAGAAAAAAAGTTATTTTTCCACATTTAATATGTATAATAGCCTTGTTTATGTGGTTTAATAGGGCTCTTACATAGATATATTCATCAGATTAATGTTTATGAATTTAGTTTATGTTGTATTGCACAAATAATTTTATATGCACAAGCCACTTTCTTCTTAATTGTATATTCATAATGGTAAATTTATTTATATATTCTTTAGCACTTTATATTAGCACCTCTTTTTAGACCAACACTGGCGTAGGGAACACCCATATCAATTGTTATAAGGGGCCCGATATATCCAGTTTTAATTGTGTTTTTTAAACGTGTGTCTTATATGTTTGTTGGTATGCGCTTATTAGAATAAAATTTTGACTCTTTATCTTTAAGTGTGCGGCATTTATATTAACCCTTTAAATGCCAAGCACGTAGTTTCTACGTGGTTGCTTCTCCTACCGTTAAGTGCCAAGCACGTAGAAACTACGTGCCTGGCATTTCCCCCAAACAGTTAAAAGATAGAAAAAAAAAACACTTACCTCTGGTATCCCTGTGAAGCTTGGGGTCCCCTCTTCCTGGGGGGGGCATCCGATCGCCCCCCCGTCCTCCGTCTTCAGGGGGGGGCCCGAAACCAGCCGCCCCAACCCCCCCCCCCCCCGTTTCCAGCGCTGACTCGCCGTTGTAAAAAAAATAAAATAAAATAAAACTGTCATTTACTCACCTCCGCGCCCGAGCCTTCTGTCCGGGTCTCCTCTTCACCAGGGAGGGGTCCGATCCCCCCCCTGGGCTGCGCAGTCTTCAGGTGAGGACCCTCTTCCGGGTCCTCACCTCTTGTAATGGCGGCGATGGCCGCCGCCGCTTAGCTCCGCCCATTGTGGGAGGAGCGGGATGACGTCATCCCGCTCCTCCTATACCCCCTCCGAGCTCCGGCGTCTGTCAGATGCCGGTGGTGATCAGAGCAGGGCGGATGTCAGGTGAGGAGGCTCCGATCGGAGCCCCCTCACCTGTCACCCGCCCTGCGCCGATCACCACCGGCATCTGTCAGTGAGATGATCGGCGCGGGACAGCGGCGAGGGACGTCGGATCGGAGGTGAGTACAGTGTAAAAAAAAAAAAAAAAATAAAGATTTTTTTTTCTCTGTGTCCGTGTCATTTTTTACTTTTAACCCCTTGTGAACTTGTGAACTGGTAAGGGGTCCATGACCCCTATACCAGTTCACAAGGCTGGGGGGGATGGCAAGCCACCTGCGCTAGCGGGTGGCTTGCCATTAACCCCTGGCACCCCCATTACCTGCCTCCCCAAAGGCCAGGGGGGGGGCAGAAGAGCCCGGGCCCACATAAGCTATGTGGGCTCGTAGGCTGCAGGGTGGGGGGGCCACAAAAGCTGGCCCCCCCACTCTGTGCCTACAAGCCCCCATAGCTGGTCCCGGGCTGGTTACTGTGGGTAAGGGGGACCCCACGTCAATTTTTTTTTTGATTTTTAAGGGTTTTTAACCCTTAACAAAAAAAAAAAAAAAAAAATGGGGTCCGCCCCCCCTGGGAGGGGGGACCCTATGTCATTTTTTTTTTGATTAACCCTTTGTGTTCTGTCATCCAGCAGCTATAAAAGGCTTCTAGCAAGTGAGCAGAAGCCAGTGATCGCCGAGGGACAGAGTGCTCCAGGATGGATGAGAGGTGAGTACAGTGTAAAAAAAAAAAAATAAAAATTAATATTTTTTTCTCTGCTTGTGTCTGTGTGATTATTTACTTTTAACCCCTTGTGAACTGGTAAGGGGTCCATGACCCCTATACCAGTTCACAAGGCTGGGGGGATGGCAAGTCACCTGCGCTAGCGGGTGACTTGCCATTAACCCCCGGCACCCCCATTACCTGCCTCCCCAAAGGCCAGGGGGGGGGCAGAAGAGCCCGGGCCCACGGGCTATGCGGGCTTGTAGCCTGCAGGGCCAGGGGCCACAAAAGCTGGCCCCTGCGCCCTGTTCCTACAAGCCCTGCATAGCTGGTCCCGGGCTGGTTACTTTGGGTAAGGGGGACCCCACGTCAATTTTTTTTTTGATTTTTAAGGGTTTTTAACCCTTAAAAATAAAAAAAAAAAATGGGGTCCCCCTCCCCTGGGAGGGGGGACCCTATGTCATTTTTTTTCTCGATTTAACCCTTTGTAGTGTGGATGGTAGTTGTATTTTTTTTGTGAATGTTATAAAATACTTGTTTCAGTTAGGGGGGTCTCCTGGGCAGGAACAGGGGGCTACCGATAAATATGTGGTACCGTTCTAATCGGTAGAAATGGGGCTTTCACATGCAATATGATTTTCCTTAATAAAATACATTTTTTATTTAAAATAAAGGAGTCAATTTTCTAAAAAAAAAATTTTATTTATTTATTTTACTTAATAATATTGTAAAAAAAAAAAAATAATAAAATTTACAAACAAGATATTTCATGTTAAAGGCTAAACTCTGCTGCAAAAAAATATATATATAATTTTCCTGAAAGTTCCAGCAAAATGGCGCAAAACATGGCGCAAAATGGGGAAAAATGGCCTGTCAACAGAGGGTGACAAAATCTCAAGTAGGCTGGCAATTAAAAGGGTTAATAGTACCTCTGCATATTGGGTATTGTTCTGTTCGGCGGACCTTGCGCTTTCAGACTTAGCTTGTTTTTTCTTGTTTGCATATTTATATTTTAGGAAAAAGGTGTTTTTTATTCAGCTATTTTTTTATTTTGTTAGGGAAACCCTGCGCAAACAAAGAATTCTTTGAGGTAATAATTCCAGAAAGATGAGTCCACTAGAACAAGCTGGGTACGCTTAGAAAGCTTAACGTGTGTACTTTCAGGGAATATATGGTTTATGGGGGATATTCCAAATGTAAAGGGTTGTTTTGGTTGAAAAATCGCAAGGTGCGCACTTTGTCTGTAGAGCTGAAATTTTCAAGCAAAATTACCGTTACGCACATGCTTTACTTTGGGGTGTTTGGCAGCTCTTCCCTTGACAGAACCTATGCATGTTGGGTATCGTTCTGTTCGGAGGATGTTGCTTTTTCAGATTAAACTTGTTTTTTCTTGTTTGTATATAGTTTTTTAGGAAAATGTGGCTTTGATTCTGCTTTTTTATCCATTTTTTAGGGAAACTCTTTGCAACCAAAGAATCCATTGAGGGGTTACTTCCAGAAAACTATGGCCACATCAACAAGCCTGGTACACCCAGAAAGCTTGAGGTGTTTACTTCCAGAGAATATATAGTTTGTTGGGGGTATTTCAAATGTAAAGGGTTGTTTTGCTTGAAAAATCGCAAGGTGCGCACTTTGTCTGCAGAGCTGAAATTTTCAAGTAAAATTACCGTTACGCACATGCTTTACTTTGGGGTGTTTGGCAACTCTTTCCTTGACAGTAGCTATGCATGTTGGGTATCGTTAGGTTAGGAGGATGTTGCGTTTTCAGATTAAACTTGTTTTTTCTTGTTTGTATATAGTTTTTTTTAGGAAAATGTGGCTTTGATTCTGCTTTTTTATCCTTAACTATTTGCAACCAAAGAATCCATTGAGGGATTACTTCCAGAAAACTATGGCCACATCAACAAGCCTGGTACACCTAGAAAGCTTGAGGTGTGTACTTCCAGAGAATCTATAGTTTGTTGGGGGTATTTCAAATGTAAAGGGTTGTTTTTCTGGAAAAACTGCAAGGTGTGCATATTGCATAGCATAGTTGTATTTTATCTGAAAATTCCCTAAAGAGCTGTTTCAGTTTGGGGGAGTCTCCTGGGCAGGAAAGGGTGTCTACCTATACATATGTGGTACCGCTGTAACCGGGAGAAATTGGGATTTCACACGCAATAAGATTTTATTGACAAACTTACCGTATATTTATTACAAAAAAAAACTACAAATTGTAAAAAATTTATATATTTTTTTTCTGCACATATTTCACCCAAAAATATTGAGAATACACCTAAAAAATGACAAACAAGACATTTCATGTTAAAGCCCAGACTCTGCTGAAAAAAACAATATATAATTTTCCTGGAAAATCCCTGGAAATCCCTTCAAAAATCACATTTGAACATGGGGAGCGCATAATAGTGCAAAATGGTCTGGCAACAGAGTGTGACAAAAACTCCAGGTAGGCTGGCACTTAAAGGGTTAAACATCCAAGATGGCGGCTCATGGAACAATCAGGCAGCCTGCAAACAGGAAGTGCCTTCTGACTGTGCTGCTCTGCATTCTGGGATTGCTGACCTTTTCCTGGCCCCAGCTCTGACTAAAAAAACTTAAAATGTATTAATTTTAGATGTTTTATAAAGGTTTGAGCTTTTTAATAAATCATGGTGAATGTCCGGTTTAACTCAGTTGGATGCAGCTAGACAACTAATGACTGAAACAGCAGAGACAAATAGTATTTACTTTATTGCATCTAAATGATGCCAAGTAAACACAAATATGCTAAATATGATGGAGGAGCAACAATGATGGGGCCCCTTGACCTTTCGACCCCAGAGCAGTCGCAGCCCCTAAAGTTACACCCCTGCCAGTGAGGCAATTGTTAGACCATTGCATCAGGCTACATTTGGTACTGTCCTAAACTGTTCTCCACTTTTAAATTAAAGAAGAAATGACTGAAATATTGTTACAGTTTCACCTTATGATTTATCTTTTAAAATATTTGGGCATGGCCCTTGGCGCTGTGATGGCGCATAATCAGCATAAGGGTGGGGTCTGTAAGACAGGCCTTCTCATCCCTCTGTCCACAGTCTGATGATGTGGGGTTTTAGACCACCAGCTTAGCCCTATTATTGGTGGTCTATGGTCTCTACTTTCAGGAGCAGCTGCCTTTTGACAGGAAGGGAGAGGGCAGCCATGATGAGGTGAGCTGCTGAAAGCGGACCAAAACCCACTGAACTTGTGAAATACATTTGGCCAAAGCCCCTGCCAGTACCCCCTCCCCCCTTAGGGTGTAGAACTAGAAATGGATATTGTCACTTTTTAAATCCTCCTCAAACACTGTTTTTGTTGCGGTCCTTCTCTGTAAGGTAACAGGCAATAAGTCTGTACATTGGTGTGGCAAGGACATCGTTGCCACACACTAGTGGCAATGAATGGAGGAGGCGGCGAT
The DNA here is from genome assembly GCA_027917425.1 of Gastrophryne carolinensis. Classification (NCBI taxonomy): domain Eukaryota; kingdom Metazoa; phylum Chordata; class Amphibia; order Anura; family Microhylidae; genus Gastrophryne; species Gastrophryne carolinensis. The sequence continues at coordinate 278,983,025 of CM051238.1, read as the reverse complement.
TTACAGCTAAAACAGGCGCCATTAACTGGGTTTAGAGTGAATTAGGGGGCAGTGAAAATTGGCAAATGGTAATCTTCATGGGGAGAGCAATTCAGGTCATACTAGTTAAAAATGTGGGGTTTGGTCCGCTTGAATGACTTTGCCTACAGAGACCCTGTAGAAGAAGTCGCTGTCCCAGTAGACAAGTTGCAGGTGGACCTTCAGTGAATTTTGACAGGTTTGACCTAAAACAAAACAGTCTACCCTAACACCAGGCAAGACAGTTATGTAAGGCCAAAGCTAGAATACTGTGTGCAGTTCTGGAGACCTTACCTGCAAAAAGACATTATTCAAATAGAACGTGTCCAAAGGCGGGCAACGAAAATGGTGGAAGGACTTAAACTTAAAACTTATCAGGAGAGACTTAAAGAACTTAATTTGTACAGTGTGGAGGAAAGAAGGGAGAGGGGGGACATGACTGAGACCTTTAAATATGTGAAAGGATTCAAGAAAAACTTACGGTAATGATAGAACAAGGGGGCACAACCTGAAGCTAGTCGGGGGGAAGATCAGGAGCAATATTAGAAAATATTATTTTACAGAAAGAGTAGTAGATGCTTGGAACAAACTTCCAGCAGAGGTAGTTGAAAAATTGACAGTCAGTGCCTGGGATAAGCACACATCTATCCTAAGATAAAGAGTACATACAGTATTACACATAAGGGCAGACTAGATGGACCGTATGGTCTCCTTTTGCCATCAACTTTCTGTGTTTCTATTACTGCTGGAGTTCTACGTTAACAATGCTAAGCTCTAAATGTAAGGAGTTCAGAGGCACTGCCCATCCCTCATAATCTGCTACTACACACCAGTATCTAAAGGCTTTTTACAGTGGTGCGGCTGAGCAGACACAAGGTTATATTGGCAAAGTTGCTGAGTCTTTTAGTAACTCTATGAATGGCTTATACTGGCAAAGTTGCTGAGTCTTTTAGTAACTATGAATGGCTGTACATGGAGGGCGAGCAGACACAAGGTTATATTGGCAAAGTTGCGGAGTCTTTTAGTAACTCTATGAATGGCTGTACCTGGAGGGCGAGCAGACAGCGCCTGTGGTGTAGAAGCTGGTGAAGCGGAGCCCCTTGGCAGCCATGGCGTCCAGGTTAGGGGTGTGGGAGGTGGGGTGCCCGTAGACCCCCAGGTCCCCGTAGCCCATGTCATCAGCAAAGATGAGGATGATGTTGGGCGGGGGTCCGGAGGAGGCGCCGGGCCAGCACAGGAGCGCTGCAGCCACTAGCACAGTCCAGGGAGGCGCCATTCTGCGGGCGTCTGTAGCGGAGCCTTCCTTCCCGGCACACTCACCCGCTCATATCACAGGTAATAATGGGCGAGAAGCGCCCAGCCCCGCATCACCGAGGAGAGGCAGGCAGGAAGGGGGCAGAGGTACCCCGCCATCAGGGGCCCGCCCCTATCCCTACCTCCGCTCTGCCCTCATCACACCAGCTGCGGTCATGTGACCTCCCGGGTCATGCGGCCAAGGGCGGGAGAGGGCTCGGCGCTCTGTACACTTGGGAGATTGTCCTAATGCAAAAGAGGGAGCGAGCTGACAGGAAATAAGAAAGAAAAGGGGAAGAAGAGATCGCGAAAGTGAGAGGGAGGAGAAGGAAACATTGAAATAGCATAGGGCAATGTGGTAAAGGGAGAAGTATGGAGGGCATGTGCAATTAAAGTGGACCAAAACCCAGTATTTTGACTAGCCTGGGTTTGGTCCTTTCTCTGGGCGCCCCAGAATAGAAATAAAGAAGGTGATAAGAGAAAGATGAATGTGGGAAAGATATATATAAAAAAAGGAATGTGGAAAAGGGAGAGATAAACACGGGATTGTGGAAAAGAGAAAGATGAAGGAAATCTAAAAAGGGAAATTATGTGGAGAGGGATGTAAAGAAGAGATATAAACAAACGGAGTGTAAAAAGTGAAGGATTGGGTAAATCTAGAAAATAGAGACACAGAAGGCAATTAGAAAACAAAAATAAAGAAATGACTGTGAGAACAAGAAATATGGAAGGAATCTGGAAATAAGATGGATGTAGAAGGAATGTGGAAAAGAGAGAAATATAGAGAGAATGTGGAAAAGTGAAAGATGGAAGGAATCTGGAAAAGAGAGAAATATAGAGATAATATGGAAAATGGTGAAAAAAGAAGGTCATGTGCAAAGGAGAACGATGGAGGGAATGTGGAAAAGAGATAAAAAGGGAATGTGGAAAAGAGAAAGGCAATGTGGGAAACAATGTGGGAAAGAAATATGGAGTGAATCTGAAAATATATACATGCAGAGGGAATGTGAAAAACAGAAAGAATCTGGAAAAGAGAGAAAGATAGAGGGAATGTGGAAAAGAGAAAGGTGGAGCAAATTTGTAAAAGAGTAGAAATAAAGAACTGAATGTGTTAAAGAGAAAGATGGAGGTAATCTGGAAAAGAGAGAAATATAGAGCGAATGTGGAGAAGTAAACGAAGGAATGTAGAAAAGAGAAAAATGTAGAGGGAATGAAGTAAACAAAGAAGGGAATGTGAAAAAGGGAAAGATGGAGGGATCTGGAAAAGAGATAAATATAGAGGGAATGTGGAAAAGAATAATCTAAGAAGAGAATGTGGAAAAAGAAAGATGGAGGATATATGGATGAAAGTAAATAAAGAATGGAATGTGGAAAAGAGAATGATGGAGGGAATGTGGAAAAGAGAGAAAGATGGATGGAATATGGAAAAAGGGAGGACAGGAAATATGGACTAAATTGGAAGGTAGAGGAAATGTGGAAGAGAGAGAATGATGAAGAGAATGTGAAAAAAGAGAGAAAGAAGGTTTTACTACATTTAAAACTGAACCCTCTGCAGGTTCTCCTTCCACACACCCCAAGGCCGGTGCTAGGCAGGGGAGTTACAGTAGCTTTAGACCATGCAGTGTTACATGTGTCCTGTATAGCTAGAGCTGACCACTTGTGGTCCATAGTAGGGTGATAAAAGGGAAACTGTTACTAATGTTGGCCTGCATTGCAGGGAGGGGGTTGCTATGTTATATCAGTCATGAATTATTTCAAACACTTATCAGTGGTTTACAATCTAAGTGAGACTGCACTAATGTTGGGAGGGTGACAGACAGGGCTGTTTCTAGCAGGTGAGCAGGGAGATTTCCCTGGTTGCCAAAGCCATTGTGGAGGGGCACCTTAATCCCAGCCATCCTGTTTTCTGCAGATGGTCAGGGATACTACTAGTGGTACCGGCTATAAGTGGTTTCCATATTGGACCCAATCATAGGAAGGGAGCACTGTCTGCTTCTAAGGCAGAGGCACAGAATGGCACATACCTATATGGGACAGCAGCAGCACCACACACAGGGGAGGCCTGGGGACTACATAACCGCAGTGACCGTTCACAGGATTTGATTTTGCTAGGGGAGTGGTTTGAAAGGTAGGATCTTCTGTTTTACCAGGGAGCATCACAGCACAGGGGATCAACGGCAATTGGAATGCCCCTCTGCACAGGAAAAAACACCCATTTTGTTTCAGTTTAATACAGGATTCTACCACAAACACTCCTAGTAGCTTTATTTCCATCAGCTAGGCTAGTACTGCATATCAGTAAGAACCAGGGGCATAACTTTAGGGGAATGCAACCTCACTGGGACCTAGGAGGTCAGGGGCCCCTTCATTGTTGCTCCCTTGGCATCATTTAGAGAAAGGAAGCTTTGCCTCTGCACTTTCACTCTTTAGTTGTCTTGCTGCATCCAATTAAGTTAAAAGACAAAAAAAAAAGTTTATTGTATTGAAAGAGTTCAATTTAATATTCGTACCAGGGCCCCACGACATTTTGTTATGCAACGGGTAAGAACAGACTTCAGCACACACGGAACAGTAACCCATGGTAGCTTGCAGGCAGAAAATGTGTAAACAGATACTGCAAATGTATTGGCGTGCTTTGCCACTCCTCTGGCCCCTTCCCAGAACGCTGCTGAGTTAACACTGAAAGTGGCTGGCTTGTAATATTGGTGTAATAACTAGTGGTGCTGTCAGTGCTGAGGCTACATAAGAGAGAAAGCAGCTTCTCTCCGTCATTTGTTCCTCTTTATTATTGTATTTTGTTATAAAAATGTCTGATTAGAGCCCCCCGACACAACACATTTCTGATGTCTCCTTGCTCTTTAAAGTGGACCAACACCCAGGGGGGATCGGCCCGGAAATCTATAAGATTCCCGGACCGATCAGATCCCTCCCCGCGGGGCATCCGAAATCGGGATGTCCCGCAGGGAGGAACCCCCCAGGAGGCCCACAAACCTTACCTCAGCCCCGTTCCATCGGCGCATGCGCGAGACGCGGCCGCCTCTAGCAGGGTGCGCCCCCGCGCCGGCCGTTTGTGAATGGCCGGTGCAGGCGCGCTCCCTGTTAGAGGGAAGTGCGAGACGCGGCCTCCAGCGCTCAGAGCCAGCTGAGCTGGTATGCGCGTCCAGGCGGCCTTGGATGCGCATACCACAGCGGCTCTGAGCGCTGTGATTGGCTGGCGCGGTCACGTGGGAGCGGGGAGAGGTGAGTTTTTTGGGCTTTCTGGGGGGTTTCAGACAGCGGGGCACCCCCGATCGGGGTGCCCCGCCGAAGTGGACCAAAACCCAGGATAGTCAAAATCCTGGGTGTTGGTCCACTTTAAGTCCACATAGTAATCTATATATGCATACATAATATATTACCTCCTCACAGAAGGGCAAACTGGCAGTGGTGCTGCTGGTGCAAGAGCCCCATAAGAAAGTATACAGTAGTAAAAGGCCCATTGTAAAAGCACTTTGTGCTGTAACTAAAAAACTGAGAACCTGTTCCATGGTGCTCATAAAACAGTCCACAGAATGCTGGGCTGGATGCTGGATTGCCCTGCTTTCCTCTGTGTGATACTGCAGCACAAAAGACAACAGTAAGATGCTGACTTGGCTCATAATGTGTGTGTGTGTGTGTGTGTGTGTGTGTGTGTTTAACCGGACCTTCAGCGTGATTTAATGAAAAGCCCAAACTCTTAAAAAACGATTCCCCAGCATCTAAAATTAATATATTTTACATTTTTAGTCACTAACTTATTATTCTTTCCCCCACTGGGCTGCAACTCTGTTCAGGAATTTAGTATATGGGCGCCGCCATCTTGATTCAGAAGCATCACACTTACTGAGGAGAGGAGAGTGGGATAAGGTACAGGGGGGCAGGTTATAGCTGTGCTTTGCTCAGACAGAGCAGAGCTGGGGTCAGGAAAAGGTCAGCAATCCCAGAATGCAGAGCAGCACAGTCAGGAGGCACTTCCTGTTTGCAGGCTGCCTGATAAGATGGCGGCTTCCATAAGCCGCCATCTTGGATGTTTAAAGGCTCATAACATGCAGTGGATGTAGGTAGGATGATTTTTAATGTGGACAATCTGTATGTACAGGGTGTGGGAAACATACCTGATAGGCTCTTATTCAGAGTGAAGGTCCGCTTTAATATTGTACTGCTCGACTCCAACTGCCTGTCTCATTAATATGGGCCAAGACCCATCTTTTGACAAGAAACACTGCACACACTCATGCTTTGTAATCCACAACCCCCGTGGCACAGGGCAATATAGAAGGCACCGTCACACACTGGATTATTCCAAAACAAGAAGAGGCTTTATTGTAAATCCTTACAGCAACAGTCCATATAACATTCTCAGTAACACATTTCCAGGGTAACTGTGGGCTCCCCCTTGCAGGTTGGGCAAGAAACAGTAACACCAAATAAGCGCAACATCAAGGTGCCAGAAAGTCTTGGGCCCTCCCAATGTTAAGTCACTATCCTGAGGGCTCTCCCTGGGTCTCACAGTTCTGGGCCTCCACACGGCGGTGGGCCCACTTTCACTATGAGGTTACAGCCAAGCAGTGTCTCTTCAGGGTGCCAGGCCACTCCACTCCACTGAAAAGTCCCCTTCTTTCTGGGGCCTGATAATTCTCTCTTCTCACAGCAGAGCCTCCCTCCTGATAATTCTGCAACCAGCTTCCCTTCTTAGGCAACACAAACAGCTCACCTCAGCAATGCAGTACAACAAGGGGGGGGGGGGGGGGGATCGTCCACATGCTTTACCCCGCCAATCGGGGCCATCCCAGACTTTTACTTAGTCCCAGGATGCTTTCAGGCCTTTTCTTCCACGCCCAGTGTCAGCAGCTCTCCTGCTCATTCCCCTCATGGCTCCAGCTTCCTGCGCTTCCTGGCGCTGCCCCATTTATAGAGGTCCCGTCCCCATTCCCCCTCCGGTTGAATCCCGTGAGATTTCGCAGGTCCTGAACAGCAGAGGTCCAGTTGCCCACAACCAAAATGACAGCGTCCTGGCCACAAAATAAACTCTTATTCCCTACAAAGTCAGCAACCAATAGGATTGCTGTTTGTGTTCATGGTGCTGGGCATGTACTGCCAAGAACCCCAATTGTGACCACAATACCTGTGCAGTGCCGACTCTGAAGAGAACAGTGGGAGTGTAGAATGATTTGTAAAACTTTCCAATTCTATTTATGTTTTAAGCAGATGAGCATTCACAATCGGAGATACTTTGGGGTGGCGGAAACAGAAGCTCTAATGGGCCCTTTAAGGACGGATAAATATGGACAAAACTTCTGCTAGTAAGATGGATGCTCGGTAAAGCAATTCAACAGAACAAAGCTTGCATACCTGCCAGCACGCAGGCTTGATCCCACATAGTTCTGCAGGCTTAGCCGGCCCAGGTACAGCGGTATCAGCTCCTGCCTCCCATTAAGCATCCGTTGCTGTTAGCATATATCAGCGGTGGATGTTCATGATAGGTCATGTGATGCATCCCTACTGCCAATCAATGAGAGTGGCTGCACCTTTACTGATTGAAAAACCCCTTGCTGCTGTACTCCCTTGTGTGCTAACAGGGACGGACACTACATCATTAGTAGATTCGGGTGTCCTTGCAATGTTTGCCATTGGCGATAAAGCTCTTTCAGATACACATCCATGAAGTCCATTGTGTGATCAATGCTGGGTGTAATTTCATTTTGTAATGGGTGCTGTTTTGCCTTTCATCTTCACATGACCTTCTGCTGTCAGTGGAGTTCATAATATACAGGGTGATGCTGTTTGTCCGGACATGAAATTGGTTCCTTCCATTACTCCTAAATGATGATCCCTTGCTTTGGCTGTCACATTTATATCCCGTTGCTGCTCTCTACTATTTCTGTAATTGCAGTGACTTTGCCTTGGTTCTTCACTCATTTACTGTATTTTTATTTGTGTCCTGTGTAAAACAGTTGTAGAGCTCATCCCTTGGAGAGCAGTTATTGAAGTGCTGGTAGCGGAGGTTTTACACGCATGATCAATGTGTGCAATTAAAGCTCAGCAGCAGCAGTATGTGGAACGATGGAAGTGAGGGAGGGGGTTATGTATTGCTCTTTGCAGCCCTATTAAGTGAGGGGCACATGCCCCTGCTGTTGTGATGGGGCAGCGGAAATAATGCATATTGTTAGTCGAGATTATAGCAACAAATTCCCTTCAAAATCAGTAGACTAGACTGGGACAGGGTGGTGGGACGGCATGTGCTGTACATATTGTTCGGTTTTAGCTCACAGTTCAGAGCAAAAATTCCATGTTACAGAGGCATAGACAGACTTTTAGATGTTCCTGATCTTTTATTAGCAGTAATGTGGCACTCACCACCCCTGCATGTGAACAAGTACAAACAGAATATAAACAAAATACTGTTTGTTTAAAAAGGAACTTAAAGGAGCACTATCACAAAATTGTTTAATATTAAAAATCCATATAAACAAATCCGCTAATGAGAGGAGGGGTCACTTATAAACCTGAACTGAATACAACTACCACCAAGTTTGTGGTGTATTCTCTCATGGCAGGAATAAAATCCAGGGGTGACATGTTTTGTCTAACAGGGTGACAGAGCCTGTCACCCCAGATGTCTTTTTCCTTCCATTAAAAGAAAGAAAAACAAGCCTGACTGGATATTTCTTGATTCCGGGTGTATAAGTGACCCCTCCCCCCACCAACCAGCATATTTATATGGATTTTTATAATTGGGCCATTTTTCGCGCTTTTACTGTAGCTTGTGAAGTCACACAGACGGGCTGTCCTCTATGAGCCTGTATAGAGCAGCTAGAGTTCCAAAAATTGACCTAAAGTCAAAAAAGGCTTTAGGTCCAAAATCTAGCTGAATTACAAACCTGGTCTGTCTTCCTTGCCAGAGGTGAAAGTTGCCTCTCTACTGCCTGAGATGCTGTAGAACAGGGCAGCAGAAGAACGATTCTCTGGTCATGAACACCTATGCCCCTCTTGATGAAACCCATGATCTTGTTTTCTTTGGCAGCTGCTGCCTGGCATTGATTACTACAGTGAAGCTTATTGTTAAAGTGGACCAACACCCACGGGTGATCGGCCCGGGAATCTATAAGATTCCCGGGCCGATCACATCCCTCCCCGCGGGACATCCGAGATCGGGATGTCCCGCGGGGTGAAACCCCCCCAAACACCCCAAACTCCTTACCTTATGGCAGGCGCGTCAAGAGGGACGCGCGGGAGGCGGCGGCGGAGGAGCCGCTTGTCCGCGGCTGTCAGATTCCTTGTCCGTCGGCGCTGGGAGCGGGGAGAGGTGAGTTTTTCGGGGGGTTCGGGGGGTTTCACACAGCGGGGCACCCCGATCGGGGGTGCCCCACCGAAGTGGACCAAGACCCAGGATAGTCAAAATCCTGGGTGTTGGTCCACTTTAACAAAAAGCCCTAGATCCTTTTCCATTGTTGTTTTACCAAGTGTTTGTTTATTTAGTGTGTAATCATGGCACAGGTTTCTCCTTTCCATGTGCACAACCTTACATTTATCTGTGTTAAACTTAATTTGCCATTTAACTGCCCATGCTTCCAATTTATCTAAATCTGTTTGTAGCTGCCTGCTGTCCAAGCCCTGGGGACACCCGCCAATGTGTCTGGTTTGCTGTGCTAATAGTCAAGGGCAAAGAGGGCACGCTTTTCTTAAACATTTTTAAAATAAAAATAAATGTCTAAATATTTTTTTTATTCATGTCTGCCTGAGCCAAACCAAATAGGAAATAGTTGGGTAGACGGTAACTATAACCCTTGTATACGCTCACCACTTTAGAATACATTTTCTGTCTTTAACTGTGTCTTTGCCATAATGTGATTGATAAAACACAGGAAAACAAACTCTGCCAAAGGGACTTCTGGATGTTGGTCAGAATGCAAAAAAATATGACTTTCACACAGCTTTTATTTTTCTCACAAAACCACTTTTGTCTGCCTAGGGTTTCCCCTCATTTGTTAATGGAAAAAGCATTGGAATGCAGAAGTGGGCTGAGCATCTTATTTTCTAGTCTTTTGTTTATTGTGCCATGACTTGAGATCATGTTTTATAATTATTAAAGTAGACAAGGGAGTCAGGTTAAATATGTTTTTGTTGTTGTTGTAGTTTAAGGCTCAGACCAAGAAGATCAAGGCCAGCTCCAGGTTTATGTGGGCCACAGGGCAAGAGTATCTGTTGTCCCCTTTGCACTAAAGGGTTAGTGGAACTGCCACCGATGGGTCCTCTTCTACTGATCGTCCTCTGATCCTCACTGCTTTTTCCAATACAACCGATAGTCCTCTAGTCCTTGTCGCCTCTCCACTGCCAACAATCTCCCTCTAGTCCTTGCATCTTTCTCCTCCTTCTATTGTGATTCTGTCTATGGTAAGATTCTGTGCCATCCTGAGAAGCTCTGCCTGTTCATGCTCCTGTTTGTAGCTCAGCTAACAGCTTCAAGGTACTTTACCCACTCTATATTTATACATGGTCCAACTTCAACATAGAGATGCCATTTCCAACTCTGACGCCCTTTGCCTTGCTCTGATTTCCTCTGTATTGTGGAAAAGTTACCTGTATCTCCTTCAGCGGAAAACCAATGCGCATTCCATGAAGAACTTTTCTTAGGTCTCTTACATCTCTTTGGTCTGCTTTAAATTATTCTTTCTTGAACTGTGGTAAACGTATATTCACTGTAAACAATTAAATAACTAAAGATTATTATTATATATTTATATTGTTTATTTATATAGCGCCGTCATTTTCCGTAGTGCTTTACAAGGTGTGATTGCAGACAAGGTAAAACATATAGTACAAGATCCTAGAGGACCCAGGTCTCAACAACCAGGCCATCAAAGACAAAAACTGTTAATGACTGTTCTTAGGAGTCACCTGACACTGTTTAGAGCAGGAAAGGAACGCTCTTCAGGGTTAACTACAGGAGGGAGGGGCTTTCTTCTTTGCTTGTTGCGAGGGTTTTCCTCCAAGACAATTGTCCCTTTCCAGGATCCTAGCTTTTCTTCAGAAGGGCCTTGACCAATGATTTCAGCTTTTCTCCAGTGTACTTTTATATAATACAAAGGGGTGTTGGCAGCCACTCAGACCATCTTATAACTAACCTCAAAAGTGCATATAAGCAGGGCAATTAGAAAACACAAAACTGGCAACAGCACTCAACCTTGTTAGCTTGCAACCAATCCTATAATTTGTCTCGTTTGGTGGTACAGCTTCAACATACTTCTGCAGATGTATACAAATGTTGTAATATGAAACCATGTCTGAGGTGCCATTGTAGACTTTGACATTTACGTTTTTTTCTAGTAGTTTCTGTTATCTGTGAAGGTGTATACCTGTAGGTATAAGGAGCTGCAGACCAGGGCTACAGTGCATTTTACAAGGGCAGAAGCTACAGGTTTTGGTCCAATTCAAAGCGAATGCCTGGTCTTCTGTACACACCTTCACAAGGTTTTACAAGGTGCTCATCAGCATAGGCTGACTGACCCAGTGTTTGGCCACAGGGTGTTGCAGGCAATAGGTGATTCCCAATCTGTTGTTTACCCAAAAACAAAAAGAAAAACGTGGAATTCATAAATGTGGGCACTCCACCAGATATATAGAAATATGCAAAGTATTTTATTAGTAACATGTAAGGTTAAAAAATGGTCTCCTGTCATCTATTCTTATGGGCGGTATTTACCTTATTCTATGTTGAGTTCATGATTGATTTAGTATCTATTTTCTTGTTACATGGCACTTTGCAACATCTTAGTTATTTTCACAGGTATAGGCGTTGGTTATAATGTTCTTAACACACGAATCATTTATATGCATCACTGCCTGTGGATGTAGGCAGACACCTTGCAACATTGTTATATTCAGCAGTGTGCTGTATCTTCAGCATTGAGATACACCTGCGGTCACTTTTTTAGTTTATATTTTAGGAGGGTGGCTCTACACTTTGTTTAGGGATTGTCACTATTGTCTTAAGGTAGTTGCACTACCTAAGAATATACTTATTTCTTTATCCTTTAGCACGGTGTTTAGCTTATCTAAGCACACTTATATGTCAAATTTGGTTTTGCCTGATATAGTGTATATGGTCATTGGTAATTACCGCCCATACTTGGTATTATCAATTTATCCACTGCATGATTAATGTAACCCTCTATTGGTTCAGCTTAGCAGTTTTTTCTGTTAATGCTGACGGTTACATTTATAAATAATTAATAGTATATTATCAGGAGACCTTGATTTTTAATTTGTCTTGTCTTTTGTATATTTTTTAACCTTACATGTTACTAATAAAATACTTTGCATATTTCTATATATCTGGTGGAGTGCCCACATTTATGAATTCCACATTTTTCTTTTTGTTTTTGGGTCACAATTTTGTAGTGGTGGAATTCGGGGAGCACCCAGCAGCTTTCCATTACATTAATATAAGCAGTAGTGCTCCTTACCAGTCATTTTGAGTAGATTCCCAATCTGTTGTTTACACAGTTATTGACTTAGCTGTTTATAATTTCCAGTTGATGGAGTCAACTATTGCTTTTTACCGTTGTTGATGTTGTTAATATATTTTACCCAAATGGGAGCTCATTGTGAAAGTTATTTCTTTTAATATCTATTCTGGAACACAGCTATCACTATGAGTGACTGGATGTGTTGCCCTCATAGGTCGAAGAATAGATCCAGTAGCTTGCTTCTATGCTGCTTGCTACTACTGGGGAACGAGGAGGTGGGGAGTGAGTTATATATAATATAAGTATATATAAGTATAAGTATTTCTTTTTTTTAATACATTTCTGTCAGTACTAGATGGCTGAGAAGGATTAAAAGTATCTGTGTCCCAGAATAGATACCAAGAGGAAATGTATGCTCTGTACACTAAAATGCTCTTTTTTTAGTTGCATTTAGCATACTATAAATTTTATAACGTTTTGCTGCATTTGCATAAATGATGTATCCAGCATCACATTATTAATCTGCATGTTTCCCATTATTAATCTCCATGTTTAATCTGTGAGTGTAAGAACATTTAAAAACTAGAAAATTATCTGTTGCCAAATCAATCAAGCAGTCCATGATTCTCTGCAGGGCTTCAATGGAGTAAAGTGCTGTCTCAGAATACAAAGCCAGATAAAGAGTATAAAATAAAAAGCGAGACTGCCTTTCAAAGAATGTGGTGTTCCAAGCGGCCTGTTTGTGCCAGGCTCAGTACATTGGTAAAGCTGCTGTAACAGAACATTTAGAACCGTCAGGGGAATAAATATTACATCAGATTCTTTTTTTAAAAAACATTGGGCACATACTTGTAATTTCTGCTATTCATGCAGATCAGGAGTTACAGTATGTGGGATTTTAGGTTACCATTCATTTATTCTTGATGATATTTGAACACTCTTTTGAGAGCTACACCTAAACCACATGAATATTTCTGAAAAAAAAGGGAAAAATTACTATGGAACACACAGCTCCTGTGTAGAACTGCGGGTATTGACTGAGAGATCTAGCAGACGTCCAGCTAATGGGCATTCCAACTCTGAATGCCTAGGGAATGGGCGATGCAGCAGCCCTCAGGGGACTATACTGGACAAATACTTTAATGCTTTTATGAAGATTTTTGAACAAGTCTTTCTAAACTGAAATATCAGACAAGTTATTCATTTCCAGTAGGTATGTAAACATACAATTGCATACATATATACTAGGAATTCTTTGTAGAGAGGTTGATTAACAAGATGGCAATGTGGAGTTTGGAATATGATTTGGTGGGGGAGGGTCCAAAACATGAAACAATTAAAGTGATTATTTTCCCAGAAAGGAAGTTTAGTTCATCATCTTCTATCCCAAGCCCAGTGCCCCAAAGCAGCCAATTTATTCCAAGTATGTCACACACCCCATTTCCACTATTCAGGACATATGGGTTATGGTCCAGTAGAGGGCGAACTTCTGCAGAGATGAAAGCAAAAAAGAAGCCCCTCCCGGTCCATAAATACCTGGGATCTCCCACACATTCCCCAGTTCCTTCTCTGCAGGACGGCAAGCAAGTCAGAAGATGTATGCTGCTCTTCCTTGCAGGTAAGCCGGGCTTACACCCGGCCATGTTTGCCCTATTTCTGCCCGGACCTTTTACATTAGGTCCAATACCAGCCTCCCAACCTTGGCTGCAGGTCCGGGTTAGGGTAGGCATCACCTTATTAGGTGTTTAGGGAGCCATGCTCCCCCGTGAGACCCCCGTGAGGGGGTAGGCGGTATCCGGGTTGGTGATCCCGGTTTGGGATGCCCTGTCCTTTATATGTATATATCCCTTACACCCATGGTGTGGGATTCTCCCCCATCCGGGTCCCTCTGTTAACCCTCCAGTGGGGGGGGGGGGGGGGGGGGGGACTGCCTTTATCCCTCTTCCTTTCTTTTCACTCGTTTGTGGTGTGAATGTGTGTGCGCTGTGTGCTTGAGTGCTTCACGTTTACTGGGCAATTTCTGCAATCTGCTGACACTTTGGGGAGCTTCTTCCCCTCAGGCTGCGTTGGGGAGGGGGCGGGGCCGGGAGCTCTCGCGTTGCCGCGGCCCGCCCCCTCCCGTTTAGGCGCCATTGCGGAGCCCAGCCTCCTGCTGGGAACCGCGTTGCTGGTTGTGGAGGGGGGCGGGGCCAGGCGCGGCGCGCGATCCGCGCTGGCCCGCCCCTTCTTCTCCCTCTCTCTGGATGCTGGCTCGGCCGGACGCCATTTTCTGCTGTTGAGTGAGTGCCCTCCTGGGCCACCCTTGTTACTTGTGACTTAGCCAAGCACCCCTTCTCCTCATGGGGCAGCGCTGGTCTCCTTCACTGTTGTATATATATATATATATATATATATATTATAGGTGTTTATTTTGTGTGTGCATGTGCTTATGGGCCCACTTCTCTTGTGTCTTTCAGGAGGACTCCCTGTGCCTTGCTAAAAAGGGGGTTCTCCCGGTCCTAGGGTCCCTAGCAGTAAATTGGGCACCTACAAATCCTCCCACGTGGGACTTAAAGGGGCATCCCGGGTTGCTTATCAGCGTAATTCCCTCTGGTAATTGCGACTACCTTAAAATCACCATATGGAGGCTCCACAGGATACCGGGCTCGGGCTCCCTGCGGGACAATCCCGGCTATGTGTGGGTTGTGGGGTATCCCTTACGGGGGAGAATGTATTAATTTGCATACCATGTGCGCAACAGGCCATATCACGGCAGTCGGGATCCCAGGCGTCTGGGTCAGTGCCGCCCGTCTCATCTCCTACCCCACCCCGCATTGTCTGTACCCCATGTGACACTGTCATTAGGGGGGAGTCGCACTCGGATGTATGTGCTAGGCTGGCCAATCTCGAGAAAAGTATTTCTAGCTCAGTGGGCAGAAAATTGATTTTGATGATTATAACTCCCCTGACTGGGCTGATTATTCCCCGCTTGAGGAAGGGGAATTGTTTGAGGAATCTGAGACTGAGGAACTGCAGTTCTTTGCTTCTGATGTCGGGCAGGCGCTGGGGGATGCTGTGGATACTCACAAGGTCCTGGCCCATCTCTTAGAGGGTCCCAGCTCAACCCGGCCAGCGTTGAATTCACAGCCCTTAAGAGGTGTGAATTGTTCATGAATTTTGTTTTGTCAGCTATGGACGACACTATTACCATGTGTAGTAGAACTTCGACTCTGCTGGTGGCCATGCGTCTGACACTTCACCTCCAGGGCTTACCGGTTCAGGTTCGATCAGACAATCGAACTGCGGTAGCTTACATCAATCACCAGGGAGGGACTCGCAGCAGGAGTGCCCTCAGGGAAGTATCTCTGATTCTAACATGGGCGGAGAGCAATGTTCCTTGCATCTCGGGATCTCTTGGCCTCTTGGCACAATCACAAGCTTCCATCCTTTGTCTCTCTGTCTCAGGATCCGCTGGCCCTGGCAGTGGATGCCTTGTCCCTTGCCTGGAGGGATCTGGGGTTTCTGTACCTGTTTCCTCCTTTCTCCATGGTAGGCAAGGTAGTGCGCAAGCTGGCTGTAGAGGGGGCACCAGCAATTCTGGTGGCTCCAAGGTGGCCAAGACAGGTTTGGTTCGCAGACATTGTAAGACTGGCGGTAGATCAGTACAGGCTGCCCCTGTTTCCGGATCTGATCTCTCAGGGTCAACTACGTTACCCCACTTTACAAACGCTTGCTTTGACGGCGTGGCTGCTGAAACCTTCGTCCTGAGGGAGGAAGGTTTGTCTGAGGCGGTTATTCAGACCTTGATTAGAGCTAGGAAGAGGTCTTCCTCTAACATTTACTATAGGACTTGGCGGTCCTATATTGACTGGTGTGAGGGTAGGGCCTTACCTTGCAGGGTGTTTTCGATTCCTAGGATTTTGGAGTTTCTACAACATGGCCTGGATCTGGGGTTCCAGCTCAGTACTTTGAAGGGTCAGGTTTCTGCCCTGGCTGTCTTTTTTCAAAGGTTCTTTGCTTTGCATCATCTGGTCAAGACTTTTTTCCAAGGGGTCACTCATGTTCGACCCCCTAGAAAGCCTTTTGGTCCCAGTTTGGGACCTAAATTTGGTTCTCTCGGCCCTCCAGGGGCCTCCTTTTGGGCCGGTGCAGGATGTGGCTCTTTCTGTGCTCACTCAAAAGGTTGCCTTTTTGTTGGCTATTACCTCTGTTCAGCGTGTCTCTGAGTTGGCGGCTCTGTCTATTCAGGCCCCTTACTTTGAGAGACACCAGGACAAGGGGGTTTTTCGCTTTAAACCAGATTTCCTTCCTAGGGTGGTTTCTGCTTTCCATCTCAATCAGGATGTAGTTCTTCCTTCCTTGTGTCCTAAGCCTAGCAATGACAAGGAGAGGGTTTTACACTCTTTCGTTGCGTGAAGTACTATTTGGTCGCTACTTCTCCTTTTCGTATGACGGACACCTTGTTCTTGGTCCCCCTCCGGGCCCAGGAAAGGTTTGGTGCCAGCCAAGTCTACTATTAGTAAATGCATATGTCAGGCCATTGTTGGGGCCTATTCCGCTAAGGGAAGGGTTCCTCCTTTTACGATCACTGCTCATTCTACTCGTGCTGTTGGGGCTTCCTGGGCCTTTCAGCACCAGGCTTCTGTTGTACATGTTTGTAAGGCTGCTACTTGGTCTTCCGTTCATACCTTTTCTAAGTTTTATAAGGTTGATGTGCGGGCCTCAGCGGATGCTGTTTTTGGCCGCAAGGTTCTGCAAGCTGCAGTGGTTTAAATTTGTGCATTTTTTGCTGTATTTGGATCCCCACCCACGACGGACACTGCTATTTGATGTCCCATATGTCATGAATAGTGGAAGCGGGGTGTGTGACATACTTGGAATAATACCATTTTGTTATTACTCACCTGTAAAATGGGTATTATAAGTATGTCACACACCCCGCTTCATCCCGCCCTTTGGTATTCTGGATCCTTTATATAGTGAACCTTTTATTGTTAAGAATGTTTTATTGTCTCTTCCTGGTCCCCTTACTGCTGTCATATACTGGGAAATGTGTGGGAGGTCCCAGGTATTTATGGACCGGGAGGGGCTTCTTTTTAGCTTTCATCTCTGCAGAAGTTCGCCCTCTACTGGACCATAACCCATATGTCATGAATAGTGGAAGCGGGGTGTGTGACATACTTATAATACCCATTTTACAGGTGAGTAATCACAAAATGGTATTTTTGGTGATCTAAATGTTCTCCCGGATGGTAGTAGCTGAAAGCAGGGATTCCCAGGGTAAGAGTCTTTGATAATCTGGCATTTTCTCTGATGGCACAGAGATGTAAAGAGATGATTTGCATAGCTCCACCTACTGCAGGGGTAGATGGGTAATGCTATCTGTCCTTGGACTGGGTACTGTGCAAATACTTTCCGTTCTAGGAAAGCCACTCTTTTCCTTTACCTAAGTAGAGGGTTTTTTTTGTCTCTTTAGCCCCCCTATATGAAGCCTAACATGGGTCTCTCCACATACTGGCTTGCGACTATGTTTTGGTACTCACCAAGTCTCACCTCCCATACAGCAAGAGGCATCTGCCCTAGTGCTGATGAGAGCCTAAAGCTTGAAACATGTGTCCACTAGTTGGATGTGTCTGGCTGTATAAAATTTAAAGCTAATCCTTGGCATTGCACCCTTAGCGGTTCTAAGGGCCTTGGATGGCACAGAGATGTAAATAGATGATTTGCATAGCTCCACCTACTGCAAGGGTAGATGGGTAATACTATATGTCCTTGGACTGGGTACTGTGCAAATACTTTCCATTCTAGGAAAGCTACTCTTTTCCTTTACCTAAGTAGAGGGTTTATTCTTAGTATACAGTACGTCCTGCTCCAGATAGAATGCTTACAATCGGGTACTTCTCCACCAGATGGCGCTGGACTGCAGAGACATTGAAAATAGGCTCCTCCCAGCCCCTCAAATACCCAAGGACCTCCCACAATCCCCAGATTCTCTCTGCAGTCTGAACTGCGAAGGACAAGAAGATGGCTATCTCTTCTCGCAGGTGAGCGGGGCTATTAGCCTGCGACCCTGTAGGACTATTCCCACCCGTTCCATTAGTAATCTGCCTCCCAGCCTTGGCTGCGCTGGTCGGGTGATGGTAGGCAGCACCGCTGTTAGGTGCTTAGGAGCGCTGCTCCACCGCAATCCCCCACCAAAGGGTAGGTGATACAGGCTTATGGTGAGCCTCTATGGGATGCCCCTCCCGCACTATTGCCCCTTGCCCCTGTCTATCGGTGGGTCCTTCGTTAAGTGGCCGCTGTCCTCCCTCATTCTCCCTGTAGCATTCAGGGGGAAAAGAGGGGAGGGGGGGTGTGTGTGCTATACGTGTATTGGCTTATGATTTATTACATTATGCATTGTGTCAGCCATCGCGCTGACTTGTACTACTTGTATTTTATTTGAAATTGCCGCCGCACGCGTTTTTTCCAGTGTTCCACGCTTGACGGCGGCGTTACCTCAGGCGCCGGTGCGCCGTCATTGGTTGCTTGTCACGTGTTGGCTTCGCGCTCTTCGGGGGGCGGGGCCTGTCTCTGGCGCGTTCCGCGTCATTGGTCGTGCGGGCCCTCCCTTCGAAGTATACCGACGCCATTTTGACTGCTTGTTCGGCTTCTGCGTGACAGGTTTCTACCTACCGCGGTCCGTAAATGCCCTCGCGGGAGGCTTTATTACCGTTTTGTTATTACTGTGTGCTTATGGCTACCTTTTATTATGTCTTTCAGACGGGCGAACCCATTGGCTTCTCCCGGCCCTCTATTAGTTTATTAACTTGTGAGGCCTAGTGTAATTACTTCCACTTCTCTAGCGGGTTATTGGGGCATCCCGGGTTGCTATATAGCGTTAATCCCTATCGGCCTAGTGTGCCACTATAATCACCATATGGAGGCATCTCAGCATAATGTGACTGGGGTTCCTTCGGGACAAGCCCGGCTGTGCGTAGCTTGTGGGGTGTCCCCTATTAGCGCTTGTCTTCTAGACTGTCTAGTGTTGAGAAGTTAATTGCTAATACCTTGGCGCGTAAGGCCCCTGCAAAAAAGCGGCACTGATGTCACTCTTTTCCCTATGGAAACTGATGAGTTTTTGCATTTATGTGGCTATACCCCTTCGGACGAAGGGGAGCTATTCTCCGACTCAGGTTCATCTGATGAGAGGCCCAGGGGTCATGACGATTCTGGCTCTGACCCCTGGCCCCCGGATGATACTGATAGTTTGCTGGCCCAGATTTCTGAGGTTCTGTCCATTTCTCCCCCTGTTGCGGCTCCCAGGCAAAGGGGGGAACTTTTTCATACTGCTAAGTCACTCTTGGAATTTCCTGAGCAAGCACATTTCAATAACCTTGTGCTCAAGGAATGGGAGCGTCCCAGTAGACTTCCCGGTGTACCTAAGAGTTGGGATAGGAAGTATCCCTTTCCTGCTGAGGTGGTAAAGTCATGCACTCCCCTGACTCTACTACGATGCGGGATGCTGAGGACCGGCGCATTGACCAGCTGGCGTCCCATGCCTTTGCATGTGTGGGGACTGCGCTGCGCCCGGTCTGTGCCTCGGCCATTACGGCTGTGGCTATTAGGACCCTGCTCAGAAATATCCTTGACAGTGCCCCTGATGATTTGCCTTGTGAGGTGTTTAATGCACTCTCTAGTTGTGATATGTTTGTGAATTTTGTCCTCTCTGCCCTGGATGACACCATTAGAATGTGTGCCAGAACATCTGCCCTTGTGGTGGCTACACGCCGCTCGGTTTGGCTGCGCCAGTGGGCTGCTGACAATGCTGCCAAGAAGGCCCTCACTGTGTTTCCCTTCAAAGGACTACGCCTGTTTGGGGACCGCCTGGACCTTTTTGCTAAGGGAGGCAGGTTACCCCAGTGCAGGCGGCAGTCTCGGCCCTTTCGGGGTCAGGGCTCCTCTTACCGTGGTGCTAGACAAGGGAGGGGGGTTTACTGGGGCCCAGGGAGACTTCTGGGGTAGGGGCAGAGGACGTGGACGTCCTCCTTAAGTCCTCTCCCAAGCCCCCTCAGGCATGGTGGGGGGACGACTTCAGCACTTTGCTCACGTCTTGAGGCTTCATGTCTCAGACCGGTGGATTCAGGAGGTAGTGTCCTCCGGTTACAAGATAGAGTTTGCTGCCTGGCCGCCCCCAAGATTCATCAGATCCAGGATTCCTCAGGACCCTGTGTCAGCTCAGGATCTAGTGCAGGCAGTGCAAAGCCTCCTGGAGCTGGGGGTCATCTGCAAGATCCCCTTAAGAGAAAAAGGCAAGAGCTTCTATTCCAACCTCTTCACAGTGCCCAAAAAGGATGGGTCAGTCAGGCCCATCCTGGACTTGAAGATCCTCAACAAATTTGTCAGGAGCAGGCGCTTTCACATGGAAACTCTGCGCTCTGCCATCAGTCCCCTGCGCCCAGGGGGTTTCATGACATCTGTGGACATCAAAGATGCTTACCTTCATATTCCTGTATTTCCAGGTCATCAAAGGTTCCTCAGGTTCGCTCCTGAGGATCAACACTACCAATTTGTGGCCTTGCCCTTTGGTCTCACTTCAGCTCCCAGGGTGTTCACCAAGGTGCTGGCAGGAGTGATGTCTCTGCTCAGGTTTCAGGGCATCCGCTTGCTGCCTTATCTGGACGACATTCTCATCACCTCCCAGTCTCTACATCAGGCAGAATTGGATACTCAGCTGGTGGTGTCCACCCTGGAGTCATTTGGATGGGTGATCAACCACCCCAAGTCCTCTCTGTCCCCCTCCTTGGTGACTCCATTCCTGGGAATTAATCTGGATACAGTTCAGGCAAGGATTTTTCTTCCTCAACAGAAGGTGGACAGCCTGATTGCGCAGGTCCAGTTCCTGCTATCTTGTCATCATCCCTCCATCAGGCAGGGGATGCAACTGGTGGGCCTGATGGTGGCGTGCTTCGAGGCAGTCCCTTATGCTCAGTTCCACTTGAGGCCTCTGCAACTCCACCTCTTGTCAGTATGGGACAAGGACCCAGCCTCCCTGGACCGGGTCTGTGCGCTTTCCCCCCTGGTCAGGCGGTCCCTCTCGTGGTGGCTGGACTCCAGGAACCTGCTGGGGGGCAGATCCTTTCTGGCCCCCTCCTGGGAGACGGTCACCACGGATGCCAGTCTGTCAGGTTGGGGGGGTTTCTGGAAGTCCCTGCGGTTCCAGAGGAGGTGGGGCCCTCAGGATGCCCACACACCTATCAACGTCTTGGAGCTGCGGGTGATCAGGTTAGTTCTGGCTCAATTGACTCCTCACCTTCGGGCCTGCCTGTTCAGGTGCGCTCGGACAACCAGACGGCAGTTGCCTACATCAATCATCAGGGAGGGACCCGGAGCAAGAGGGCCCTCCAGGAAGTGTCTCTGATACGGACCTGGGCGGAGGCCAATGTTCCCTGCATATCAGCTGTGTACATCCCGGGGGCGGAAAATCTCCTGGCAGATTCTCTGAGCTGGGGGCCTCTCGCCAGGGAGAATGGTCCCTCTGCAACAGGGTTTTCCAATCTCGGATGCCACGGATGCCCTAGCAATGTCATGGCAGGACTTTCAGTTCCTGTATGTCTTTCCTCCATTCCCCCTGCTGGGCAGGGTTCTGCGCAAGATTGCTCTGGAAGGGGTGCCAGCAATTCTGGTGGCCCCCAGGTGGCCAAGAAGAGTGTGGTTTGCAGACGTGGTGCAGCTGGCAGTAGATCAGTACGTTCTGCCCAGGGGGCCAGATCTGCTCACTCAGGGCCCCTTACGCCATCCCAATTTATAAACTTTGGCTTTGACGGCCTGGCTGCTGAAACCTCCATCTTGATGGAGAAGGGGCTGTCTGCCTCTGTTGTTGATACCATGATAAAGGCTAGGAAGAAGTCTTCTTCTTCCATTTATTACAGGGTTTGGAGTGCCTGCATTGACTGGTGTGAGTCTAAGTCTCTTCCCTGACGTGTGTTCTCTATTCCCAGGATTCTGGAGTTCCTGCAGCATGGGTTGGAGATGGGGCTCCAACTCAGTACTCTGAAGGGTCAGGTTTCTGCCCTGGCTGTTTTCTTCCAGAAGTTCTTTGCTCAGCATTCTCTGATCAAGACTTTTTTCCAGGGGGTTACTCATGTGCGTCCCCCACGTAAGCCTATGGTGCCTGTTTGGGATTTGAACTTGGTTTTGTCAGCCTTGCAGGGTGCTCCCTTTGAACCTGTGCAGGATGCTGCCCTGGCCACTCTTACTCTCAAAGTTGTCTTTTTGGTGGCTATCACCTCTGTTAGGCGTGTGTCTGAGTTGGCGGCGCTTTCCATTCAGCCCCCCTACAATGAGAGACACCAGGACAAGGTGGTGTTCCGCTTCAAGACAGATTTTCTGCCTAAGGTAGTGTCTGCCTTCCATTTGAATCAGGACATTGTTCTTCCTTCATTGTGCCCTAATCCTAGTAACGCTAAGGAGAGGGTTTTGCATTCCTTGGATGTGGTTAGGTGTCTGAAGTACTATCTGGTGGCTACTGCACCTTTCAGAAAAACTGATGCTCTTTTTGTGGACCCTTCTGGTCCTAGGAAGGGTTTGGCTCCAGCTAAGTCTACTATCAGCAAATGGATCCGTCAGGCTGTTATTCAGGCCTACTCTGCTAAGGGGAAGAATCCTCCCTTCCGCCTTACTGCTCATTCTACTTGTGCTATTGGTGCCTCTTCTGCTTTTCAGCACCAGGCTTCTGTTGAACAAGTTTGCAAGGCTGCTACTTGGTCTTCTGTTCATATCTTTTCAAAGTTTTACAAGGTTGATGTTAGGGCCTCAGCTCATGCTGTTTTTGGCCGCAAGGTTTTGCAGGCGGCAGTGGTTTAAACTGTCTGCTGTTACCTTTTTGGGCACTGCTATTGGATGTCCTGATTGTAAGTATTCTATCTGGAGCAGGACGTACTGTATACTAAGAATAATACAATTCTGTGATTACTCACCTGTAGAATTGGTATTATGAGTATACAGTACGTCCTGCTCCACCCCACCCTTGGTTTTTGCATTATCTTGGATTCCCTGTATAGTGATTGTTATCATTGTTATAGTTACCTGTTTGGGTTGTTTTAATTCTCCCGGCTTCTCGTTAACTGCTTTTCAATGCTGGGGATTATGGGAGGTCCCTGGTTATTTGAGGGGCCGGGAGGAGCCTATTTTCGATGTCTCTGCAGTCCAGCGCCATCTGGCGGAGTAGTACCCGATTGTAAGTGTTTTATCTGGAGCAGGACGTACTGTATACTCATAATACCAATTCTACAGGTGAGTAATCACAGAATTGTATTTTTGGTCTCTTTAGCCCCCCTACATTAAGCCTAACATGGGTCTCTCCACATTCTGGCTTGCGACTATAATCTGGCATTGAAATGCTGCTCAACAGATGGCAGATGGGATCCAATTAACCTCTCTATGCTCCTTGTGATCCACATGAGGCAAATCTGGTGCTCTTTTGTGCCCCCCCCCCAAATAACAGACAGGTAAGCATATGGTCAGGATATAGCAAGTTGCTATAGAGTTGCCTTGACAAATTACTACAGATTTTGAGGTCAAACACACCCATTTAGGTTGATTGATTATTTCACTACCCCCTCTTCTCGCCTTTCCCAGCAACAGATCCCAGATTGACAGAGTTTGAAAGTGTCAAAACCAGTGATCCAGTGACTGCTAAATTGCATCACGACCCACAACACATGTCCACATGCCAGTGTTGAATCTGATGGCATAGGGGCCCAGCAAAAGTTGAGAGCATGAAATATATCCATGCTGAGGTCAGTTCTTTCTTACATCTTAAATCGAACAAAACCCCCAAAAACAACTCAATTTATTTTGCTCTCCCACCCCAGGTACATTACCGTTTGGATGTTTTCTGCCCTCAATGCTGCTTGGTATTCCTGTTATAGTGATTTTAATTTTTGTTTCCCCGGCGCAATTGTACGCCTTCTAAACTAGCTGTTTAAGCCACCCTCCTCACAATCTCATGATGGGAGCAATTAGAACCTATTGAAAATAGTGCTAGAAGGAAGATACAAGCCAAAACGTACACTTCTATGTCTACATTTGGAAGTCAAAAGCTTTAATTACATTACTTTGTTGTCTTAATACTTTTCCTCTTACTTAACAACAAAAAACAAAGAATACAACAAAGCTCGCTCCCCAAACCAGCTATGTTCTACAATGCTATTTTAGGAAGCTGTATGTCTGTAAGATTTACATTTTTGTACACATGAATTTCTAAGTAAAAATCAATGCAAAAATAATTTCTGTGGATATGCCAATTGGTATTAAAAGGTAAGGTGGTTGAGGTGGCTGGTACCGATCTAGTGAGGTCTTTAGTGAGTTATGCCTCTTTTAAAGAATATTGCTATACTCAAACAGTTGGATCTCCTCCCACAAGGTGAAATTCTATTGGAGGATAGAAGCTGCAGGGTTGGGCCAGGGTTTTTAATCTTTTAACTATAACAGATTGGGGGATGTTGGTTCGCAGGCTCCTACATCAAGAGATCTATTGGGTATGCACTTAAAGATAATTGTTGTGGCGCATATCTTACCTGGTCAGCACTCCCACAGAGCCTCCTGATCCAGTTGGCATAGGGCGATGTCTTTGGCTGGCAACCAGGCAGCATCTCTTTTAGAAAGCGCAGCTACTAAGGCTCATGTCACCTTCAGCACTGCTTGGTCTTTGGCATCCTGCATTACAAGGTAATGTAGAATCTGTGCAACCCAGCAGCCATCTGTGCGTGAGTGTTTAAAAAAAAGTTCATGACCCCAACCAATATTCATTGGTACCTCAGTACCCTGGCTGAAAACGTTCCTTTCACGAACATTGTACTTGAAGCATAAGTGCTGTCCCTCTCCCTGGCCCCCTACCCCCTTTCCCGCAATCCACCAGTGCTGTCCATTGGCATTTACAGCCCCCACTCTGTGTGCAGCCCATTAACTTGAGTGTTGGTTGGGACCACGCACAGAGCAGGGGAAGAAACACTGGACTTTCGTGTTAACTGTGCAATGCTGGCATACATTCCCTGTATATTCTAAGTATACAGCACGTCCTGTTCCAGAAGATATTCCTTACACTTGGGATATACTCCAGTAGATGGCGCTGGACTGCAGAGACAGAAAAGAGGCTCCTCCCGGCCCCATATATACCCGGGACCTCCCACAAAATCCCCAGTTCTTCTCTGCAGTCCTGGCTGCGATGACTAGAAGATGGCTCTCTCTCTACCTGTTTCCTTCTACTGCCTCCCAGCTCAGGCTGCTCTGGTTCGCCCCCCTGGGGTCCCAAGACTAAGTCCTCTCCCAAGCCCCCTCAGGCATGAAGGGGCACCCTCACCCATCCGGGTGGGGGGACGGCTTGGGCTCTTGGCTCACGTCTGGAGGCGTCATGTCTCAGACCGGTGGATTCAGGAGGTGGTTTCCTCCGGTTACAAGATAGAGTTTGCAGCCTGGCTGCCCCCAAGATTCATCAAATCTTGTTTAGCTCAAAACCCCTTGTCAGCACAGTGTCTCTCCCTGGCTGTCCAAGGCCTTCTAGATCTAGGTGTCATCTGTCAGGTGCCCTTGATGGAAAGGGGCAAAGGCTATTATTCCAATCTTTTCATTGTGCCCAAAAAGGATGGGTCCATCAGACCTATCCTGGATTTAAAGCTTCTCAACAAATTTGTCAGATTCAGACAATTTCGCATGGAGACTCTGCGCTCAGCTGTGACATTCTTACGCCCAGGGGACTTCATGACTTCTGTAGACATCAAGGATGCTTACCTCCACGTTCCTATCTTTCCAGGTCATCAGAAGTTCCTCAGGTTCGCTCTGGAGGATCAGCACCACCAATTTGTGGCCTTGCCCTTCGGCCTCACCTCGGCCCCCAGGGTATTCACCAAGGTGCTGGCAGGAGTGATGGCCCTGCTGAGATCTCAGGGCATTCGCATTCTCCCCTACCTGGACGACATGCTTATCACTTCTCAATCCTTCCATCAAGCAGAGCTGGACACTCAGAGGGGGGTGTCCACACTGGAGTCATTCGGCTGGGTGATCAATCACCCCAAATCTTCCCTGTCTCCATCCATGGTGAAGTCTTTTCTGCGTATGATTCTGGATTCAGCTCAGGTCAACATCTTTCTTCCTCAGCAGAAGGTGGAGGTCCTTCAAGAGAAAGTTCAGCTCCTGCTGTCTTGTCCCCATCCATCCATCAGGCAGGGAATGCAGCTGGTGGGCCTGATGGTGTCCTGCTTCGAGGCGGTCCCATATGCTCAGTTCCACATGAGGCCTCTTCAGCTTCACCTCTTGTCAGTGTGGGATCGGGACCCTGTGTCCTTGGATCAGGCGTTTGTCTTGTCCCCTCAGGTCAGACGGTCTCTAGTGTGGTGGCTGGTCTTAGGGAACCTGCTGGGGGGCAGGTCCTTTCTGGCCCCCTGCTGGGAAACTGTCACCACGGATGCCAGTCTGTCAGGTTGGGGGGGGATTCTGGAAGTCCCTGAAATTCCAGGGTCAGTGGGGTCCTCAGGAGGCCCATGCTCCTATCAATATTCTGGAATTGAGGGCAATCAGGTTGGTTCTCGCCCACTTAACTCCACACCTGAGGGGTCGGGCTGTTCAGGTCCGCTCGGACAACCAGACGGCGGTTGCCTACATCAATCATCAGGGAGGGAGCCGGAGTAAGAGGGCCCTCAAGGAAGTGTCCCTGATACTGTCCTGGGCGGAGGAAAATGTTCCCTGCATCTCAGCTGTGTACATCCCGGGGGTGGAGAATCTGGAGGCAGATTCCCTCAGCAGGGGGACCTCTTGTCTGGGAGAGTGGTCCCGAAGCAAGGTGTTTCGCTCCCTGTGCCACCACTGGGGTCAGCCAGATGTGGATCTGTTTGCATCCCGTCACAATCACAAGCTTCCAGTCTTTATCTTTCTGTCCCAGGATCCTCTGGCCTTGGCCACGGATGACATGGCAATGTCTTGGACGAGGTTCCAGCTCCTGTATATGTTTCCCCCGTTTCCACTGCTGGGCAGGGTGCTGCGCAAGATAGTTCAGGAAGGGGTGCCAACCATCCTGGTGGCCCCCTGTTGGCCAAGAAGAGTGTTCGCAGACATCGTGCAGTTGGCAGTAGATCAGTACGCCCTGCCACGGGTTCCAGATCTGCTCACTCAGGGGCACCTACGCCACCCCAATTTACAAACTCTGGCTTTGACGACCTGGCTGTTGAAACCTCCATCTTGATGGAAAAAGGGCTGCCTGCCTCGGTGGTGAATACCATGATCAGGGCTAGGAAGAGGTCTTCTTCTTCCATCTATTACAGGGTTGGGCGTACTTACATTGACTGGCGCGAGTCCCACTCGCTTCCCTGTTGTGTTTTCTATTCCTAGGATTCTGGAGTTTCTCCAATACGGTTTGGATATGGGCCTTCAGCTCAGTACTCTGAAAGGCCATGTGTCTGCTTTGGCAATTTTTTTCCAAAGATCCTTTGCTCAGCATCCCCTGGTCAAGACCTTTTTCCAGGGAGTTACTCACGTGCGCCCCCCACGTAAGCCTATGTTACCAGTCTGGGACTTGAACTTGGTCTTATCTGCCCTGCAGGGGTCTCCCTTTGAGCCCTTGCAAGGGGCTCCTTTGTCCATTCTCACACTTAAGGTGACCGAGCCCCCTGTTTTTAACCTAGTTTAGATACAGATTGTAGGCTGGTCAGCAAGCTAACTGGTTTGAGTGCTGTGGCCCCTTTAAGACTTTTGTATTCTAATTGCCCTGCTAATGTGCACCTCCCTGGTTAGTTATAAAATGGTCTGAGCGGCTGCCACCCCCCTTTTGTTTCTCACACTTAAGGTGGTATTTTTGGTGGCTATCACTTCTGTTAGGCGTATTTCTGAGTTGGTGGCGCTTTCCATCAAGCCTCCTTATTTTGAGAGACACCAGGACAAGGTGGTGTTCGCCAGAGGTTGTTTCTGCCTTTCATCTCAATCAGGACATTGTTTTGCCTTCTCTGTGTCCTAATCCCAGTAACCCTAAGGAAAGGGTTTTGCATTCTTTGGACAAAGTCAGAACTCTGAAGTTCTATTTGGTGGCTACTGAATCTTTCAGGAAGACTGATGCTCTTTTTGTGCTTCCGTCTGGACCTAAGAAGGGTCTGGCTCCAGCTAAGTCCACTATCAGCAAGTGGATACGTCAGGCTGTGATACAGGCCTACTCTGCTAAGGGGAAGGAGCCTCCCTTCCACCTTACTGCTCATTCTACTTGTGCTATTGGTGCCTCTTGGGCTTTTCAGCACCAAGCTTCTTTTGAACAAGTTTGCAAGGCCGCTTCTTGGTCTTCTGTTCATACTTTTTCAAAGTTTTACAAGGTTGATGTTAGGGCCTCAGCTGATGCTGCTTTTGGCCGCAAGGTTCTGCAGGCGGCAGTGGTTTAAACTGTCTGCTGTTACTTTTAGGAATCCCATCTTCTGGAACAGGACGTGCTGAAAGATAATAATACAATTCTGTGATTACTCACCTGTAGAATTGGTATTATATGTATACAGCACGTCCTGTTCCACCCCACCCTTGTCATGATCTTTAGTTACCTCTTTATGGTGATTGTTCTTATGTTCAAATTTTCATATAATGGTTATAGTTCTCCCGGTCTCTTGCTAACTGCTTTTCAATACTGGGGATTTTGTGGGAGTTCCCGGGTATATATGGGGCCGGGAGGAGCCTCTTTTCCGTCTCTGCAGTCCAGCGCCATCTACTGGAGTATATCCCAAGTGTAAGGAATATCTTCTGGAACAGGACGTGCTGTATACATATAATACCAATTCTACAGGTGAGTAATCTCAGAATTTTATTTTTTGGAGCCTTATACGATTGATGAGCATAGTCAAGGGAGGGAACATTTAGGAATGCAGAGAAAGAAAGAAAGAAAGAAAGAAAGAAAGAAAAAGTGAGAAAGGAAGAAAGAAAGCACTCATTCACACCTGTCCAGTACCACATGCGTTACTGTGTTTGCGGCAGCCGCAGCAGTACCACAAAAAATATCCATCAATGGCACCTCTATGTCCCCTTTCACACCTCTCCAGTGTCACAGAGAGGGCAAAAACTCGGTCGCAAAAAGTCCTGCCTGCTACTTCCTGGCCGCAAGCACATCCCTTGAAACAGGGATATTAAAACACACATAATACGCAAACGCAAAAAAATAAGGACAAAAAAAATGCAAAACTGAATTACTGCCGCAAAATGCAGGCCGCACACCTGAACAGACAGGTGTGAATGTAGCCTGAAGAAGCTTAAAAGAGAGGCAGACAAGAGGGAGGTGAGAAGAGAAAAAGTGGAAATGGAGGAATCATGAAATGAAAGAAAGAAATAATGCAAGAGTGCCCCCAAAAAAGGAGAGAGATGGGGGTATTATGAAAAAAATGAGATCTGCTGGGGATAAAAGACAGGTAAAGGGAGAAAATGATTCTAAATTAATAAAAGTATGAGAATCTCATGAGTATAAAAAGTAATGGTCTGTAAAGCCCTATAAGAAACAGGAGAAGGTTCCTAAAAACCTCAATATGGAGCACGCCTATGACATTGTGTTGCTACCACCCTAAAACCCCTTAGGCCGGCTGGATCTAATGCAAACCCAAGCAACCCGACTTCCCCAATGATTTTTTAAGGCTGGCTGGTCAATATGTTTTCATTCCCCCTGAACCTTCAAATGAGGCAGGATATTGAGCATATTAAGTGGCCTGGGCCACAATTAGATCTGGTAGATATCTACATCTTAATGCCAAATCTGAAAAGTTTCCACAGGCAGGCAAGACAAATAAAACCAAAACAAAGGGAAATCACACTGGCAGTCAGGAATGCAATCACACAATGTCTGCCAAATAAAAACATCTCATAAGAGTATTAAAAACGGCTTAGAAAGGAAGGGTTGATGAGCCTTTTACCTCAGGTTATAAGGCATCACACCTAGCAAAATTGTCAGGAATTAAGCATTAGGAAAACCTAGTGTTCATGCTCTTTATGTAGGGCAGCTTGAACTAATTGCTGGGTTAATGGTGTACAAAGGGCACTATGTTTCTTCACTGTTATTGGAGCCAGGTCTTCAAAGATACTTGTACTTTATGATTTCTGATTCCAAGGTACTTTATGATTTCTGATTCCAAGGTCAGGGTGCAATCTTGGAGGAGTAAGAATGCAGCTTAACAATTACGCCTCTGGTGAGTGCCAAAGACCCATACACCTGTCTAGTTTCAGATGTAAGTATTCAATATCAGGGATAAGGGAACTGATTAATTATTCTGAAGCGTTAGAAGGGACTCAGGGGTATTTGGGTAATCCTCTGATCCTAAAGTTGCCCCATCTTTTCTTTGATTTAATAGATCTGGACCTGGAGATTTAAAATCCCCCTGTATTTTGTTGGAGGCAGCAAAAGTGTAATTTAGCTTGTGTTCTAGAGTCTCAATCCTGTCACTGATGTAACACTGAACAACCTACCTAGCGGCTCCCTAGAGTTTCTTCAGGTCAGGCGTGGGGGAGGGGCTGCGTAACGGCCCCTCTGCCTGGAATTGCAGCTTCCCAGGAGTGTCACAACCTGTTTATAACCAATGATAACTGCATCCTGCCCCGGTGTAACACCTGGGTGGAGGGTGGCTAATTTAAAACCCTTTCTTTTCATTTGGAGTTTCTGGGTGTTTTTTAGGAATTACCCAGAATTACATAAAAACTACAGCAGTATTTTCTTTTAATTGTTACAGTGCATAGACAATGAGGAAGATAACCTTTTTTCTCGGACAAACCTGCATCCTCCCAAAGGGCAAAGTTTACATTTGGTGTATAAGCCAGGTACTTTTTATGACTACCTTTATTTACCTCCTCTCCTAATTGATTAATTAATTTTGAATTTTAATTGATGTTATTGTATATGAGATCATGCAATAAGATGTGTCATTATTATTTCTGTACAGTTATGGGGTATTAAAAAAGCCGCAAGGCGAAACATGTTTACCCTGAATCTCACAGAAAGAGAGAAATCGTGAATTACTTCTCTAAATGAAATCTAATATTGTTTATCATCAAAGTTTGTAGAGTGCACTTTTTTAAAAATTGTAACTAATCACGTTTAAAACTTTTTAATGGATATCAAATAAATTACCGTATTTTTCGCCCTATAAGACGCACCTGCCCATAAGACGCACCTAGGATTTTGGGAAGGAAAACTAGAAATTTTTTCCAATTGCAGACAGTGTGGCATCCCCCCTCCCATTCCCATATAGGCAGTGTGGCATTCCCCCCCCCATTCCCATATAGGCAGTGTGGCATTCCCCCCATTCCCATATAGGCAGTGTGTCATTCCCCCCTCCCATTCCCACACAGGCAGTGTGGCATCCCCCCGCCCATTCCCCATACAGGTAGTGTGGCATGCCCCCCTTCCATTGCCCATATAGGTAGTGTGGCATTCCCCTTTTAGGTAGTGTGGCATTTCTCCCCTTCCATTGCCCATATAGGTAGTGTGGCATTCCCATTATAGGTAGTGTGGCATTCCCCCCCTTCCATTGCCCATATAGGTAGTGTGGCATTCCCATTATAGGTAGTGTGGCATCCCCCCCCTTCCATTGCCCATATAGGTAGTGTGGCATTCCCCTTTTAGGTACTGTGGCATTTCCCCCCTTCCATTGCCCATATAGGTAGTGTGGTATTCCCCCCCTTCCATTGCCCATATAGGTAGTGTGGTATTCCCCCCTTCCAATCCCCTATAGATAGTGTGGCATTCCCCCCTCTTCCCTTTCCCGTATAGGTAGAGTGGCATTCCCCCCCTTCCATTCACCGTATAGGTAGTGTGGCATTCCCCCCTTCCATTCACCGTATAGGTAGTGTGGCATTCCCCCCTTCCATTCCCCTTATAGGCAAAAGTAAAATAAAAAAAAAGAAAAAGTAAACTCACCTTTTAATCCTCCCCGCTGTCTTCACGACAAACACACAGCCTTATACAGCGGTGGGCGTGGCCGACGCTCAAGCATCGGCCACGCCCACCGCTGTATAGTCCGGGTGTCTCTATCTGCTGAGGCCGTGGAGAAGGGCTCGAGCGTCGGCCACATCCACCACTGTAACAGGCCAGTGCCTGTGTATGCTGGCGCCGCTGCCTCCGCTGCTTCCGGGACAGCGCGAGCGATGGAGAGGTGAGTTAATCTTTTCCTTTTTATTTATTTTTTTTCCACATTCGCCCGATAAGACGCACTGACATTTTCCCCCCACTTTTGGGGGAAAATAAGTGCGTCTTATAGGGCGAAAAATACGGTACATGTTTTTATGTATGGTACTTGTGATGTGGTCAAGTGAATGGGCCTTAGAATAGGGGTTCTGCCTAGAAACTCCAAATGAAAAGAAAATGTTGAAACAAGCCCAATATTTGAACCAATTGTATATTTAAATCTGAAGGGTGAGGCCTCCTGACCATCAGTAATCAGTAATTTAATGAACTAACCTGCCACTGATCATATTATTTAACCTTCTGTGAAGCTTTGATCTATTTGCAAGTCTTATTGCTGACCCTGCCTTGTCAGACCACATCTGCAGCCTTGTTGAGAAGCTTGCCACATCTGACCACCTCTGCTGCCAAACTCTGTTGCTGACCCTGCCATGTCTGGCCAAGTCTGCTGCCAAGCCCTTTTGGCAATCTTGCCGTCTCTAACCATGTCTGCTGCCAGGCCCTGTAGCTCTGTTTTATTTTTATAAAGTATTCCTAAGGGCGTTTTGCATTGCTGCCCCAGGCTGGAAATTGCATATATCCTTTCAAATGTACCCAGAGCTATGCAAAATATAAGTAATACAATTAAGCCAGACATTTTCTGTTCACTACAAAAACACTAAGGATGTTATATTTCTATATGCTGAGTGTTTGACTGGATTATTGAGATTATAGGTCCACTTAATAGTTGCCAAGGGCATTTGTCTGCCGAAACATTTCCACATTTTGTGGAGGAAAATTTCAAAGCATGAATATGTCATTTGCACTTAAGTATGCAAATAAAGTAGATTTTATGAATAAAATCTCAGTCACTTCTGGTTTCTTTTAAAGCAATTTATTAAATGTTAAGAGGTATGTTCAGTGATTAACAGGAGCATTGATAAGAGCATTTGAAAATATGGTGCACGTTATAATAAGTTGGAAATTAATTAGAGGATAGCAGGAGGGTTCCTGATGGATTTCTTGATATTACATGTTTTCTCTGTAACCCCTAATACAGATTACAACCTACAACCATGGACTATCATGAGTGAGTGAACCGGTTTACCTGGAACAGGTGAGTTTATTGTTTTTTTAAAACCCTAGAGATGAGCAATTCGTACAAGTTCAATTCAGACGAACCCGAATTTCTAGTGAGATTGTCCGAATCGGATCTTTAGGAAGTTCTCTATAAATAAACAATATATAATAATAATAATTACAACAGGAGGTATATTAATTTATGGTCATTCACTTGTTGTTTACTTGAACCCCTTTGCTGACTTTTCAATGACAGCTGCCAAGCTCTGTTGCTGACCTTGCCCTGTCTGACCGTGTCTGTTGCCAAGCCTGGGGAAAGGACCAAAACCCAGGATAGTCAAAATTTTGGGTTTTTGGTCCACTTTAAATCGACGATGAGCTGATCTCAAGGCTGCTGGATGATATGCTTCAGCCACCTGGCTGTATACCCGGTTTTCCTGTGGAGTGGGCTCTCCTCACCGCTGGTAAAGGTGAGTTTACTTGCGACCCAGGGGCAGGCTAGTGGTCAGCCCTGGAGTCTTTTTGATTCCAGGGCTGTGTGGCAAGGTTGTCGAGTCACTTTAAAGTGTACCTATGCTCTCCTTAAAAGTGACCCAAGGCCTAAAACAACTCCAGATCCTCCATAACACAATTTCAGGGGCATTCTGATTTAGATTTCTCGCCCTGGAGTCTTTTCGACCGCTTGCCCACCCCCAGGATGGCAACAAAACTAACCCTTCCCTGGGTTCCCACAGTGTATTCCAAGTATGTCACACACCCCGCTTCCACTATTCATGACATATGGGTTATGGTCCAGTAGAGGGCGAACTTCTGCAGAGATGAAAGCAAAAAAGAAGCCCCTCCTGGTCCATAAATACCTGGGACCTCCCACACATTCCCCAGTTCCTTCTCTGCAGGACGGCGAGCAAGTCAGAAGATGTATGCTGCTCTTCTTTGCAGGTAAGCCGGGCTTGCACCTGGCCATTTTTTGCCCTATTTCTGCCCGGACCCTTATATTTTAAGCCCTTTACTAGCCTCCCAGCCTCGGCTGCAGGTCCGGGTGAGGGTAGGAATCACCTTAATAGGTGCCTAGGGAGCCATGCTCCCCTGTGAGACCCCACACAAGCGGGTAGGCGGTATCCGGGTTGGTGATCCCGGTTTGGGATGTCCTGTCCGCATTTACTTCCTTTACACTTCACGGTGAAGGGTTCTCCCCCTTCCGGGTCCCCTCCACTAACCCTCCGGGGGGGGGGTGACTTTGTTCTGCTATTTTTTTTTTCACTTGACGTGTGTGTGTGTGTGAGTGTGCTTGTGTGCTTATCACGTTGCCGCCTTGTGCTCTGCATGCAGTCTGGGGAGCTTCTCCCCCTCAGGCAGAGTCTGTAAGGGGGCGGGGCCGGGCGCTCGCGTTGCCGCGGCCTGCCCCCTTCTGTTTGGCGCCATTGCTGGACTCGGAGGGAAGGGGGCGGGGCCAGGCACGGCGCGCGACCCGCGCTGGCCCGCCCATTCTTCTACCTCCCTCTCTCTCTCTCTCTCTCTCTCAGGAGCTGCGGATTAGCTGGACGCCATTTTCTGTGTCTGTGAGTGCCCTGCCGGGCTTCCCCCCGTTCTTACTAGGCTTAATACCGCAGTCGCGCTTGGGGCAGCGCTGGCCTCTCTGCTTTTTATGTTCCTTTTACATGTTTTTATTATGCAGTTGTGTGTGTGCATGTGCTTATGGACATCCCTTGTGTCTTTCAGGAGGACTCCCTGTGCCAATTGCTTAAAAGGGGGTTCTCCCGGTCCTAGGGTCCCTAGCAAAAATTTGGGGCAATTATAAATCCTCCCACTTGGGACTTAAAGGGGCATCCTGGGTTGCTTACCAGCGTAATTCCCTCGGGTCATTGCGACTACCTTAAAATCACCATATGGAGGCTCCACAGGATACCGGGCTCGGGCTCCCTTCGGGACAATCCCGGCTATGTGTGGGTTGTGGGGTATCCCTTACGGGGGAGAATGCGCTTATTTGCATACCATGTGCGCAACAGGCCATAACGCGGCAGTGGGACCCCAGGTGTCTGGGTCAGTGCCGCCCGCCTCTCCTACCCCACCCCGCATCATCCGTACCCCAAGTGACACGGTCATTAGTGGGGAGTCGCACTCGGATGTATGGGCTAGGCTGGCCAACCTCGAGAAAATTATTTCTAGCTCAGTGGGCAGAAAGGCCACTGCTAAGAAAAGGCATCTGTCACCGGCTATGCCGGTAATTGATTTTGATGATTATGACTCCCCTGACTGGACGGATTATTCCCCGCTTGAGGAGGAGGAATTGTTTGAGGAATCTGAGACTGAGGAATTGCAGTTCTTTGATTCTGATGCCGGGCAGGTGCTGGGGGATGATGTGGATACCCCCAAGGTCTTGACCCATCTGTTAGAGGTTCTGGATATTCCCCCTCCAGCGGAGGCCCTTCCGAAGAAGGGGGAATTCTTTGGATTTTCTAAGCCCCGCTTGGAGTTTCCAAATCAGGATCATTTTGACAGCATGATTCTTAGAGAATGGGAGAAGCCGAGTCGCCTTCACGGTGTTGCTCAGGGATGGGATAGGAAGTATCCCTTTCCGGTGGATGCGGTGAAGCGCTGGTCTTCCCCTCCCGAGGTTGACGCACCCATTTTAGGATTGTCCAACACCTCCGCTGTACATACTCCTGACGCCACTACCCTTAAGGATGGCGAGGACAAGCGCATTGATCAGATGGCATGTCATGCCTTCACCAGTGTGGGTTCTGCCTTGCGACCTGTCTGTGCATCGGCAATCGTGGCTGTGGCCACCAGGTCGGAGATCAGGGACATGATAAATGGGTCCCAGCTCAAACCGGACAGCGTTGAATTCACAACCCTTAAGAGGTGTGAATTGTTCATGAATTTTGTTTTGTCGGCTATGGACGACACTATTACCATGTGTAGTAGAACTTCGGCCCTGTTGGTGGCCATGCGCCGATCGGTCTGGCTGCGCCAGTGGGCGGCGGACATTGCGGCCAAGAAGTCACTTGCAGCTTTGCCCTTTTTGGGAACGCGGCTGTTTGGAGACAAATTGGATTCTGTGGCGAAGGGTGGGAAGCTACCTCAGCATAAGAAGCTACATCGCTCCTTTCGGGGGGGGCAAGCTCCTTTAATCCTTCCTTTCGCGGTGCCAGAGGGGGCAGAGGTCTTGCCTACTCTGGCTTCAGAGGGGGTTCCTGGAACAGAGGTAGAGGACGTGCCTGTACAGCCTCTACCTGGGGTTCCAGGCCCAAGCCCGCTGCCAAGCCAGCTCAACAATGAGGAGGCGCCCTCACCCTTGCGGGTGGGGGGACGGCTGCGGCTCTTCTTCCAGGTCTGGGCCCAGGAGGTCACAGACAAGTGGATATTGGAAGTGGTCTCGTCAGGGTACAAACTGGAGTTCGAGTCCCGGCCTCCTCCCAGATTCCTAAGGTCTCGGGTGCCATCGGATCCTCGGGCGGCGCAGGGGCTCCTGTTGGCTGTAAAGAATCTCCTGGACATGGTGGTCATATGCCCGGTGCCTCTTTTAGAGAGAGGCTGGGGTTATTTTTCCAACCTCTTCACGGTTCCCAAAAAGGATGGCTCCATAAAGCCCATCCTAGATTTGAAGCTTCTCAACAGGTTCATCAGAACCAAGAAGTTCCACATGGAGACTCTGCGTTCAGCCATAGGTTCCCTTCGTCAGGGGGATTTCATGACGTCCATAGACATCAAGGATGCTTACCTTCATGTACCAATTTTCCCAGCACACCAGAGATTTCTCAGGTTCGTGGTGGGAGATCAGCATTTTCAGTTTGTGGCCCTCCCGTTCGGGCTGACCTCGGCACCGAGGGTGTTTACCAAGGTTCTGGCGGGCATAATGGCCCTGCTCAGAGCCCAGGGCATTCGCATTGTGCCGTATTTGGATGACCTACTCATTACAGCTTCCTCCATCTGCCAGGCGGAGTTGTACACCAGGACGGTGGTGGCGACGCTGGAAAGGTTCGGATGGGCGATCAACCACCCCAAGTCTTCTCTCTCCCCATCAAGGGAGATCTCCTTTCTGGGCATGAATCTGGATACCAGTCAGGCCAGAGTGTTCCTACCTCAGCCAAAGGTGCAGAGGGTTCAGGATCTGATACGTGTTCTGACCAACCCTCGCCCTTCCATTCGGCTAGGGATGACTCTGGTGGGTTTGATGGTGGTCTCCTTCGAGGCAGTCCCCTTTGCTCAATTCCACATGAGGTCGCTACAACTCCATCTATTGCTGAAATGGGACAGATGTCCACAGTCCTTGGATCAGTCATTTCTGATGTCTCCCAGGGTTCGGCAGTCCCTTCAGTGGTGGCTGGAATCAAGCAATCTGATGAGGGGCAGATAGTTCCTGGCCCCTCGTTGGGAGACGGTTACCACGGATGCCAGCCTGTCGGGCTGGGGAGGTTTCTGGAAAGATCATCAGTTAGAGGGGTTGTGGAGTCCTCAGGAGGCTCACAACCCCATCAATGTCTTGGAGCTCAGAGCTATCCGCTTGGTTCTGTTGCATCTGACACTTCACCTACAGGGTTTACCGGTTCAGGTTCGATCAGACAATCGTACTGCAGTAGCTTACATCAATCACCAGGAGTGCCCTCAGGGAAGTCTCTCTGATTCTGACATGGGCGGAGAGCAATGTTCCTTGCATCTCGGCAGTATACATTCCGGGAGTGGAGAACACAGAGGTGGACTCCCTGAGCAGGGGATTCTCTCACCGAGGGGAATGGTCTCTCAACCACAAGGTGTTTCGGGCCCTGTGTCACAAGTGGGGCACCCTGGAGGTGGATCTCTTTGCCTCTCGGCACAATCACAAGCTTCCAACCTTTGTATCTCTGTCTCAGGATCCTCTGGCCCTGGCAGTGGATGCCTTGTCCCTTGCCTGGAGGGATCTGGGGTTTCTGTACCTGTTTCCCCCCTTCTCCATGGTGGGTAAGGTAGTGCGCAAGCTGGCACTAGAGGGGGCACCAGCAATTCTGGTGGCCCCAAGGTGGCCAAGACTGGTTTGGTTCGCAGACGTCGTAAGATTGGCGGTAGATCAGTACAGGCTGCCCCTGTCTCCGGATCTGATCTCTCAGGGTCAACTACGTTACCCCAGTTTACAAACGCTTGCTTTGACAGCGTGGCTGCTGAAACCTTCATCCTGAGGGAGGAAGGTTTGTCTGAGGCGGTTATTCAAACCTTGATTAGAGCTAGGAAGAGGTCTTCCTCTACTATTTACTATAGAACTTGGCGGTCCTATATTGACTGGTGTGAGGCTAGGGCCTTACCTTGCAGGGTGTTTTCGATTCCTAGGATTTTGGAGTTTCTTCAACACGGTCTGGATCTTGGGTTCCAGCTCAGTACTTTGAAGGGTCAGGTTTCTGTTCTGCCCTGGCTGCCCTTTTTCAAAGGTCTTTTGCTTTGCATCATCTGGTCAAGACTTTTTTCCAAGGGGTCACTCATGTTCAGCCCCCTAGAAAGCCTTTGGTTCCCGTTTGGGACCTAAATTTGGTTCTCTCGGCCCTCCAGGGGCCTCCATTTGAGCTGATGCAGGATGTGGCTCTTTCTGTGCTCACTCAAAAGGTTGCCTTTTTGGTGGCTATTACCTCTGTTCGGCGTGTCTCTGAGTTGGCGGCTCTGTCTATTCAGGCCCCTTACTTTGAGAGACACCAGGACAAGGTGGTTTTTCGTTTTAAACCAGATTTCCTTCCTAAGGTGGTTTCTGCTTTCCATCTTAATCAGGATGTAGTTCTCTCTTCCTTGTGTCCTAAGCCTAGCAATGACAAGGAGAGGGTTTTGCACTCTTTGGATGTGGTTCGTTGTGTGAAGTACTATTTGGTTGCTACTTCTCCTTTTCGTAAGACGGACGCCTTGTTCGTGGTGCCTTCTGGGCCCAAAAAGGGTTTTGGCGCCCGCCAAGTATACCATTAGTAAATGGATACGTCAGGCCATTGTTGGGGCCTATTCCGTTAAGGGGAAGGTTCCTCCTTTTAAGATCACTGCTCATTCTACTTGTGCTGTTGGGGCTTCCTGGGCCTTTCAGCACCAGGCTTCTGTTGAACAAGTTTGTAAGGCTGCTACTTTTTCATGCTACCGTTCATACTTTTTCAAAGTTTTATAAGGTTGATGTGCGGGCCTCAGTGGATGCTGTTTTTGGCCGCAAGGTTCTGCAAGCTGCAGTGGTTTAAATTGGTGCATTTTTTGCTGTATTTGGATCCCCACCCATGACGGACACTGCTATTGGATGTCCCATATGTCATGAATAGTGGAAGCGGGGTGTGTGACATACTTTGAATAATACCATTTTCATTAAACTGAAGACCAGAGCCGGCCTTATCACTAACAACCCGATAAACATAGTGGAGGAATTCTCCACAGGGCTGTCTGGATTGTATGATGCCCCCCCCCCCTGTACCGAGCCTCAGATCCGGGCCTTTTTTGAAGATATTAACATCTCCCCAATCTCGGACACCCATAGACTGACAGTTGACGAGGATATAGGGGTGGAGGAGGTACTTCAAGTGATCAAGGACCTCAAGTCCAATAAGAGACCCGGACCTGATGGCTTCACGGCGTCATTCTATAAAAAATTGGCTCCGATCATAGCCCCTCGGTTGGCAAGAGTGTTTAATCATATAAAGCAGGGCAACCCCATTGACCCGGACATGCTCCGGGCCTCTGTGGTGATGATTCCGAAACCAGGAAAGGACCTCCAGTCCTGGACGAATTATAGACCCATCTCTCTGTTAAATCTGGACTTGAAGATCCTTGCCAAAATCATCTCCAACAGGATAAACACCTTCCTGGGGGGGATGATTGGGAGGGATCAGGTGGGATTTGTCCCTAAGAGACAGGCGGGGGATGGAGTGAGGCGGATCCTACAGTTGCTGGAGGGAGCTCGTTCCCGAAATTCGGAGGCCTTCCTGCTCTCTTTGGATGTGGAGAAGGCCTTCGACTCACTCTCCTGGCAATACCTTCTGTTTTCCTTGCAGGAGTGGGGGTTTGGCCCGGGGCTACTATCCTGGATTACAGCCATTTATTCGAAACCCATGGCCCATGTGAAGTACGCGGGTTATAATTCTACTGATTTCCAGATAAGGAGGGGGACTAGGCAGGGATGCCCACTATCCCCAATACTCTTTATCTTGGCGCTTGAACCGTTGGCTGAAAAGATTAGGCAGAACCCCTCCATCCGGGGCATACCATGGGCTGGTAGAGATCACAAAATCTCACTTTTCGCGGACGACATGCTCCTTATGCTTACTTCCCCCCACGTATCGGCCCCTAATGCAATCCGCACATTATCCTCTTTCAGCGAAATTTCGGGATTGAAGCTGAACGCCTCCAAATCTATGGCCTTAGACGTTTCACTAACCGATACCACAAGACAACTACTGGCCCAGAACTTCTCTTGGACCTGGGTTCAGAGACTCCCATATCTAGGGATTAAATTGACCAGGGATTATGGGGGTCTCTATAACGCCAATTACCCGGAGATGATTAAATCTCTGGACGCCCTACTGCAGTCGTGGAGCTTTTTAAGATTGTCATGGCTGGGGAGGATCGCCGCTTTAAAGATGACATATTTACCGAAAATTTTGTATCTTTTTCGGGTCCTCCCTGTGCCTGTGCCTAGGCGCCAGCTGGATGCCCTCCAGCGGAAGATCCTCTCCTTCTCATGGAATAGGTCCAAACCACGGCTCAGGAGAAATATTCTTTATTGCAAAACCCGGACCTGATGGCTTCACGGCGTCATTCTATAAAAAATTGGCTCCGATCATAGCCCCTCGGTTGGCAAGAGTGTTTAATCATATAAAGCAGGGCAACCCCATTGACCCGGACATGCTCCGGGCCTCTGTGGTGATGATTCCGAAACCAGGAAAGGACCTCCAGTCCTGGACGAATTATAGACCCATCTCTCTGTTAAATCTGGACTTGAAGATCCTTGCCAAAATCATCTCCAACAGGATAAACACCTTCCTGGGGGGGATGATTGGGAGGGATCAGGTGGGATTTGTCCCTAAGAGACAGGCGGGGGATGGAGTGAGGCGGATCCTACAGTTGCTGGAGGGAGCTCGTTCCCGAAATTCGGAGGCCTTCCTGCTCTCTTTGGATGTGGAGAAGGCCTTCGACTCACTCTCCTGGCAATACCTTCTGTTTTCCTTGCAGGAGTGGGGGTTTGGCCCGGGGCTACTATCCTGGATTACAGCCATTTATTCGAAACCCATGGCCCATGTGAAGTACGCGGGTTATAATTCTACTGATTTCCAGATAAGGAGGGGGACTAGGCAGGGATGCCCACTATCCCCAATACTCTTTATCTTGGCGCTTGAACCGTTGGCTGAAAAGATTAGGCAGAACCCCTCCATCCGGGGCATACCATGGGCTGGTAGAGATCACAAAATCTCACTTTTCGCGGACGACATGCTCCTTATGCTTACTTCCCCCCACGTATCGGCCCCTAATGCAATCCGCACATTATCCTCTTTCAGCGAAATTTCGGGATTGAAGCTGAACGCCTCCAAATCTATGGCCTTAGACGTTTCACTAACCGATACCACAAGACAACTACTGGCCCAGAACTTCTCTTGGACCTGGGTTCAGAGACTCCCATATCTAGGGATTAAATTGACCAGGGATTATGGGGGTCTCTATAACGCCAATTACCCGGAGATGATTAAATCTCTGGACGCCCTACTGCAGTCGTGGAGCTTTTTAAGATTGTCATGGCTGGGGAGGATCGCCGCTTTAAAGATG
Organism: Gastrophryne carolinensis; assembly: GCA_027917425.1. Taxonomy (NCBI): domain Eukaryota; kingdom Metazoa; phylum Chordata; class Amphibia; order Anura; family Microhylidae; genus Gastrophryne; species Gastrophryne carolinensis. The sequence goes on along the minus strand of CM051238.1, from coordinate 278,941,283 downwards.
ACATATTTACCGAAAATTTTGTATCTTTTTCGGGTCCTCCCTGTGCCTGTGCCTAGGCGCCAGCTGGATGCCCTCCAGCGGAAGATCCTCTCCTTCTCATGGAATAGGTCCAAACCACGGCTCAGGAGAAATATTCTTTATTGCAAAAAAGAGGAAGGTGGACTGGCTTTTCCATCCCTTCACAAATACTATCTAGCTGCCCAGGTAGCACCACTCACCCTTCTTCATGCCCCGCGGGACAGGCCACTCTGGGTGTTAAACGATATAGCTGAGTGCAGCCCGGTGTCACCTGCCTCGCTCCTATGGATCCCCAAATCCTCCAGACCGAGGACCATTTCCAATATACTTAATTTCTCCCTGAATATTTGGGACACAATAAAACACCTCTTCGCCTCTCCCCATCTGCCCGCCTCCCCGGTGTTCGGTAACCCTCTATTCCCACCGGGCCTGTCTCACCAAATGGGATTTAAATGGTGGAAACGTAAACAACTCACACTGTTATACGATTTTTGCACCCCGTGGGGGATGAAATCCCAGCAGCAATTGGCCCTTAACGAAGGGTTCCCCCCTGCTGAAACCTTCAGATTATTACAACTGCAACACTACATCCAAACACACCTGAAAAAATCATCCCCCCCATACAGAACCACTGGGTTTGAACTACGCTGCATCAAAGACCAGTTTGCCGGCGGGCTGATCTCGAATCTTTATGCTTCACTGACAGCCCCCCCTCCCAAAACAAAACACACATATATGCTTAAATGGGAGGCGGAGCTGGGAATTGAGAAGGACTGGGAAGCCTGGCAGGCAATTCTAAGGAACACAAGCAAAACCTCATATAACGCTTTGATCCAAGAGAATGCCTACAAAATACTTTTCAGGTGGTATTACACCCCTGAACGTGTCAACAGATTCTCACCCTCCTCCTCCCCCCTCTGCTTCAGAGGCTGCCAGGACAAGGGGACGATGCTTCATATATGGTGGGAATGCCCACTTGCCCAAGAGATATGGAACAAAACATACAGGCTCTTGGCCGACGTCCTGGAGTTAACGCTTGTTGGGGACCCCTGGGAAGCACTCCTCTCGCTTAGAATTAATAAATACACTAAAACCCAATGGAGATTGACCCAACACGTCCTCTCAGCCGTTAGACTAACGATAGCGAGGAACTGGAAACTTCACACTTTGCCCTGGACTGAGATACAAGGTAGAGTCTCAAATACTATGTGCAATGAAAAACTCACTGCAATATTCAGAGACCAATATGACCAGTTTCTTGAAGTTTGGTCCCCATGGCTGGACCATATAAGCGTACCTAAAGGCCAGACCGACCCCGTATTCCCAGTTTGAAGGATTGTTCGTGTGACCCATTAGGGTCTTTTATGAGGATAGAATGTGCTGAACCCGTTGGACTTATCGGCCCCACAACACTTCCCCTCCCCCCTCTTTCCTACCCGGTTACCCTGCTGTTTGTCTGTCTCACTCCCCCTAAAAAGGTTTTCTCAATTCAGTAGACTACAGCTAGGCTCACTTGCAAACACATCTGCAGCCTCCATGATAGTATTTCATGAGTATTCAAACAGCGTTAATAATTTCTGGCTTCTCATCCTTATATTGGATTGTCACATATGGTTACTAAGCAAATTTATGTAGTTATCACAAGACTGCCTATTTCTAGAATTATGTCTCATGTTGTCTTCACGCAAATGCCTCTCCCTTTCCTATATATTTGTTTGACACCACTGATGATAACAATGTCTTGGATCTTTTGTATGAACACGCAATGTTTGTTGTAGCGTCTGTGCTTCTAGATTTTTGTGAATGCACTACTGTATATGTTTTTATTTGGAAAACCCAATAAAATCTTTGTAAAAGAAAAAAAAAAAAAAGAATAATACCATTTTGTGATTACTCACCTTTAAAATTGGTATTATAAGTATGTCACACACTCCGCTTCATCCCGCCCTTTTTGTATTCTGGATCCTTTATATGGTGAACCTTTTTATGGTTAAGAATGTTTTATGAGCTCTTCCTGGTCCCCTTACTGCTGTCATATACTGGGGAATGTGTGGGAGGTCCCAGGTATTTATGGACCAGGAGGGGCTTCTTTTTAGCTTTCATCTCTGCAGAAGATCGCCCTCTACTGGACCATAACCCATATGTCATGAATAGTGGAAGCGGGGTGTGTGACATACTTATAATACCCATTTTAAAGGTGAGTAATCACAAAATTGTATTTTTTGTGGCCCGCAGCCACATCCCTGGCTTTTCAGATATGTATGGCATAAATATTAATTTACCTTTTCTAACTCTCTACGCTACACTTTCTAACTAAATGGCGGGGTCATGCATTTGCAGGCCGCCTGCAAACAGGAAGTGCTGCTGGGCTTCCTGTTACTTTGCATTGTCAGTTATGTCAAATGAATCCAGGCAGCAGCATTGCTGAGATGCTGGGAGAGGAAGCTCCAAAACGGCCGCTACCTTTATTTTCCAACTGTGCCAGACTGTTGGTCCACTTTAAATCAGTAAAAGAGACTGTTAGCTTGCATTGCATGAGGTACTGTTTTTTTTTATAATAGTAATGTGTTATTGCAAGTCATGAAATAAAGCATATAATTTTCTTCTTGCTTTAGATACTTTTAAGAAAATATTATTAAATAGTGATGTGTGTCCATGTAGCAGGTTTTCTTTTTTTTCCCTATTTTATTTTTTTGAAACCCTATTTAATGTTCCTGTTACTCCAATGTTCTTCAAGTGTCCCCAGCAGACGTTGTTATAAAGAATGTGCTGATAATGCAGAGATAGTGTAGCAAGGCAAGATCTTTTGGGATTACTTAAATAGAGAGAGAAAAAAATGTTTCAGGCTGTTGAAATATTGGACTTGGAAAGACTGCGAAACATTTTACTGTCTTAAACTTTTCTTAAAGGAGCACTATCGCAAGAAATTGCCCAATAATAAAAAACATATAAATATGCTGGATGGTGGGAGAAGGGTTGACTTATACACCTGGCATCAGGAAATATCCAGCCAGGTTTGTTTTTTTATTTTAATGATAGAAAGAGGAAATCACAGGTGACAGACTCTGTCACCCCTCATAGACTAAACCTGTCACCCCTAAATTTTATTCCTACCAGGAGAAGAAAACCACAAGTCTGGTGGGAGTTGTATTCAGTTTGGGTGTATAAGTGACTCTCCTCTGATTAGCCAAGGTGTTTATATGGATTTTTAATGTTACACAATTTCGCGATAGTGCTCCTTTAACTGTGTTAAAACACACTATCGCACAACAGTATGAAAGGGTTGTATAAAGTAAGGTATGGAACAGCACACCCTGCCAGCAATGTTCATAAGAACCCAGGAAGAGCACAGAAAAGGCTGCTGCTGGGCCTTAATTATAAAAGCATGGGGAAAAAGGGACCAATGGCTGCCAATCCAGGGTGAAAACAATGATAAAACTTAACAATTACTGGTAATCATTAAAAGCATTTTCCCAATAGAGATCAAAAAACATCCATCCTCACAATGCAGTTTGGGGGTTTAATGGCACCCCCTTAGTCATGTGTGTGACCAAACCGGTATTGAATGTGTCTGTCTGTATATATATATATATATATATATATATATATATATATATATATATGTGTTTGTATGTATGTGTGTATATATGCATATATATGTATGGACCTTGGCTGCTTGGTGTAAAGCACTCATTTCTTGTCCCCCCCTCCCACTTGGGTTTCACTTTTATCTAACCCTCACGTGCCAGGTCAATGCTGATAATAATGTGTCCTGTCCTACTCACATCCTTTCCCCCCTCCCACCTAGTAATAAATAGAGTGTTTGGGGGTAATAAAAGCCCAGTTTGTGAACCAAATAAACAACAGATCACAAAGTCCCAAAGTTCCTCTCCTGCTTGTCTCACCCCCTCCCTTGGAATGTGGTCAGTTGGTATCATATTGCAGAAATGAGATTGGAATATTCTGAGGCTGTGATACCAACACCAGCCCCCTGGTGGGAGAGGGAGAGGGGGACCCACTGTTCTGGGGCTATAAGCATGGCACTCGAATCTGACCATCAAGATGACACACACGGGCTTTTAACATCCAAGCAGATTAAGACCAGAAAGCATGTAAGGACTTTATTCGATCAGACCGCAGCCCAGACTCCTAAGTATCTTGGCATTTTTTTATATCTCTTATAGTTATATTGTACATAACTATATATAGTGTATATATAGTTAATATATTGTATATATAGTTAATTCAGTTTTTTTATCACCTGTTTCTTGTTGTTTTTGTGGTTTTCTGTTTTAAATAAATTCTAAATTAAATAAATTAAGAATCTAAAAAAGCTCACGCTATTTCTAAAGAGCCTGGCTACCTTACTTGCCTAGGACGCTCGATTGCCCCGTCTGGAAGTAGTTGTGGGTCGATCGATCCGTTCGATCTGATTGTGTTGTGTGTGGCTTATATAGAGTTGAACCCTGTTTGGGTTCTGGTGGCAGCAGTTTATAGCCACGCGTGTTGCCAATTGAACAATTGCAGTGACACACGTGGGGTATGATTGGCCGGTTTGACCAGATGAACGATCAATAGGTCTGACCAACCCGTGCAATCGTGACAATGTGCACTTACCCAAGAAGAGATCTTCATTGCACATGACTAAGTGGATGTCGTTTAACCCCCAAAAACCCAATGCTGCCGCAACGCTCTTTTTAATTGTCCTGTGTATGTGTTGTGTCATAGTGTGGTTCATATAATTTACATTTAAAGTGCACCAAAACCTGGTATTTTGACTATCCCGGGTTTTAGTCCTTGCCCCCGGAGCCCCCCGATCCGGGATGTCCTTCTGTGTGAATCCCCCATGTCACCCAGTCTCACTCCCCTTTCCCTGGCCCTATGGCACATGCGTGGCTTCTCGTCCAATCAGCATACTCGGATCCACTCACCGTCAACTTAGGTCTAAGCCTTGGCTCCAGCTCATTCTAGCCAAGACGGGACAAGCATGACGGCAGCCACTTCCCCGCTACTCTTTAACAGTGAGTGTGCCCAAGCCAGCATTTACAAATGCCAGGTGTCGGCCCACACCCGTCTAAACGTATAGCAGGTGGTGGCCGCTGCTCGCGCATGCACTGTCGGATTGGGGGAGAAGGTGAGTTTATCGGGTGACTTGGGGGTTTCACACAGCAGGACATCCCATATCTTGATGCTCCAGTGGGAGGGAATCAAGTCGGCCATGGGTTTTGGTCCACTTTAATACATTTCTATATCCTATGGGCTACTGGTGCAGCTAATTTGTTTGGGTGAAAACTTTGTTGTTTTTGTTTCACTGCATTTGTTTTTTTGGTAATTAATTCCACCACAGTATGTGAGAAAAATGTTACAGTGGACCTAGGACTTTCCTTTTTTGCATCTGTGATACTGGTAAGTGCCTGGATGGTCACATGGTTTTCCCCATCCAATTATTAAGGGAGCGTGTTTGACTGGAAGCAGGAGCACACCATGGAGTTGCCAAGGGAGCCCATTATCAGCCTGTAGGCTTACAGCAGCAGAGCAGTCATTAATGGGCAAGGGCTAAAGTGAGTATAGCTGTGTATAACTAAAAGGGGACCAAAACCCATGCAGATCGGCCCAGGAATCTATAAGATTCCCAAGTCGATAGATTCCCTCCCCCTGGGGCATCCAAAATCGGGATGCCCCGCTGTGTGAAACCCGCCAGGTCGCCCCATACACTTGTTTCCTGGGCCAACAACGCATGCGCGAGCCGCGGTCGCATCCCTGCTATCCCTCTAGCAGGGTGCGTGTCCGCCAGGAATTTGTGAATGTCCAGCGCAGGCACGCTCCCTGTTAGAGGGAAGCGGGGGATGTGGCCACCAGCCTGCTCGGAGCCGCTGGCCTTAGACGAAGGCTTAGGCGGCGTGACATCAGAGCGCTGATTGGACAAGAGGCTGCACATGTGCCGTAGGACCTGGAAGAGGTGAGTTGGCATCAGCGATCTGGGGGGTTTCACACAGCGGGGAAAGGACCAAAACCCAGGATAGTCAAACTAGGTTTTAGTCCACTTTAACATACAGTTTTATGTATCCTATTGATGGATTTGTCTGTATGTTTGTGTTTTCATTTACAGACTGATGTTATAAAGTGCTTCTGTATTACATGTTCCAGGGGATTATTTAAGCACAGCAGTTTTCAAGTGTTGTGGAAGGACATGGTACTTGGAAACTAATATTTTTATCTGCTGAACACAAAGCATTTCACCTTTTCACATTCATTTGGCAGCGGCTAGAAGGATTATTTGCTGGAAAGCTGGGTCTTTATGATTAGAAAGTGGTAAAGCCTCCCTGGTGGTATGATTGACTTCAGTGCAGTGAATGCCAGCCTAGTAATTCCTTTCAGGCCATCTGGCAGTCTTTTGTCTAAGAACAATGATTTATGTTTGTACATTTTTTTTACTTAAAGGGTGCTCTGTACCTTCAGAAACATCTTTCACAAAGCTCTGAGGTAATCATTCTTCAAGGAGTTCTCTGAAAAATATAACCTCGCAAAAAGAAATCTTTCATTTGGAGCTGTGACCTGAAGGAAGAAATCCAGGTGAATGCAAACCACCTCCAGATTTGGCACTTTACAATGAATCTGTACTCAATTCTACCTGTCAATGTGTCAAATGCTTCCACAAATCCCCTTCTTTTAGCCCCCTCCCCGTGATAACCATGCATCTGCTCCTGTAGCTAACAGTCACAATACAGAGCGTGTTGACCTCTCTAGTTACTTTAACCCTTTAACCGCCAGCCTACCTGGAGTTTTTGTTACGCTTTGTTGCCAGACCATTTTTCACTATTTTGCACTATGCATGTTCAACTGTGATTTTTGAAGGGATTTCCAGGGATTTCCCAGAAAAATTATATATTGTTTTTTTCAGCAGAGTCTGGGCTTTAACATGAAATGCCTTGTTTGTCATTTTTTAAGTGTATTCTTAATATTTTGGGGTGAGATATGTGCAAAAAAATAAAAAAAATCTATTTTTTACAATTTGTAGTGTTTTTTGTAATAAAAAATGTAAGTTTGTCAATAAAATCTTATTGTGTGTGAAATCCCAATTTCTCCCGGTTACAACGGCACCATATATGTATTGGTAGATGCCCTTTCCTGCCCAGGAGACTACCCCAAACTGAAACAGCGCTTTAAGAGATTTTCAGATCAAATACAGCTATGCTAAGCGCTATGTGCACCTTGCAGTTTTTCAATAAAAACAACCCTTTACATTTGAAATACCCCCCACAAACTATATATTCTCTGGAAGTACACTCCTCAAGCTTTTTAGGCATACCAGGCTTGTTGATGTTGCACAGTTTTCTGGAAGTTCTCCCTCAATGTATTCTTTGGTTACACAGAGCTTCCCTAAAAAAGGATAAAAAAGCAGAATCAAAGCCACATTTTTCTAAAGAACACTAGATACAAACAAGAAAAAACAAGTTAATCTAAATAAGAAACATCCCCCAAACAGAACGATACCCAACATGCATAGTTACTGTCAAGGGAAGAGTTGTCAAACACCCCAAAGTAAAGCTTGTGCACAACGGTAATTTTGCTTGAAAATTTCAGCTCTGCAGACAAAGTGGCACCTTACGCTTTTTCTACCAAAACAACCCTTTACATTTGGAATACCCACCACAAATATATTCCCTGGAAGTATACAGCATACCCAGCATGTTGTAGTGGGCCCATCTTTCTGGAAGTAATCCCTCAAAGAATTCGTTGGTCGCACAGGGTTTCCTTAAAAAATGTATAATAAAGCAGAATAAAAAATGAGTTTTTCTGAAATATCAATATGAAAACAAGGAAAAAAAAGCTAAATCTGAAAGCGCAAAATCCCCCGAGCAGAACGATACCCAACATGCATAGGTACTACTAATCCTTTTAACTGCCAGCCTACTTGAGGCTTTGTCACCCTCTCTTGACGGGTCATTTTTCGCCATTTTGCGCTATGCTTAACTGTGATTTTTGCAGGAATTTCCAGGAAAATCATATATTTTATTTTTGTGGCAGAGTTTAGGCTTTAACATGAAATGTCTTGTTTGTAATTTTTTTTACTGTTTTTTTAAATATTTTGGAGTAAATCAAACAAAACAAAATAAATTTTTTTTTTTTGGAAAATTGTCTCCTTTATTTCAAATAAAACATTTGTTTTATTAAAGAAAACCATATTGCATGTGAAAGCCTCATTTCTCCCGATTACAACGGTACCACATATGTATCGGTATCCCCCCGTTACTGTTCAGAAGACCCCCCCAAACTGAAAAAACACTTTATAACATGTAAAAATAAAATACATCTACAATCCACACTATAAAGGGTTAAATCAAGAACAAAAATTGGTGTAGGGTTCCCCTTCCCAGGGGGGGGAGGTAACCCCCATTTTTTTTTATTTTAAGGGTTAAAAACCCTTAAAAATTCCCATAAAAAATGACATGGGGTCCCCCCTATCCAGAATAACCAGCCCAGGGATCAGCTATGCAGGGCTTGTAGAACAGGGGGCGCAGGGGCCAGCTTTGGTGCCCCTGCCAAGTACAAGCCTGCACCGCCTAAATCAGCCCGGGTTCTGCCCCCCCTGGGCTTCGGGGAGGCAGGTAATAGGGGGGCCGGGGTTAATGGCAAGTCACCCGCTAGCCGCAGGTGACTTGACAGCCCCTGAGCCTTATGAACTGGTATAGGGGTTTCATGGACTCCTTACAAGTTCACAATGGGTTAAAGTGGACCAACACCCAGGGCTGATCGGCCCCGGAATCTATAAGATTCCTGGACCGTTCTATTCCCTCCCCCCCGGGGCATCCAAAATCGGGATGCCCCTCTGTGTGAAACCCCCCGGAACACCCGCTACCACTTACTTGAATCCCGGTAATTTTTTTTACTGTACTTACCTCCGATTGTAAGCTCTTGTCCCTCGCCACTCTGATGACTGCCGGTGATCGGCATCCAGAGAAGGGGAGGCAGGAGATCAGAGGATCTCCTGCCACCTCCTTCCCCGATCACCGATTACCGGCATCTGAGAGCTCTGAAGCCAGTGATCGGGGCCAGGATGATGTCATAGCGTCAAGATGGCGGCCGCCATCGAGGAGGAAAGGGGAGAGAGCCTCTCGGGCTCTCTCCTGAAGATCGGTAAGTCCTGGGGGGGGGGGGATCTGAGGCCCCCCAGGTGAAGAGGAGGGTCGGCGGAAGCCAGCGCACACGTAAGTAAATGTCATTTTTATTTATTTTTTTTTTTTACAGAAAAGCCAGTGCAAGCTGAAACGGGGGGGGGGGCACCCTATTCCGGGCCCTTCCATGCAGCCGGAGGAGGTCAGACGGTCGATCGGAGTGCACCATCTTAAAGAGGAGACCCGGTCGAATCAAACGAGGGGTCGGGTAAGTGAATTTTTTTTTACTTTTTATGCTATTAGTGGGGAAAGTCAGGCATGTAAAATTTACGTGGCTGGCGGTTAACTGCAGTGGAGGCAGCCACGTAAATTTTACGTGGCTGCCGTTTAAAGGGTTAAGTTGGTGCATGCGTTTGAGAAAGCCCAACTAAAAAGGAATAAAGCTCTTCAAAATGGTGCCCAGACGGTTGACCAGAGACGGGAATTGTACTCACAAAGTCCATGGAACGATGGTCACCATGACCATCAGAGACATTAAAGCACACAGTTCTCTTTACAGAATGCCCCTTCATTGTTAAACACCTTCACTCGCCCGCACATTCGTGTTAGTCACGGTTCAACCGAAAAACACTGTTACTTCCCCAGACCTCTCAATGGGGTCTCCTTCTATTCTCTCTCCTTTCCAGGCATCCCTTCTTGGGATCCCAATGAGCCCCATCTCCAATGAACCTTCCCGTGACCCCTAACTTCCAGGTCCCAAGCTGGCTTTCTTGCCTCTCCTGGGAAGGCTCGACAGAGGCACCAGACACTAGGGCCCAATTCCTCTTCCATCCAACTCCCAGTGATGTCACCGAGCAGCACTCCAGGGGTGTCCACCTCTGACACCCACTTCCAAAGTCCCAAGCCAGTATTCTTTACCTCTTTCCATGGGTCCCAGACACTAGGACATTCCACTCTGAGCATCACACCACATGATCTGTATCAGCTACACTCTAGGGGCGCACTCCATCTGCCCCTCACTCTCTTGTGGGTCCAGCCGGACCTTGGCACACCATGGATCAGGAACTTAGCTTGACATGGTGGCTTCTCTGGAGGGCTCTATTCCTATGCTTCTAGCTTCCCCCTTTTATAGTCTACCTCTCTACTGCCCTCTAATGGCAAAACCTAAGTAACTGCACTACACTACTTATTCTATTTCTTATACTATGGGGGCATCTAGTGACCTACCTAAGTAAGTACATTTAAACTATACACTTTAGTAAATCCCCATTTTATTACAGTCCTTCCCACTCAGGGTATCCCAGGGCATTCCCCCACTCTATAGGGAACCCCCCATGTGCATCCCTAGCCAGAGAACTATCCTGTTACTTGGGGTACCAGTGCAATGCCATTACCCGCACTCACCAATGGCCAGTGCTTAGCACCAGACCTGTGCTTTAGGGTATAAGGGCTTGTAATGGCTAGGGCCAGGGGCCCTTAAGCCCTAGTAATGCCCTAGGAGAAACTTTTTTTAGTTACCTGACTATTGCACATCACAATAATTCGGCATATGTGCATATGTGAAAAATATCTGACATAGTAATTTTATTATACACAATGAATGCATAAATAAACTGCATTAAAAATGTGAACTTTACATAAATGAACACATCATCAAGATTAGCAGATGCAGTGAACAAAGCTGCTCATTGATATTAAGTGGAAATTATCTTAGCTGACTTATTGCCTGATAGATGCATTTCTCCTCCCACAGCTTTCACAAAAGCTGGCGAAATTCACTCACAAACTACAATAAATAAAAACAATAAAATTATTGTTACCTGACTGTTGTTTTACATTATTTCTGACGCCCAATTCTTATTTAAAACATACTTTGTTCACGATCAAAATCAAAGCATATATGTGGATAAGAACTTTATTGAAGATGGACCAAAATACATACTGGTCACCACCTTCTACAGTTTTATCAAAAGAATATTATATATATATATATAGAGAGAGAGAGAGAGAGAAACAAACCAATTGACTGTATTATCCTATGTATAATTTTTCCAGATTGGTAATATCACAAAAGGGGGGATATCAGTAAATATAGGCTGCCCCTTTATAATATGTGACCCTCGTGTCCCATAAGTGGCCTTTCCTGTTTACTAGAAATAGGGTAACATCTGTTGCTTATCTCTAGCCTCTATAGGACTCCTTGGAGTTCAATTAAGAATCAGGGAAAAAGATTACCTTCATATTAGTATCATTGGATTAGTTCCTTCTGATAATAGGCGCCTCCACCTGGGAATATCCTGGTTACCCTAGATGTAGAGGCCCTCTACTCCACATGTTTTTAAATCAGTTGTTTGTTGAACAATATGAACATAGTGCTTTTTTGACTAACTCACTGCATTTTATTTTGACAAATAATATTTGTATGTTTACAGGTCAATTTTACCACCAGAAGCAGGGGATGGCTATGGGGACTACATTTGACCCATTGCATGCAATCCTGTATCTGGGTGATTGAGAAAAATCATTTGGACGGATGTGTTGGTGTGGCACAGTTACATCAACGACATCCTCATATTTTGGACTGGCACAGGGGCGATGCTCGCGTCATTTGTGACCAGACTAAATGAAAATCATTTAAATTTAAAATTTGATCAAATGGAAATAGAATTTCTATTCTCTTTCGCAAACTGATGTCCACAAACAATATTTTGCGGACCACTAGTGCCCACCCGGGATATCTGGTTAACAGCATACCAGTGGGTGATTATCTGAGGGCAAAAAGAAATAAATCCTTAGAATCTTATAGATTCCCTGGCCGATCCAGCTGGGTTTTGGTCCACTTTAAGGTAACTGTTACTTAGGGCTTAGTAAACCACATAGAGCTCTGTATCTGTGTCAGCTCTCCACACTTTACTGCATACTCCATAGGGGTGTAGGTAGACAACTTACTGGGGTATTTTAAATGCAACTCACTGTTAAAATGCATATTTATATATTGTAGATATATATATTATATGGATGTAGAAATCCATATTTAATTATTTTTTAAAAATACATTTGTGATGGGTTGGAAAGGTTAATAACTACAATCAGGCAAGATTACAACAGATGTATCCTGCTGTGGTGTTTAACTTCTGGAGTGTAAACTGAATCCTGAGAACAAAGATTGCCTTTGTTTTACTTAATTATAGTTGTCTCTAGAACCATCTAAAAGAGTAACTGCACCCTCACCCCCAAGTGTTACTGAGCCCTAGGTGACTCTGGCCCTATTGGCACGGCGGAGGGACCCAACAAATATACTAAACTCCTTGCAACCCGCAAAATGATATCCATATAGTTAGTAAAATCATTTTTCTACTCTCTATATGAATTAAATTGCCAGTGAGATAAGAATCCTAACCCTGTAGTGACCCTCAAGACAGCAGACAGGACCCCCCTACCACTCGGCATAATAAAAGCATTTGGCGGTGGTCCTGTGGATGTGTAATATGTGGTTTGTATATTTTTCTCCATAAGTACAGTATTTCTACTTGTATGTTTAGAGCATTTGCATAGTGGTTTGTGGATTATTTGTTTTATTCAGCATGACAACCTGCACTAAATTACAGTAATCTGAACATTTAGCATTTATCTAACTGCACTGCGTGTTCTGTGTAATGTTAATAGTGTTCCTGAGCCTGGTAATGTCTGCTGTTATCTACTAATGCAAACAGGTGTACATTTGAGTGTTCATTTCTTTTGACCTTTCAGGTCAATTGAAGATTAGTTTTTCACTTCCAAACTCTCAGACATGATAGCTTTTTTTTTTATTAGTTCGGGAATAAGAATATGTAATCTAAAAAACTTTTTAGAAGAGAAATGTTTAATGTCCAACACTTGACCTCTCACACCCAGAGATTTCACTAAGGAGAGGCATACCTTCCTCATCACCGGGTAACAGGAAGGCACAGCACACACTGGCAAAGCCAGTGCCTATTAAGGGAGGCATCAGTGCCTAGAAGTGTATACTGTGGATTCTAGTCTCCCAGTGATCAGAAGACCCATTGATTTAGATGGTGAGGAAACTGAATGGGGACAAAATTGGCCAGTGGGCTGGGATAGCAGCAGCTAGAAAGTGGCTGCAGGTATGGCAGGTGTAGGTCTTCTTTTTGAGCAGACCTTAAGTTAAAAATCTGGAAGCAGGAAGCTGGGCAGAAGTACTTACTAGTTCTGTGGCCAGTGGGTTTTGCAGGGGCAAACCTAAGCTTTCAGCAGGTATCTGATATTGGGAAATCTGGAACAGGTTAGTGAATAATCTAGGCAGGGACATAGCTAGGGGGGAGCAAGGGGGGCACTTGTCCCGGGTGCAGCATGTCAGGGGGTGCCAACGGGGGGACTGTGAATAGGTGGTGAGCGCCATTTTGAATCTTTGCCCCGGGTGGCAGAAAGTCTAGCTACTCCTCTGGGGTGCTTACACAGCAGGGCATCCCGAATTGGGTTGCCCCATGGCAGCCCTGGAGTCTTAAATACTCTAGAATCAAGTGGGTGGTTAATGCTGTGTTAATCCTGTAGTGTCTATTATAATCCTGACGTTTATTTATCCAATTAAAAGTCCATATATCAACTATTGCAAATGAAAATCATGATGCCATGACGCATTCTCACATATATTTGTAGACTTGCCACTTACAGGGTTCACCAATCCATTGGAGTTCTTTGGAGTTCCTTAATGCTTCCATACCATTTTATTAGTGACATTTTTCCTTTTGCACCCTTATGTAAAACATTTCGCCCTTATAAATGCAAGGTGGTTATTAACAGACACCAGAGATATTCTATGCCTTCACTTTGCCTACCGACGCCATATACTTGATGCCACACAGGATGCGCAGGGGACGACCTAGGTCATGGTAGCCACGTACTGCAGTGGTATTAAAGGTCACAGGTGTCTGCAACCAACAAATAGGTGTTACAGTTCTAATAATCCAACAGATAGGTGTGTCTCGGCTCCTGAAATCCAACAGCTGTATATCACAGCTGTAATGATCCAAGGTATATGTCATGGTTGGCCAAAAACGTTCACACCACTCAGCGTTGACTTAACCAGTGTACTGTAGCTCCATTTAATTTGCTCATCAGCAAGACAGCAGCTCATAACACATGCATGAATCCAAGCTTTTAGATTTAGATAGTCTATCCCATGTGCATTTCCTCCATTTCCTGAAGCAGGATAGAAGCCGAAATAGTGCTCCAAAGTTTGCCCTGCTTTCAATTTCCTTCCTCCAAGACCACACAAAAAAGTGTGGTCTAACAGCCATTCTGTCCCTTGGTGCTCTCAATAATAGAGAGCACAGCAAGCCACAGTGATCCCACAGCTGCCTCTGATCATAGCAGGGAATAACGATTATTCATAAAGTTGCACAATGACATGCCCATCACAATTAAAGTGAAGCAAGCAACTTTGCTTAAATGACATAAGGTATTTACATATCATTAGAGATTTTGAGATGCTATGAAATGGCTCATTTTACACTGTTTCCAAGGGGGATAAAGTAGGAGGAAGTTAATGTGGTCCTGGACAGGGACCTTAAATGCATGCTGGTGGTCAGCTGAATGAGTGAAACAGCTTGTGCAGTGTTGACACATGGTTCAATAGCAGGAGTAGATTTTAAATAAAACCAGTTTTTGGTAATTATTCAAAATGCTAAAGACTCCACCATATGAAATAGCAGCATTATGCAAACTCTTTATTAGATGTTTCCCAATGTTTCATTACTACAGTTATTGGATTTCCAGACTGAATTAGATTGCTATTTATGGACATGATGAAACATCCAGACAAAAAGGAATAGAAAATAAGGGCTGATGACATTTTGTGGCATTTGATTACAGCTGGTAAAAGATCAAGCAAAAAGGTGATTAGGAACTGCCAAAACTTGTTTTTCCTTCCCATTATTCTACAGGCTGCTGCAAATGTTTATGTTTTATAGATTGATGGTCATAAGATGGTGGACAGGAGGGTGGGCATGCAAACTTTCACACAATTGTACCACCACCACCAGGGAATACATTGATTTAAATTGCTGAAACTAAAAAGGTTCACTTACTTGTACTGTGGCACATAAAACTCAGGGGTTTATTTATGAAACACTAAGGTCCCAGTGCAGTGTAGTGCAGTGCAGTGCTATTTATCCCCAGCACCAGCGATGGGATGAGTTCTGGAATTCCCTACAGTGCCAGATAAGACCAGGCTCTCACCCTGCACTGTGCGGCCTTATCCCATACATTCCAATGGACTGGGTTGGTTATAATTATTTAGGTCACTTTTGTTAATTTTTGGGGGCTGGTGCATGTGCCACAGGATACCTGGGGTTTTTGGAATTGGTGATTTGAGCCATGCAAAACATGTCTCCTGTCTTTCATGTGTCCCCAATGCAATTCCTTGTGTTTTTTTGTGTTCTCATGCCCCCCAAAAATAAAAACCAGGGATTGCCACAGGAGCTATGCGCCTGGAATCCCCTTCTGACAGCGCCGCCATGGACGTAGTGTATTTTTGTTTTAAATGCTGAAACTTTCCTGCGCTCGGCACTAGGGGTCACTAGCTCATAGCCTTATACAAGGCCAGAGCTACACCGACCCACCGGCTGGGAGAGGGCACAAGCTGGCTGCCTGGCTGCCTTCAGCCGCCTCAGCAGTGCGGGTGCTGAGTGGGTCTCAGAAGAGACCCTCATCTAGTGCCCACACGAAAAAAAGTACACTCTCAGTCATCTACATGCAGTTTTACAGTCTGTGTGGATTATGGCAAGGCTTTAAGGTCTGCATCGCTACATGCAGCACCCTTGGCTTCCTCTTGGTAGCATGGGCACACACCTGTGGCCATCGCTTTCTCGCTGAGGTCCAGATTAATTGCCACCCATCCGCTAGTGCAGGTATTCGACAATTCCACTTTTTAGTATACAGGGACCAGAGCAACAAACAATGACACAACCAATAAGACTGGACCCCAAATGTATGGTCAATCATTATTTTAGGCCCAATTCTCTGCAGGGTGACCAAGGTCTTGCATTTTCCATTGGGCAGGAGCTGGACTAAGTTTTCCTAGCCATAGTCCTGGGGACTGCTTTTATCAGAAATGTACATGTACTTCCTTTCATTTCTCTTGTGATACAGAAGTACTGGTCTATAGCATGTTGTAACACTACACATCATGTAGCAGCCCATAGTACTGGTGGTATTCTGCACAGCCAAGTTAAAATGTTATTTACATCCTGGGCATACATTATTCAGTTTAATATATGATTTTTTTATTTTGTTAACAGGTAGATATATTTTATAATACTGTACTTCTTCCAAACAAATCATATTTACCTGGCAGGGGAGACACCATGATCAGAAAAGTGGTTCTTCCAGGGTGAGGCTCGACCATTGCACTTTCCCCAAAGGCGGGAAACTCGACTGCATAATTTGTGGTAGTGGGGGACTGCATTCGCACTTTACCCTGATTTTTTTTTTGGGGGGGGGGTTATGGCCTAGAGGTAGGGAAATAGGCCTGTGACCAGAAGGTGGCAGGTTCATTTTCCAACCATGGGACTGAAGTGCCCTTGAGGAAGGCCCTAACCCCCAATTGCTCCCTGGGTGCTGAGTTTAGGGCAGCCCACCGCTCTGGGCACGTGCACTTCACTGCCCTTAGTTTGTAAACCACTTGTGTATAGTCACTCACATGATGTTTATTCACTGCTGTGTACACGGAGTTGTGTTGTTCACAGTGCACGGATGGGTAAAATGCGGAGAAGGAATTCCATGTGTGCGTTGCCACACAATAGCCTCTATTGCACTATTATTATTATTATTATCATATAGCCCTTATTCACACCTGTCTGGCACTGCATGCATTTCTGCATTCGCAGCAGGCACAGCAGTACCACCCAAAAAAATCCATCAATGGCATCACTATGGCCCCTTTCACACCCCTCGGGTGTGACAGAGAGGGGAAAAACACAGCACAAAAAGTCCTGCCTACTGTGTCCTGGCCACAAATGCATTAAACACGGCTATCTTTTCCTATTGCATGGCACGGCCTGCTTCAAGAAGTCCTTACGTATGGGATATTCCGCCACAAGGTGGCGCAGTGCACTGCAGAAGAGTTGTGGCTCCTCCCGGTACCCTATAAAAACAGGATCACCAATAGACCTCTCCAATGTTTCCTCTGCAGTGATTCTGTGAAGATAGAAGATGGCTCTTTATACTGCGCAGGTGAGCGGGGCAACCAAGCCTGCGGCCCTGCATGTCTATTTTCACCCGTTTCCGGACCTCTGTGCCTCCCAGCCTCGGGTGACGGATCGGGTGAAGGTAGAGGAGCACTAGGGTCAGGTGCTCAAGGAGCGCTGCTCCAAGCTGCAGACCCTGTACCACAAAGGGTAGCCGGCCATAGGCTTTAAGGTGAGCATACTGAGGGATGTGGAGTTCCTGTCCTAGCTTCTGAGGGGGTGAGTGCTTTTTGGGGATGTGTGCCTGGTTTCTGGGGTCCCCCCCCCGGCCCGGCTCTGCCGCTGCCTACTCGCTCTCCCCGGCGTGTGTTCGGGGGGGCAGGTGGTTTTAACGTAGTTTTTTCGCCGCCGTCGCCACTTTGTACTCCGCTCTGCGGCGGGCGGCGCTATGGCTGTGAGGCATTTTTTTGTATTGTGATGGCGCCGGCGCGGTCACGTGAGCGCCGTTTTCGTGCTCTTCGGGGGGGTGGGGCCGGGGGATGCCGCGTATCGCGTCTCCCCGCGGCCCGCCCCTCGAGGTTCTCGTGCCGGCACCATTTTGAGCCTGCTGCGCGTCTGAGGCCCCTCTTCCTCCCTGGGCTGCGGCGGTGATCTTTTCCTGTGTTGCTTCCTCCCTTGGTCTGGCAGCTTTGTGATCCTCTGCCTTTGGTCTCCTTGGTCCGTGAGTCCCCTTTGGGGGTTTTGTTTCCTTGGGGCATGGGCTGCAGGATGCTTATTTGCATGTTGCTTATGTCTTTCAGGCGGGACAACTGTGGGTTGTGGTTTCTCCCGGTTCTGCTCCTTACCCCCCCTCATCTCCCCTTTACTGGCTCTTCTGGGGGCATCCCTTGGGGGGGCATCCCGGGTGGCTTTCTATTAGCCCTTACCCTGTGCTGGCCTATTGCGCCTGTGTTAATCACCATATGGAGGCTTCTGGGGATAGTGTGCTTGGGGGTCCTTCGGGGCAATCCCGGCTGTGTGCCATGTGTGGGGCATCCCCTTTGAGCGGTAGTGGTGCGGTGTCTTGCATCTCGGTGGTCTACATTCCAGGGGTGGAGAACCAGGAGGCAGACTCCCTGAGCAGGGGGACGTCTCAGCTGGGAGAATGGTCCCTCAGCAACAAGGTATTTCACTCCCTATGTCACCGCTGGGGTCAGCCGGATGTGGACCTGTTTGCGTCCCGCCACAATCACAAGCTTCCAAGATTTGTCTCCCTGACGCAGGATCCTCTGGCCTTCGCCACAGATGCGCTAGCAATGCCTTGGACGGTGTTTTCAGCTCCTCTATGTATTCCCTCCCTTTTATCTGCTGGGCAGGGTGCTGCGCAAGATAGCCCAGGAGGGGGTACCAGCCATTCTGGTGGCCCCTTGTTGGCCAAGGAGGGTGTGGTTCGCAGACGTCGTGCAGTTAGCAGTAGACCGGTACATCTTGCCCAAGGATCCAGATCTGCTCACTCAGGGACAGCTGTGCCATCCCAATTTACAAACGCTGGCTTTAACGGCTTGGCTGCTGAAACCTCCATCTTGATGGATAAGGGGTTGCCGGCCTCTGTTGTTGATACCATGATTAGGGCTAGGAAGAAATCCTCGTCCTTTATCTACTACAGGGTCTGGCATGCTTACATTGCCTGGTGTGAGTCCAAGTCTCTTCCTTGTCAGGTGTTTTCTATCCCCAGGATTCTGTAATTTTTACAACATGGTTTGGATTTGGGCCTTCAACTTAATACCCTCAAGGGACAGGTGTCAGCTCTGGCAATTTTTTTCCAAAGATCCTTTGCCAATCACCGGTTGGTTAAGACTTTTTTCCAGGGAGTTACCCATGTGCGTCCGCCACGTAAACCCATGCTACCGGTTTGGGACTTGAATCTGGTGTTGTCTGCTCTGCAGGGTCCTCCCTTTGAGCCTATCCGTGGGGCTGCGCTGCCCATTCTGACTCTTAAGGTGGCCTTTTTGGTGGCTATTACTTCGGTCAGGCGAGTTTCTGAGCTGGTGGCGCTTTTCATCAAACCTCCTTATTTTGAGCGGCATCAAGATAAGGTGGTGTTTCAGTGCTTTTCATCCCAATCAGGACATTGTCTTACCTTCTTTGTGTCCCAACCCTGCTAATTCTAAGGAACGGACCCTTCATTCTCTAGATGTTGTTAGGACATTGAAGTTTTATTTGGTTGCTACTGAGTCTTTCAGGAAATCTGATGCTCTTTTTGTTCTTCCTGCTGGACCTAGGAAGGGTTTGCCGGCTAAATCTACTATTTGCAAGTGGATACGTCAGGCGGTGGTACAAGCCTATTCTGCTAAAGGGAAGGTTCCTCCTTTCCGGATTACTGCTCATTCCACTTGTGCTGTTGGTGCCTCCTGGGCTTTTCAGCACCAAGCTTCTGTTGAACAAGTTTGTAAGGCCGCTACTTGGTCTTCTGTTCATACCTTCTCTAAGTCTTACCAAGTTGATGTTAAGGCCTCAGCTGATGCTGCTTTTAGCTGCAAGGTACTTCAGGCGGTAGTGGTCTGAATTGCCTGCTGCTACTTTTGGGGATCCCACCCTAACTTACGGACACTGCTGTTGGATGTCCCATACATAAGGACTTCTTGAAGCAGGCCGTGCCATGCAATAGGAAAAATACAATTCTGTGAGAACTCACCTGTAGAATTGTTTTTACTATGCATGGCACGGCCTGCTTCACCCCACCCTTGTTATCGTTATTCTTGGTTGCCTCTTTATGGTGATTGTTCCAAGTTAGTTGGGGTTGTTACCTTTTTTATCTTTTTTACCTTTATTATCTCCCGACTTCTTGTATAACTGCTTGTCAACACTGGAGAGGTCTTTTGGTGATCCTGTTTTTATATGGTACCGGGAGGAGCCACAACTCTGCAGTGCACTGCGCCACCTTGTGGCGGAATATCCCATACGTAAGGACTTCTTGAAGCAGGCCGTGCCATGCATAGTAAAAACAATTCTACAGGTGAGTATTATTAAGAGCCGCCCCAACTCAAACAAAAAAGCAAACACAAAACGAAACTCCTGCAGCAAAATGCATGAAACGTGGACCGGACTGGTCCAATCTTTAGACATGTGTAGTCCAGTAAAAACTGTTTGTGAAAAAACATTACTCATTTGCAGTTATATTGATTAACACACAGCATGTTCTCCATAACCAAGCAAATGTCTTATCAGAGTAAACTAGCTCTAATACATACATCAAAAAGAAACAAATATTTCTCACCATAACGCAAGCTGGCCACATGGGCTACTGCTGCTTCTGCTCGTGTTACACTGATTCCAGCACATATTTTTTTCCTCTGCAGACTTTTTCCTAGGGTAGAAAATATTTCACATTTACCACGAGTTCCAGCAGGTGGAGTGACAGCATAGAAATACATTTGCCACTTGGCTAAAACTCACACTGCTTAGCCTCAGCTCATGCACAATTATTTTTTTTTTATCTGGATCAAGTAGGGAAGGGCATGAACTACTGTAATGTTTTTACTGGCTGTGACCCATGAAGTTTTATTGTAGCTTCTTGTTCAACTTTAATAACCAGTTCAAAGTCCAGAACATCTAGAAATATAAATGAGGCTCTCTATACATAGATTTAAATTGTCTGCATTTGCATGCTTAGCACATAAATGAAGAGCAATTCTTTAGAATGTTCTCAAACACTATGGTACATTATGGTACATTGGTACATTATTAACCGCATAAAACTAATGATCATCATCAAGTCTCTCCTGTTAAAATAGCCCTGCGCTGGAGTAAAAAATAGCCTGTGTCACCCCAGGTCTTTGCAGAAAAAGGAATATAGATCCTAGGATCTAGAGTCTAACACTCCTCGGGAATAAAAGTTCTTATCAATGCAGTTACAATACTTAATTGCATTTTCATCCAAGTGCTTAATAACACTTTGGGGGTTATTCATCAAGGGATAGCGCCAGGTAGTGCCTCGTAGCGGCAGGCAGCGTCTGGTGAATGCTGGGCGCTGTACGCAATACCACATTTATGAAGGCGATTCTGTTGAGCAGACAGTGCAATGTAGCATACGATTCATCAATACAGGTGGCTCAGCGTATAGCGCCGGCGCTCTAGCTTCCAGAGCGCCAGGTCTTACCTGTCGCTACCTGTCGCTCTCCCATAGATTTCAATGGACGTTCCTTTTCTTCTGTTTAAACAGGGTTCTTTCTCTCCTGGCCTAGAAAGAGTCATTTTTTAAAACTTTTTTGATATTTTATATTTTTATGCAGAATTGTCATTACAGGTCTGGCAGTAAAGTATTAATGTCACAATGTTACAATAATGTAATTCCATGTGATTTGTTACTACTAGATATGTGTTCAAAAACACATAGTTTAATCACACAGCTTCTTCCGCTCTATGCTATGGCGACCAGATCCAGAGCGCCTGCGCTTTGTGTGTCTGTTTCTTTGTTGAATATGGAATATGGAGTCGCTGAGAGTCGGTCGCAATGAGCAGGCGCTACCTTTCACTCCCTGCAGCGCTGTACTGGTGTTAGAGCGCCCAACATACATCTCATTCATCAATGCCGGCCAGGTTACTACAGCGAATGAGACGTTCTGTTACAGCACCCGATAGCCAATCACGGCATATACTAGCGGTCGCTCTAAGCACTATTATACAGACGCTCATCTGCCGATACCTGTCGCTAATAATGAATCACCCTCCTTGTGTGGATGCTGAAGCCAATCACCATATATAAAATGCATGTACCAGATTTCCCAATAATAGTGCTCTCATCACATGTGCTGGAGCTAAAGCAAAGTGTTAGAATCTAGATCCTAGGATCTATAGTTCATAATTCTTTAGAATGCAATGCACTGTAAATTGTCTGGAGTGAAGTAGATCATGCAATAGGAGGAGAGGTAGTGCGGACTGGCCAATTGGGTTCTGCATAGCCGATTGCCAATAGATGACAAAATTACAAAATTCCGGCTAGATTGCAATCATGAACACGCAATCGCACTATTGCTACCAGATAATCCAATCAAATGGTGTATAGGTTTCAACCAACAGCTGGTGGCCTGTGAAATGCCCCATACTCTCCATTGATACAGACACATTTGTGCAGCTGTCCCCTTTTTGGTTATTTAAAGTTATTCAGCAGCCAAATAAAAAAAACAAAACTGTACTTACTTTTTGTCCTTTGCAGCTAATCGGTGCTAGTCTGACGATCAATAACTCACCTGATCACTAGATCCAAGCCCCCACCGCAGCCGTCCGTGGCCTATACATGGGGTTGAGATTGATGTTGGTTCGGGTTAGCAAACTGTCATGAGTCACAGAGCACTGTTATGCCCTCTCTATTTATAGCAATGGAGAGGGTGTGGACCCGCCCCTGTGACTGATGGTGGGGGCAGGAGATGGCCCACAAGTACCGGTGAATGGAGTTCAGGCCTAGGGCAAATAGGGAAGCAAAGGATAGAGCACATGCTCGAATCCAGCAATAGGATGAGACTAGCACCAATCAGCTGCGTGGGACAAAAAGGTAAGTACACTTTTGTATTTTTATTTGACTTTAAGATTGCAACAGACCTGGAGCACCTCCATGTGTTTTATTGATTTTACTATATAACATTTGGATTACGGTATATGGATTTTACTATAGATCCATTTCCAGGCAGCTTTTCTGATGCAGTGTCAGTCTTATGCTATCTATTCACTCCTTATGCCTCTTTTACTTTGTTTCCTCCAGAGCCTCTCCCTGATCCCGAGCACCAATTGAAAGCCAGATACTTGTGTCAGGATGTTAATCAAGCCCATGTTCACCACTCCCTCTTTCTGCCCCTGCTCTTCTAGTTACTCTAGTTACTGATATGCTTGCATCACTTGCGTCAGCCACTTCCATAAAAAAGGACAGAGAAAAAGCAGGTAAATATGTATTTGAAGATTCTGTCATTCAAAAAAGCTTAGTTTTTTAAAACAGAAAAAAGTTTAGAACATTGCCACATATAGCCCATACACAGTGGGCCGACTATGCCCAGACAATGACTTTGGCATTTCCTGGCTTAGGCTACCCTGTTGGACTTGTTTTGTGACTACTCCTCAGCTGACTATCTGGGCTTTAGTCTATCCAACTGTATCTTTGTTGATAACCATGGTCCAGCTACTCTTCAATCCTCTTTATTAGAGGTAGCTAATCCCCCCCAGTGGATTTTGAGGTATATTCATTACTAATAATATAGCCCAGGGGTTCCCAACCTTTTATCATTAAGGAGGAACTTTGGGGAAGTTTAAAATCTCCCCCAAACCTCACCGATCTGCCCCCCCCTCCAGTTTTACCTTTGCGCATTATTTACTCAGTCCCTTGATTTCCAGGCGACGTTCCAAAGGGTGGCGCCATCTTGCATCCCATCAGGCACTGTGCTTGGCCCCCATCTTGCGCCTGCGCAGTGCCCATGAATAGGATGCAATGGAGCCACCCGAAATCCTGTGAGACTTCGCTGAGCTGCAAGATCGCCGTGAGACATTGAAGAACACGACTAAGTCCTTGCTTGTCATTTACAGACGGCTAAGCGGGTGGCAGGGTGAGGATCTGGCCCTGAAACAGCCAAACATTCAAAGGGTAAGTAGGGGCCGATGGGGGGGGCGGAATTGGCCCCTTTTTATTTTAAGTACAATGTTCCTCTTTAAGTACCACTTTCTATTTTCTGATTTATATCAAGTACCACCTGGGTGGAGCGTGAGCATTGTCAGTCACCTAAAACTGTAATCAAAACACACACAAACATTCAAGGTGAATAAATCACATAAAAAACGTAACAGATTTTATTTAAAGTAACACTTGAGTGAAGTATAGATAGCAGAATATCAGGCTGGGGTACAGGTCTGTAGCCTTGTTGAGTACCACCTGGTTCTCGGGTACCAATAGTGGTACTAGTACCACCTGTTGGGAACCCCTGCTCTAGCCTAAACCAAATTGCCATACCTGGGAGTCAAACCTAGGAGCAGGGTCGGCCTTTGGGGTGTGCCCACTGTGCCATCGCACAGGGCACTGGCTGCATAGCTACTGCTCCCAAAAAGTGATTTTTATATCCCAGGCATCCCTTCTGTAGCTTACTGCCTCATCCAACTGCTTGTTTAAATCACATATCCTGGGCAAGTACTCCATGCCGGTTAAAATACAAGGGGACACTAAAGATTCAATCATCGGAAAGTGTTTTTTTTCGGCATAAAATACTTGTTGCACACAGCTTGAGACAGCATAACCGCATACCGGGACATATGTGATTTCGTAGGCGCCCAGCTCCAGGTAAAGCTGCTATGGGCCTGTGGCTGTGGTGCATGTGTGGTGGGCGCCTCTTGGATATGGACAAGCTCTGCTTGTTGTGTTTGTAAAGTGGGGATCCATATGCCCTCTGGATTTGGGATTTGTGTTTGGGGAGGGCAGTCTACATGCACTCTGCATTTGTGTTTATGATTGGGGGGGAGGACCTCTGCATGCGTCCTGGATTTTGTGTTTGGGAGGTGGGGATGCACATGTAAGCTGCATTTGGAATTTTCCTCTAGGTATTGAGCAGCAGTAATCTCCTATGATGCAGCACCCACCTTGATATCAACAAGAAAAGAGTGTTCTGGAGCCAGCTTCAGGGGATGTGTAAAGGCAGCGCTGTGCTGGGTCACAGAGTATATATTGTTTATTGTTTCTTTAAAAATGTTATACTGGTAATAAGAGTGTACATGTATGTGTGTAT
The DNA here is from genome assembly GCA_027917425.1 of Gastrophryne carolinensis. Taxonomy (NCBI): domain Eukaryota; kingdom Metazoa; phylum Chordata; class Amphibia; order Anura; family Microhylidae; genus Gastrophryne; species Gastrophryne carolinensis. Next base: position 278,916,227 of record CM051238.1, on the reverse strand, counting down.
GGGGGGGGGGGGGGCACCAGTCTTAAATGTTGTGCAGGGTACCACTCTGCCTAGGACTGGCTCTGCCTGGGAGCACCACCCTCAGGGAGAAGATCAGGCAGAGCTTCCTCTTTGCATCTCAGTTTAGGCAGTGTAAGTTCCTTGTGTGGCTTTTGTTCTGCAGATACCCCAGCCTTTCCAAGATCCATTGTGTTTAGTTATGTTTTTATGTGACGTATTATTATTTTGGAGACCCAGAACTTTTTCGGGGTGGGGGGGGGAGCAGTATGTGCACTGCAATGGGAAATCTAATCATATGGCTGTGTAGAAGGTAAAATGTTCAGTCTGTGAGTACTTAATAGGCTCTACCTATGACTAGGTATTCTTTATTAAGGCCAAGACATTCTCTGACATCTGTAGGCACCTTCCATAGCAATCCTGAATGCCATTTTATTCATGAAGGTAGATAAGCAAATTAGTCTTAAAAGGTTACTGTATATTTTTTTACCTTTATGTTTTCTTTTGCTTGAATTTAAAAGAAAACACCCACACAAAATACAAATGCGGGGTAAATTAAAGTGAAATGTGTCATTTAATATAAATTTGGAACTGTGTAGTTAGTTGTCCACCCACAGCTATGACCAGAATTACTTCAATATCGACCTTTAATATTTTTAATTTAAAGTCGACCAAAACCCAGGATTTTGACTATCCTGGGCCTTGGTCCTTGCCCCCAGGCCACTCCGATTAGGGATGCCCCACTGTGTGAAACCCTCAAGTCGCCCGAACTAACTCACCTTTCCAGGGTCCTATGGTGCATGCGCGGCCTCTTGGCCAATCAGTGCACTCGGATCCGCTCCCGCAACTTAGTCTAAGAGCTTGTTTAAGGTGAGCGGATCCAAGCACACTGGCTGGCGCATCTCCTGCTACCCTCTAACAGGGATCACACCCACTCTGGCTATTCACAAATGCCTGGTGCAGGCACGTACCCTGTCAGAGGGATAGCTGGAATGCAGTCGCTGCTCGTGCATTGGATCGAGAAAGAAGGTGAGTTTCCGGGTGACCTGAGGGGTTTTACGCGGCGAAGCATCTTGATTCTGGATGCCCTGGGGGTAGGGAATCTAGTGGCACTGGAATCTTATAGATTCTACTGCCATTGGGGCATGGGGTTTGGTCCACTTTGAGAAGGTTTATTTATTCCAGTATCAAAAGTAAGGTGGTGTAAGGTGATGGTACACGATTTATGCTTAACTATTCCCTGTATTTCAGATTTGTGTGCTGCATGAAAAGCTTTCATGTTCAAGGTTGGATGAAAAGTGGGGCAACAACAGAAATATTATTATAGCTCCTGCTAAAACACAAGGCACAGATTCATTTTAATTTATTGTTTTCATTTAAAAAATGAAAACACTAAATTGTGAAAACACAGATACAGTGCACATATGTCTTACAGCATGGCAGAGGTAACCAAGATCACAAAATCAACCACTATCAACAAAGGGTGTGGGGCAAAAATGAGTACACTATTAATCTATATTCTGTCTTCACTCAGGGACATGCTTATTCACGGGATGTCCTAAAGCAGCCCCCACCCCAAAAAAAAGGGGATAGCTTCAATAGGTTAAACAACTCACAATAGCTTGTGGCCAAAACTGACCAATATGGGCTCAAAAGTGCCTCTGGCAGCACAAAATTAAAAATAACTTTAGCTACCATTTGAATAACATTTTTACCAATAAGTTTTGCACTAAATGTCTGTTAAAAATGGTAGCAACCCTTCCTACAGTAAGTTCAACAAGCAATCCATGACTTCCTGATTCTTTGATACACTTTAGTTAATTAGGCCTTCATAGCCTTGGTTATAGACCAGATAGTTCCTAACAAATAATCCCTTAGTAACTTGGATTTAAAGTAGACAGTAAAAAATGACCTAAACTGGACCAACACAACAAACAGTGATCATATGCACTCCTCCCCAGTGCAATTTAGATTGCTGCACATAAAAATTAATTGACCTTTTTTCTGCTTTGGTAAATTTTAAATGGCTGCTCGTGGATCTGCAGGCTGCTGGGTTTCCTGTTACTGTGCACTGTCAGTTATGTCAGTTGAATCCGGGCAGCAGCATGGCTGAGATGCTGGAAGAAGAAGCTCCGAAATGGGCGATAACACTAGAAAATTGTTGAGGTGGTGTTTCAGCTTTGAGTGGATGCAGGCACAAATGTAAGTGCTGACAATGCTTCAGTATCATGCATGTAAATGGGGCAGGGGAGTTTCCTCTTCCAACTGTGCCAAGCTGTTGGTCCGGTTTAACAGCCAAGTCTTTAAATCTGCCAACTGCGACCCAAGGTGCTGTGGCAGCCTGTGGAAGAGCAAAACCAGGCTGTTGGGCAAATGCCAAGGGATTCTACCACCAGGCTGGCACTCTCCCTGTCTAGTCTGCTCTAAGAGGGTGGAGGTTCACAGTGACCCCAAAAAAGCCCCTTCCATTACCCCCCCAGTAAACAATACTCAAATCTTCCAGACTAGCACTTCTTTCAATGAAGGGACAAAAATGCAGCACACACTGCAGCAGCTGGCAACTCCTACATTAGACAATATGTTCTAAAGACAGACTGCGGCTTTTGGTCCCCTTTGAAGATCTGTAAGATTATTGTATAGTGTCAAAGCAGAAGAGGGTATTTATGCCAAGGTGAGCCTTTGGCTTACTGAGCAGGGGTGAAAGGGCCCACAGTTTTACCCACCTACATCCTCTTGATTATATTTGTTACAATGATAAAATAAATGATTTAGTCTGCTATTGTAGAAACCTACTCCTAGGGCAGGTACAAATCTTCCCAGGATGCAAAGCAGCCCACCCCACTTTTTCCTTATTTGCACATGGTAGTGGATGGAGGGTGACAGATTTTCTCCAGACACACCCCCTGAATCCACAACACTACAAAGTTCTCTGAGCAGTACAGTCCCTTGCAGGGGTCATTCCATGGGGTTATGGGTGCCAGGGCCCTTCACACTATCACCCTGCACCCACAGCACTCAGTCACCAAGGAACTGGTCATGGTAGATAGGGTTGGGGAAGGCAGTACCTGGCCCCACTTGGCCCAGTGAGTCATTTTCAGGAGGGGGAGCTGGCTGATTTATACAGTTCCGGCCATGGGACAGACTACCGTTAACCTTTCAGGTAGTGCACAGGGATCCTGCTTTTTAGGGTGCAGCAACAAAAGAACCTTCTTTCCAGGCCCAGGGACCTCACTTTTTTTCCTATCTCTGCTCCCACACCCTGGCCATTGACCCCCGAACCCTCTATTAGCTCCCTCCCTTCTCACAAGACCTCAGAACTTACTGAGTTCAGGATTTTTTAATCTTACATAGATCTTACACACATCCTTCCCACACACCCAGAACAAATAGTGCTCTTACCCTTCCTGGTTGGCAGTGTATAATTCACTGTCTGAAAGGGAGGAACAGTGGCAGTCATCTTCCTGTAGCCCACAAACTGTCAGCAGAAATGCATTGTCAGGATATTTTCCCCAGTGGAGGCAGTGGCCATTTTGCTGTAGCCTAAATCTCTTCAGCTTTCAGAGCAGGTAACGGAGTAGTGGGAATCAGCTTTTAATGGGCCACTTACAGCAGAGGAGGTAATGTGCACCACCAGTCTATGTATGCCCCTGGCACCCGCCTCTAACAATCATCATTATTTTTGCTGCATGGCTACCATCAGGAGAGATAGCTAGGCACCCCTCCAATATTGGGCCCCTGTTCTGCACTGCTGAATAGTACCCAAATATGTTTATATATCAAAGATCACATGAAACACTTCACAGACTGTACATGCAAGTTAAAACCACATAAACCGTGCTGCCACACCAGTCTTTATGGCGGGATGTAATTTTAGGGTTATAAACTGAAATGGTTTGGTTATTGCATTGTTTTCTCGGTTCCTTCACATATGTGCTCTGCTGCCATCCTCTGGTCCTGTAATAGCTGTTATATTGTAAGCATGAATATTTATAATTATTATAGTCACCTATGCTTGGGCATCCTGGAGAAAGAATAAGGATCTCAGAACAACTGTTATCTGAAGGTATTTAGAATAAATAACTTGCTTCAGTGTGCTATACAGAGGCCGGAGATAAGATATTTTTGATGCGTCCTATCTGCCCACACTATTTAATACAACACATATCCCAAA